>JBAJHW010000003.1:56781762-57397216 GCA_037013535.1 Intellagama lesueurii | reverse complement strand
CTTAACTATGGACAGTAATATGCATACATCCCATCCTAAAAAAAATCAGCTTTTGGATCCTAAAGTGCTTTAATGAAAAATAACTCTTTTTTCAGATTGATCATCCATCTTTTATTCATAGAGGGAACGTTTGTTAAGAAGGTATGTGTTAAAGAACATAGAGGCAGAAGATCTGTTTTTTGGATTGATTTGTTATTCAATCCAGTGCATGAAAAAGATTCCCTGGAGCAATCCTGTGTACATGAATGAAGGAAGGCCTTGCCACACACACACACACACAAAATCAATTTCTTCTGTACTCTGTACCCAGCTTATACTAAAAAAAATTACTTGTGAGTAAGTGTTGTGTGGTTGGGACACAGGATCGTGCTGCATCCCAAATTGTCTTAGAGGCCAGAGCCAGTCTATACTCCCTCTCTTGTAATCTTAACATTATAATTTATACTGAGTGTATGAGTGAGAACCCCAGATCACACCCATCTTGCCCCTGAAGAAACACTCCAGCTTGTACTTTAAAAGACTTTATTAAACAGATTATTGCTAATTGACAGACTATGGCTTTGATTGGTTGCAGCAGAATAGTATTCACTAGAGATGGGGACTAATATAAAAACAGATCTTTTTTTTCTATGAATATAGCTGATTCATCATATATTTGTTGATCCGTGTTCATCACATTTTAAGTCCCGATGAATACGGATCGATGAATATTTTCCCATTTTTATTTGTCCCCATACGAATAAAAAAAAGAGGCCATCCTATGGCTTTTCCATTCTGCCTACCGGCCTGCCGATCAGCTGATCAGCGGGCCTGCCGATCAGCTGATCAGCGGGCCTGCCGATCAGCTGATCAGCGGGCCTGCCGATCAGCTGATCAGTGGGCCGGTAGGCAGAATGGAAAAGCCATAGGATGGTTTTTTTTCCACTTCATATGGGGGTGTTGGTGGGGTGGTGGAGGGTGGGGGTGGGGTGAATTTAAATAAATTCATTATTCGTCGGTTCATGGGGCAACTTCGTGCTTTGTGAGTCATCAACTTTTGACGACTCACGAAGCAGAACGACTCGCCAAAATGGTGAGTCGTCCCCATCTCTAGTATTGACATGTCATGAAGGAGCAGATACCTGCGTTGGGTGACCCATCTGCATCCGATGCCTGCAGGAATCAACATATCCCAAAGTCACCAAGGGTTGGCCAACCAGGTTGGGCATAGCCCACTGGGTGCAAGACCATGAATGAACCAACAAATGTTTGGGTGGAGGCTCTGGCAACCCCGCCACCTTGCAAGCATAGCCTAGCCCTAGCAGCTCCCTCAGCTCCACAATCCCACACAGGAATCTCCAACCTTGGATAGGGCTACCATCCATCTCTGTCATGTAGTATCCACTCCTATATGCCACAAACTGCTTTTCCTGCTGCAGAGATGTGTGAGACAGAGATACACATTCAAAACTACACATATCATGTAATGGTACACTTCACATCAACCTTTACCTAACTTACTTACCTAACTTACTTACCTAAGGTAGGGAGAGGAAGGGGGTAGACTGTGGGGGTGGGTAGCTGTGTTATGTTAAATTATGCTCATTTAACATAAAGGGAGGGAGGGTGGATGAAGACCCAATGGAGAATGCCAAGGGGGCCTCCAGTGCTGCTCAAAACCCTGTTTGATGGTAACTAGACTGAAAACTCCTCCCCTCCAGTCTGCCAACCATTTTGCATGCCACAGTCCCTGACTGGCAGCAGCCTCTGGTCACTTATGTCAGCCCATTGGCTTAATTTGAATCCCAGGTGGCCTCTGACTGTGCCACCTAGAATCCTTCCTTCCCATTAAGCTGCTGCAAAGTTCAACTGTTGTGGCAGCATGGCTCAGCCCCACAGACCCATAAACCAGGACCTCAGGTATGACGGGACTGTGGGACCTGGCTTGCAGGGCCAAGCATGGGAACCCCAGGCAGCATCCATCTTGCCCTTGAAGAACGACTCCCGTTTGTACTTTAAAACACTTTGTTTATGGATTATGGATAATTAACAGGCCATGATTTTGACTGGTTATAGCGAAATAGTATGGGCACAGCATAAAGGAGAGAATACGTGCATTGGGTGGCTCACTTGACACCTGATTCATCAAGGGTTGGACAACTGGGTTGGGTATGGCCCTCAGGAGTGAGACCACTAGGAGAACCTGGCTTGTGTTCTTAGCTGTATCTATATATATTAAAATATTTTATTTATTTATTTTATTTTATTTTATTTTATTTTATTTATTAGATTTTTATAGTTTACCTTGGGTCCCTAGGCTGGCATAAGTAAGTAAGTAAGTAAGTAAGTAAGTAAGTAAGTAAGTAAGTAAGTAAGTAAGTAAGTAAGTAAGTATTTCCAATAATTAGCCTGTTGCTTACATGGCCACAAGAAAAGCCAACCTTTGAAGATGTAAAATTAGAATGCTGAGAAGGGGGAGAACTAAATAGAAAGAGAAACCATGATTTTTAAAGATGAAGAGAGGTAGTGGGTTGAGAGGCTTTCCTCCCTTCCTCCGCTTTCCAACACTAATCTTTCATTCTCTTCTGAACCTTAACCACTGTGTAGCCTGGTGTTCATTAGTTCTTGTATTAATCACAATTAGCCTTTAGGTTGGACTTGAAGCAGTTTTAAGCTAAGCATGGTTCACATTACCCTTGAATACTAAATGTTACAATTGGTGTAATGTATGGAAAGGGAAAAAGCAGGAGATGGAATGGA
Organism: Intellagama lesueurii; assembly: GCA_037013535.1. Lineage (NCBI taxonomy): Eukaryota > Metazoa > Chordata > Lepidosauria > Squamata > Agamidae > Intellagama > Intellagama lesueurii. The sequence goes on along the minus strand of JBAJHW010000003.1, from coordinate 57,394,477 downwards.
ATAATGGGTATGTGTCCCATGTTCTGCTACTTAATCATGACCGAAGTATGACTAAAGCCCTAAAAATGGGGGTACTGGTCATATGAGGAAGCTAAAGAACCAGAAGTGCCAGATGTTGTTTTTGTATATTCAAAGCATTGATGGAGAGAGGTGGAGCAGGGTGCTCCCTACATTATGCATGATTTCCACACACTTAACTAACTACTAAATAGGGCTGTCATTAGGAGATTGAGAACTTCCTTAATATAAAACAACATGGGTAATTTGTAAATTATTGAAGCCAGTAGCAATATATGTGCATTTTCTGTAGCAGTTTACAATTGAAGATGATATCTTTTCCTGTTAGATGGTGCTTTATGGACTGAAGTGGGGGTGTCTCAGCCTCAAATATTGGGAGAGGAGCCACCCCCATTCAATCCATAGTCTTCTTATTCTTTTCATTATTTGGTTCCACAGCCTTCTCCCTGAAAAAACCATGCAAAATATATTTTGTATATTTTTTATATATATTTTGTATGCGTACAGAGTCAAGGACACAGTTTTCATGCCTCTTATTTCTGGGTTACTAAAATTCAAACACAGGTACTACTCTAGAGTACATTCCTTAACGATAAGACATTTAGCTAGTGAATAACTACACTGGCAGTCTTTAAAGAGAAGTGAAATAGAAACTCATAACTGAAATATACCATTTGTTATCTTAAAAGCAGTGTTATGGTTCTGAAAAATGTTTTCATTGCTGACTGATGGAGTAAGGTCAAACATATTAATGCCATCACTAAAAGAAAATGGAAATATCAAATTTATTATGCATTTATAGAGTACTACATCATAATTTAATATGTCCTAGTTCTGTGCCTATTCTTCATATGGAGTGTAAAAATGTAATTGTCTTGATGAACGATTCTCAAGGTATCCATAAATGTTATTGATTTTGCTAAAGGTGTTGTGAAAAAAAGGATTTCTGTACATGCACACATATGGATTTATACAAGGGCATGCCTAATGATCATTTGTCTAATATGCTGGTGTTAAGTGTAGTGCCATGACTGAACCATTTTTAAAAGGAAACTTTGGAACTGAAACCAATACGTTTGTGCTTTAGGCTGGCACTGATCCAATTCTAAATTCATTTACTTGAAAGGAGGTTTCATTTATTTCCATGGAAATCCCTTCCACCTACATAGTTTCAGATGTGATTGCAAGTTTATTGCCTGATGCTGCAAGCTTATATTCTGAAGAAGCAAAGGGATGCTTGGGAAGATGTAAAGCCATAACTGTTTAAAAAAATCATAATTTTCAGTACCATTTTAATTGATTGGTTAACTTTGGATATGAACAATTACAGATAGAAACATATGCTGACCTAATGGGATAAAGGACCAATGAACTCTGCAGGGCTTTCTGAGCAGATGTGCATCAGCTTGAATTTGTGTTAGAGTGCAGGGCTAGGACTTGGGAGACCTTGGTTCAAATCCCCACTTGACCAAGAAACTCATTGGGTGACCTTGAGTTTCCTCAGCCTAACTTACCTCATAGGGTTGCTATGAAGACAAGGGGAAGAAGGGAAAGAGAGCCAGGCATGCCGTCAGGATCTCAGGGGAGAAAAGGCAGGATATAAGCAAAACAGATAAAGAAAGCTGGTTCTGGAACAGATGTATGAGATCTTCCCTCTTATTGTTGTCTAGTAGTAGTACTATACTGGTGGATAGGGTGGGGAGAGGCACTTACTCACTAAAAGTAGATATGAATTTTTGTGAAGGCACAATTTTTCCCATTAATTGTTGCTATCTAAGCTTTCAGAAGAGTTTATATCTTAGTGTTATGTACTGTTCTTCATTAAAGTAAAAGCACAGCACCATTTTAATACATGGATTTATTATGCTCGATTAGTAGCAGGAATAATAGCAATAATAGTACTTTGCATTTAAATAACACATTTTGACAAGTGTTCAAAGTGCTTCATGTGCGTTATTTCATTTTAAAGGGACTCCACGGTTATTCTGATGAATTCTGGACTGTGGCCTTAAAGTCAGTTCATCAGTGCGAGTTCATAGTTATCCTCATATTACACAGAATTGTACTTTGTCTTCTTAATATAATTTACTTGCCAGTAAGTGACAAGACAGAAGCATATAGTGTTGCAAACACAGCTTCTGGAAAATGTGCTTAACACCAATCTTGATAGCATTTCTTCTAAATCTTTTATAACATGATTATATCAACTTTGAGCTGTCATATGGAAATGAAGAAAAGTTTCATATTGATTACTTTTAATAGCCCATACAAAGTTAGAAGATGCAGACCTGCCAGGGTAATTTGAAGCATCTTATTCCATCATACACTTTTTTCTTCTTCAGATTTTTGGCATTTAAAAGCATTTACTCCATTAACAGAGAGCTGGTTAAAAATAACACAGGGTTTTTGTAATGTAGCTGGCTGGATAGCTCAGTGACTTAGGTATCTGGCTGTGGAGCCAGGAGTTGGGAGTTCAGTCCCCACTGTGCATCCTAGAAGAGCCAGCCTGTGTGGCCATGGGCAGGATGCACAGTCCCTGGATGTCCCCAGAAGAAGGAAATGATAAACCACTTCTGAGTACCCTCTACCTAAAAAAATCCTTAAAAGGGTCAACAACTTGACTGACATGATGACACACAGTTAGGCAAAGTTGCATGCCTTCCAAAGAAAAGGCATCTGGAGCTAATTAGCTTAATCCACCCCATGCTTGACACTTTTCTCACAGCAAAGCAGGTGGTAAACAGCTGTCCTGGCTGCTTACCAGGACAGCTGCCTTGTGAGGCCTCCAATCCTCCTGTTCTATTGTCTAAGGGGAAATATTCATTTCACCTCATGGGAAAGACAACTCTTCTTCTAGAGAAGCAGTCATGTCTGTTTCAGCATGATGACAACAGAAGAAAGAAAGAAAGAAAGAAAGAAAGAAAGAAAGAAAGAAAGAAAGAAAGAAAGAAAGAAAGAAAGAAAGAAAGAAAGAGGGGAAAAAAGGGAGACAGGGAGTCCAAATACTTTGGACCCACAGATTTGTATCCATGTGAGCTTTCATGGATCAAAATTCACCTCCTCAGACACATGAAGGAAGTGAATTTTGATCCATGACAGCCCACATGGAAACAAATCTATAAGTCTTTAAGGTGCCGCAGTATTTTGTCTCCCCTTCTTTGTGCCAGCCTCCTATTTTTATTAACTATATGGATGCCATGATATCAGAAATAAAATAAAGAACATTTTTGTTGTTGTTGTGGTACATCATCAAGTTCTTTCTGATATATGGCACCTTTATGAACTAGTGACCTCCAAAAAGCCCTATTATCAACAATTTTGAGAGAGTACCAAAAGCAACACCATATTAAGGATGTCTCAAAAATTTCATCTGGAGTACATTGATCTGCAGATTTAAGACTTCTGAGTTATAATATTATTTATTTTCTTGTAATTGAAACAAATCCATTAGGAACCTCCCTTGATCCATTCTTTAGCAACAGCATTGTGCCAGCAGATGCATTGTTCTATACTGTATACAAAGGCAGAACCCAGCCCAGTTTCCAATTGTGCAGCTGGTTACACAAACATGTCAGCATCCAGTTGCAGAACTAGTTGCACAGTCAATTGTAGAAATGTTGGCATGATTACGGAGCACCGGAACAAATGCACTTCTGCTTCCACAACTGGAACAGTACTCCACTAACACACTCTTTTTTTGGTCCTAAAATTGATGAATTTAGGCGTTTAAATCCACAATAGCACATAACACTCCAAATGTGAACAGTGTCACTTAGATTACCTTATGTTACCAATATGCATATGTGTATTGATTAAACACTCCAACAAGCAATCTGCTTTTGTTTTTATGATTACACATTTGATTATTGTGGTGTTATGCCAATATAGATGCATTTCTGAGTGGCCCCAGCAGCAATCTCCATAGCACTACAATGGGATGCTCCAAAATTGTGTTCAAACAAGGAACTGAAAATCAGTTAGGCCAACAGAGCCTTGTTGAATTGACATTAGTGTACTAATTTTCCCAAGCATCCATCCTTATAGTCCTCAGTATTGCCCATGAGTTGGTTGGAAGAAGCTTCTCTCTTCCACAAACTTTAGTACCCCATGAAAATGGGTGAGGCAGGGGGTACCACAATAGGGATGTTGAACAGAGATGGTCACCTGTTCCTGAAAATGAGAAGCCCTGGTGTAACTGGGAGTCTCCAAATGAGCACTCCTAGGCCCATGGTTGTGGAAGCCTGCCACCTCTTTCCAGTTGATGGTGGGATAGACCTGGTTTGTCCCTGAGTGTGTGTGCTGTGATGTGGTTAACTGTGCTGCCTTGGGTTGCTGGTCTCCAGACTGTCCCACACAGTTTTCTGCTGAGTCCTGGGGCTGGGACTGACCTTGCCATCGCTGGTGACAATGTTGGGCTCAGCACTGATTCTCTGCCCAATTGACCCCGCGGCACCTTCTGTCATCCCAGTGCATCCAAGCAGCCTCCTCCAGGGGCACCAGAAAGTCCACCTATTCACTACTCCATGAGTCATGTCTCCAAATCATTTCCCAGCCCACCTTGGAGGAAATCTCACTTGGCACAACCTCCTCTGACTTGGTAGGCCTTTCAGACACATTTATCCAGGTTTTAGCCTCATTGGAAAACAAACAAACAAACAAACAAAAAACCACAAATTGGGGCTAGAAATAACTATGTCATGTGCTATCAAGTCAGAACTGACGTATATGACCCTAATAGGGCTTTCAAGGTACTACTGTATTTAAGGAATCGTTTTTCCAGTTCCACACCCCTAGTGAATTTCCATGGCTGAGAGGAAATTTAAACCCAGGCCTCCTGAGTTCTAATCTATCACTCTATCCACTACACCACACTAGGTATCAGGAATAACTAGGTATGTGGAAAACTCTTTTTTGTTGAGTTTCTTACCCTTGTTGAGTTCCTTACCCATTTCTGTTGGCTTGCAAGACTTGTTTTAAACATGGATACTAATTGTGTATTTAAGGTGCATTCGAAATGTGTGCATTGTACATATATTTTGCATTTATGTTTGTGCACATTTTCAAAAGTACAAGTTCTTAGTCATGCACATTTTTTTAAATGTAAGTGGGATTTTTGTGTGTATTTTTCTCCTCTGAAATTTACTGCAATGCAAACCTCACAAATACATAGATACTGAAGGCTGGACAAGCCTCTTTCTGTTGGTTTTCTTGAGAGAGTATTAAATAAACATCTCCATGCAAAATTTGTAGACTCAACAGTTTTTCCCCCCTGTCTTTCATGAGGAACACATTTCTTTAATTACTCTATTGGTAACATTCATTATCAAAAAGGAATCCAGTTGACATAATTTATGGCATGTAAAGCCGATGACATCAGCAATGCTAGAGATTATTTAAAAAATTAAACATTTCTAACTTCTATTCTGAAACTCCTAAGGCTCTCACATAATCTGTTTCATTGTTGGGAAGCAGCATAAACTGAGTAACGAGAGGAAGAAATCTTTAATTACTAAAAATTATCTCTACTGGGATGACTTTACTCATGGTGTTGATTTTTGGTAACTAAAAATGTTCCCATCCTGTTTCATGGCTCCTTCCACTTCCTGATGATGAATGGGATAACATGGGAGCTCTGATGATAAAAGAGATTAGACGTAGCATGTTACACCAACAGGATTTCTGCCAATGATGCTTAAAAAGATTAATGCTTAAAAGTGTTTTAGTATTTTTGCTTAAATTATTAAACTCATTGGAGGAGGACATCAGACAGACTCAGCACAGTTTATTAAGAAGTCATCCTATCAGTTCAAGCTCAATGATCATATTGTTGATAGAACTGACAGTTGTAGAACAGTGCAGAGGAAAATACCAGATATATCTGATAGACAAGAAGGTGTTTGATATTATGCCCTGAAATATCCTAAGGGCAAAATTAAATCAACTTGGCTTGGAAAGATACGCCATTAGATATCCAGTCAGCAGAGAGTATATGCTTACACTATTCAGTGATGTCCAACAATAGTTGATATGGGGTATCATCAATCCATATCCATGTAGGGGCACACAGCTCAGGACTAGGGTGAGACTTTCACTTTAACCTGAATGCCAAGTCTTTTGTGGCTTTATGATAGTTCCTAAAATATGAAAATATTCATGATTTTAAAAAAAATAATAACTAAGTTTATGGATTTCTTACATATTTCATATTTCAGATTACCTCTATTTGACCCTCATATGCAAAATCACCTCATGATACAGATTTGTGCTGAAATGTTTAGTCAGAACCAATTAAAACACAGAGTATAGCCTATTTTGTTCACCAGGCTTGTCATGTCATTTAGCTTTAAAGAACACTAGAACTTGACTATTGAAATTTGAATCTATTTCTTCAATCTGCTAAAATATTTTTTGACCTAGAATTTGGTGTGATGTGAAACCCAATTAAACAGCAGAGCTATGGGTTCAGTTCATTAGCTTTGCAAAAATGAAGCAAAAACAGGCATTATAGAAAATACATAATGCATAGTGAAAGCAAGAGGAGACATAATGAGGAAGTGTTCTCTATAACCACCTCTTGAGGTAAAGTTAATTCTGAATAAATTTTAATCTGTCTAGAAAGATAAACCCATGGAATGCAAAGCAATGTCATGGAGGTTCCTTCATATAATGGGGTTACTTTCCTTCTGCCCTACAGTTATCTATAATTTCAAAACATCTGTTCCCACCCCAACCCTCCAAAGCAGATTTTGAGACTTTGCAGGGGGTCATAAGAAGTGAGGAGGAATGCTCCCTCTCTCCCTTTCACTGACAGAAGCAATTTTATCATCAGAAATTTGATCAGAAAAATGAATTTTAGTCATCATGTGAAGCTTTAAGTTCTAATCTTCATTTTGCTGAAGGTAACACTGTATCATGAATGAAAAACCATCAAGCCAGGCATGACCAGTTTAGCCTCTCCTTGCTATTTGCCCTGAGAGAATATTCAAACATTCTGAATAGAATAATCCCTAGAGCCTTGTTTGTACTTTTTCTCAGTTTAACTAATGGGGGATGCTTAGGAAATGTATTAGTTTGTTCTTTGTGCAAATTATCCAATGGCCATCTTCTTATGCTTCATGGCTGTTCTGACTCTGGATGTGGCACCTCTGAACATGTTGTGTTACACCTCAACCAGTCCCCAAGGTTCTACAATGTAGTATGTTCTTCTTCCTGCACTTCTTTTTCCATTGATTTTGGGAATGATCTTTAAATGATCAACTGTAACAATCCGTACTTGTTGTTTCTTCTTACATGACCAAAATATTCTATCTTAGTGCATTTTATGTGATTCCTTGCATTGTAATCATTCACTCTAGCACTTCTTTGGGGGTCACCCTTTCAAGGCAAGAAATTCTTAGCATCCTGTGAACTGCTTGATAGCTCAGTGATTTTGGTCTCTGCCTGGGGAACCAGAGTTTGAGAGTTTGATTCTCCAGTGTGCCTCCTTGACAGGAACTGGACTCGATGATCCATAGGGTCCCTTATAGCTCTGCAGTTCTGAGCTGATGATGAGTCTACAAATGCTTCTCCTTCTTCTCCTTCTTCTTTTTCGCAGACCTCAATTGCATGTCATGCTCAAAGCCAATTTTTATTGTATATTACATTCTACACCCTAAGGAAGCTGCTCCAGACTATCTATTCTGACTGTTATTGTATGCTCATGATCCACCGTTGCATAGAGTTTGTTATATCAGGATTTAGCTGAGGTTTTTGTTTCTATATAACAAATGCTGGTGTTATATATAATTGCATATTATTTCTGTTTGCTTTGAGGCACTCATTAGGGAAGAAAACACAGCACCAACAGCCTGACAAAGGCTGCTTATAACCTTAGTGCTATTGGCTTGTTATTCAGAACTGATTTCCAGCTGTCAGTTATAGCAGTAAGTGACCAGGAAGCTGTAGCTGGGAAGATTGGCAGACAGAAAGCTCGTGAAGGGACTCTGTGGCCTGCTGTGATGCAAAGACTCATGTGCTTGTAAGGAAGAAGGTAACAAGGAAATCCGATAGTATTGTATCAGTTTCCCAGATCTGAACAGGATTGAAGTAATATTTTGGAAATTTTGTTTACTCTCTCCTGTAGAAGAAAATGTGCTGTGGCTAACTTATGACTGCAAACTAATAAATTCTTTTTCCTAAAGAAGGGGGTAACCATTTACTGAAGGCAGACACGGCCTATTCCCTGAAGCTGGAAGCTACAGAGTAGTGAGGACCACCAGGGCCAACAATCAGTAGAAGCAGATAGCTTTTAAGCTTACCTTATCATCATACTGCAGAGTACCCCTAAAGCATCAACTGCTACCCATCACATGTGGCCACAGAAGTAGCAGGCCTTCTGTGTTTACCAGATATTATCAGGTTGGGTCCAGAAAGAGATATGTGATGTGCACCTGTTGCAAAGGATGTGGAGATTTCTTAGCATCATAAATTCTCCAAGTTATGTAGCCAGAACAGCAATATCCCTGTACAGAAGAGAAGTATCAGCAGGCTGAGAGAAACCCAAAAGTATGCAGGAGGACAAAAGTTCTTAAGGAAACGTATGGAGGGGACACACTCGGTGAGGATTAAGCAAGCTCAGTGGACACAGAAGGCTGAGTGACTGTTGTAGGGAAGGAACAAAAAACTGAAAGGAAGGAGAAATGTAATACCTTGAGCAGGAACAGCTACCCCACACTGTTTTGTTACAGTTCCTACCTCTGGCTCCTCTCTAGCTTTCTTAGATCTGTTTTGCTGATTCTTCATCATGGCCACTCTGACCTGGGATGCAACAGCTGTAAAAAATGATATTGGGCTACATCCAAACCAGTCACTGAATCAGTCTTCTTTAGGCAAGATGTTCTTCTCCTTCCAGGACTGATTGATTGATTGATTGATTGATTGATTGATTGATTGATTGATTGATTGATTGATTTAACCTTGAATGATCATTGCATGACCAAAGAATTCTAGCTTTCTGCATTTCACTTGTTTTATGATTTCCCAATCTATTGCCTTCTTCACTAATCACCCTCTTGATCTAAGAAGTGTTAGGTATGACATTAACCAATACTGTAGGATTTGTGGAGGAGATACTGTACTGTATCTGTGGAGGAGTGGTTCCACAATCTACCATGGATGCCTGAAACTGCAGATAAAAGGGAACCCCATATACAATATATAAGGGGGTGGGACAAAGGCCACAAGGTGGTGCCCTTGTATTTTGTATATAGGGGCTGTGGCAAATGGCAGATAAGTGAAACCAGGATATCAGTCCCATGGATAGAGGGTTCCTACAGTATTAGGTACACTTTCTTGCTTGCGTTTCCACCTGGGCATCAGAAGTTAATTTTCTGAGTTCACAGTATGTTTGAGTGACAATGTGCTTCAATATGTTAGAGTGACATCAGATGCTTAATGGTACAGAGTTTTACTCCTCTAAACTCTGCAAAATGTTACTCAAAACAATAACAGAATGGCAGCCTTCCAGGTTTCACGTTCCAGATTTCTGAAGTTACAAAGGATGCAGAAACAATTGGATTACATATTGAAGTATTCTCCCAGACTCTCTAGGACTCTGGATTTCTAAGCCTTGCAGGTGGGATTGTTTATAATAGATAAAGAGAGAATAAAGGTATAAATAATGGGCCAAAAGATAGCCATGGCTAGGAGCCGAGGATGTCAGGAGAGCATCCTTGGAATGGAGAAAACTCTGCTGGTTTTTTCATATATGCTGATGTGATTTTATAATTGCCTATGCTCTAGTCTAATTTTTTAATTACATAATCTAAGACATTTTTGTAGATGTGACTTAATTGAGAATTAATCTTTTAACTTTAACTTTTTAACTTTGAAAGTATGTCTTTGTAATACCTTTTAATCATAAGTATTTTGTAATACTTTTTTTTACTATTATATTCTTACGCATCATATAACTTTTTGTTGGAGCATTTTTAAGTTTTGTTAGAATACTTACTGTTTTTCACATTTAGTTCTTTAAATTGCCATTGTTACAGTTCTACAACATTGTATTAAATTTTTATAGCTACGTTTTTGGGATATTCATTAGATAGGCAGTCATATACACATTTATATCTCCTTGCATGTGCCTGCTGAATAAAAAGAAGCAGAATAGAGATTTGCTTGGACATTCGGTGTCTTGTGTAAATAAATTGAAAGGATATTCAGAAGTAGGAAGGCTATACAAGGTGCAAAATATTCCTGTGGGTCACACTGGGATTAACCCTTTTGAGATAAATGCCAACTGTGAAGAACACAGCCTTCTGCTTTTTCCCTGGAGGTCCATAAAGTTCTGTAGGACTCTTAAGGGAAGGGTTCAGGCACCTGTTTGTCTGATCTGCGAAAAATAATTGCTGCACTCTCATGCAGCAATAATTTAACAATATTCAGGTTGTTTTACAATAGTAAATAGGACTCAAATATAATTGTATATAATCTAAATATATATATATATTTCCTTTGAAAGACCTCTCGTCATGGGCATCTTGTAGTCTGAATGACAGAGCTCATCTTAAAATTTTGTGATGAGCCTCCCACCTCACTTAGAACATGGTCCAAATACAATGAAGTAGGGAAAAATGAAGCCATCTATTTTCAGTCCATGCCACTTCCAAAAACTAGACAGAGATGTAGGAGATTTTCCCCAACCCTATTTTGCATTTCAAAAGTGCAGCATGAGACCAATATCTGGAATATCCTGACAATGACACATGTTAGACTGGCCAAAACAACTGATTTAGCTGATTTGGTTGGCCAGACCATTCTATGTGTAAGGAAGTTCTAGACTGGACTATGTTCTATCTTTCCTGTGTAGATCTTTTAGTATCATTATGACACTTCCTATGTATGTATGCAAACATGATGGTCAGTGTTGTGCTTCTGAATGTTTTTACAAATTAACTTTCCTCTTTGTAACTCTATATAGTATTGCATTTATTTTACTGTTTGTTTTTTCCTCTTAAAGTATGTATATACATCTTTAAATGGAACATCTTGCCTTTTCTTCTAGGATATATTTAATTACTTTAATTTAGACTATTACCCTTCTGGCTTTATCATTAGATTTGATTGAGTCTAATTAGCATTTTAATGTAGAATAAATAGCACTTTTAGGCTTGGGTTTTTTGAGCGGGCTTTTTTTTTTTTTGCTACTTCATAGTATTGGCTCTAAGTGTAAAGTCACAAATCTATTTTATATATTTTATATTTTTTATTACAATCCATTCTACTGTCAACTTTAGTCAAGATGTTTACATGTTTAATGCATCTTCAATGTTGATGTTTGTAGTATAACATGGAGTTTGTGATGGAGATGTAATTATTAATATGTAATTACAAATTATAAAAATGTAGTTACAAGTATAATTTTATATGAATACATACTTGTTTGGGAAATTTCTAAATTATTTGCTCCAAAGTTTTTCCAGTATTAAGGATCTCTGTATTTCAGTTTCCCTTCTGTGAAGTCCAAACACTGATTCTGAAAATATCATGACCCTCCCTTTCTATTTCAGTCAAAAGCTGCTGATCCAGAGTCTCTAAGTGCAGGACACATAAAATTTTGTGTAATTTTTCTCCTCCTCTCCATCCATCTTTAATTGTTCTTACTTACATTTATTATTATGTCAATTTGTGTGTGTGGGTATTAGAAAAAACACACACCCGCCCCCGCCCCGTGCTGCCACCGCCACCCCCCCCTGCTGCCACACACCCCCACCGCCTTAAGGCAGACTAAGGGAATCCAGGCTGCCCTTTGCAAAGATGGCAGCTGCAGCTTCCCAACCCTAAATGAAGCCGCAGCCGCCATCTTTGCAAAGGGCAGCCAGTCTCCCTTTTTACACACTGTGGCTGTGGAGGCCAGATGGAGACCTTGGTGGCGGTGGCAGTGGCAATTACGGTAAGGGGGTGTTGGTGGGGGTCGGAGGGGCTAAGGTAGGGAGAGGAAGGGGGGTGGTAGGCTGTCGGGGTGGCTGGCTGTGGGAGTGGGTGGCTGCCTATTGGCCCGCTGATCAGTTGATTGGCAGCCGGTAGACAGAATGTTGTTTTTTTTTAAAAAAAAAAAAATATGAAGGACGAATAAAAACAGGAAAATATTCGTCGATCCATATTCGTCGGGACTTAAAATTTGACGAATACGGATTGATGAATATTTAACAAATCAGCTATTTTCATCGAAAAAACCAATTCATTTTTATATTCGTCCCCATCTCTAGTTATTTTCTTCTTTTCAACAGTTTCTGAAGAAGACCACATAACAGATTCACACAAATTTCTCTGCTCATAAAATTTATCAGGTGTTTTGAGTTTTGTTTCATGTTTTTTTCATCCAGACAGGTGGCAAAATGTCCCCAGGAACAGCAGTGATCACCACTCTAGCGTTGTCAGAGCAGTGTCCTCCAAAAAAATAATCACCTGTGTGACAATCCCACAATGCCTTAGTCAGGAATGTGTTGAAACAGCCAGACAAAACTGGCCACACATCTTGAAGACCATCAAAAACATTCCACAAGCAGCTTTCCATCTCCTTCTTCAGTGGTGTGAGTCAAATGCAACGTTGTCTTCAAAGCCACCACCAACTGTCCCCTTTTCCTCCTATTGGCCAAGGAGCAAAATTCAGGTTTGAGTTGTAGGCAGCTCTGGCTGTGGTCAGTGTGTGGCACTGGTAGCTCCACTGTCCATGTCAATGTTCTGCCACTTAAGGTGGTTGCCTCACTGGGGCTCATAGAATAGCCAACCCTCTAGAAGAGTGTTATAACATTCAAGTAAAATATTTATCCTTTAGTATTACAAGATATTTCAGACTGCAACAAATGTCAGAAGCTATTTTTCCAGTAGTAAATTCTAAGTATCTACATTTTCAAGACAGTTCACAAAGGTGGGGGGAGGGGTCAGAGGCAGTGGAACTCAGATTCCATCAGATGTCACCGGCTCTGACAGAAGCCCATCTCAGCTGTTCCCAATTCTAATTGTAAGTATATATCTCCCGACCTCCCAATTTATTTTTTAAGTTACATGCTGTTGCTAAGCAACAGATTTGAGCTGAGCATGTGTAATAACAAGTCTGATCACCACCGTAAGCTAAAATGGGCCAAAAATTGTATTTCTAAGAAAAAAATGTAACGGTGTTCCACTAAAACAAGAGTAAAGTCTATACCAGATATTCTCCTTGAAGGAACACAAACACACACATAAATTCTCCTCAGAGACATTGGCTAGCAAATTCTCGCTTCATTGTGTGTATGAGAGTGCAGGAGAAAAATTCAAATCATAAGAAACCAACAGGTTTATGAATGTGGTATATTGTGCTTCTCTATCCACAATTCAAAACACCAGGAAATGATCCAATATTACTGCACAATATCAAGTCCACATTATCAGGGAAAAAAAGAATGCCAAATTTTACATAGCAAAGGACATCCTGAAGGTTGATAACACCAATGGCAGCAGTCAAGATGGTCTACAGGATACTCTCTTGTGCTCACTATCAGTCACAAAGAAACACCAAGCAGGGGAAAATCCCAGAACTTGACTCCTTTTTTAAATGGGCACTCACATGGCCCCACAATATGCAAACTTATTCATGGCTGAACTGGAACAAAGCTTTCTTAACTGTTGCACCCAAAATCCACTCCTCTATTTGAGGTACATTGATATTTTTTTTATTTTTTTTATTTTTTTTAAATTTTTTATATTGAATTTATATCCCGCCCATCTAGTCATTAGACTACTCTGGGCGGCGAACAGCATATAAAATAAAACAATTTTAAAATAACAATGATATAAAACATCATAATCAAACTGGTTCAAGATGGAAAAGATGAGAAAGATAAATCAAATAGTGGTTGGAGGGAAGGCCTGCCTAAACAGCCAGGTTTTCAATTGACTTTTAAAAATGCCCAGCGAAGGGGCCATGCGGATCTCCGGAGGGAGATTATTCCAAAGGCGAGGAGCCACTGCCGAGAAGGTTTCTTGTTTTTTCCTTCCGGGCCTCCCTTGGCGTTAGGCTCCTCAGCCTCACCTCCTGGCTAGATCGAGTGATACGGGTAGATTTTGGTGGGAGTAGGCGCTCCGCCAGGTAACGAGGCCCTAAACTGTTTAGGGCTTTATACGTAAGCATTAAAACTTTGAAATCGACGCGGAACCGAATGGGCAGCCAATGCAAAGCGGCCAGCGTGGGAGAGATATGGTGATATTTTCTCACACCACTAAGAAGTCTGGCCGCCGCATTCTGCACCATTTGAAGCTTCCGCATCAACCTCAAAGGCAGCCCCACGTAGAGCGCATTACAGTAGTCTAATATCAAGATTACAAGCGCATGTACCAAAGTGGTGAGCGCCCCAACATCAAGATAGGCACGCAGCTGGGCTATCCGCCAAAGATGAAAATAGGCGGAGCGGACCACTGATGCCACCTGAGTCTCCATGGTGAGCGCCGGGTCCAGATGGATCCCCAAGCTGCGTACCCCACTCTTCGCGGTAAGAGTCACCCCCCCCAAATGAGAGAGAGTTCCCCAGACCGCTGATGGAGGGGCCACCCACCCTCAGGACCTCCGTCTTGTCCGGATTCAGCCTCAGCCCATTTTCCTGCATCCATTGCAGTACAGCCTCCAGGCAGCGCTGAAGGGACGGAACGGCATCCACTGCAGTTGGAGAAAAGGAGATGTAGAGCTGGGTGTCATCAGCGTACTGATGGCACGATGCTCCACACCCCCTGATAACCTCACCCAGCGGCCTCATATAGATATTAAACAACATTGGGGAGATAATCGACCCCTGCGGAACCCCACAATTGAGGCTCCACGGGGCCGAGACCCTCTCCCCAAGCTGTACTCTCTGAGGACGGTCCTCCAGGAAGGATCGGAGCCAGGCAAATGCCAGGCCACCAATTCCCAACCCGGAGAGCCTCCTCAGGAGGATACCGTGGTTGACGGTATCAAAGGCCGCCGAGATATCGAGGAGGACCAGCAGAGACATCTTACCTCTGTCAGCCTCCCTCAATAGGTCATCATACAGGGCGACCAATGCCGTTTCCGTACCGTGGTGCGGCCTGAAACCCGACTGGAACGGATCCAGGGCATTTGTTTCATCCAAATGTGCCTGAAGCTGATCGGCAACCACCCTCTCCACCACTTTGCTAATGAAAGAAACATTGGCGACAGGCCTATAATTGCCAATTTCGTCCGCCGCCAAACTAGGTTTCTTCCTTATGGGCCTAATGAGTGTCTCCTTGAGGGCAAGAGGAACCCTGCCCTCAAGGAAAGACCCATTAATTATTGCTGTGGCCCATTCAGTTGTTATCGGCCTGGCTGCTTTGATTAGCCAGGCCGGGCAGGGGTCAAGGGATGAGGTGGTGGCCCGACAGCGATCAAGCACTTTGTCCACAATATCTGGCGTCACAGGCTGAAAGAGATTGATAGTGGCCGGGCAAGGCGGAGTGCTGGACATCTCTGCTCGACTCACTGTATCCAAAAAAGGAGAGAGCTCCCGGCGGATGGCCTCCACTTTAGATTTTAAAAATGCTGCAAATTGGTCCGGTGATATACTAGGGGGAGGCCCGTCACTCAGACCAATTCCGGATAGGTCGTGTACTATACGGAAAAGCTCCGCCTGCTGATTTGAAGCTTCGCTTATCCGGTTAGCGAGATGTATTCGGCTAGCAGCCTTTACCTTGGCAAGGTAAAAGTTAGTCGCGACCTTGACAGCTATCCAATTATATACCGTCGGGTTCTTTCTCCACTTGCGCTCTAGCCTTCTCCTAAATTGCTTCATCGCTCGTAGGTCCTGATTAAACCAGGGCGCAGGCAGAGCTCTGCGTTGGAGAGGGCATTTAGGAGCGATCGTGTCAACAGCCCTAGTGGCGGCTGTAAACCAGCGGTCCACCAGAGCCTCGACAGGAGCGCCAGCCAGATCTGTCGGAATCCCTCTCATGGTATCCTGGAATCCTATAGGATCCAGTAGCCTTCGAGGGCGGACCATTAAAATGGGTCCTTGCTCCCTGCGAGGTGGGAGGGCCACTGAGAGGTTACATTTTACTAGGTGGTGATCTGTCCATGACAAGGGGACCGACACAAGGTCAGTCACCAACAGACCACGCTCGCTCCGGTTATTGGAGAAAACCAGGTCTAATGTGTGACCACCCACGTGGGTGGGGCCGTTAACATGTTGGGACATGTTCAAGGAAGCCATGGTTTCCAAGAACTCAAGAGCTGGTCCAGAGGTCTCTGCCTCCGCATGGATGTTGAAATCCCCCAAGACTAAAAGCCTCGGGGATTCCAACAGTGCCGCGGAGACAAAGTCCACCAGCTCTGGTAGGGAGATGGCTGGGTCGCGGGGAGCACGGTAACCCAGCAAAATCCCAATACCATCCCTGGCCCCTACCGACACGTGGAGGGCCTCCAAACCCGGCTTCACCACCGCGGAGCGCCTGGTAACCTCCAGAGTGTTTTTATATACAATGGCTACTCCCCCCCCGTCCCTCCAGTCTACCCTGGTGCTGGACCGCATAACCGGGAGGACAGACCAGGGCCAGGGGTGGACCCCCTTCCCCACTAATCCAAGTCTCGGTTATGCACGCCAGATCTGCATCCTCTTCCAGAATAAGATCGTAAATAATCTGGGATTTATTGGATACAGACCTGGCATTCAACAGCACTAGTTTTAGAGTGGAAGGTCTTCTGATCTGGCTACCTCGATCCTGACGGTTGGTCAGGGTCCCAGAACAGTGAACAGTTTTCAAACATCTGCTAACCGTTCTTCTGACACGAGTAGGGGCCCTGCCAGCGCCATATATCCCTCTACCCATAATCACCCGAATGTTCAATGGCCCCTCGCTGGGAGGGCAGGCCTTCCACTCCATAATAATAACAAAAGTAATTTAAAGTGCAAATATACAATTAATAATTCAAAAGAAAAAAAACATAAAGTGATTAACAATCCAGTGATCAAAGAAAAAAAAATACAATGAGACAAAATAACATACAATAAAATAAAATAACATAAAATAAAATAAACCATAAATAAAATAAACAAAAAAATAAACCATAAATAAAATAAACAATAAAGAATATACAATATATAAAGGAAACCAAAATTTTTAGATCCAGAAATTACCCTCCACCATTCAAAATACAATAAAGAGCAATAAAAGAGAGGGGCGGGAAAGAAAGAGGGGGAAAAAGTTTAAACCCCAGGTCTCCTCCCCCCACTCACTGTCCTGTTCCTTTGTGTTCTGTCTGGTGATTTTACCATTCCAATAGTTCTTAGAACACTTGTGAGTCTGATTTTAAAGTTGAGGTGTGTTTCTGTAGTGTGTGGTGAAAGCAACAGTAGCGAGAAAGCTGAAATGTAAAATGGCGCTACTGTTACCGTTTTCCAGTCCAGGCGGATGGCAGACGAGTCCTCGCTGATCCCCTCAGGTAAAAAGGCAGGGGGGTGGTTACCGATAAAATTTGCGGCATGTCAACATACAGGGGAACAGCCAGCAGGACCCCACAACACATGGGACCCCACCGCCCGCCCCCCTGCTCCAAACACCCCGCAGAGTCCACCAGTTCGAAGATTGCTCGGCACCTCCAGATCTCCCGGCGGCTTGCTAAGCCCTCCACACTGGGTCCTGCCGTCATCCCCGGAGTCCTTGTCGAGTTCCCCCGGATCCACCTCCAGGCAGAACTTTTCTGAAGCTCCCGGCTCTCGGCCCCCAGTAAGTTGTTCTTCCGGGCTCCGCCGACCTGCCTCAAACAACTCCCTCGGTTTGAGCTCCAGTGCCGGCTCCCCACGCGTTGTTCACCAGCTCTTTGTTCTCCGCCTCGTCTCGCCTCGTCTCCTCCGCTGTTCGCCCCTGCTCCGAACCAGTCCTCCCTACTTCAGCCCCCACGGACTCAGACAGCCACATCTGCACAGGACAGGTCAGGAAGGAATCAACCCAGTTAAAAATAAAAATAAAAATAAAAAATAAAAATAAAAATAAGAAACGGAAAAAAGGAAAAGAAAAAAGAAAAGAAAAACAGACCGGAGTGGCGGAGAGTAGCATTGCCGACCCGCTACCAGTCTGCCATCTTGAACGACCATTGATGACATTTTTCTGATCTGGAATCTGGATCTATGAGAAGGAATCCTGAGAAAACTTCCACCAGGATGTCAATAACTTTCACCCAACCATCAACCTCACCCTGGGAAAGGCAAATTTTCTGGACACCACTGTGAAACTACAACATGGATATCTTAGCACCACGTTGTACTGGAAACCCATTGATCGATACACCTACTTGCACTCTTCCAGCTTCCATCCTGAACACACAACAAAATCCATTATATAAAGCCAAGCCCAAAGATGCAATTGCATCTTCTCCGACCCATAGGATAGAAACTCCAAACTCAAGGATCTACAAAATGCATTCCTCAGACTACAGTACCTGTCCCATATGATTAAGGAACAAAGCAACAAAGCAAGACACATACCCAGAAGTAACTTACTCCAAGACAGACCCAGAGGACAAAATGACAGAACACCACTAGTTGCCACTTACAGTCCACAACTGAGACCACTCACACACATCTTAAGCAATCTCCAGCCCATCCTTCACAAGAACACCTCACTCTCCAAAGCCCTTGGTTGGAGATCCATACTTGCTTACAGACAACCCCCCAACCTCAAGTAATTACTAACACACAAGCCACAAAACAGCAACACAGACAGAGGGACTAAACCCTGCCACAGACCCAGATGCCAATTCTGCCCACACATCTATTCTGGCAATACAATTACAGGACCTAACAATGCCACACACAATATCAAAGGCAGCTTCACTTGCTCCTCAGCTAATGTGATCTATGCTATCTTTTGCCAACAATGCCCCTCTGCACTCTACATAGGACAAACAGGACAATCTCTACAAAATGGGTCAACAATCAGACATCAGAAATCACAATACACAGAAACCTGTCTCCAACCATTTCAATCTAGCAAGACAGTGGAAGGAAAGATTTGAAAATCACTCTTTTGAACAGAATCATTACAAATCAAGAATACAGAGGGAAACAGCTGAGATAAAATTTATATGCATGATTGACACTCACATAAATGGATTGAATATAAGCCTAAGTTTCTTAATCATTACCAAATGTAATACTTCTGCTGTTATCTACTGTCACTGCTATTTTCTTCACAACTGCCAAGCCCATCTCTCATTACAAGGCTCAAAGGTCAATATTCCCTACATTAACACACAGGATTCTTCTGCAATCTTCTTTCACCTTTATATTTAGTATTCTCTTTTTCTCTTCCTCTTGAGTTTGAAGTGAATCCCCAATCTTCAAAAATGCCCACACTCCACCTCTCTCTTCTCTCTGTTCCCCCTTATCTTTGCCCAGGCCTGTGTCTGTTTTCTGTCTCCTGAGGAATTTTTACAACAGAGCTCTAAAACAACAGAAGTCATAAATTACTGCTTGTTAATGTAAATACATCCAAGAGCCAATGAATATTTAGTATGAAATTGATATTTCATTCAACATTTCATTCTGTTTCCATATGTCTGGCGAAGTGGATGTGTCCACAAAAGCTCACATTAAAATATAATAGTTAGTGCCACATGTTTTTGTCTTTTAGTTTTGTTTTGTTTTGTTTCTTTGGATCTTGCCTGATATACTTTTTTTCATTAGTTAACCACATCACACCCAAACACAAGCAATTGTCAGGGCTATTTTTCAACAAGTTCTTTTGTTGTGAAAGTTCTTTGTGTTCTGAAGTTTCCATACTGTTGCCCTCATAGAAACTAATTATTATGCCCTTTCTTTTTGGAAATCTTTTCATAGCTATTATTTATCAATACTGCAGTTGTGCCTCTCAATCCTGCCACAAACTGAAAGCTTGTGGTCTTTTTTTGGGCCTTTTGCTCAAAAGGACATTTTAGAGAGTTGATTCTGGAGAGAAAAACAGTGGCTTTCTAGGCTCCTTCCCCCTCTGCAGGACTACTCTTTGGTACAATATGTCTGATCTTAGTATGTGTTTCCATCTCAGGGGTGATGGAGGAAAATAAACAGCACATCAACTGTGAGTCATACTGGTATGCAGGAATATGTCCTTAAAATAGAGGCCGAAATGGTAGCTCCTTCTCCTTCATGTGTGTGTGTAATTTCCTCAGAGATCCAAACTATTTGGGAGAAGCTAATGACTCCAAGCTTTTTTGTTGCCCAATATTTGACTGTTCGCTTTATTTCCTTTTATGCTAGCTTCGTAAAGCAATTCTCTAACCTTACATTGTTCAATAAAGACATTCTTTTCCCAACATTGATTTTGGGAGTACCAACATCTGCGAACAGGAGATTTGCAGCACAGCCCTATTGTACGTATCTACAGTTATGTAAGCTGTACTTGTCCAGTCCAATGGATGTGTATTTGAGGGAAGGAAATGTAGTGTTTAATAGGCTTAGTTCTGAGTAACAGAAGCATTTTCAAAAGGGGTGAGAGGGTGCAGAGTCAGAGTCCTTCCAAGGGTCTGGGAAATAAAATGAATGACTTGGTAGTTTCTTATTTCCTCACCTGGCACCCTCTTGCCAGGACTCGTAGCTGTTCTTTGATGTGTTAGCTATAATTTGATTGTTAGTTATCTCTTTTGACCTGTTAAAAGCTTCAATATGGAAATAATTTTTAAAATGTAGCTGCAATAGTAACTAAGTACTTGGGGTATAAGAAAACTACAGCTACTTACTTCTAAGAAGTAATTTTCCAAGCTCTGTCACAGCTACGCTTGTAACACTGCAGAAGTTGTCTGCACTAGATAATGCCTTCAAATGGAAAAAAGAACACTAAAGTCTAGAGGAAAGAAGGAGGGACAAGAACCTTGAATGGATTAGCTGGCAATGCTTTCCTTTAGTTTAGCAGTGGGAGTTCAGCAGTGGTATAATGGAACAGCATGTTGCAGTACCAGGAACAGGTGTAAATTGCTCAATGTTTTTACTTAACACAGCAATCAGGTCTTCGAGTTCATAAAGAAATGCAGTTATATTCTCAGTGCACAGTGTGATTGCACTGTTCGAATAATACAGTTGGTAACATTTAGAAAATTCAGTGCAGTCATTCGGAATCCATAATAAAAGGACAACCACTGGTATGATAGGTAGATTGTATAATAATAGCCTGTAGAAGCTGTAAATATCATCATTTCAATATAAAAAAATCCTCCTTCCTTTGAAAATGAGGCAGAAAGTTCAAGACTGCGCTCCTCACTGCTGCACATGTGTTTGTTCCATGCAGGGTTCTCCCATTTTGCTTTGGGAGGTGGGTAGTCAAACATGAAGCATATCACTCACTGCCTGAAATACTGTCATCTATTTGCCTCTGCACATATCAATTTGCAGATGGAGTGAAGGGCTGTATACAGGGGGTGATCTTATGTCTAAGTTCTCATTTAACACATAGCAAGTAAATATGTAGCAGCTGGCTGGATAGCTCAGTGGTTTAGGTATCTGACTGCAGAGCCAGTCATTGGAAGTTCAATTCTCCCCTGTGCTTCCTAGGAAAAAAACCAGCCTGTGTAGCCATGGGTGCCCCAGAAGAAGGGAATGGTAAACCACTACTGAGTTCTCACTACCTTGAAAACCCTGGAAAGGGTTGCCATAAGTTGGAATTGACTTGATGGCACGCCATTATATTAAGTATATTTAGTAGTAGTAATAACACTAGTTATTATTTTCTTTTAAATGTCAAATTCAAAATTATGCACAGTTTTAAATCAGGGACAGACAGTGCAGAAAAATATATATTTCTCAATGCGTACATATTTTTTTAAACACCATTTCTCAAACCACTGGGAAATATTGAGAATTAAGAAAAAATAGTAGTTTGTGAAGAGAAACAGGATCATCAGGTAAAGTAGGTTTGCACAGAGATATCAAAATATATTAATTCAGTTTGCCTGAAGGTGACAGAAAAGCCACATTTGGAATCCCCATAGAATATTAACTACTATTCAAAGTATATGGAAGTATCTCCAAAAAGAAAAGAGTTGGTTTGCCCAGATTTTAGAAAACTGGAACTCTGCTTTTTCTGTCCAGTAATTTTATTTTTCTTTCATTTATAAAACAATGTTGTGACCTACCCATGAACCAGGAGGGGTAGACGTGCTTGCATAATGAGATGATACTCAAGTTTGTTGGTTTCAAGATTTACTGATTCTTAACAGGTTTTTGACTACTAACTCCAGCACATGTCACACAGGGTCTCAACATCTCAGCACATATAAAGTCTTTGCCTGTTTCCACTGCTTGCCCACATCATGGTGTGGGCCAACCAAAGACAAGGGCAGTCAGCAGCTCCTGCTTACTGAACTGCCTCATGCTTACCTCATGCTTTCTCAGAGATCTCTATCCTATGCTTTCCAGTATTTCTGGGGGATGAATTCTTCTTCCCCTAAGGACAAAGCAAGAGAGGAGGGGGAATGGGTTCCAGGGGCTGAAAAAAGGGATTGATAGCATACTCTTTCCACCATCAGCCCAGGCTTCCCTCTTTATAGGCACTAGTCCAAGGGCTGCTCTCCTGCCCCAAAACTGCCTCCTCCTACCTAACATCATCCTCGATGGCTCCTTCCCCACATCTTGTTTAAACTTGTCCCTTTTTCCCATGATCCATCTCACACCTTCCTTTTCTTGCCCCATTATGTGGTGGTGAGGAGGCAGGACAGCTAGCCAAGGTGTCATGAGTTTTGGCTGCCACAGCCTCTTCATATTCCACATAGCCCAGCTGGCAGCAGGTAGGTTCTTTGTTGGACCTTGTCCAGACCCAATGGAGGATCTTCCAACACACCACCTGTGTCTTTGTCTCGCCCATTAAGTCCTATGGTAGGGAAGAAGGGGCCAGCTCAGGTGACGTGCCCATCCAGTTCCTGGAAAAATAATGAATGCAATAGTCACATTTGTACCCCTCTAAAAGAGCTAAGTTATTACATCAGAACTTAGAGTGAAAATATACATTACATTTTTAAAGCCCAGGGAAACATGACAATGGCAGATCTTATTTGTAATTTTCTTCTCTCTTTAGCTTTCATTCTTGCCTCCCATCAACAGCACAGGACCTGTCGTGTAAGAAATGAATTATGTCTACATAATCTCCATGCTCTGGAATGTCATTGTCATAAGAACTTTTTTCAGCAAATGAGACAGGACAGTGCTAATCAAGAGCTATTCATAATAACTCCTGAGATGTCATTGATAATAAGTTAACTTTAGAGGTCATCATCAAATTTTATTTTCCATGAAATATTTAAGATGATAATGCAAGGAACTGAATATTTTATGCTTCACGTATCTGCATATCTGTATATATTATATTATATTATATTATATTATATTATATTATATTATATTATATTATATTATATTATATTAAACTGTTCAAATTTTTTAAAATGCCTATTTTTATATTTTAGATAGAAAGGAAAACTCTTTCAATTCTGGTTAGCTGGAAAATTGTTCCCAACCATCCTTGTGTATGTTTAACAACTACACACTTTGAAAACAGCTGAGATGATTTTAGGACTTGATGTATGGTTGTATATCACTGCTTCATAGCCGAGCAAATGCCAGAAATCAAGTAAATGCTCCAAACCTCAGGGTATACCTGGGTTCAAAGCATACCTTGAAGTTTGGAGTGTTTATCTCTTATTCACCTTAACCTCATACTGGTGTGTTAAGCCTCCCTGGTCTTACCAGGTGAGGAATAAGACCTGGGCCAGCTGCCACTGTTGCTTTGTCACCCACAGAATCTGTGAGTAGAGCACTGTTTGACTGCTGGGTTATTAGCAGTGGTGCATTGAAGGCAGGGCAAACAGAGTCAATGCCCAGGGAAACTTCTGAGAAGCAAGGACTATATGACAGCATCTGCTATCTCCCCTATTTCCTGTGAGTTTAGTTGAGTTCCCAGAAACAATATATTGTTGCAATCTGTATCTGTGCTAAGGCAAAATACTTGAGAGTGGTTTGGTCTTGAATATGCAATTAGGAACCTTAAACTTTACAAAATACCTACTCATCATCTGTTGCTATGGACTGATCTGGCAGCATGCATGTTTGGACTCTCCTCATTGTAGGGGACTGAATATAGGAACCCTCATGATAAGTATCTGCACTTCTTTACCCTGCATCACTAGTTATGGCAGGTCAACCTGCTCAATATAGAATTTAGTTGGTCTATTTAAGCCCAATGCAACTCTAGAATGAACAGTGTGTTTACATTATGAGGTCTACACATTTATTTCCCAAATCAGAAGAATTTTTTACAGGAAAATAAACCCTTACTAATCAGATGCGATGCTTCATAATCACAAACAACATAATTTTGCGCTGTCTTTTGAAAAAAAAAATTCTCATTGACTAGTGGCTGAGATAAAGTTTGTCCCCGGGCACTAAAATTAATGACATTTCTTTGTAGATTATACTGATTTCTTTTAGCCAAGACTGGTATAATTTACACCTTTTGAATGGATTTCGAAATTGCCTATTATTTTTGCAATGGGTGCTTCACTTCTTTGAGTGAAGGAGGAACAGAATTATGGATGTGGCTCTGAAGAAAAGCAGCAGGGATGGCAACAGCTTTAGATTTAGTGCTGCAGAAATAATAAAACAAAGACAATTTTATAGACATTCCGTGGAACAATAAAACTTTCATCAAGATCTCTTTGTAAGTCAGTTTCATTCCTCTGACTTTTTATTTCATTTCCTTCTACCCCAGGATTTTTGGTTCAAAGTTCATCTAATGTATGTGCATTTTTCATTATGAATAGAGTATGATAAGAGAAACTACAGATGACTTTTAAAAAGAGAGGCAGAGAAATACAGAGGAAAGAATATATTTTGTTGGCTCTGTCTTTATGAATTCCTCCCACATGCAACAGAGTTCAACAAAAGGTAGTCATCGCACATTGAAAATTAGCCTGTGAAAATCTCAGAACAAGCCCTTGTCCTGCTCTCATTCTACACTTTTACTTTTTTTTTTTTTTTTTTTTTTTTTTTTTTTTTTTTGGAAAAGTGCTCGTATTATTAGCAGCAGAAATTTAAAGCATACCTTTCATGGAACTAACGGGGGAGTACACTGTATTTTTCTTTTACTTCATACAATACAGGTTTCCTTTCAACCTTTAAGGAAGAATATTGCTAGGATACTAACACACTCCCCCTCCTCTCCAGGTCTCCAGAAAATGGTTGTCTTGATCCAACAAATGCTACCATCAAATTAAGGTTGTGAATTTAAATGATTCTTGGTCTCACAGCTTTCTATGGGATTTTCTGCCCTGTATTTCCCAGCCAGCAAAATGTCCTCAGCCTCTTTCTGCACACTGTTCCTTAGATAAAGTAAAGGAATTGAAGCTATTCTCCACAGGATAAGCACGTATCAGTCTCAGGCTTACAGTAACACAACCATTTGAAACTGATGGGCATAAGAGGCTGGGATTGACAAGAGCAGGTAAACAAATGTTTATTATATTCCTTCTTCAAACACATGAAAAGTAGATCTGGTTTTCCAGGTTAACTAATGAACTATTACCTTGCTGCAGTTGTTCCAAACTCACTGGTTTGGATACACTAATGTGACTTAGAAGAACTCTAATATGGCATGATAATATATATTTTTTAATGACTTGGACACTTTCTTTCAATGAGTTCCTCCTTAAGATGTAAATTTATGCTCTGAATCTGTATAAGGAGTTACTAGATGTTCCAATCACAATTAATACAGGTGTGCATTAGTGTTGCCTTGCCCTCAGAATAAGGGTGTGACTAGATGGGGATTTGTCCCACAAGTTGGTTTGTTCTGGGGACCAGCTGGTTCACCCATTTTCCCAATGACCACATGATGTACGTTCCAGTGCAAACTAGCTCATCCTTGATCCATGGTTTTCTGATTCCCTGTCAGGGGCTACTGTTATTTGGTGCAGATACTGAGAAATAGAAAGCCCACTTCTCTGCAGAGGGAGGGAGGGAGATTTTTAAGCCCTTCTAAGATAGCACTGATGTAATATGCCACTTGGGGTTAAAACTGAAAGCTTTCTCTCCCCTTCCATGCGGGAGAGGTAAGATGCTTTCAGTTTCCCAAGGTTGTAAAGCAGCTTAAGCAAAGCAGGAAGGAGACAGGAGGAAGCAAGAAGGATTTTGTTGTTGTTGTTGTTTTCTTTCCCTTTAAAGGGAAAGGACAGTCATATAGAATTGCTTGAGGTGAGTGTGTGATCGATCTGTGCATGTGGATGCAAGGATCATCCCAAATGACATAATGCATCTCAGAGTGACCCTATTTTGCATGATCTAGCTCAATCCAGGCTGGGATAATTTGACCATCTGGTCACACCCTCTGTCATTCTATGTATTTTCTTTGTAGGATCACTCTGGAATATGCTTCCTTCATAATGGGAACTGCCTCCAGAAAAATGGCCACAGATTTCTTGTGTTGTATTTCAGCAGGGCCATGGTAAAATGTGTTCCCAGTAAAGTCAGTTCCCAGTTTTAATTAGTATGCTTCATATAGCATGCTTCATGTTAGAAGACTGGGGAACACTTGTCCACAGATACCTCAGGAGATAGATAATAACTATTTGTTAGCATTGGTTACAGTTAATGATTATTTCCCTAACTTCTTCTATTACTGCAATGATTTTGTTTGTTTAACAAGAAATTCTAATCCATGCTGGTGCTAAAACACTATCCTTATAGAGTCAGTCTTTGCACAAACACTAGACCATCTTTCTACCACTGAACCAAGATGGTATATACATATGTCATGTAAATGGATATAATATGATAACAAAATGTTCTTTTCTCTTCCATATCATTAAAATATTATCTTCTTAATAGGATTTATTGAACAGAAATCCATTATAAACCTGCTTTTTAGACAGGCTTCCCATTAAGGAATCTAAAATTAATAAGGCTTGGAGGCTAACACATTGATATGATATTGGTGTTTTCTTGGGTGACTGAAGGCTATTAGACTTCAACCCTGTATTTCATTTTAGCCATGCGCTGATAGCCAACTAATGCACAACCTATCACAGTTTATTGACATTGTAGCTGTCCCTTCCCTGCATCTTTCCAGGATTCATTGACTGCTAGATCTCCTCTCCTTTTGCAGCCCATTAGTTCCCAGCAGCAGGTTCAAGGAACACTGCATTTTCTAATTGCCTCAGATTCACAAAGAACTCGGCTGCAATGACTGCTTACCACTTAAATCGCTCTTAGAACAAACTATTTCCTCATCTACTGTTACCAACAATAGCCTGGCAGGTAATATTACAATGGCATCATTTAGAAGGCCCCAGAAGCAGTTCAGATCTCAGATAGACTTTAATTGAACACTAAATAAGATTTGTTGTTTTTTAAACTAACTTTGCTAGATCATTTCTTTCTAAATTTTGTTGCCGGGCATCACCTAAACTGGGTTGAAGTCACTGGCCTGGAAGTTCAGATGCTTCCGTGTGTCCATGCTTTATGTTTGGACCCATGTTTCTAGATCCACTATTTGCCACGTTGTGTGACCAAACTTTTTTTTTAAACTAGAGGTTCTTCCATGCTATGATTGAAATGCACCTGATAGGACCCTACGTTCCATAGACAGACATGCCAAACATCTTGGGTAACAAGTAGAAACTACTTGGATATTGGATTATCCAGTCTAAAAAAATTTTAACAACTGGTTTTGTTAATTCTTTACAAATATTTATTCATAAAATGTGTAACTGGAAGAGTTGTAAAATTAATACAACTTTCAAAGTCAATGCATTCTTATGAAGACCCTTTTAAAGTGAGCATGTTCAACATTGTTATAGTAAATTTGTTTTAGTGAGACCTTCCATTCACAGTTATGTATGTGATGAAATATTCATTCTTTTGCAGTGAAATCAAGCTTTAGTCAAACTCTGAAAACTTGCTATGAAATGACTGAAAGTGAAGTTTCTACATTCCTTTCCAAAATGCCATACATTCAGCCTACACATAGAGAATAATATTTAAAAATAAAGCAGAGAGTTGAAACTATACCAGTTAATTTGATGGAACATAATCTGAAATTAAGTACTGATTTCTAAAGTTGCCAGCCAGTTTTGTCACAAATAAAAACCTTTATAGTGCTTTTATATGCACAAATATTTATTGATTAATGGTAAGTTCGCTAAGAGGAGAGTAAACCTTTTCATGCATACTTCAGCAATTTCTTTCCTTTATGTGTACCACTAGCTACACATACCCAGTGTGTGTTGAGAATTTTGATTATAACGTATATTCTCATAACATCAGCAGAGTAAGGAGATATTGGTTAGCAGAGATACTTATGACACTATGACACTGAGAGAGTAAAACCAACAACTTAGTCTGTTTACATATATACATAGAGAATAGACATTCCTCTGGCAGCATAACATGACATGAAGCAACACACAGCATAGGAAAAAGTGATCTGACTTACAGCAGATAAAGACGTTCATTTTACACATGACTTCTGTACAGTTCTGTGACCAATCAGAAAATTCATTACTTCATTTTCTGTTACACAAAGTTTCATCATGTACACAGCTGTACAACATTAAGTCTTAATCCTTGATACCACACCTGAATACAATCTATACATGACTCAGGTAAAATCAGCCATTTTACATTTAACTATACAACATTAATATTTAATACATTTTCATATCAAAATCTCAACAGTGTGATACCCAGTGTAGTATGGTGGATCAAATGATGGACTGAGGAGACCTTGGTTTGAATCCCTGCTTGGTCATGGAAACCTACTGGAGGGTGGGAGCTGTGGAATTGGTAAAAAGACTCCTTAAATATCTACTTAAATATCTGACTTACTGTGTAAGTCAGTTCTCCCTTGATGGCACATAACATACAACTAGTAGTTCTCTAGATTTATACAGCTTCATAAAGAGCAGGAATATTCAGTCTTTATTCAAAGCAGATGCACAAATGGCAATGAAAGATAAGGAAAAGAATCAGCAATTAACAATTTGAATGTTCATTAACAATAAAATTCAGTGTTTGTGTGTGTGCGCAAAAAAAAAAGAAGACATATAAGAGATAATGGGAGAAATCCAGTCATAAGTTGCAACTAGAGGAACCTCATTAAATCAAAGGAATTTACATAGGTGTTGACACAGCAGATCTCACTAATTCAGTGGGCCTACTCTAACTTGTGACTTATTAATGTTAACAAATATCACCCATGAAGGTTTTTGGGCACCCATGCAATGTGAGTCTTTGTTTTGACAGTGTTTTTCTGTGTGACACAAGAAGAAACTGCTGAGGGGGGAGGCACAGAAGGAAAAGGTAGCAGCTTGTGATGACAGCCCTGAGAGACTGCAAGGAAGAGAATGAAAAGGTAACAAGGAGGAAAGGGTAATTAAGGGCTTGAGTGAACTTGTGGGGTGGAGGTTGGATGGAGGGGGCTTTCCTATTTCTTTCAAACCTATCTACAGGCTGCCAGCATTGTGTTGTTGCTGTTCCACACCGCATGATGTTACTTCCTTTTAGAACTAGAAAATGAGATTTTCTAGTTAAACCTTTCCACCTCCCTCCCCTGTTTTTGCAAGTGATGGTGATGAGAGAAAAATGGGGGGGGGGAGAACTCTCAGGACTTCAAATGCATGCAGTTTTAATCTCCTTGGATTCTTCCACCATCTCCTATTCCCCTCCTACTGCACATAAATCACTTTAATCTTCTGCTCCTTCAATCATAAATACAGGGTGTGGATTTCTCAGCGATGCCTTCTGTGAGATGGCAGATAGGGGCTATGCAATATTTATTTATTTATTTATTTATTTATTTATTTAACTTATATGCCGCCCACACTACCCAAATGTCTCTGGGCGGCTTACAACAATTTCCTAATTTCAGTGTCATCATCATTGGACTTTTGGACTAGTAGTTATTGTGACGTACCCCTCTTGTGTTCCCAGATTATTTCACTAGCCTGAGGCCCATGACACGTTCTCTCCTTTACACTGCCACCAGTTGACCTCTGTCAACACCCTTTAATTAGAAAGATTGAGGTCCAAACTGAGTATAAAGTTGAACTAAACGGATTTATTGGTTACAGTTCGCTTAAGCAGGTTCTTCACAGACGTTAAAGTATTCATTAGATTAGTAATAACTTGTTTCACTCTTAACTCTCTTAGCTGTCTATAAGTTCCACACTCTTAACTGCCTACCTTAACTCCTCACTATACCACACTCTCTAACTCTCCCAGACTAACTTCTACTTCAGACTTTCATCTCTGACTTAAACTGGCTAACTAACTCACTCACTCCCAAAACTCCTCTTCTCTGACTCACCCCTCCCTTCTGGTTTCTCTGGCTCTGCCTCCCAACAGCTCCCATTGGTACATGCAAATAATCTCCTATATGAGCCAAAGCAGGGTGATCGCCACAGTCATCCTCAAAAAATGAGGAGAAACTGTCCTTAAAGAGGCAGTCCCTTACATTTCAAATGAAAGAGACCATTGTGTGAATAAAATGATAACAATAGAATCATCTCCAAAAGAAAACAAAATGCAAATGAAATGAAAGTTTTTGCTCATCATTTTCCTAATCAGCTGTCCTCTGGGGCAGGGGTCTGGTGATTCCATGGCAAACCAGAAAGGAACCCAAACTCAACTAAGCATTTGATTGGGGTGGTGTCTCTCAGGGGGTGAGCCAAAGAGAAACTGTACACCTTGTAACATTTCTTAGGCAGAGACTGTGCTAGAAAAGAAAAGGAAACACTCTGAAAAGTGAGCAGACGGTATTTGCTGGTATTTCATATGCACCAATGAGAGAGGCACACAGAGTGTGACATACAAATGGCAACATCAGGACAGATGGAAGAAACACTACAATAGTTGTTATGTGCCATCAACTCAGAACCAGTTTATAGGGACTCTAATGGGGCTTTTAAAGTAAATGATATATTTAAGAGTAGTTTCAACAGTTCCACATCCCCAGTGAGTTTCCATGACTGAGCGAGGATTCGAATCCAGGCCTCCTGAGTCCTAGTCAATCACTCTGTCCACTACACCACAGAGTGTATCTACCACAATAGTTAGGTGCACAAGATTGCAGATTCTGTGACCAACTGTGCAGCTGATAAGGTTTAAATAAGCTGAAATATACATGAGAAGAACTATTAGGACTTGTGTCTATGGAAGAGACTGTTTATGTACTTCACCTTTCCCCCACTCCCAAATAATGGTTTTCAAAGTAGTAATTTATAGTAAAACAACAACAACAATGAATTAAGATGAAGTACAGATATTAGTTTCTAACAGTTCCATCTTGTGAGTTCAACAGGACGTCTTCCTACATAAGTATTTTGGAATTCATCCTTAAATACATTTATCTCTTGTATCTTTCTGATGCTGCTGCACTTAGCTAAAAATAATAAGGCACTTTAAAACTGCCCCAAACAAGAAGATAAGCAAAGTACACCAATGTGTCCTCTGTTTTTCCAAAACAGGTCACAGTTTCTTCTCCTCTTTTCTTTTAAAACTTATAAAGTGGAGAGGACATCAAGTTACAATTCTAAATTGTAGTAAGTATTTTTGAATGTTAAACAGGCCTACTCACAAATATGTCAACAAATACCTAGAATTTGTTCACTGCACAAATTCACTTACTCTTCCAGTACAGAGATAATTGAAATAGTTTATTTGCTTGAATAAAATTGGCTCAGTAAATAACTGCATTAAGATTATGGGTATAAAGCTAAAGTCATTTAAATCCATTTGCCATGATTAACTGATAAATCTTTTTTAATAAACAACATCCTTCTACACCCTATTATCCACTACTAAACCATCCAAAGGCATGGCTTATTTTTCAGTGTTTTTCACTACTATCACTGAAGTTATACTGTTAGGATAAGAGAGTGATTTAGAGACCAATTTCACTAGTATTGTTCCAATGCAACATCCATTAATTTTTGTAGAACTTGTTTAGAAGAAGGGATTGATGAATTGTTCTCCTAGGCAGCATTTTTAGCATTTGTAATATAGAAAACAACATTGTCTGTTTTATTGTTTATTCGTAATCATCCTCAGTGGCACATAAGAAGCAAGTATGTGTACCAAAAGTAGTTCTGAAATAGTAGTTTCCTAAGGTTCAAATAAATCTTAATCCATAAAAAGTCCCTTAATCCATAAAAAGTACTGTACCATAAAAGAAATGACATCCATGTGATGGATTTATGAGGTGAGCTATAGCTCAAAATATGTTTTGAACATATCAAATTTTGAGCACCTCAATGTTTGCTTTATAAATGGTATAAACACTGGACCTTGCATCTCAGATCTTTTTCATGTTGCACATGTTCACTTCTCAGATTGCATGTGGCTCCGTTCATGCCAAGATAATCTTTTCTGAGAAGTTTGCAGCATTCTGAACCCAGATACATCACTGAGGTGTATTCTGAAACCATTAGGGTCCCTAATTTGCATAGCTTGTACATTTAGGCCAGACCCCAAATATTGTTTTTCACTTAGCAAAGGTGTCTGGTTGTTCATTTCTGAGTTTTCATGAGTAATAATAATTTGGCACGGCTTGTACAGTGATTTTCATTAAGTTTTCAATCAAGAGAGTTTGCCATGCTGTTGCAAAAGGAGTTATCCTTTCTCTTGGACTCTAGAACCCTTTCCCATGAAAAATGGGCAGAAAACATCAGCAAAGGTAATATATTAAACTGTGGGACAGCTCAGTGGGTAAGAAACCTGGTTGTGCAGCCAGACGTTGGGAGTTTGATTCCCCACCGCGCCTCTCAGGAGCCATCCCTTAGGCTGGGGCAAACTGCATAGTCCCAGGGCACCCCCAAAGAAGGGAACTGTAAACAACTTCTGAGTACTCTATATCTAGAAAGCCCTTGGAAGGGCTGCCATAAGTTGGAATTGACTTAAAGGCACATTATTAAATTAAAAAGCAGCTACTGATTTTTAGATTCCACTACTCTGAATAATGTGTTCTTTGCTGGTTTGATATTCTGTTCTGTAGTTCCCGGTCTAATATTATATGTATAAAAAAACATTCTGAGTTAGCCTATATTTGATGAAGGCGTAATGCGGATAAGAGAGGAAAATAAAAAAAAGACATATTGTTGCCTCTGGAGTTTACAATTTGCAAGGGACTACCAATAAATAGTGAAGAGTTTTGTTATTTAAATTTTCTCTCTTCATCGACATGTCTTGATGTACAACTCCTAGAACTGTGAGATGCAGGTTCCAGAGGTTGTCTATGGTCAACAGGGAGAGTTGAAACATATGTGAAGTACTGAATGGCAATCTGCTTGCCGCTTACATTCATCAATCAATGTGTTAGAATTGCAGAAAGGAATAATAATAATACTAGAGTGAAAAAGCAGACCTCATGAATCCTAATATGAAACCTTCTCCTGTGCAAATAGCGGTGTAATTATCTTTTAGATAGTGCACTTCTCTGAATTTCTAATGAAGTTCCAAGGTTGTTGTTTTTTTTAAAAAAAATACTAAAATTATTGTTGCATGGTTATTATGCATCCTTCAGTCTTGAGAGACTATGGTAACGTGCTCTGAATAGAGGACTTGGAACAGCGTCTAGTGTGGCTGAGAAGGCCAATTCGAGAGTGACAATCCCTTCCACACTGAAGACAAATACAATCTGTCCCCTGTCCAGCTCCCTGATTTTGCTGGTTTCAGGACTGCCTCTTTACCTTGGCCTGCTGGACAAATGTTTCTTCAAAATGGGAGAGGCCATGATGCAGCGCCTGCCTCCAAGGTTTCCCATCTGTTGAGGTCCATTCCTAAGGCCTTCAGGTCCCGCTTGCAGATATCCTTGTATCGCAGCTGTGGTCTCCCTCTGGGGCGATTTCCCTGCACTAATTCTCCATACAGGAGATCTTTTGGAATCCAAGCATCAGCCATTCTCACGACATGCCCGAGCCAACGTAGACGTCGCTGTTTCAGTAATGTATACATGCTAAAAATTCCAGCTCGTTCTAGGACTATTCTATTTGGAACTTTGTCCTGCCAGGTGATACCAAAAATGCGTCAGAGACAGCGTATATGGAACGTGTTCAGCTTCCTCTCCTGCTGTGCACAAAGGGTCCAGGACTCCCTGCAGTACAGGAGTGTACTCAGGACACAGGCTCTATAGACCTGGATCTTGGTATATGCCGTCAGCTTCTTATTAAGCCATACTGTCTTTGTGAGTCTGGAGAACATGTTAGCTGCTTTGCCAATGTGTTTATCCAGCTCGACATCTAGGGAGAGAGTGTCAGAGATCGTTGAGCCAAGGTATACAAAGCTATGAACAACTTCCAATTCTTGTGTGGAGATGTTAATAGAGGGAGGTGAGTCCACGGCCTGGCCCATGACTTGTGTTTTCTTCAGGCTGATTGTTAATCCAAAGTCTTGGCAGGCCTTGCTAAAGCGATTCATGAGTTGTTGGAGGTCTTCAGCAGAATGGGCAACAACAGCTGCATTATCGGCAAAGAGGAAGTCTTCAGCTGGACTTTGGTCTTTGCTCTCAATCTAGAGAGATTAAAGAGCTTTCCATCTGATCTGGTCCGGAGATAGACACTTTCTGTTGCAGTTCCAATGGTATGCTTCAGCATGACAGCAAAAAAGATCCCAAACAGGGTCAGAGCGAGGACACAGCCCTGTTTCACTCCACTTCGGATGTCAAAGGGATCTGATGTTGAGCCTTCAAAAACTACAGTGCCCTTCATTTCCTCATGAAAGGACCTGATGATGTTAAGGAGTCAAGGTGGACATCCAATCTTGGGAAGTATTTTAAAAAGGCCGTCGCTGCTAACCAAATCAAAGGCCTTTGTGAGATCTATGAAGACCACAAAGAGTGGCTGTCGTTGTTCCCTACATTTCTCCTGCAACTGTCTGAGGGCAAATACCATGTCAGTGGTGGATCTATTAGCTCAAAATCGACACTGTGATTCTGGATAGACTCTGTCTGCAAGCACCTGGAGTCTCTTCAGCACAACACGGGCAAGCAGCTTCCCTACAATGCTGAGAAGAGAGATGCCACAGTAGTTATTGCAGTTGCCCCTGTCTCCTTTGTTCTTATACAATGTGACGATGTTTGCATCCTTTATGTCCTGTGGTACTTTACCTTCACTCCAGCAAAGACAAAAGATTTCATACAACTCGGTGGTGATGATCTCTTTACAGCACTTCAGCACTTCAACAGGGATGTTATCTTTCCCAGGTGCCTTGCCGGAGGCGAGGGAATCCAAAGCCGCTGTTATTTCTGCTAAAGTTGGTTCGCTGTCCAACTCTTCCAAGACAGGCAGGCACTCAATGTTATTTAATGCCTCTTCAGTTACTACATTCTCTCTGGAATATAGCTGAGAGTAGTGCTGCACCCAGCGTTCCATCTGCTGTGCTCGGTCCTGGATGACCACGCCTGTAGCAGACTTCAAAGGAGCAGATTTCTTCTGTATTGGACCTAAAGCCTGCTTGACACCGTCATACATTCCCTTGATGTTACCTGTGTCCATTGCTATCTGTATCTGAGAGCAGAGCTGAAGCCAATAATCGTTAGAACATCTGGCAGCCTGTTGGACTTTGCTACGAGCAATTCGAATAGCCTGCAAGTTGTACTCACTAGGACAGGCTTTGTATGCTTCTAGAGCTCTCCTATTATCCTCGATGGCTGGCTTCAACTCTTCCGAATGGGCTTTGAACCAGTCTGCCATCTTTTTGGTCTTCTTGCCAAATGTGGACAAGGCGGTATTATAAACAGCGCTCTTGAAGTGTTCCCATCGTTCAGGTGCATTTGCATCAGCCGGGCCTGGAAGGGTTTCCTCAAGTGCTTGGGCAAATTCCTCCACTTTTCTTTGATCGCGAGTCTTGCTGATGTCAATATGTGGTCTTCCTTCCTTTTTCATGTGATACAATCTTTTTGTTCGCAGTTTTACTCTACTACACACCAGGGAGTGATCAGTATCGCAATCAGCACCCTGATAACTGCGTGTGATTTTAATACTAGGAAGGCTAGAATGTCTAGTGAGGATCAAATTGAGCTGATGCCAATGCTTCGATCTTGGATGTCTCCAGGAAACTCTGTGTTGAAGCTTTGTATTAAAGAACATGTTGCTGACACAAAGACCATAGTAACAGCAAAACTTCAGCAAGCGTTGGCCATTTTCGTTCATCTTCCCAATGCCAAAACGGCCTAGACAAGTGGGCCAAGAATTGTGATCAGCACCAACTCTAGCGTTAGTCTCCAAGAATGAACAGCGTCTCTCTCTCTCTCTCTCTGAGAATGAACAGTGGCTCTCAACTAATATAGTTGCATGGTAGTGCAACTATATTATAGTGCAGGAGAGCAAATCAACAGTTTACAAGGCAATTCTAAAAATGGGGGCAACCCAAACAAAAAATAAGAACTTTGAAACTGGACTTCAGCTCAATGGCAGTTCTGGCACAGATGTAGCAGAAAGTCTACTCTTGCTCTGTGCCAAAGTTGGAGAAGCTCGGGCAAAGGGTTTTGAAGTTATGATTTCCGAAAAGGAAAACTGCTTTATCACAAGCAACCCTAAACATTCTGAGATGTAAAATAGCTTATAGAAATTAAAAAGACAATTCTTGCATATTTTGAAAGAGAATGGTTGGTTCCACCTGCTTTTATTTTCTAACTTGGAAAGAAACCATTCTTTATGAGCTGAGATATTGATCATCAGAAAAGGACTTCCAAAAAGGAAAAACAGTCACTTTGTTATAAGACTGAGCATGTATGGAGCAGGTTTACTAGCAAAAGCCTTCCAAAGTAGATACATTGTTGCAGCTTGGTGGGCTGGGGAAGGGAGATGTCTGGAGAGCAGTTAAAGGTCATGGAAACAGAGTTAAGAGGCATATTTTCCTTGAAGAGTAAAACAAAACAAAAGAGGCTCAGATCTTGCAAATCAATGATATCTCATGTTAGCTTGTTCTCTCTTCTTACTGTTCCCCTTAGCAAAATTGTCTTGTCCAGTGAGTTCTGCTTTAGTCTTGCAAACTAATGGCTGTGCCTTTTTTATTTAGACAATCTGTCTCATTTTAGGTCTTCCTGTCTTCCTACTGCTCCCTCCCCCTGCCCCACTTTCCTCGGCTATATTGTCTTTTCTGGTCAGTTCTGTTTTTTTTCATTATACAATATGTGCATGGTAGGATAGCCTTAGTTGACCCATTTTTGCTCTGTTTAGAATTCAGACTTGAGCACCCATTTTTCCACCTCTCTGGCTGGCTGTGGTATCTCTAAGGTTCTCCTCCAACACCACATTTCAAATGAGTTGATTTTTGTCCCTCTCTCCCCCCCCCCCCATCTTTCCTTCACACAGTATGGCTGATTTTTACCTTGGTTTCCAGTGACAATCTTTGCTAACTACCATTCCCTCCCCCTTTTATTTTTATTTTAAAAGGTAAGGGGATATCTTTCAGAAAGGATGCACAGAGCATGTTTATAGAGCATTGAATCCAATATAGTTTTTCTTCCTCGGGTCACCTATTCCAAGAAAATAATTTGGAAATTGGAAGATAGCTTTCTAGTCTGCGTTCTGCAGAGTGGGCATGGCAGCATTAGTTTACCTGAGAGGTTAAATGCTGTGTATGTTTCTCTGTTGTGTGTGCTGTGTTGTGGGTGGAACACAAGAGCTTGCAATCTCTGGTCAGTATGCAAGCCAGAAATAGCTACTGTGTCAGGTCTTTGGGGCATGTCATTGGCTTATTTCTCCCTGTACTTCAGTTTGTGGTTCTTGCCTCTTTGTCGTGTTCCACCTCTTCTCTCATATTGTACAACTGCTTGGAACTTGGAAGTCAGCAGTGACTGAGTTGTGGTGAAAGAGAGAAAGGTGTCAAGTTGGTACATTTGTTTGCAGGTCAATGCTGAAAGAAGAGGCACCACCCTTCCCTCCCTCTTTCTCCACAACACTGTCACCCTGACCATCAGATTTGCTTGTTTGCTTGCTGTGCACTGTCTCACTAGTTATGTAAAGTGCCAAGCATCTCTCTGCTGCAAGACAAGGGAGGGAAAAAACAACAAATAGTAGCAGGGTAGGAGCAAGGGCTTTCCTGGGTGCGAAAGAAGGACAGCAGGAAGTGGAATTGGGTAGTGATGCTTCTCCCACCTCAAGTTGTAAAAGGCTCAGTTGGCAGTGAGGATACATTTGCACAAGGGGGGGTCCTAGATTTTTCATCCTTGTGTAAGCTCTATAAAACCCACCACATGTACAAAGGAGGATTACACTTATGATACAGGCCAATAGGATTCTGATAGTAGTAGGATGATCTATATAATTCATTTATAAACCATGCAGCATGCTCTGGTTCTAATATGACAAAGAAACACAGAAGTATTAATAATTTGTCATCTGCTATCTAACTAAGTCTATTCAGGAATGAGAAAAGCATGTATGTTACACATGCTAGGAAAGAAATGAGCGAAGACTTTCTCTTCCACCATCCCCTCTGGCTTCTATGCATGGAAGCTGTCCACATGAGCTAGAATTCAAAAAGGAAGGCTATGTCTGACAGGGAGCCCCTTCATTGATAGAGTATTTCTCATCTTCAGTTTTCACATCAGCAGTGGATGAGTGGAGATAACACACACTCTTCCTCACACACAAGCTAATTTCTAGAGCGAAACAGGAGTCATAACACCAAGTATATTGTACTGTATGCTCCCATTTCATGAATTTCTTGAAACAATGCTCCCCCTTTTTTGTGACCTTTTTCTGCTACCAAATTGATTTGAATCCATAACCTGGGATTTATGTCAATGAACATGAACTGTCTCTACAAACAGTGGCTTCGATTTGTGGCTGCTGCAAATTGATGCTGTTTCATACAGTTTAATGGCACTATGCAGATTTACAGCAGCTGGAAATACATTCCATTATATAGTAGCCTTTCTGATAACAGGGGCTTTCATATATTGTCTATAAATTCTGAGCCACTTAGAGAAAGCCAGAAACAGTACTGGTTTAAAAAAATGCAAGTAAAGGCATTTTCCATTAAAAATACAGTTTTAGTTGAAGTCAGCATTGCCTTAGAAGAAGAAATGTAGGTAGCCAAGATCTTCTGAGGAAATAATTTAGAAACAAGTTTATAGCCAATGATCCTGATGTCTTGAATGTTTGATATTTGAAGATTGTTAAGCAGTTCACATAGAGATGAAAAAAAATATAGCATAGCATTTCTAGCAAGCAAAATGGAAAGTATTCTGAAGTTATGCTGGTGTAAATATGCCAGGCATTACACGCAGCAATAAGGAACTGCACTCTGCAATTTACAACTGGTTACACGTTCCCAGCACAACCAATTGAACAATGTGCCAAAGGAAATGCTTTGGTGATTTCACTTCTGTCTTGGCATCAGCACAGCTATTGCTTGCACAACCTCAAGTTATGCACATGTAGTTGTACAATAGGATTTTGGCCTATAAGTAAGCTACAAACTGGTATAAAATTATTATACACATATGACAAGATCTGTTCCTTGGAAGGCAGAAATTACAAATGATGAAGAAACGGATATGGAACTGCATTCTCTGTATGAATAGAATTTGTGTTTTGGTTCATAGAGTGTATGAAGAAAGTAATAGAATGAAGTGGGGGGGGCATAGAGGGAGATGACATATATTTCTAGGCTGTTTCAGAATTATAATTCAACATCTGTGGTTCCACGCAGTGCAAGCTTAACTATGCTCCAGTGTAATATGCACATATGGCACGTTGTAGCAGATAGTGATAGACTCAACATTGCTATAAACTTCTGTTACTAATAAGCCACACCATACAGAAAATAATAGTTTCCCCCAAAGTGTAACTGAATATGTTAATTATATTCTTAGCACTACCCAACATTTAGTGCATTTGCATGGGAAAAACATGTGGCATATTAAAGGATAACCAGATTGTTAGTGGCAAGGTTGTCTTATAGGATGAGAGTGATTAATGTTTGATTTTCAGCTAATGCACTACATCTCATATGTGGTGTTCCTTACGTATGTTTATTTTGTAGTGAGAAAAACTTTATGAACATATTTCAGAACAGGAGGCATAGTGTAATACTGAAGGTGCTTGGAAAGTTTGGCTTGAAAAATATTGATCAAAATTGCATTTGTAGATTTAGAACAGTTGTTCATATTGCAATACGTGCAGCTCAACCAAACAAAAATTGTTAGAAAATGACAGAGTGAAGTAGAGGAGATCATTGCATTCACTGATCTTGGAATCACAATTTGGGCCCAAAATTTCATTGTTTTCAGTCATCTGTTTTCAGGTTTTTTCCCCTCCTTCCATATTATCAAGACTGGACCACAAGGACAAAGTAACATGAATCCTCCCAAATGCTCCCCAAATGCAGAATCCCATATCACCAGGCCAAGCCAAGGACATTTTGCTTCCTGAGCCACAACAAATGGCAATCTCAAAGAGAGAGAGAAGGAAAGAGGGAGGGAGAAATTTACCTCAAGGCTTAACTAGATTACTTGTTTGGAGCAGACCGGTGCAGGCTAAATGGGGTTGCTTAAGGTCAGATGGAGGTCCAGTATGTCATCTGGTGAAATCCTTGCATCTTGATGGCATACACACCTCAAATGACCCTATTTGGCGCTGCGGGTTAAACCGCTGAAGCCTCTGTGCTGCAAGGTCAGAAGACCTGCAGTTGTAAGATCGAATCCACGCGACGGAGTGAGCCCCCGTCGCTTGTCCCAGCTCCTGCCTACCTAGCAGTTCGAAAGCATGCAAAATGCAAAAATGCGAGTAGATAAATAGGTACCACCTCGGTGGGAAGGTAAACGGCGTTCTGTGTCTAGTCACGCTGGCCACGTGACCACGGAGGATTGTCTGTGGACAAACGCTAGCTCTATGGGTTGGAAACGGAGATGAGCACCGCCGCCTAGAGTCGGACACGACTGGACAAATTGTCAAGGGGAACCTTTACCTTTTACCCTAAAGAAAAGTAAAGTAAAGAAAAGAAAAGAACAAAACAAAACAATAACAAAAAAACCCCACACAAAAACAAACAAAAAGAACCCCCCAAAAACAAAAACCTTTGCTTTCTCCCATTACCCTTGCATGGAATAGCAGAGAAATTTCCCAGTATCATTAAGTGGCTAAGCTTAAAGACTTAATTTAAGTCACTAATTATATTGGGAAATTGAAACAAGCTTGGAAATTAAAGTAGCAAGCTCCACTTGGGTTCCATCCCAGCAATTGTACATCCAGGAAACAAACCAAAATTGAGTGATCCTATCCACACGTACAAAAGAACATCCCTTGACAGGGAGTCAGAAAGGTGTGGGTAGGGATGCTCTGGGGACAGGCTGGTTTGCTCTAGCCATAATGTTGTCTGATTACCAGCAAACCAACCTGTCCCCTCAGTGGGCCAAATGCCTGTGTAGTAATCTCTTAAGTCAATCACATAGAACCAAAAGACAATCAGGTTATTTCTGTATATGAGGGAAAAATCCCACAAGTATTTCTCCTGTTCTGATACAGTAAAGAAACAAATCAAACGACTTAAGAATTACTGCATTTTCATGACACTCAAAGTCTGCTACTTGAAGTGTCTCTCTCAGTGTGTCTAATAGTAGAGTTGGCCCTGGTTTGACCTAAAGCCAGCTCTACTATTAGACACACTGAAGTATTATTATACATGAGGAAAAATTCTCCTGCCCCCTCCTTTTCCTGGAGACTCTGTATCAGTATGCACAAACAATATTTGATTAAAAGAGGTAAATTGTGTTGGGACAATTGCTTTTTT
Source organism: Intellagama lesueurii (assembly GCA_037013535.1). Lineage (NCBI taxonomy): Eukaryota > Metazoa > Chordata > Lepidosauria > Squamata > Agamidae > Intellagama > Intellagama lesueurii. Next base: position 57,352,682 of record JBAJHW010000003.1, on the reverse strand, counting down.
CTGTTGGGAAGGCAAAGAGTTCAACCATTATATGCAATAGTAACATTTGTTCCTAAACGTTACAGTATTATTGCCAAATGAAATAGTCTCATGTGTAAGTGCTAGAAAGAACTGAAGACTTGGATTGTATGTAATTCATAGCTGTGTATTTTAACCTTCACTCTTTAGTGAAAGCATTTATGACTATGACCCACACTTACAATACCAGGACACTCAAGAGGAGTCATGAAATACACTCATTTGCTTTCACCTCCTTGCCCTGAAGTTTTCAGATCTTTTCAGAAGCACATACAAAAATTGTCTGCATTGTTTTAAAATATGTTATGTAATCACATGCCTTTCTGTTTAATTTGTATTGTATATATGATAGATTACAAATGAATAAGAAGAGTTCTAGACCTCTTCATAAGTTTTCATATGGGAGAGTCAAAGAATTAATCTGTCTACCCATTGTGTGAACTCACAGTCACAGATAAAAAGAATAAAAGATCCTCAATAGGCTTACTCAGTGAACAACCGCAATTTGTGATAGCCTTTTTGGGAAAGATTTAAGTTACTAAATTTAACCAGATCTGTATATTTGGAAACAGAATACATATGGTTTATTTCTTATGTCCCTCTTTGTGTAATTTTTTTGAAAAATATATATTATATACTCTTTAACCTAGAGAACCAGTGTGGTATAATGGTGGTTAATAAAACGTGGCCCTGGTTTAACCCATCACTTTGTGTCTCGCGTCATTATTCTGGGGTGGGAGGGAAATGGCTGAAATAGCGCACTGGGAATGAGGAAACCTGGGTTCAAATCCCTTCTTGGCCATGGAAACTCACTGGGAGGTGTCAGTGATAAGTCTTGAACATCTCATATACCAACTGTTACTTTTATGAAAAAGAGACATCATTGTGTCTTTATTACCTCAAAAATTAAGATGTCACTGTCAATATGGCCAGTTGGTGCACCTGAAATTTTCTCATGAGTTTTCTTTTTGCCTAGTCAACAAACTGCCTCTATGTCACAGCTAACATTGTTAACTACCAAACTGTGTTTACATGTTTATGGAAGGGAGAGGAATTTCTGCTCACATCTTGAAGTACTGGATGAGAACAGAGGAGTTAGGAATGGTCTCATTCAGCAGTGGAGAGCCACCCCAGCCTGCTGACAATAGTAAAGACAACTATTCCATCAGAAGCTGCAACTTCCACTTGCACCCTGATTCCACTGTCACTTGGCAACTGAATTAACCAACTGAATCCCACAATACCAGGAGAATCAGAGGAACAAGGTCCATGCCGAAAATGAGGCCCATCACTGCCTTCCTTGTCTGTATTCTGTTCTTAATGTCCAAGTAATGACCCACAATTACTGACACTCAGAGATAATCTGATTAACATCCATTGTTTCCTTGCAAAACAGTTTGCAAGGATGTCAGTTCCAGTGGAATAGCTAAGAAACTATGCAAAGCATTTTGTGGGATGGAACTGAGGACATTCTGCTGGCCTGGAAACTCTGATGGAGAGAATTTTAAAAAGGAGAAAATTCTGTATAAAGTTGTGGAATGATGAGCATCTAGAATCACAGCCCTGTTCTTCATTGTTGGTCAGGTTCTCAGAATCTGATGAAAACTGGAGTCCAAAGAAATTTGAAGGGTCATAGGTTCTTCAGCCCTGAATTTGAGTAATGCCAAGTTGCATGGGAGACAACACAACAGTAATCATGTGTATACTTACTTGAGAACTTCATAAGATTTACTTATTCATATTGAGCCCACGGCTGTCCTAGAAAAGATTTGCAAAGGTAGCCTTGAACAATGCCATTAAAATGTCTCTATAGGTTCCTGGTATCATAGCGTGTCAGGTTTAGTTTTAGTGACCATTCTTATTTCCTTAGTGATATGATTTTGCCCTTGCAGATAATGTTATTAAATACTGCAATTAATTTTGTAAAACATTGTTCTATCAAAGGCTTCACACCTCAGTAGGTGCCTTTGAAACACATTGTCCAAGGAGAAGAATAGTCAATGTGGAGACCATGCCGTCACACATAAAGATTTTTAAACTGCATATTTAAAAGTCAGAGGTCACTGTTACTTTGTTCCACAAGAAAAAGATGAGTTATTTGTGAGGGATTGTATGGCAACAATGCAACATTTGACTTTGCGAAAGTTCAGGGAAGCCAAGGTCTTACTTTGAGTTGTGTTAGCTTTCCATACCACTCTGGCTGACAGGCCACTCTGGGCAGTTTACATATTAAGCATGAACAATTAAAAACAATAAACATAATAGTTATAAAATCAAAATAAGAACAAACAACATTTTAAGTAATAATAATTAAAATAATATAAAATAAAATAAAAGCAGGATGGCGGGACTAATAATGTAAATGTTAAGGCCAATCACTCTATTAAGTTGTTTTAAGGTCTGGGAAGGCCTGTCGAGAAAAACATGTTTTTAACAATCGCTTGAAAATTTCCAGGTGGATTTCAGGAAGGAGGTTATTCCAGAGCTAAGGAGCGACCGGCAAGAAAGCCTGGTTTCTGGTTCTCTCTTTCCTGGCCTCTCTTGGGGTCAATACTCTCAACTGCCCAGCCTGGGAAGATCATTGTTGTTGCTGCTGAATGCATGACACAAAAGCCAATTCAAATCAGCTCAGCCCTTTTGGCTCCCAAAGCAGTTTGTTTCTCTGCCACTGAGAGCTTCTACCTTTTTCAAACCGGAAAAATTTCAGCAGACTTTTCCCCAAAAGGATGGTGAGCATGAGTGTGGAGGGTATTCTGGTGATGTGCTAAGCTGGGTATGATATTTTGGACAATGGGACCACACCTACACCCACAATCTTTCTTCCTAGTTGCCCTGAAATATTTTTTAAAAAACATACTACTGAGTTTAGTGTTAGATCACCTTATCACTATATCACTATACTAGTTTAGCACTAGATCACCTCTACACAGACAAAAAAGAAATAAAAATCAATATGAAATAGAAGAAAGCTCTGATGAACTACAGCAAACTTCTGTGTTTCTGCAGTATTGTGTGTATGTGTTTGTATGTGATGGAGAATTCTGGAAAACCGCCCCTTTTTCCTAGCGCCATGAAACATGTTTACACACCAGTTTTACAATGAGACATAAAAGGAGAGCCACAGATAGGCCAAGGGCGGGATCAAAAGAAAGGGACTGTGGGTTGTGGTGTAGATCAACCACATTAAATTAAAGGGCCAGTATGGACACTGGCACTGAAATCTGCACTCTATGTGATCAACAGAAGAATAAAATAAAAATCAAGCCACAGCAAAGCCAAATCATTCTCATTTGACTTGCCAGTATAGTCTCAGTCTGGAAAGAAAGTACCTTATATTACAAAATCCTGCCCAGCTTTCAGGTACAATTGGAAAATGACAATAGTACAAATGTATCTTCTAATAAAGTCCCCATTATCATTATGGTATGGTCCATAATTTGTTTCACACCTGCAAACTCAGCCAGTATACTTTCATTCCACCATTCCCATTCAAGAGTAGTAGTGGTCTGGAAGAGAGACTTATTGGTCATACAGATTATTTGTTCCTACTATTGTTGTGGTTTTTTCTGCCACTATAACCTAAAAGAAGTTGTTAAATACAACCATGTTTTTAATGACAACTTTTATCATTAATTTCATACCTAAGAAGATAAAACCATCCCATTATACCACCTTGAACACAGCTGATCTCGTTTGATTTTGGAAGCTTAGCAGGTAAGAGACCTGCCTAATACTTGCCTGTCCGGAAATACCAGGGATCTCCAGATAGCTAGGGAAGGGTGCTGCCTGAAACCCTGTAGAGTTGTTGCCAGTCAGAGCTTATAATACTGTGTAGATGGACAATGGTCTGACTCAATATAAGGCTTATTCCTTCCTTTCTTTAAGTTCATGCATACCTTGTCCCAAGCCATCCATCCCGGAGTTCTACTGATTTTAATAGAATGGTTCTAATAGGCTTAAGCATGCTTAACGATATGTTGGGCTGTGGCCATAGTCTGAAGCTGCCCCAGGCAATCTCTTAGGATATGTTTTGCTGGGAATTTAGATCAAAAGAGATTCTTGTAGGTGAAAAATGAAGGAGCATTCCACATACACAGCTTCAATAGCCATTTATTTTAAGTGACAACAACTGAGGAGTGGCATCTTAGTGAGTGACCCAAAAGTAGCCATAGCATTTGAAGAATGTGGGCTGTTAATGGGGAGATAATAAAAACAGAGAAAGATGTTCATCTTTTATTGTGTAGTGTCCATCTATCAGTTCTTTTAGTCAAAGACTAGTGTTTTTTTTCTCTAGGACTTCGCCTGAGGAGATTCTTAAGAGGCAAGTTGATTTAAGAAGACGATAGAAAAAGGTTTTATTGATCACTGACTCCTTGTGAACCACTGAAGAAACACAAAAGTTCCACAGTTACTTTGAAGATTTTTTTTAAAAAAGCCTTTAAAACTTGAAAATATTGTTCCTGTAATAGGTAGTGAGTTGAATCTTGGTAGTAAAATTAGTTTCATTTCAAAGTAAAATATAGAAAATCTTACAAAATATAATATTCATGACACAGGAGATGGAAGAAGGATTTTGGGAATCCACTGTTTTAACTTTCTCTTCTGCTAGTATGGAATAAGTTTGATGTTTCTATATTAATGTTTCTGCTATATGCTGTCTATCAGCATGCACAAATTATGGAAAAATGGGTTTTTCAATTGGCTAACAGTTATAACTGAAAAATATTAAGAAGTTATACAAACTCGTGGCTGCATTCCAATTCATTCTTATGTGGGGATAAATCACACTGAGCAGTGGGACATCTGACTAAATATACGTGGGATGTCATAGCAAATGGCTGAAGAAACTGAAGCAAACCTTCTGTAAATTCTCTAGATAATGCTGCTGGCTGCATATGATACTGCGAGAGCGTGTTTGCTAAAATGAAAATAATGAACAATGTTTTTTTCCCCCTTTTTGAACACCACCGGTCCAAACCTCAGTAACAAACAAAATACTGAGGTTTGTACTGGTGGTGTTCAAAAAAGGGAAAAAACATTCTTCATTATTTTCATTTTAGCAAACACTCTCTCGCAGTATCAGAAATATCAGCTGAAATCCTGTTGTCTTGATACACATGCAGAGGGCGTAATATTCAGTCATTCCTAGACAGCAATTAACAAGGCCTTGCTGGGATTCTAGTCTAGAACACTCACCAAGCCAGCAAATGCACATGTCCCCAAGAATCCCAAAGATGACTTGTTGATTGCCAGCTAGGAATGATCAAATGTTACACCTCTTGCCTTCTGTATGCATAACACAGCAACAGGATTTAGCCATTGACTTTTGAGATAGAATTTTTAGGCATAATCCTGCAGCAAAAATCAGCACTTATACATGCAATCTTGTTTTGCACTCTACCAGCTATTAATTGCAAAAGCAGTCATGCAATCAATTGTGCAACTGAGGCAAGATGAATTATGTAACGGCAGCTGACAAGAGAGTGGGCACACCTTTTGTGCAATGTTTTGCTCTGCAAATCTAAAAGCCCTTATTTGTAAAGCAGCTAGATTTAGCAAAATAAAATAAAATAAATATTAATGTGTGAGATGTTCCAAATCCACTTCTAATTTCAGTTAGATCATATTTGGAGACAGAGATGTGTAACCTCTGGAAAATTTCACTAATCTTAATAAACATTTTTATATCTTTCCTTCAGGTTTAAATAGCTGTTTTATGTGAGACATAAATTGATAACCATTTTTAGGCTATACTTGGTGATTACGGCTTTACTTAAATGCATTTTCAGGGTTCAAACAGAGACTACTACTAAGTATGTGATTATACTGGTGAAGACATGCCTTTACTATTCAGTAAAACTCCCCCTCCACTCCCAGACATACAAATAGAGTGAGAAGCTGAACATGAGCCAACTGTGTGATGCAGCTGCAAAAAAGACAAATGCTATATTAGATTGCGTTAACTGAAATATAGTCTCCAAATTATGTGAAGAAACTCTGATTAGCACTTCTTAGGTCTCATATTGAGTACTGTGTCCAGTTTGGGACACCACATTTTAAGAAGGATACAGAAAAACTAGCAAGGCAACAAAGATAATCAAGCCTTATGAGGAAAGACAGAAAGAATGGAGTATGTTTAGCCTTGAGAAAAGAAGAGGGAAGCTAGCACTCTTCAAAAACTTGAAAGGTCGAATCAGTTCTTAATCATTCCAGAGTTCAGGACATGTAATAATGGTTCAGTTTACAGGGAGCGAGATTTCATCCGTATATCAGCAAAATAAAATAAAATAAAATATTTTAAAAAGTGAAGTGTGCTGCTGATATACCATCCCACTACAGTGCTTACAGCACTCTGGGCAGTTTACAATTTTTTAAAATTATACAGGCTACACATTGCCCCCTTTGCAAGCTGGATACTCTTTTTACCAACCTTCAAAGGATGGAAATCTGAATCAACATTGAGCCAGCTTCAGATCCATTGGTTGTTGTTGTTTAGTCGTTTAGTCATGTCCGACTCTTCGTGACCCCATGGACCAGAGCACGCCAGGCCCTCCTGTCTTCCACTGCCTCCCGGAGTTGGGTCAAATTCATGTTGGTAGCTTCGATGACACTGTCCAACCATCTTGTCCTCTGTCGTCCCCTTCTCCTCTTGCCTTCACACTTTCCCAACATCAGGGTCTTTTCCAGGGAGTTTTCTCTTCTCATCAGATGGCCAAAGTATTGGAGCCTCGGCTTCAGGATCTGTCCTTCCAGTGAGCACTCAGGGTTGATTTCCTTCAAAATGGATAGGTTTGTTCTCCTTGCAGTCCACGGGACTCTCAAGAGTCTCCTCCAGCACCACAATTCAAAAGCATCAATTCTTTGGCGGTGAGCCTTCTTTATGGTCCAGCTCTCACTTCCATACATCACTACTGGAAAAACCATAGCTTTGACTATGCGGACCTTTGTCGGCAAGGTGATGTCTCTGCTTTTTAAGATGCTGTCTAGGTTTCTCATCGCTTTCCTCCCCAGAAGCAGACGTCTTTTAATTTCGTGGCTGCTGTCACCATCTGCAGTGATCGTGGAGCCCAGGAAGGTAAACTCTGTCACTGCCTCCATATCTTCCCCTTCTATTTGCCAGGAGGTGATGGGGCCAGTGGCCATGATCTTAGTTTTTTTGATGTTGAGCTTCAGACCATTTTTGGCGCTCTCCTCTTTCACCCTCATTAAGAGGTTCTTTAATTCCTCCTCACTTTCTGCCATCAGAGTGGTATCATCTGCATATCTGAGGTTGTTGATATTTCTTCCGGCAATCTTAATTCCGGCTTGGGATTCATCCAGTCCAGCCTTTCGCATGATGTATTCTGCATATAAGTTAAATAAGCAGGGGGACAATATACAGTCTTGTCATACTCCTTTCCCAATTTTGAACCAATCAGTTGTTCCATATCCAGTTCTAACTGTTGCTTCCTGTCCCACATATAGATTTCTCAAGAGATGGATAAGGTGGTCAGGCACTCCCATTTCTTTAAGAACTTGCCATAGTTTGCTGTGGTCCACACAGTCAAAGGCTTTTGCGTAGTCAATGAAGCAGAAGTAGATGTTTTTCTGGAACTCTCTGGCTTTCTCCATAATCCAGCGCATGTTAGCAATTTGGTCTCTAGTTCCTCTGCCCCTTCGAAATCCAGCTTGTACTTCTGGGAGTTCTCGGTCCACATACTGCTGAAGCCTGCCTTGGAGGATTTTGAGCATAACCTTGCTAGCGTGTGAAATGAGTGCAATTGTACGGTAATTGGAGCATTCTTTAGCACTTCCCTTCTTTGGGATTGGGATGTAGACTGATCTTTTCCAATCCTCTGGCCACTGCTGAGTTTTCCAAACTTGCTGGCATATTGAGTGTAGCACCTTAACAGCGTCACCTTTTAAGATTTTAAATAGTTCAACTGGAATGCCATCACTTCCACTGGCCTTGTTGTTAGCCATGCTTTCTAAGGCCCACTTGACTTCACTCTCCAGGATGTCTGGCTCAAGGTCAGCAACCACACTATCTGGGTTGTCCGGGGCATCGAGATCTTTCTGGTATAATTCCTCTGTGTATTCTTGCCACCTCTTCTTGATGTCTTCTGCTTCTGTAAGGTCCCTACCATTTTTGTCCTTTATCATGTCCATCTTTGCACGAAATGTTCCTTTAATATCTCCAATTTTCTTGAACAAATCTCTGGTTTTTCCCTTTCTATTATTTTCCTCTATATCTTTGCACTGTTCATTTAGGAAGGCCCTTTTGTCTCTCCTTGCTATTCTTTGGAAGTCCGCATTCAATATTCTGTAACTTTCCCTATCTCCCTTGCATTTTGTTTCCCTTCTCTTCTCTGCTATTTGTAAGGCCTCGTTGGACAGCCACTTTGCTTTCTTGCATTTCCTTTTCTTTGGGATGGTTTTTGTTGCTGTTTCCTGTACAATGTTACGAGCCTCCATCCATAGTTCTTCAGGCACTCTGTCCACCAAATCTAGTTCCTTAAATCTGTTCTTCACTTCCACTGTGTACTCATAAGGGATTTGGTTTAGATTATACCTGACTAGCCCAGTGGTTTTTCCTACTTTCTTCAGTATTCTCCAATACTGGAGGCATTAAAGAGAAAGTTGGACAGCCATCTGTCAGACGTCCACAATATCAGTTTTCTAGGGAAATATATCCATCCCATGGTGTATGTGTGATATGTTTATGCTCCTCTAATGGGTTTGTTAATCTTTCTGACAATGAGATTTCTCAAACTCTGGTATAAAGATCTTAGATTAATGATATGAATCTCACAACTCTTATGGGTGGGGTGGGGTAGGATGGGGGGCTTCTTTTCCTTGACAGTGAGATTTATATGTGGGTGTTTTCCTGAGAAAAAGCAAAAAGCAAAATATGTTGCTTATATACCACCCCATAGTGCTTAAAGCAGTCTCTGAGCAATTTACAATTTAATTATGCAGGCCACACATTGCCCCCCCCCCCTCCATTCCAGCGAGCTGGGTACTCAGTTTACTGACCTTGGAAGGATGGAAGGCTGAGTGAACCTCGAGCTAGCTATGTGGGATTGGGCGGTGAGCAAAGTTTTGGCTGCAGTACTGCTTTTTAACCACTGTGCTATGAGGCTCCTATATCTCATGGGGTCAATAAGTTTAAATAATAATTAATCATTAATTAAAGGATTAATCATGCAATGTTGGAGGAGAAAGCAGAAGGTATTATGGTAGGAAAAAAACTGGTCAAATTTTACAACTGGATTTCAGCCATTAAATTGCGAGCTGAAAGATATCCTTCAGGCTTGCTTAAACTTTTTTTTCTCCCTTTAATGCTCCCTTGCCAACTTAACAATGTCCTTTAATGATGTAGCTTAGTAAAAGAGACTCAAGGCATTTACTGTACACTTTCCACTCTTCACATTCCCTGAAGTTTCTGGACATCAATGTTTGTCAGATACTGCAATTTTGTTTATAGCTGCCAAGAAAATTATTTTAAACAGTTTGAAATCATGGATTTGTCCCTAAATGTGATTTTTTTTTTCATATTCTGCTTCAAGCCTATCTGAAGTCCACAGAATATGATTTGAGAGTGATGGTAATCATACACGATTCCTATGTATTCATGAACATTATATCCAAAGTTTGATTTTCAGGCTCTTTTATGATGGAATTACAGATGTGTAGACAATACTGCTGTGAGCAGCTCTTTCAAATCTTCTTCCTGTTTATGTTTTCAAATTCAACAACCATTTTTGAATATTTTAGCTGTCATGTGGAGACTTATAGTATTGTATACCAATGTTTAACTACTCACAGTTTGTGGAACCTGTCTCTATTTCATGGAAACTTTCTTTGAGTAATGGCAGGAATAAAAGCATTGCCACCTCAGCCAAAACTGGTTAATGAATTGCAAACAATGTTTGTGGCAATGTATCAAACTGAGATAGTATATATTTTGGATACCACAGAGACTGGTGGGACCCCTGGTGTTATTTAGCATCTTCATTAATGATTTGGAAGAGAAGGTAAATAGGTTTGTAATTAAATTTATAGAGGATACTAATTAGAAACTGTTTCAAACATCATTGAGAATATACTAGTGATAGACTAGGTCCTAAAGGCATTAAGAATATGGCGAGGAAATGAGATTTATCTTGGGGAAAATGCTAATGTATCTGGACAAAGACATCTGAACTGCAGGCAGACAAAAGAAGACACCTATTGAGTTGACAGAAAACTGAGAAATTGTGTGGAGAGTAGACTAAATAAATGAAGTAAAATCAAAACTGGATCAGAGCCAAGATCTGAAACAAATATTAATTTTTGTTTATGCTTTTGAAAGAAATCTGGAACCTGATGTGGAAAAGCATATAGCAGTTCTTATCTTGCTGAGTTTAGGTACATATGATGTGATGTGATATATTATTTTGCTTTATATTATATTGTTATATGATATTAATTTGCTTTTCTCCCCACAGGAAACCCAACACAGTTCACAATAATTAAAACTATAGTGCTTAATGCCTGCCGCCCTAATTATACATATAAGACCAAAAACCTCACAAATGTATCTCTTCCTGGCTGGTATTAAAAAGACAACCAACAAGATATAAGAAACTAATAATTTCCTGCATTTTCATGACACCACAATTGTCAGCAAGCCTGATGTTGGCCTCACAGCTGGAACTCAAATAATCAAACACACACATGCTGTTTTGGTGAAAATTTTGGCCACAATTTTATTGGTTACAGCTGCCAATAGCCCCTGGCACTAGCATAAATATCAATCTTCATCAGCTACTCGGCCTAGTGTCTAATGTAAACTAGGGAGACAGACACAGGGTTAACCACATGGACGTAGGCCACTGTGTGCCCCTGCCTGTCCCCCCGGGGAGGAATTCAATAGGCGCTGAGCTGAGCATGCAGATGACCTCCCTCCCTCAGCCCCATACAGGGAATCAACCATGGAGGGCATCCCATGCTCACAGCCCCATACCACCATGACCTGGATCCATCCCCCTGCTCCCAAAATGCCCCTCAACAAAGCTGTGACATGAACCTAGAGGCCATACTCCATCTCTTTGTTGACTTAAGTCCAGATATGCACTTAGAACAAACATTTTCAATAAAAATTCCAATCAACACAGAGTTGCTGAGAAGGAGACGCTACAGTAAACAAAGAGAGCTCTGTGTGGATGGCAATGACTTTTAAATTGGCCATGTCAGCCAGATGTGACATCTCAAAATGTCCTGCCCACCAGGAAAAATATTCCTGCCCTGTCAGCCATTCTAATTAGCCACATTTAAAATCTAGGGCAGGAGCACCTCCACAACTCAGAGAGCCCTGGGAGGAAAGAGTGCTGCCAAGATGGCATGCACTATGCTATCTGGCTCCAAAGCCACCAGTGCTGACACAATGCAGCCCCCAGGTGAATTCTAGACTGTTGCATCTGCTGCTGGAGGCACCCACCTTCCTCTGCCTTGTACAGCGAGATATGTTGCATGTCACTCTTGAATGTGCACTGGAACAGAACTCTAAAAACCAGCGATACAGTAGTCTCATTAACATCCATCCATCCATGCATACATGTAATGATATTTCAAACATCAGGAATTGCAGCCAGGAGGTTTTTCTCTTCAGTCAGTACTCAGAACTGAATTAAGTATTAATTTGAAGTTCTAGCTATAATGTACAAAAAAAAAAAAAAAAAAGGAAGGAAGGAAGGAAGGAAGGAAGGAAGGATTTGTATGACTCTCAAGGGCCATCTAATCCAGTATCTTTTGAATTGTTCAGAGGCAAACACATGATGGCTACGTTAGTGAATTGATACACTGGTACTGATAGAGACTGGCTAAATTAAAAATACAGTATGATTTAACATTATTACATGCTTTAGTTATTTTTATTGCATGAATGCTTGCTAGTGCATATACAATACTGCCGTCCAGATAGCATGAGATGTTTTTACAGTGAATTCAAAGTTAGCCTTTCTTAGCTGGGATCAGAACCAAATCAGAGTAATTTCAGTCAGAGTTAAATCTGAACTAAAAAGAAGCCAAAACTGCTAACAGACTTCTCAGCTGGGACAGCTGCAGTTTGGCTGTAGGCAGGCAAGGCAGGCAGGTAGGCAGGAAAGGGGTACCAGATTGTGCAAGAAAATGTGCAGAGATCTCTATAATTTAATGCACAGAAATCTGTAAGTTTATAAAACATAATATTTCTGAAGACATGTACTATCTATTCTGACAGTTCTACAGTACCAGGAGGAACACAAGAAGACTCATGGAGTACTCACATCTCATGATCCCAGAAGGCCTACAATCTGTGGTTCTGAGCTTTTCCTACCATGTAATATGTCATGCACATTCCCAAATGATTCTGGAACAATCATGCATAAAAGAGTGTGAGCTTTGATATGAAGTCTGCCACAAGAGACATATGTGCTTTAGAATTTTATATGTAGGTTTTTGCAATTAGTTGTTTATTTATTTCAACAATTTTTATCCCACTTTTCTCCTTAAAAGGATCCATTGCAGCTTACATAATTAAAAGACAATATAAAAGCTAACAACACTGAGTATACAAATACTAAAGAGGATCAAACAATTACCATACAAAAAACAAAAGCAACACCAATCCATTAAAAAAACCCATTTAGTCAGCCAGTCACTCAGGGAAAGCTTGCCTGAAGAGAAAGGTCTTTGCCTGCTTGTGGAAGGACAGCAAAGATGGGGGCAGGCTGGCATCTTGTGGGAAGCAGCAACACACAAGGCTCTCTCCTGTGTTCCCAACCAAATGCACTTGGCAACAGGACCAAGAGAAAGGCCTCTTCTGATGATTTTATCACTCGAGCAGGCTCACAAAGGGAGATACAGTCCTTAAAATAGCTTGAGCCCAAGCCATTTAAGGCTGTATAGATTAGAATTAACACCTTGAAATCAGCTGGGAAATGGATCAGCAGCCAGTGGAGCTGCTGTAATGGGAGTGTGTGTGTATGTTATGTGACCCCTGTAACCAGCTCCAGTCAGCAATCTGATCTGTATCCATTTGCTGAGAAGAAAGTCCCACTGAGTTCATGTCATAGTCAAATGACTTAAAATTTGTTAATGTTTAAAACTGCTTGATGTTGTGGCAGACTGATACAAGAATGCAATCATTATTTTGGATTATCAAAAACTTCCTTGCATTACTCTTATGTACAGCTGAGTATAGATTACGGTAGCCAGGGTGTATATATGCATGCATAAACATGCACACACAGACACAAACATAGACCTTGCTTTGGATGATAGAGCTTTGATCCATTCCCATCTTTGATCCATTCCCATCTGAGTGCCATCAAAGCTATTTTATAGCTCCATGTTTCTGAGACACTGTTGTAACTTCTGGGAAAACTTTCAATGAATTGTCAATTAATACTTGACTGGACAAATGATACAATATAACAGAAGACACGTTGTATAAATCAGTCTTGTACTACTTCCTTGCTGAAAAACAAGATGAGATAATTGATCCCTTCTATTCCAGACTGCTGTGATAATTTAAGAGATACCATCAATGACATTCTGAGAAGTAGTTAATTAAGTTGGGTTATATGATAGATGGATGTGAAATTCCTTTTCTTTTAAAGGTGCACATTAACATGAACAGACAAGTAGATTCAGGGAATAGCCAATGTCAGAAATTAGAAGAGTGGTGTGTATGACAAAGTGAAATAAAAGAAGATCTAGACCATGCAGGCATGGTACACAGAAGGGCTATTGCTTGGGCGGAAATCTAGATATTATCTGGATGAAAGTATACAGAAGCACCATCACAGTGGTATCTTCAGTGGTGTATGCACTTGCGGAAGGTCAGTCAGTGGGTTGCTTCTTCAAAATATGTAAGTAAATCCCCTTGCAGCCACCCACACCCCTTCCATAGAAGAATTTTGAAAGGACAGGGGTCTTCTGCATGCAGAGGGATACAGAGATTTAATGAGAAAGAAATAGATGTGAAACCTTTCTTGAACTTAGTATACTAACCAGGTATCTTAGTATCCATACCCTAGCAGCCAACTTTACCTCACTCCATGTTAGTCATAAGAGCTTTCTGGAGAGGTTTGTGAGACAATGTAAATAGCTTCCAGGGGAAGAAAAGGATAACGTAAGTTTCAATACAGTATTAATATAAAGGATTGCAATATGGGTGTGGTTGTTTAAAAAAAACACCTTGCTTGTTTATTGTATTTTTAACTTGCCCTTCATCTTGTAAAACCAGAGTGGTATACAAGAATCATCAAAGCAAAATATGTCAAAGAAAATTGCTATGCTTCCTCCGATCACCAAGTAAAAAAGTAAAATCCAATGGCAAGCAGCCCTCAAGGAGGAGAAAGTTTGAATTTTCTTTGTGAGGAGGCTCTAAAACATGGGCGTCCATCTCCACCCATTCCCAGATGATGCATGAGCACATTGGCTCAATACAAAGATGTCTGGATGTGTGGTACACCATTAACTGAAACCCATACTGAATGTACAGGTGTGGGATGAGGGATGGACTGAATGGAGAAATTTTTATCGTATCTGATTAGAGGTTTCCTTTTGGTCAAGGTTGTTGTTTTTATGTGCTATCAAGACATCTAACTTATGGTGACCCGATGAATGAGCTATCTCCAAATTGTCCTGTCCTCAACAGCGCTGCTCAGTTCTTGAAAACTTAAGCCTCTGGCTTCTTTTGTGGAGTTAATCCATCTCGTATTTGGTCTTCCTCTTTTACTGGTGCTTTCAACTATTTATAGCATTATCTTGTTTTCCAGAGATTGATATATTCTCATAATGTGCCCAAAGTATAACAGCTCAGTTTCACCATTTTTACCTCTAGAGACAGTTCAGGCTTTATTTATCTAGGACCCATTTATTTGTCTTTTTAGCAGTATCTGAAAAGCTCTCCCCAGCACTGTATTTCAAATGAGTCATTCCCCCCCCCCATCATCTTTCTTCACTGTCCAGCTTTCACACCTGTATATCAGGAATACACTGGTATTGGTAATCTTGGTCTTGGTCTCCAGTGACACATCCTCATACCTGATTATTTTCTCTAGTTCCTTCATAGCTGCCTTCTCAAGTCTCAGTCTTCTGATTTCCAGGCTAAAGCCACAATTTGGCTTCACAATTGCACCATCTTTAACCATTTCAATTTCTTTATTGTCAACATTTAAGTTACATAGTTTATCTGTTGTCATCATTTTTGTCTTCATAATGTTCAACTGCAGTCCTGCGTTTATTCAAGGTTAAGCCTCATTAATGAGCAATGTGGGGAAAAGGTGTATTGTTAGAATCTCAGCTATACCATCTGTAAATTAATAAAATATTTAAAAGCCTTATTCTCAAGGGCTCATAAATTCATAACTTTCACAGGGATGATGTAAAAAACAGTAAAATGGCAAAGGCACAAAAATCAAAGGCCCTGTGCCAGATGAATTTTCAGTCCGAGTCCTTGAAAATGTTTCTTCCATTTATTCCAGGAAAAAGAAAAAAAAGATTCAAATGCATCCAGACTCAGATGTATTTTGTGTGTCTGGTTCAGGCAGCCATATGTTTTACTTCCAATTATTTTTGCCAGCATACAAGGTAGGTAAGCCCAAGCCCGGACAACCCAGATAGTGTGGTTGCTGACCTTAAGCCAGACATCCTGGAGAGTGAAGTCAAGTGGGCCTTAGAAAGCATGGCCAACAACAAAGCCAGTGGAGGTGATGGCATTCCAGTCGAACTATTTAAAATCTTAAAAGATGACGTTGTTAAGGTGCTACACTCAATATGCCAGCAAGTTCGGAAAACACAGCAGTGGCCAGAGGATTGGAAAAGATCAGTCTACATCCCAATCCCAAAGAAGGACAGTGCCAAAGAATGTTCCAACTAGTGTACAATTGCACTCATTTCCCACGCTAGCAAGGTTATGCTCAAAATCCTACAAGATAGGCTTCAGCAGTATGTGGACCGAGAACTCCCAGAAGTACAAGCTGGATTTCGAAGGGGAAGAGGAACTAGAGACCCAATTGCTAACATGCGCTGGATTAAGGAGAAAGCCAGAGAGTTCCAGAAAAACATCTACTTCTGCTTCATTGACTACGCAAAAGCCTTTGACTGTGTCGACCACACCAAACTATGGCAAGTTCTTAAAGAATTGGGAGTGCCGGACCACCTTATCTATCTCCGGAGAAATCTATATGTGGGACAGGAAGCAACAGTTAGAACTGGATATGGAACAACTGATTGGTTCAAAATTGGGAAAGGAGTACGACAAGGCTGTATATTGTCTCCCTGCTTATTTAACTTATATGCAGAATACATCATGCGAAAGGCAGGACTGGATGAATCCCAAGACGAAATCAAGATTGCCGGAAGAAATATCAACAACCTCAGATATGCAGATGATACCACTCTGATGGCAGAAAGTGAGGAGGAATTAAGGAACCTCTTAATGAGGGTGAAAGAGGAGAGTGCCAAAAATGGTCTGAAGCTCAACATCAAAAAAACTAAGATCATGGCCACTGATCCCATCACCTCCTGGCAAATAGAAGGGGAAGATATGGAGGCAGTGACAGAGTTTACCTTCCTGGGCTCCACGATCACTGCAGATGGTGACAGCAGCCACGAAATTAAAAGATGCCTGCTTCTTGGGAGAAAAGCGATGCCAAACCTAGACAGCATCTTAAAAAGCAGAGACATCACCTTGCCGACAAAGGTCTGCATAGTCAAAGCTATGGTTTTTCCAGTAGCGATGTGTGGAAGTGAGAGCTGGACCATAAAGAAGGCTGACTGCCGAAGAATTGATGCTTTTGAATTGTGGTGCTGGAGGAGACTCTTGAGAGTCCCCTGGACTGCAAAGAGAACAAACCTATCCATTTTGAAGGAAATCAACCCTGAGTACTCACTGGAAGGACAGGTCCTGAAGCTGAGGCTCCAATACTTTGGCCATCTCATGAGAAGAGAAGACTCCCTGGAAAAGACCCTGATGTTGGGAAAGTGTGAAGGCAAGAGGAGAAGGGGACGACAGAGGACAAGATGGTTGGACAGTGTCATTGAACCTACCAACATGAATTTGACCCAACTCCGGGAGGCAGTGGAAGACAGGAGGGCCTGGCATGCTCTGGTCCATGGGGTCACGAAGAGTCGGACACGACTTAATGACTAAACAACAACAACAACTGTTTATAGTGAAATTTTATTTCTAACTGGATTAATCACTAAGTAAACACTGTAGAATCCTATGCATGTGTATATTGAAACATGTTGCACAGACTTCAGTAGGATTCACTCCCAATTAAGTGTGTTCAGGATTGTGACTAGGCCTGTGCAGCTCACTCCCCTCATTGGGTTTGGTGCCTGATTGACCCATTCATATCTGGACTAGTTTGGTCTGGATCAGTTCAGAGCAGATGAAATTCAATCTGGAACCAAAATTCAAACAGCAATCTAAACATCTGGATTGACAATTCTTCCTCTGGTATGCCATGGTAAAATAAAGATTGCTACCTGATCTCAAAAAGATATACCAGATTGTAAAGCCATGCCAAATTTCACACTAGTAATTTCAGAGATTTTTGTAATTGGCACTTAAGAAGAAGAAAAAGGAGGAGGAAGAGGAGGCATTGCGTAGACAGGCAGCAGTGCTTGGCAGAGATGGGCAGGCAGATGGGCCAAGAGGCAGAGCAGAGTGGCAGGCAGAAAAATCAAAGACACTCTTTCCATGCAGGCCTTTTTTTTTTTTTTTTTTTGTCACTTGACAATAGCAGGTTAGAGTTCCAAAGAGCATTTCTAAAGTTCAGAGTAAAAGCACTGATGAATGGAGTAAGTGCAACAAAGATTAAATGTAATGATCAGAGATGAAGCATTTCATGGAAAGCCACCTTGGAAGGCACAGGGCTGGTGGCTGGTGGCAAGCAACTGGACTAAGTAGTAAAGCAGAACCACTAAGTTAGTCTAACCAGGACACTCAATTTTGAGTGTTCAGAACTGAAAACTCCATGTTAGATCCCCTAAGAATATTTCCAAATTTCAGAGTTAAGTTATTGACTCAAATAGCACACCTAAGGCTAGTAGAATCATGGGACTAAGCAGGATTTGCAGAAGCAGGCAAGCAGGCAGTTCAGTATGCATTAAAATCAATGTAAGATATCCTTTCCTGGCTGGCAGAATGTCCCAGTAGTGGAGGCACATGATACCTCAGGGTTCCACATTTAAATACTGTATTGAAGAGCACAAGAAGAAGCACTTAGTCATCAAATTCCACCATCTCACTAAGGCATTTGATGATCTCAGCTAGTACTGGACATTTCCATGTTGTGGCCCCTGATCTCCCCCTGCTCCTTTAGCTTCTCCATGATTGCCTAAGAGTCTGTCCACACTGACATATGGTTATGATATATGGTCCCCGTTTAGCACTGTTTGGCATGGGGGGAAAAGACCTCATTTGCTTGTATTTCTACTTAAAACAAACCATCCTTCCCCTTTAAAGAGCTGGCCCTTATCTTTCTGGCACAAGCTAGGGCAATCACTGAGAACAAAATAGTTCTTTGTTCTACCTTTGCAGAAAGTACCAAGAGTCAAAATAGATTGCACTGAAGAGAAGTACCTTTTAAGCACCATCCAGATCACACAAAATTTTACACTGCGAACAGGCCCTAAGCTTCTTAAGGTGGTGGAGGAGAGACTGAGAGCTGCTGCCACTGAATTCAGCATCCTTTGTTCCTGCCCTCTAGCTTTTGCTCTTGCTGTCTAGCATTTCCTGAACAAGACCTCTTGGTGCTGCCTTTTCGAGAGTTCAAACAGACTGCTGGTGCAGTCGTGCCCTGGTGACAGATCCCTACTCATTTGCTGCCTACTATGAAGGCAAATAGTCTTGGGATCTGTTTCCAACTCAGAGTAACTCTTTACTTTTTCTACTGTCTATGTGGTTCCTTAGTATGACTACCTTCCATCTCGGGGGCAGTCCCTCTTGTGGTATTGTTAACTGATGTATGCATGCCTCTCATTTTCAGACTCAAACAGAGCTTTTCTGACCAGTATCATGAGTCTTCTGCCCAGTCCCACCACAATGATTGGCCCTTACATGCCTTAATAGGAGTTGAAAGCAAAAAAGAATCCCCCCAACAACTGATCCCAGGGAAACCATGTGATTTGGCTTGAGGTTTGTCTGAACTTAGTAACCCTGAATCTTCATAACATACAGGTTTCAGTTATTTGATCCATTCCAAAAAAAGGGAACTGGATCAAAGGCATGATATTTTTGACTTATACTCTTCCATCCCTACAGCAGTAATGAAAGAAGACTCCTTCCTGTACTGCATGAGAAGTGTGGCTTGCTGTACTGTCAAGTTCCGTACCAGCAAAGATCTTAGATTAGAGATCTTAGGTTCTATTTAGTGCATTTTAGGTTGAGATGTAAATCCTCAGTTGTTGAATGAGAGTCAACAACAGTCTTCACATTGCCTGTAAGATGTCAAGGATATTTTCTGTGGGTCTTTGTATCTTTTTATCCATTAGCAAGTCCTCCTTTGCTTTCTGCCTGTGTGTGCACTTTGCTTCACAAAGTGAAAAGACCTTTTTTTTCTACAGAGGGTTTTTTGTAAAAGTTGTAGGAACTCTGATATTTAAAAAAGTGTTCTCTACCTTGTTCTCATGCTGGAGGTGAGATATCTCAGAGGGATTAATGAACCTGACCAGCTTCTGAACATAATGATTATGCCCATTCTCTCCATATAGAACTACTTATGACTCCACTCCAGGAAGGGTGTTTAACCACTTATCATTCCACCCTATAATTCTAGCTGCATCATCCCAGCTTAAAGGTGTTTCTTCCCTTTCTCTGAGTTCTACAGCCTTGGCTAGCAAGCCACAGAAAGACTTTTTTATCCTTCTTGCAGCCTCCAATAATTATATTTTGTACACCTTATTCTGTGGCTAGCACTATGGCCACCAGTGTTAACTTATTTAATAGCGCTATCATTCAAACTGTGAGCTAATTCTCCTTGATTATTCAGTGCAAAGTAGGAAATAAAACATATGAAACATCCTCAGCTAATCTAGCCATTATGGGGAAAAAGCAAAAACCACCCACTTGGGTGCACTCAGTGCAACAACCTGCACTGAATGTTACCCACGGTGGGAGATTGGAAGTCAACAAAAATAGGAAACTTGTTAGGCAGAGCCAGTTTATATAGTCCATCCTGGTCAATATGACACCAAATAAATCCACAGAGAAGGTGCCAACTTGCTTGCCTTCTTCTAGGACTGGGCACAAACACTAACCCACACTCCATGCCATTCAAGGATCTTTGGCTTTCTATCAGACATGAAGTATGTTCAATATTTTTCTGCGTCCATGAGTGAATACGTGAATTAGCCCTAAACAAATTGCTATATATTTAAAAAATGAACTAGTGCTTCCATTACAGGAAAATGGTACTGTTGTGGTTCCAGACATTCAGGATAAAATTGTTTAAGCCTTGTTCTCCTTCCTTGCTTCAATGAAGTTTGCCATATTCAAAGTTTTGCATAATTTTGCTCACCAATTATTAGTTTGGATTATGTTATTCAGGTATATCTTTAGCTTTTTGGCCTTGTTGTATGGCTTTTATTCATTTCTAAATCCTTGGGGTCTTTCTTTATTCCTTCTCAATATGCCCAATGTCATTGGATTCTACATAAATCACATCCATAAAGTTTTTATATGAAATTATGATTAGCTAAATACTTTAATGATCTCTCAAGTCCTTTGGATGCTTATTACGTCACAAATAGAAGGAAAATCTCAGAGGATTAAAATAATGGAAAAGAGGGTCCAAGCATTGAAAGGTACTCTTTTTTTCTTATTAATTGCATGCATTAGTAAGACCTAATTTACTCAGCCTCCAGGTACACTTAGCTAAATGGAAATTATTTGGTTCCAAAGTGGTAGTTATCACTGCCAAAGAGAGATGTTTAACTGTGTACGCACAATATAACTAAGTTCCCTTGCTACCTATATCAAAGGAGGATTGTTCTTTTTGCCCCATTAATTAACCTTTCATTCCACAGAGAAAACAGTCATATTCATCTCTTTTGATAGTTCAATCAATTCATATATAGTTTCCTAGTAAACTTTCAAAACTGGGAGAAGAATGGGAGAGCTATTAACCACTAAAGCTGCAGCCCTCCTGTATAGACCTATCTGGGAGTAAGTTCCATTGAACTCAATGGCCTAAATCCTGTTTGCTTAGTGTAGTAAATCTCACCAGCATAGACCCATTGATTCAGTCAGGATTTAGTGAGTTAACTCCTCCATAAATTCCACTGATTCAAATGAGTCTGCTCTAACAATACTATTTGAATCAATGGAACTTATAGAGGAGTTGATTCAACAAATTCCAATTGATTCAATCAGCTTAGGTAAAGGTAAAGGTTCCCCTTGACAATTTGTCCAGTCGTGTCCGACTCTAGGGGGCAGTGCTCATCTCCGTTTCCAACCCATAGAGCTAGCGTTTTGTCCGAAGACAATCTTCCGTGGTCACGTGGCCAGCACGCCTAGGCATGGAACGCCGTTACCTTCCCACCGTGGTGGTACCTATCTATCTACTTGCATTTTGCATGCTTTCAAACCGCTAGGTTGGCGGGAGCTGGGACAAGCGACGGGGGCTCACTCCGTCGCGTGGATTCAATCTTACGACTGCAGGTCTTCTGACCTCGCAGCACAGAGGCTTCTGCGGTTTAACCCGCAGCGCCACCAATAAGCTTACCCCACTGCAATTTACTTAGTTAAGCAACAGGGTTTTGGCTAATGAAACCTTTTTCATAGTAAACATATTTGGGATTGCACTGTAACAATGCAATCCTGTACATATATATTCAGGAGTAAGTCCCAATGCATTGTACATGACTTGATGATAGTGTTTTGTATAACTATGGTCAGTTAGGCCCAGTGTTCTGTTTCTAATGGCAGCAAGCTCTCAAACAGGAGAGTGATAGTTCCTTTTTCTTTTCCCCTTCAGTATTATTATTGAAATGTTTTAAAAAATGCATTCAGGCATCAAGTCACTAAGGGAAAGCTTGCCTGAAGAGAAAGGTCTTCACCTGCTTGCAGAAGGACTGCTGCCTCCTTTAAGCATGCTGGGATCATACCCTGTTGCAAGGAGGCATTCACCACACATTGTACCCACTCAACCAATCCCTTTCCGGCAGCTTTTACAAGCCAGGAAGGACAAGGGTCCAGCACACACGTGGTAGCCTTCACCTCTCCAAGGGTCTTATCCACATCATCAGGTGGCAGAAACTGAAACTCGTCCATCAACACAGGGCCCATGGTCAGACATCAGTAATAGCAGTGAGAAATAAGTCAGTTTATCAGAAATCCAACCGAGTAACGATGCTTGCATAAATCAGTGTTATGCAAGCAGTTTCTGCATAAGACATATAAGACAGTTGCTGTATAAGTTGCTGCAAAGACAAAAATGCCATTCACAAAGCACCTCTGCAGGCTCATTCCACAATTGGTCATGACAGGAACTGAGTGACTGGTTGTGCAATCCTGGTTGCCTAGGTGTTAATACCTGACAAAGTTATGCTTGCACAACTGTACATTATGCAGCAACATATAAGATTTAGGCCATTACATTTAAATAAATTTTATCTACATTTCAAATGTGCATTAATTGTTTAGAATTGAGTTGGAACTCAGAGTTGTGCCATTGTTTTGTTTCCTTATCACACTGAAGAATGATCTGTGAAGCATTGATGATGGCAGGAAAGTTCCATCTGCTGCAGTCTTCACTGGCTCTCTACCATACCCCATCTTATTCCTCCGCTGAAGATGGCAGAATTTGAGGAGAAAATATTACAGGTGACTTCCCTCCCTCTTTCCTTCTCAAGAAGTTAATATCTCTGAATTCAATAAATGCAGCACTCCTAAAAAGTGCAGTTATCCAAATCATGCAAGCCGGCCAATGAAGCTGTTGTAGTGGGAGAGATACAGAAACATTAGAAGTCTTGGAGAAAAACCATACTACACGTTTGACTAATAAATAAATCATTGGTTTGCACTATTAGGCAACTGCAATCCTGTGCACCATTTTCCTAGGAGTAAGCCTGCCTCACAATTGAAAGTGGTACCTTGGACACATGCAGACTGCAGAACTGAAATGGATGACAACAAACGTGGTAGCCTTTGTTATGTAACTAGCTTTATAATGGAAGGTTAAAAGATTTTAAACCAATATGTAATGAGGATAGCTTGGAAGTGTGGATAGTCTTGTTTGCATCAAAACAGAGATTCTCTTGTAGATCCTCCACCTATACTGAACACCACATAGAGGCTCCTCCTGTGTCCCAAAATATTGAGTTTTGATTTCACAGGGCTCTTGCTGAGATTCACATTATTATAGCAGAGCTGTAGCAAAGGTGTTTGTCCATGTTTCTTTTTGTCCATCTGTTAAATGGAGACAAGTGGAAAGAGAACAGCTAAACAACGTTGTGATCACTTCCTTTCTGTGGGATCATACACAGAGAAATAGGAACAGAAGATGACCAGAATAGCTTTCTTAAGATGAGGAATGAAGCCTGCAAGAAAAACTTAAAATTGAGTTTGAGAATGTGCATTGCACGTTCTTCTGTATTCTTATTCATTTTAATGCATGGAATCATGGGCTAACATTGACTACTATTAAAAAAAAAAGATTTCCAATATGGTCTAGTGGATACAGTGATGGACTAGGACTCCGGCAGTAAGAATTCAAATCCCTGCTGAGACATGGAAACTCACTGGGGGTGTGGAACTGGTAAAACCACTCCTTAAATATCTCACTTACTTTGAGAGAGAGAGAGAGACAAACAATTAAAAATAACAAGACACATTTGAAATGTGGATACATTGCAGAGTGTAGAGAATTAATTTTTTTAGCCTACAGTTTCCATCAGCCCTAGCCAGCATAGCACATGGTGAGGAACAAAACAATAGGCAGACCACATGATGATGATAATGACAATGACAATAACTACAACAACTGTAACAACAATGGAAAGCCACTGTCGTCTACTCCTTCTGTAACTAAACACATACATGTGGATTGTAAGCAACTAACATTGTTATATTCGTATACTGCCTTCCTTCCAGCTTAGTCAAATTAAGTTTCTAAGTATACTTAAACTAAATCTTCTTTCCATTCTCCAAAGTTTATTATTGGATGCACAATCAAATCAGTATAAATTATCTCTTCTGACGTCTGGGTGCTCTCAATTCTCTTTACCTTAGGGTGCCATAATTTGTTCTTTCACTGGAGTTAAAACTATATCATTCCTGACTGTGTAGATAACAACACACAGGCAATGTCATGCTGTTCAAATAAAAGGATAGCCTCCATGGTGTTTCCATGCTCTGTTATTTGACTTTCACAACATAAAAGTTGATTTGGGGTAAACAGGATTAAATTTCCTCTTTGTGCTGCTGGATGAGAGCAGTCAATTAAATCTAGTTTAGAATTTGCCATTTGAGATTCTATTTCTGATTAGCTTTCTGCCCTACGATTTGTCGAGTATCATCATCAGTGATAAATTAAAACATTTAACATAATGATTTCAATGAGTAAATTTTACTGTCACAATCAAGGCTTGCTGTAAACAATGCAAGGATTGTTGTGAAGTCTGCGCTGTACATCACTTCCATGGTCTGACTCAGGCTGGCCCAAGGTGTCTTGCTGCCTGAAGCACATCAAAAATTTAGGATCCCCTCCTCTCCCCAAGCCAAGGTGCATAACATAAGAGACGGAAAGGACACGGGCAGAGGAATTTTTACCCAAAGGGTTCACACTTGTGGTTTCCAGGACAGCCTAGGGTTTTCATTGCCATTTTTCTCATTCCTGCAAACTCTGTGTGAAGTGGAGCAAGCAACTTTATGTGCCCAGTCCAGCTTTACACAGAGATTTGGTTGGTTGGTTGATTTCAGTTGTATGCTGCCTTTCTTTCAGCAGAGTGAGATGAGGCAAAACATAGAAGGAAAGGAGCAGAAGGAAAGGCACTGGGGGAATGAAGAGAGAGAGGAAGTCAAATGGAGGAAAGCAAATGGGTTGATGGGAAGCAAGTAGTGTGGCAGTAATGAAGTTGCACTTTTGAAACTAACCAGTCAGTGAGCGCATGTACAGCCCCGGACATCTAAGGATATTACAGTCCTGTTATTGCTCAATGGATGAAGAGAGATACTGCCCATGCATGGCTGGGGCTCCTGATTTTTTGTCGCATTTCCTTCTATACTATAAGTTATATGAACAAATTAGTTATATGAACAAATAACAAACAAGAAACCGGGCCTTCTCGGCAGTGGCCCCTCGGCTCTGGAATAACCTCCCATCAGTGATCCACCTGGCTCCCTCGCTGGGTGTTTTTAAGAGCCAATTAAAAACTTGGCTCTTTAGGCAGGTCTTCCCTCCTGTCAATACTTGACTTTATTTTTATTATAATTTTCTGTTTCCCCATCTTGAGCATTACTAAGCATTACCAATCACTATTGTTTTGAATTGTTTTTAACTGTTTTAGATTACAATGTTTAATGGAACCTGCCCGGAGTAGACTCTGTCTAAAAGGGCGGGATAGAAATCTAATAAATAAATAAAAATAAAAAATAAGGAATAATTTAATTTGTCCCATTTTGCAAAAATTCCAAGGCTATCCTGATAAGTGATTCGTTATGTACTGTCTGTCGGAACGGAATCCTTATGTTCCTGCTCAAGTTGCTAACTTTTTCCTTGATATGTAATGTGAAGAATTTATTGTATTTAGTGGAAGATGCTTGGTAACTTGTCATTCCTTTTAAAAAACCTTCTGTGTTCTTTTTATTGTGTGTAAGACAGTTGACATGTATCTGAACAGATCCCGTGACTGTAATGAACTTATTATTATTTTAAAAAACTAAACAGGATGCTTTCTAAAATAACTAAAAACAGCGAATATTATTGACACATTGAAAAGATAAAGATACTACAATGAGTTTCATCAGTTTTCTAATATAAGCCTGCTTTACAGTCATTACCAAGAGGACATGGTTTTTATGTGCCATCAAGTTGCCTCCAACTTATGGCAACCCTATAAATGAGCGATTTCCAAAATATCCTGTCCTCAACAGCATAACTCAGCTCTTGTAAACTCAAGCTTGTGGCTTCCTTTAGAGAGTCAATCCATCTTGGTTTTCCCTTTTTCCTTCTGCCTTCAACCTATCCCAACATTATTTTCTTTTCCACCTGCCTTCTCATGAGGTGTCCAAAGTAGGACAACCTCAGCTTCAACATTTTTACTCCAGAGATGGTTCAGGCTTGATTGGATCTAGGACCCATATGCTCATCTTTCTGGTGATCCAGGGTTTCCTCAAAGATGTCTTCCAGCTCCATATTTCAAATAAATTGGTGTGTGTTATGTCAGCTTTCTTTACTGTTTAGCTTGCACACCCAGATATGGTGATCAGGAATACAAGAGTGTGGGTGATCTTGACCTTGGCCTCTAGTGACACATTCTTACACTTCTTAATGCATTAATTCTTCTTAATGTTCAGCTGCAGTCCTGCTTTGGCACTTCCTTTTTTCACTTCCACTAAAAGTTATTTCAAGTTGTTGCTGGTTTTTGCCAGGAAGATGGCTGAATATTCATTTCTCCTTCATCTGAATCTAGTCTAGTTTGATATGTTTTGTGTACAGATTGAACAGTTGAGGGGATAAAATGTTCCCTTCTCTGACACCTTTGATTATACAAAACCAGCTTGAAAATCAGTCATTTCTCGCTCCTTGCAAGATAAAAGACTTTGTTGCAAAACCTTGAGCATCACTTTGCTTGTATGGGAAATTAAACCAATAGTCCTATAGTTACAGCACTCCTTGGCATCTCCTTTCTTGGAGATTGGAATGTATATGGAGCACTACCATTGTTTTGTTTTCCATATTTGTTGGCATATTCTTGTTAAGATTTTGATTAGAGATGGGGGTATTCGTATACGAATACAAATACCCCTGCACAGGTGGCGATAACAAGGGTCCGGCCCCCTGGGGCCAGACCATCCACTCACCATTCCGCCACTGCTTCTGGCTCCATGATCCTTCCTATCACTCCGGAGCTTGCAATTGGCTTGCCACTCCTGGCAGGAGGCGGGATGACAAGCCTCCCTGCCAGGTCAAAGAGTGGCTCGCTGATCGCGAGCTCCGGAGTGATAGGAAGGATCGCGGAGCCAGCAGCAGCGGCAGAATTGTGAGCTGACGGTATGGCCCCAGGGGACCGGACCCTCATTATCACCACCTCTGTGGGGGTATTCGAATACAAATATCCCCATCTCTAATTTTGATAGATTCAGTCTCTGTGACTTGAAATAGTTCTATCAATATCCCATCTACCCCTGGTGATTTATTTATTCCTAGTGCTTTCAGAGTAGTTTTCACTTTACTTTCTAGAACTGTAAGTTCTTTGTCATACAATTCCTCTTCAAAGGATTCTGTCATCATTTTGTCTCCAGTATACTGTTTTCCCCTTCTCTTTATTTTCTCCTGGTCAAATAGTGTGCTTCTCTCTTGCTCTCTTTTTTCCCCCTGCATTCCTGATCTAGGCTTAAATATCCATTAGAATTCTTGGATCTTCCAGGAAGAGATATCTTGTTTTTCCTCTTCTATTGTCCTGTTCTATTTCTTTGCACAGGCCAATTTACAGTTCTTTTTGTCTCTATGTGACTGTCTCTGAAAAACTGTATTCAGGATTCTTCTTACCCTATTTCTGTCACCTTTTACTTTTGCTTCTCTCCTGTCCTTTACAATTTTAAGCATTTCTTCCATCATCCATCTAGATTTTTCTTTTCTTTTTACTTCAGGAATTGTCTTTTGACATTCTTTCCTAATGGTATCTCTGGTTTCAATCCACAGTTCTTCTGGTCCATGGTCAATTGAGTTTAGTAATGCAAATTGTTCCTTATGTAAACTTTACATTCATCAGTAGTATTGTTTAAGTGATATTTTGGCCCTATAATTCTTTTGGTGTTCTTTTTCAGCTTTACTCTAATGTTGGATATTAACAGTTAATGACCAGTACCTCAGTATGCTCCTGGTCTTGTTTTGACAGAGAGAATACAGCTTCTGCATCTTCTGATTCCAATTTATTATTATTATTATTATTATTATTATTATTATTATTATTATTATTATTATTATTATTATTATTATTATTATTATTATTATTATTATTATTATTATTATTATTATTATGCTGCATTTCTCCCAACAAGTGACCCAAAGCAGTTCACAACATTACAATTCACACAATTAAAAACAAAAGTTAAATATTAAAAGACAAAATTAAACAAGATATGATTTAAAATTAAATTAAAAGATTAAAACATTAAAACATGGAAAAGATTAAAATTATATAGTCTATTTGATTTCTATATTGACCGTCTAATGATATCCACATGTACTGCCATCTGTTCAGTTGCATGAAGCATGTATTTGTAATAAACAGATTTTGGGCTTTCTGTCCCCTAGCCCAAATTTCCCAACAATAGTTGGTTCTGCTTTGTTTCCTACTTTTGCATTTCAGCCGCCCATGATTATAAGCATGTTTGGTTTGGTGTGTGATCTATCTCTTCTTGGATGCTTGTGTAAAAGCATTCAATTTCATCTTCATCATTTGTAATTGGAGCATAGATTGAATGACACTTATGTTGATAAATTTTCTGTAGAGTCTGATTAATATTATTTGGTCAGAACTTACATTATAGCCCTTGACTATCTTGCCTTAGTATTAGAGCCACTTTATTTCTTTTGAGTTTGTCATTTCTATAGTAGAACACTTTGTAGTTGTCCGACTGAAAATATCCCATTCCAGTCCATTTCAGTTCACTGATATCAAGCACTGCAATGTTTATACATTTCATTTCTTGATTCATTTCCAGTTTACCTTGGTTCATATTTCTCTCATTCCATGTTCCAATTTACAGTATGTGTTCCTCAGCATCAGACCTTCCTTTCATTACTCTTCATGTCAGCCACTAAATATATTTTCTGTTTTTAATTTATTTGCATCATTAGCAATAGAGCTATTAGAAACTGATAGAGTGGTTTTTGACTTGGAAGTCTCATCTTCCAGCACTATCTCATGTTTCATTCTGGACTGTCTAATCATAGAGTTTTCATGTTAAGGAAAGTTCAGCAGGGGTTTACTGTTGCCACCTACTGCACAGTACTAACAAAAGTAAGCTAAAGTCTCACCTCTTTTGCCTCCTTTGCCAGTGTAAACTTCAGCTACCACAGTTGTCCGGTAGGTGCCTTGAAAAGGGTAAAGAAGACATTTACAAGTTAAATATAATTATGTTTCTTTCTGGGTGTTGCTACTTCCATTCCTGCTTCAAGCTGTTTAACCTAGCTTCTTTATTATTTTCTGTATTAATCATAAGCCAACAGCTAAGGTTTGATTTGT
Source organism: Intellagama lesueurii (assembly GCA_037013535.1). Taxonomy (NCBI): domain Eukaryota; kingdom Metazoa; phylum Chordata; class Lepidosauria; order Squamata; family Agamidae; genus Intellagama; species Intellagama lesueurii. Next base: position 57,323,228 of record JBAJHW010000003.1, on the reverse strand, counting down.
AGAACACTGTCAGGATATCTATGTTGATTTGATGTCTTCTCCAAACTCTTCTTGTGCAAACAAAAGATAATTTGAGCAAATCACTCAGAAGTGTTGAGCAGCTAGGTAGAGCTTGGAACAATATTTAACTGGAGAAATGAGTACAGGTGTTACAGAGGTATGTGAGGAATCTTTTAATCTCAACAAGTATTTATTTATTTACTTTTATTTCTATGCCACCTTTCTTCCAATTAAGGGACCCAAGGCAGCTCACAAATTATTTAAAAAACAAACCAGTTAGAAATGTAATAAAATACTACATTAAAATCCACTTAACTATACATTAGTGTTTTAATAGTTAGTTAAAATTGTTTAAAATACCTTAAAAACATATTTAAACATTAATAAAATAGGACTATGCAACACCCACAACTAAATCTCTTATCTGCCCAATTAGCTGTAAAAAGCCTGTCTAAAAGCATGCTCTTCGCCTGTCACTTCTTGCAAGGACAATTGGGAGGGGGCCAACTAGCTTAGTAGATACACTAGTTTAGCAAACAGCCGATCAGCTTAGTAAGGGATCCTTCAAGAGTGGTTATTTATTTACAGCACTTCCATGCAGTAAATAAATTATGGAAGAACACAGAGTACTGTTAAGAAATTATGGCTGGTGAAGATGAAATTAATCATCACAGCCTCTTTTGGGAGAGAGATATTTAGCCACTTCAAGTTGAGGATTAGGAATAGAAACCTCTCCTTGCCCCACAGCAGAGGTGACACTGTCAACAAGAGAGGAAAACATGGATAAGAAGGGGGAGGAGATTGCATAAATTAAATAAAATTACACAAATAACAGTTTAATGCATATTGTGCAAAATGATGAGGCGTGGAGATTTATTTAAGGATTGGAAACATTGTAGGGGTTCTACACTACTTTGTGAGCAACCAGAATATCCATCAGTGCTTATTGTCTATGTGCGTTTTGCTTCTTAGAAAGGAAAGTTGCTAGTTTTGCAGAGAAACTATTTCCATAAATTATGGAGAACTTGAAGAGAAAAAAAATCCTTATATTTCACATCTGGGCACAGAGTCTTACAAGTCTTGAACATTCCTCATCCCCAAAATTAGTGAATATCCTTCACATACGAAGTGGATATTAGGTTGAATAGAAGCAAAAAAAAAAAAATGCAAATATGATCTGAGGCCACATGATGTAACGATTTTGCTGAAACTAGGTAATCTGAATCTGAATAATCCATGCCTAGATGGGAGATCAATGTGAATTCCACCATAGAAAAATGTAAGTTGTAAGTCTACCAGATAAATAGAAATGTCTTCCTAAGCAGAAATAAATAAAATGCTTCTATGAATGGGTTCATTACTCAAGCGACTACCTTTTTAACTAAGCAACACTTATTTTTAGAATCTTTGTTGGTGTATCTTCCCATTATTTTCTCTTCACTTTTTTCCCCTTTCTCATTATTCCTGGCCCTTATTGCTCTCCACCTCATTCCTGTGCCAAACAAATTAGCACACAGTTAGGGTCAATCCCATGGAGTTTAATTCTCCACATCAAGTTCTCACTTCCTGGGAAGCTGCTGATGCCGAACACTCCCTGTGTGCTGGGAAAATTGTTTGTTTCCAGAATTTTTGCTTGCTATGCAACTCTCTAAAAGCATAGCAGAAAAATGAATGGCCATCCTATTTTCACTAGACAGACATTCATATGAAAGGGTTTTGCCTTGTAGTTCAGTTTATTACACTAGATTCTCATAATTGTCAAACTATCAGAGACAACCCACATTTTGGAACATAATACCAATCATTTGTCTGCGGTGCCAAATCCAGCAGATCAAAGAATTGGGCTTCCTAGCAGGGTGCATCAGCAACTATTTCATGGCTGAATGTGAAGACTAGCTCACATTTTCTACAGATTTGATAGAGAAATTGGACGTTAAGAGGTCTTTCCAGCCTTTTGAACTTCTTGAGCAGAAATCAAGGATGAACCATTTCTTGAAAGAAAGAGGAAAAATTAGAGTGTGAAAACTTTGGTATTTTATAGAAGTAAAAAATCAAAAAAAGGTAAGCAAACATAGCTGGATGCAACAGTAGTAAAATAACATGGCAATAGAGTGTTATAGCCCCTATGTAAGCGGCTCCAAAAATTCTCCACCTAGTAATCTATTTAGGTGCTGGCTGAATAGCTCATTTGTCTAGGGATCTGGCTGTTGAGTCAGAGGTTGGGAGTTCAATTCCCCACTGCCAGTCTGTGTGGCCTTGGGCAAGCCACACAGTCCCAGGGCACCCCAGAAGAAGTACTCTCTATCTGGAAAATCCTGAAAAGGGTTGCATAAGTCAGAATTTACTTGACAGCACATGATTATTATTTGTAGTAATCTATTTACAAAGAATGAAATTCAGTGGCTGGTTTCTCTTGAGTAGATCTCCTAAATGAATGCCATTTATTAACTCAGCACCTACATATGTGTCATTGGTGCTATACATCTGGTTTAATTGGGACTAATAATTTAATTTATCCTTAAGAGCTGAAATAGTCACACAAGGTCTGGCATGAACAAAATTACGGGAAAGAATAGCAGCTGTATCTGAAACATATGAGGTTGGAAAAACAAGATAATAGATTTGAAAGTAACTGAAAAGGAGTAAATGCTTTGTCACATACCAGTTTTTTGGTAACCAAAATCATTATAATAATAATTATAATTGCATGCTGTCAAGTCAATTCTTACTTATGGTGACCCTTTTCAGGGTTTTCCAGATACAAAATACTCAGAAATGGTTTACCATTCCTTTCTTTTGAGGTTGTCATGGGATAGCAGCTTGCCCTAGGCTACACTGGCTGGCACTTCTCACAGGAGGCTCCGTGGGGAATCGAACTTCCAACCTCTACAAGACCACTGAGCTACCCAGCCAGCCATAGCTATCCACAAATTCCAAGTAGTTCTAATCTTTTTTTCTGTGTAAGATCACTCTGCTTACCTACATAATGAAGACACCAAACTTGTCAGAAAGTCACATGCCATCATGTATTATCATTTAAAATTTAAATAAATGAAATAATTGTTTATTTAAATAATGAAATAATTATGTAACATCTTCCCAAGAATAATTAATAAAGAAACATTACTCTACAGTCCTTCCAATTTTGGTGAAAATAGGATTTCAGACATTCAAGTTATAAATCCACAAAGTGGATCTCCTCACAAAAGTGCCCTTTAGCAGATGGCTTGAGGAAACTCACATCTTCACCAAACTTGGAGAGATTATAGAGGAGAGTCGGGGAAAGCTTCTCTGTGATTTTGGTGTCTCTAGGTGCCTGGCGGGGCATTTTATAGCCCAACAAATCAAAAAGAGCTTAAAATACATTGATTCATATTTGTTGGGGGGCACCAATTTGGACAAATATGAATCGATGAATTAGCAATTTTTGATGAATTTTTCAATTTGTTTTTTAATTTGCACCCATCTCTAGTATTGATCCTCAGTGTAGGAGCAATAGATTAACAGTGTCAGATTCCCTGAAATTGCAGGTCCAGAACCTAAAAATAGGGGTGGGTTCGTGTAGTGCCATAGAGCAGATTCTTATGACATTGTACAGACATACCTACTTCTGTGTCCACTCTGCCAGGTGCAGAGCTGCCATGGTAGGGATGCTTTGCCCGCTGGCCTGGAGATCGGCATCACAGAGTGGTGACGCCACTCTCGGGGAGGGGGGAGGGACGGAGCCTTTAAGAGGTGGCATCCCTCTTGCCTGGCCTCTTCTTCGATCATCCAAGCAAGAGGGAAGCTGTGTGGCTCCGTCGGAGCGGTTTTGCTTTTGTGTGTGCGCATGCGTGCAGGGGGGCTGGTGGAGGAGCCTGCGATTTTTGGGTCGCGCAATGGCGTGGCCCGTGGTTTGAACCTTCTTGTTTGCCAGGGGGAAGGAAGAAGGAGAGGGGATTCCTTCCAAGGCACAGGAGAATTAATTGGATTAAATTTTAAAGAAAGAAGGAAAGAAAGAAAGAAAGAAAGAAAATAAATAAATAAAAACAAAGTACAATTGGAAAAGAAAGGGTAGTGAGGGAATTTAAATATTAATAATATTAGATTGAGGTTAAGGGAAGGAACAAAAAGGCAGCATTTGATAGGCAGTTGTCATAGGGGGTGAGTTTAAAGTGGGATGAGGGGAAGTAGAGAGATAGAGAAAGAGAAGGAAGGTGAGAGGAAAAGGGTGAATTAAATTAAAAAATTTGAATATATATATCGGGCGCTGCGGTGGAGTGTCCCATAGGGCACCTGCACCACTAGTTGTGAAGTGCGGGGTTTGTTTCCTCCCATGTATCTTTCTCTCCAAATCAATGGGGATAAAAATATGTTGTTTGTGTACCTGCTTCTTTATATATATAGTTACTCTTATCTGCTTCTAGCTGGCTCCGATTTCTTTACCAACACTGGGACTAGGGATGCGGTGACCGGCTTGCTGTTGCTGGCATGGGAGCTTTTGCCTGTAGTCCTGAGGTTCGAGGAGCCAAGCTTGTTGCTGCTCGGTCGCTCTGTTTGTCCGTTGGGAAGGCCGCTTGAAGACCGGGTTGTGGTTTGTGCTTCAAGCTTGAGTTCTGCTGCTGGTTCCATCATTGCCAGCCCGTGGTCTTTGCGGCACGATCCCGTGGACAGTGATATCGTTACTTGTTACTCCAAGCCCCCAGTGCTATTGAGGAGCAGAGCACTGGGCGGAACATCCAGCTTCCAGCGGAATGCTGTGCCGCCAACAGAACATTGAGTTCCGGAGGAGAGTGGTTGAATGACAGTGGTAACTGTAACAGAAGCGGGAGGAGGTGAGAGGAACGAGTGTCGGCCATGCTCTCCGCCTTGTGTGCCACCTCGGGTGCCCGCTGCTTTGGCCGCTATTTTTACATCATGCCGTCTCCTTGACCCCGACTGCCTCAGACTTTTTTACCTCAACTTCAATTTCTATCTGTCCCCGAGCTGCCACCTGGGCTGGCCTTGGCCGGCGGGACCTTTAATATATCTGGTAGTAGGAACAGCAGGGGACCAGGACCCAGGGGTAACAACTGTAGACGCCAGCTCAGCTTGTGAGGTCTGGAACTGTCTCTGGGCATGACCAGGGCATGTGTGATCAGGGTGGGAAGTATTCCGTTTTGTCTTTTTCCTTTTCTAAGTGTTAATGTTTAGTTGGTTATGTTATTAATTTTATTTTATTGCATTTATTATGTTGCGGTCTGTTTGTTTGATTGTCTATTTGATTTGATTTGTTAATCTTTGTTACTATTTTGTGGTTATTTTTAGTTTGTTAATTTTTGGTTTCTTTTTTTTTCTTTTTTGTTTGGCATGAAGTGGAAGGCTTGCCCCCCCCCCCCCAAGAGGGGGTCTTTCCAACATCAGGGTGATTTCTGGCAGAGGGAGATACAGTGTAGGTGCAGTAGCCATTCATTCCAGAAGAATGGTGAACAGATGCTTGAAATCTGTTCACTGTTCTGGCACTGCGACCTCTTGCCAGACTCGAGGTAGTCAACTCAGCCATCTCTGCGGCTCTGCTGGGGTCCCCAAGGCTTTTGGTCTTCAGTGACTTAAACATACATGTGGAGGTGGAGGTTTCTGGTCCGGCTCTTGAGTTCTTGGAGATCATGGCCTCCTTGGACATGTCCCAACACATCAACCGCCCCACCCACATGTTTGGTCATACGCTGGACCTGGTGTTCTCCACCGAGCAGAGTGAGTGTGGTCCGATGGTGACTGACCTAGTGTCTGTACCCTTGTCATGGTCAGATCACTGCCTGATTAAATGCAACCTTACAGTGGCTCTTCCTCCTCGCGGGGAGCAAGGACCTGTTTTAATGGTTCACCCTCAAAGGTTACTGGATCCTATAGGATTCCAGGATATCATGAGAGGAATTCTAGCCAATTTGACTGGCGCTCCTGTCGAGGCTCTGGTTGATAGCTGGCTTGCTGCTGCCACCAGGGGTGTTGACATGATCACACCTAAACACCCTGTCCGGCGCAGAGACCACCCTTTGCCCTGGTTTAACCAGGAGCTGCAATCAATGAAGTGAAATAGGAGAAGGCTAGAGCACATATGGAGGCGGAACCCGATGGAAAACAATCAAATAGCTGTCAGAATCATGGCTAACCTTTACCAATCTAAGGTGAAGGCTGCTAGTCAATCTTACTTCACTGTCCGGATAAGTGAAGCTTACAATCAGCAGGCGGAAGTCTTCTGTATCGTCCACGATCTATCCAGAGTTGGTCACAGTGACTGGCCTCCCACTAGCATCTCACCTGACCAATTTGCAGCCTTTTTAGAATCAAAAGTGGAAGCCATCCGCCGGGATTTTACCTCCTATTTGAAAACAGTGGATCGAGCAGAGACGTCCAGTGTTCCGTTTTGCCCAATGAGACTTAACCACTTTCAGCCTGTGATGTCAGACATGGTGGACAGAGTACTTGATCGCTGTCACGCCACCACCTCCTCCCTTGACCCTTGCCCGGCCTGGCTAATCAAAGCAGCCAGACCTATAACATCTGAATGGGCTACGGCAATAATTAATGGATCTTGGAGACATTCATTAGGCCCATTAGGAAGAAACTGAGCTTGGCGGCGGATGATATTGGTAATTATAGGCCCATCGCCAGTGTTTCTTTCCTCAGCAAGGTGGTTGAGAGGGTGGTGGCTGACCAGTTGCAGGCTCTTCTGGATGAAACCAGTGCCCTGGATCCATTCCAGTTGGGCTTCAGGCCGTGCCACAGTACGGAAATGGCATTGGTCGCCCTGTTTGATGTCCTATTGAGGGAGGACAACAGGGGTAAAATGTCTCTGCTGGTCCTCCTCGATATCTCAGCCACCTTTGATACCATTGACCACGGTATACTCCTAGGGAGGCTTTCCGAGTTGGGAATTGGTGGCCTGGCTTTTGCCTGGCTCTGTTCCTTCTTGGAGGACCGTCCCCAGAGAGTGCAGATTGGAGAGAGCTTTTTGGCCCTGTGGAGCCTCCATTGTGGGGTTCCACAGGGCTTGATCATCTCTCTAATGCTGTTTAACATCTATATGAGGCAGCTGGGAGGGGTCATCAGGGGATGTGGGGCTTTGTGTCATCAGTATGCAGATGATACTCAGCTCCACATCTCCTTTTTCCCCCCAATAACAGTGGATGCTGTTTCGTCCCTTGAGCGCTGCCTGGGCGCCGTTCAGCAATGGATGCAGGCGAATGGACTGAGGCTGAACCTGGGCAAGACGGAGGTCCTTCAGGTGGGTGGTCCAGACATCAGTGGTTTGGGAAACTCCCTCTCTTTTGGGGGGGGTGACTCTTACCACCAAGAGTGAGGTTCGCAGCTTGGGTGTACATCTGGACCTGGCGCTCACCATGGAAACTCGGGTGGTGTCAGTGGTTTGTTCCGCACACTTCCATCTTTGGTGGAATGCCCAGCTTGATGTGGGGGCACTTACCACTTTGGTCCATGCGCTCGTAGTCTCGAGATTAGACTAGTGTAATGCACTCTATGCCTTTGAGAGTGACGCGGAAACTTCAGATGGTGCAGCATATGGTGGCAAGACTTCTTACAGGGGTGAAAAGATACCACCATATTTCCCCCACTCTGGCTGCCTTGCATTGGCTGTCCATTCACTTTTGTGTTGATTTCAAAGTCCTAACGATGACATATAAAGCCCTAAATGGTTTAGGACCTCGATATCTGACAGAGTGCCTCCGCCAACCCAGTTCTGCCAGAGTCACTCGTTCCAGCCAGGCCGGGCAGCTGAGGGGCCTAATGCTGAGGGAGGTGCGGAAGGAAAGAACAAGGAACCGGTCCTTCTCAGCAGTGGCCCCTCACCTCTGGAACAACTTGCCCGTGGAGATCCGCCTGGCTCCCTCTCTGGGTGTCTTCAGGAATAAAGTTAAGACCTGGTTATTTGGGCAGGCTTTCCCTCCTGCTGTATCTTAAATTCTATATTTTTGCCATCTTGGATTTATGTATCTATTTGTATTGGTCTAGTGTTTTTAAATTTGTAATGCCGCCCAGGGTAGATCTTTGGTCTAGATCTAATTTATATATATATATATAGAGAGAGAGAGAGAGAGAGAGAGAGACATATAAAGCAAAAAATAAATAAATAAACAGACAAATAAAATAAAACACTCAAACAAGAAAGGGGTGTGAGTTAGGAGCAATACCAATATTGCTTCACATTGATCTAAAAAAAAAAAAGAGGGGCAGCACGAGGCAAAAAAAGGACAAGTTTCAGGTAAAGGCAAGCAGCCCGCGAAACGTAAAGCCCCTGCCAAACCACCTCCTGTGATTTTTTCATCTGAAGATGAGGAGTGGCCAGATTATAGTGCCATACTGTCAAAGTGAGTGAATTGGAAAGAAAAAGGACATTGACCAGGAATGCAGCGAGTGCCGCTATCCCAAGAAGGTCGCGTAGGGAATTCAAGACATGCAGGATGGCAGAATTGTGACTGTTGATGTGATGTTGTCGTGTATTGCTCTTTTAAAGAAAGAGAGTACCAGTTCTTCAGGAGCGTCTTTGGTGGAAGGAGCGAGCGGCAGCCATCAGACCACCCATCCTGACATGGAAGTGGACACAAGGTTTAAGCCCTGGGCCATCAGGGACACTCAGATGGGGGAGCTGGTGGAAGAAGAGCAGACACGCCAAGGTGCAGGGGTGCCGGCAAGCAGGCAGACCAAGGTTGACTGCGCCTCAGCAAGACCTAGCCAACAGGTGTCCGAGGCACCTCCCATCAATGCTGCAGTGCCCGCAGTGCCAGTAGCAGGTGAGTTGGCAACCACATCACACACAACACATAGAAAGGGTGTGGCCTTGGGGGGAAGTTTGCCCCCAGTGTTGTCTCAGGTGACGGCCGGTTTAATGCCTGGCATCATGGGAAGGGTTTCACCTGCATTGGCAGTGCCTGTACCGGCTTCGAAGCCTTGGACAGCACCTTACACTCAGTGGTCCTTACCTAGTCAAACGCCAAGGTTTTGTGAAGGATTACGACAATTCAGTGACTCCACAATACCAAACACTGGATATAACTCTGTGCCTAGGAGTGCCCTTCCATACGGGGATCAATCCTTGCCGATGGGTGACCACCTTCTACCAACTACAATAGAAAAAATTTGGAGAGGCAAATACGTGGGTGTATTCGAACTTCTGAACAGAGAAATGGAAGAAAAGAAAGGGACCAAAGAGGAGGATAGTGTGAAAGGGAGATTCAGGAAGAAAAAATCAGAGAAATGCTGGGTGAACTGGCTCCCAGGCCTTTTGTTATATGCAGGCATACCCTTCAAGGGCTTTGCCTTGATACAATACATAGACCTAATATATAGGGCCTATGTAGATTTCCCTTGGAGACACCCAGGATCGAGTGGCAGTGAGGACAGAGGTGGTACCAAGCAGCAGCCACCTGGTCCATCTGCTGCTTCAAAACGGCCCCAGCCCAATTAACCTGCCAACCCTAGCTGGCTGGTTGCTATCATACCTGGATAGAGAAGCAGCTTGTTATTTGCAGAAGGGCTGCATGTTTGGTTTTAAGATCCCTGTGCAGGGTCTTAGGGCATCTGCTACGGCAAGCAATTTCAAATTAGTGAAGGGTATGGAAGAGATAGTTAAAGAAAAGATTAAGAAAGAAGTTGCTGAGGGGCGGGTGACTGGACCTTTGTCCGAGCCACCTGCCCACTCCATTGGGAGTGGTCCCTAAAAACATTCTGAGCGAGTTTAGCCTCATCCATCATTTGTCTTATCCAGCTGGGGAATCAGTTAGAGACAAGATCCCCCAGGAGTTGTGCACAGTTTGCTATACTTCATTTGATGCTGCCATTCGAATGCTTAGATCATGTGGCAGTGGGGCAGAGCAAGGTCAGTCATTCAATCAGCATTCCGTTTATTGCCTGTTCACCCTGAGGATTTTGAGCTACTAGGTTTTCAATTTGAAGGGTTATACTATATGGACAAGGCAATGCCAATGGGATGTTCCATTTTTTTCTTTTTTCTCATTCTGCCTTTTTCCTTAGAGTTAGGGCATAGGTTCAAAGACTTTCTCCAGCCAATCCTAGTGGCGATTAGGTAACCAGTATCCTATCTGAATTCTCACAACATACGATGTAACCCTTGCTAAGTTAATAAAAAGAGTTCTCAAGGCATTGCCTTTGGACTCTGCTGGTTTGGACATCAGTTGTTGACACTTCTTTGCAACTTCTTTCCTTTTGCTCCGTGATCACCTACAATCTACCAACCCTCCTAACTTCTTAACTTCCTCTGGGCTGTGTCCTAAGCTAGCTGCGGTCGAAGCTGCCCCAATCCAGAACAAATGAGTTCCGAACCGCCACCCCCACAGGCCAACACGTTCTAAAGCATCACCCATGATTTTCCAGAACTGGTACCTTGTCAACGGCGATCCATCAACATGACAAAAAAGGTAACCCTGCCTATCACCTCGCCAGTCTAAATACTTTTCCAATGCTAAAACTGGACATATTTCCTCTATGTAACACTTGCCTAACTGCACATAAGCTCCTTTCCCTTTTGATCTACTTTAGATTTACGTATGTGCTGTGAAACCTTCCCCACCGTCAACTGAACATCTGATAGTTGTCATGCGACATGCGATGTGTCACTCTTACCCCCAGCAATCACTTCACTAATCCTAAAAGACCCCAAAAATGTCACCAATGTGGCAGCTTGAAAAAGCAATGCTTCATACTCATCCCTACATAAGTCAGTCCAAATATGACTAAATCTTATCAATATAGCAGGAGTAAATGGGGACCTATCATCCGGTGTCTTAACTCTTTCCTTACCCCAACCTTCAATCATTTTGCGTATCCTGAAGTCTCCTGTCATATCTGCTACTCCCAAGGCCTTTGCTTGGAGTGCCAAAGCCGACATTTTGCCCTGGATTGATGCAGGAGCCAATCCTTTACGGGACAGGTGCACACAAAACTGTTGCAAATGTTCCACTGGGACCGGCCAAATCAAGTCTAATTGTCTATTGCCCCTAAACTCCCTGAACTCATCACATACCACTGAGTAACTCCTACGGGTTCGTGGTACAAGTGCAAGGCCTATTGCTCGCAATGCTTCCCTCTGCCAATCTGCCATACCTATTGTGGGAGTGCTTCTGGCTACCTGGAAGCTCCCGGAGCCAACGCCCTGAACCGCGAGATCTGTTGACGGGACAGGGCGTCAGCAATACTATTGTCTAGTCCCGGGATATGCTGAGCATGAACCACTATGTTGAATTGCAGGGTGCACAAAACAAAGGCCCTCACTAGGTTCATTACTCGCTCTGATTTAGAGGACATGTTATTGATGACGTGTACAACTGCTAAGTTGTCACACCAGAAATAATGCCTTCCCTCCGGGCATTATTTGATTTATTTTTGTTCTCGAATGATTATTTATTTTTATTTTGGGATGTTGATGTTATTTTAATTGTTTTTGTTATATATGATGTATGCCGCCCAGAGTAGTCGAAATGACTAGATGGGCGGGATTGAAATAAATAAATAAATATATAAATAAATAAATAAATAAATAAATAAATAAATAAATAAATAAATAAATAAATAAATAAATAAATAAATAAATAAATAAATAAATAAGAACCTTACTACTGAGTTGGCCCAGTCTTCAGCCCATAGCCATAGGGCTCCCAAAACAGGAAAAAATTCTAGAAATGTCAGGTCCCTACTTAAGCCTAGTGTGTGCCATTCGTCTGGCCAGGTGCTGACACACCAACGACCCTGGAAATATATACCAAATCCCAAGGACCCCGCTGAATCAGTCTGGACCTGGAATTCACTGCTCAAATTTAATTCCGTTCTCCAAAATGACACACCATTGAAATTACCTAAAAAATGCTGCCATACCCTCAAATCTTGCTTCATGCCTACCGTAACACTGGTCCTATGAAACGGTCTGTGCAGACCGCCCATGGCGGAACAGAGCCTGCGTAAAAATGCCCTACCTGGGGCCACCACCCTGCAAGCAAAATTCAAATGCCCTACTATTTCCTGCAGCTCTTTCAAAGTAACTTTTTTCAGACTCACTAAATGGGCCAAACACAACTGAAGCTCTAATAACTTTGCCTCTGGCAACCTACAACATTGTTGCTGAGTATCTAGTTCTATACCTAAGAACGTAAGTGTCGTGGCTGGTCCCTCAGTTTTCCCCCCGGCCAAGGGGAGTCCTAGCTCAAGGGCCAAGGTCTGAAAGGTTTCCATAAGAAATCTGCAATTCCCAGAATCCCTTGCTCCACAAAAAAGAAAATCATCAAAGTAATGGGCCATACTTCGTAGCCTCACCCTGCTACGGAGCTCCCATTCCAAAAAGTAACTGAAACGCTCAAATGCCGCACATGACACTGAGCAGCCCGTTGGCAACGCCCTGTCCATGTAAAAAGCTCACTCAAATGAAAAACCTAACAGCTCAAAGTCCTCCGGGTGCACTGGCAAAATACGAAATGCCGATTTCACATCACACTTGGCCAGCTCTGCACCTACACCGCAGGCACGTATCATACGTACTGCCTCATCAAAGGATGTGTAGTGTACTGTGCAGAGCTCTTGTGGGATACTATCGTTCACAGAATCACCTTTCGGGTAGGAAAGGTGATGTATAAGTCTAAATTCCCCAGGTGCCTTCTTAGGGACTATTCCCAAAGGGGACACCCGGAGACTCAGCACAGGCGGATTGGGGAAGGGGGCCTAACACTCTACCCTCTCTAACCTCCTTATCTATTTTTTCCCTAACAATCACCTCCATTCCTTTTACTGACTTCAAGTTCTTGGCAAACATTGCTTTACATTCGCCCATAACTGGAATACGAAAACCAAACTGAAAACCATCAAACAAATATGCTGCATCTTCCCTCCTCGGGTATCCAGGCAGCAAACAAGCCAATATATCTAACCTAATGGGGCTGGGCCCCTTTTGCCACACCTGAGGCTCCATTGGGCTTCTTTCCAAAATTCTGGTCCTTGCCTCCCCCTTTGGAGTTCTTCCCCTTAAAGCATCGTGAACTGGGATGCGATCATCCACAGGTCAAACATTCATGCCTATAGTGGCAAGGCTTTCTGGAGCAAGATCCTCATGCATTAAACTCCCAGCAGAGCAGGCGGGGTTGAACCACCTGCCCCGCTACTGCACGGGGAACGTTTGCTTGGCCTTCCTTCCTAATAAGATGACCACTATTGAACCGTTCACCCTGTGCCGGACGGGCTGACGTCATGGTTTGCAGCCAGAGCCCCGAGTGTGGTTCGTCCCATCGCATGTTGGCATGAATAGCAGCTCTCATACAGAAATTTTCATCATAGGCCAACCAAGAGTGACCCGGAAAATCCATATATGCCCTATAAATCAGGTCTAAGTACTGTACCAGTGATGAAGCCCGCCACATTTGTGCCTTAACTACGACTCCGAAATAGATCAAAAACCCAGACAGCCAATTGGCGCAAGAATGATCAGGCTTCTTGCGCCTACGCCTTTCCTTCTCTACTTCATCCTCCTTCTCGATTTCTTTAGCATCCACATTTCTGTTTAATAATTCAAAGATGTCTACATAATTTCCCCCTCCAGATTTTTCCCCTTATAGCCGGCGTCAAGTGATCGGCCATTGGGAGGGAATAATCCCCAAAAGACAAAGCCTTAAGGGGAACAGAATTATAACCTGTGTCCGGGACTGAGGGGTAAGGCCAAACTCCAACTCCGGCGGCCTGCCCTGGTTGGTTGGCGAAAGATGGTGCCTGGTAAGGAGGCCACCAAGTACCAGGAATTGGTCCTTGGTAAGCGCCCAGCCCCATTGGCCCACCTTGAGTACCTGTGCCTAATTGTATCCCAGCCTGACTGGACCAATGCAAGCTGACCCCAGCCTGACATGTCCACTGTGGTCCAACCCCCCAAGGCCAAACTGTTAGTGCCCCACTAGTGTCAGGTGCAACGGCAAGCTCACCCAGAACACGATTCCCAGCTGCATCCATGCTTGTGGAAGGCAACTCCCCATCAGATCTGGTCTCAGCCACTGCATCGCATTTCGGGGCTTCTTTCTTCCCAGTGGATTTACGCGATCGAATCGCACGTCCCTCATCAGTTGTACCTTCTAGTTCTCCAAAATGCTGATCCTCTGTGGTCACTGCCGGTCCAGCTGCACTTTACCTATCATTTTCTAATGATGCAAGATGGGACAAAAGGTCATCAGCTAAGCCCTTGAGTTTTGACCTTTTATGTGCTTTAGATTCCCTTGCTGATCACCTCGGCTGGTCTTCCCTGGTTCCTCTTTCCTCATGCTCCACCCTTTGCTTCTCCAGAGCAGCTACCTTGGAATGAAGCTCCTCCCAGACTGGCCATCCCTCCTCATCCGAAGATGATGACAATGCTGGAGGGGAAGCCCTGCATGTCCTGCATTTTGCAGGCTGTTTTCCTTTGGCCACACCCTGTCCTTTCTTCAGAGGCATGATCCTCTCAAATCACACACAATACCCAGATCACTACAACTGACCCCACCAAGCTGAGGTAAATGCCCTTTATTCACTAGGCTCTGTACAATAGGCACAGCAGCCTAGCAAGACAATAAATGAAAAACTCCACACAAAATATTTGTACCTACTAATTGTATATAATTTATATCTTAACTATTGTTTGTCCAATCACCACTCCAATTATGCCTTGCCCCTTCAAAGAAAGCCACCCTACCAATCTATCCCCTTGAACGCTCCTTTTTTTAAAATAAAATTCCCTTATCAACCTATCAGTGGGGGGGTAAGTCCCCCTAGAAGACCCCTGGGCCACTGCCCCTAGCCAGGGGACAAAAGTCCCAGAAGCCCCAGAAGGCCAACCAAACCCCCTTTCTTAAAATCCAATGGCTATAATTAATGCAAATAAATTATAATTTAAATAATATATACCCTGTTTTCCCGAAAATAAGACCTAACCTGAAAATAAGCCCTAGTATGATTTTTTAGGATGCTCGTAATATAAGCCCTACCCCAAAAATAAGCCCTAGTTAAGTGAAACCCCACCCTCCACCATTGTGCAGCATTATGCAGCAATCAGAAGATGACATGACTGTAAAATAAAACATCCCCTGAAAATAAACCCTAATGTGTTTTTTGTAGCAAAAATTAATATAAGACCCTGTGACGGAATGCCCACATCACTCCTGTCACTCATAGCTGAAGCGCAAGTGCAGGAGCCTATGAGAGGACAGGAGGGGCGGAGTCAGGGAGGCAGTTAGAGAGAGTTAGGGAGAGAGAGGGGGGAGAGAGAATGAGAGAGAGATGTGTGGAGGAGAGAAATTGAATAGTCAAGATAGATTGTCAGAGAACTAGAGAGAACTGATATTAATAAGTTGGTTAAAGTGAATAAATCAATAAAACAAATGAAGAATTGAACGTGTAACCAAATATAAGAAGTTTTAATGAGTGATTCTATATAATGATTAAAAAGAACATCTGTGATTCAAATTCAATCTAAATAAACAAGTTATGTTGGCAGCAAGTATCTGATTCAAGTATTGTGCAAGTGTGGATAAGGGATATCCACTGGTGGCAGCGAATGAAAGAGAAAACGTCGCCAGAGTGAACCTTGGTTTGGGGAAAACAAACAGGGAACACTGGGTGGAATGTCACAGTGGTGATCAGCGGTGGGATGCGAATAGAGTCCAGTAAGCCGAAGTAAAAGGGGATTTTTCTGACTCTAAGGTACCTATTAGTCAGAGAGAGGTCTGTCGTGAAGGAGTGGGTGACTCGCTAGAGCTTTTTGGTGAAAAGCTTAGTAGTGGGGCTCCTGAACGCAGATCTTGGGAGAGACTAAAATAGGAGAAGACTCTGAGGGAAAAATTCTGTTGTTTGAGGTTACCTCAAGATTAGATTTGAAAGACCAGTGGGCTAGCTTTGGATCCTAGGCTCTAAGAAGGGAGCGCTGAGGGGACAAAAGCGGAAGCCAGGGTCAGAAACATATCTAAGGTGACTGGAACAAGCAGAGGCTTGAAAAACAGAAAAAAATAAAATAAAAATAATCTGAAATAGTTTTGTGTCTGGAGGCAAAAAGATAGAGTGTCTCAGACCAAAGAACAGTGTGGCTGGCCTCATGAAGTGGAAGGAAATGGAGTCCCTCTTGAAATATCTATAGAACAGGAGGAGACCCACGAGGATGCCTCAGGGAGAGAAAATGTTTTAATTTCCCAGGAGTTTGAGAAATGGAAAGTGGAAAAGGAATTTAAATTAAAGGAATTAGAAATAAGAGCTAGGGCTGAGGAAAAAGCTTTACAGCTTAGAGCTGAGGAAAAAGCTCAAGAAATAAAGCTCAGAGCTGAGGCTGAAGCCAGACAAATGGCAATGAGAGAAAGAGAAATGGAGTATCAAATAGAAATGAAAAAATTAGAAGTGATGGATCAAAATAATAATAACAACAATAATAATACTAATGCTGAGGGAAATTTCTCAAAAACAGATCTAAAGAAATTTCCCCAATTTAGAAAAGGTGACTGCCCAGAATCATTTCTCATTTCATTTGAGCGTGCGTGCTGGGACTTTGATGTGAGAGGGGAAGAACGAATGATTGTGTTAAGGTCTCAAATAAGTGGGGATTTAGCTGACATTTATTCACAAATGCCCTTAGAGCAAGCCAGAGAATACGATGCTTATAAAAAAAATGGTTTACTCGAGGTTTGGGATCAATGCAGAACACTTGAGACGAAAATTTCAAACCTTGATCAAAAAGCCTGAGGAATCATACTCTCAATTAGGGGCAAATTTAGTTCGATGCTTGGAGAAATGGATAGAGCGGGAGAATGTCACGTCACTAGAAGAAATGAAAAATACAATAGGGCTAGAGCAATTTTATTCTATTCTACCTGGGGATTTGAGATATTTAGTAAGAGACAAAAAGCCTAAAAATGTACAAGAGGCGAGTGAAACTGCTGACTATATAAATGATATAAGGAACCCCAGATTCTCTGAGGTAAAAATTGGCGGGAAAGTGTGGGACAACAGGAGAGGACCCAGAGATTACCTCAGAAATAATCAAGCAACTGGAAGTCATTTTAAAAGCAGGCCCTCAGAGCTGAGTCACCACAAACTTAATAGCTTTGAAGGAAAGGGTGACAAGTCCCCATATTTTGACCCCAGAGTCAATAAAACATGTTATGGGTGTGGGGAGAAAGGACATTTTGTTGCTCAGTGCCAGACCACCAAGAATAGGGATGTTGGTCAACAAAAAGGAGGGGGAAATTCCAGTCTGCCAAAGAAAGTATACTATGTACAACATAAGGGAGCTAAGGAAGCCATTGAATCAGTTGCCATGACAACCCCAGTGACAGAAAAGCCAGAGAGGCAAGAGGAGCCTCCAATGGCTAGGGTAGTCCAATGTTATTTGATAAAATGTGACCAAAATCTTCTACGCAGTTCAGGCGATGTTATATATGTTAATAATATCAAATATCTTGCTCTAAAAGGTTCATGCTCACAAGTTACAGTGTGTCATCCAGAGATAATCCCTAAGAAATATATGATGGAAAATGAAACAATTTCTATTAAAGGGATTGGAGCTGAAATAGTGAAGCTGCCATTGGCAAAAATTCCCATAAAATATAAAGAGTGGACAGGAGAGTGGACAGTGGCCATATCAGAGCAAATTCCTGCCCCATGTTTAATAGGCCTGGATTTATCAGAGCATGTACAGAGTGTTTTAGTAACAACTCACTCCCAGGGAAGTCCAATTGAAGACACAGAGGAAAACATTGGGAATTTTGAAATAATAGAAGGGAACGAAACAGCTAATCTAGTCAATATGGGGAATCCTAGTAATCTGTCTTTCATAAGAGAACAAAAAGAAGACCCTACCTTAAGTGAATGCTATAGACAAGTTAAGGAAGGGAGCCATCAAGGAAAGCAAAAGCACTGGTACGATAAGAGGGCCAGGGAAAGAACATTCAATCCTGGAGACAAAGTGCTGATGTTGAAACCTATTAAAGGGAATAAACTCCAACTAAATTGGGCAGGTCCATTTAGAGTAGTCTCTAAAATGAGTGAAGTGAATTATGTAATTCAGGAGGAGGGAGAAGAAGGCAGAAGAGTGGTGCATGTAAATATGATTAAACCTTATTATAGGAAAGAAAATTTTGTCATATGCCATTAAAGAAGTGCCCAACGAAAAACATGAACTACAATATTGGGAAGGAAGGGGTGAACCCCAGTATAACCCTGAAGATGTTAAGATTAGCCCAATCTAACCCCAGAGCGACAAGATGAAGCGAGAGCCTTGCTGCAGAAATACAAGCAAGTCTTCTCAAATAAGCCTGGTGTAGCAAAGGGGGTAGTACATAAAATAGATACAGGAGATGCACCTCCTCAAGCTGTCACACCTTATAGAGTAACTGGGCCATATGTAGCCAAGGTTTGCAAGGAGCTAGATGAAATGCTGAAAGAAAAATCATTGTTCCTTCTTCTAGTCCTTGGGCAGCCCCAATAGTTCTAGTTGATAAGCCAGATGGACCAAACCTTACAAGGGCTTAGAGAATTCACTGTAGCATACATCGACGATATAGGGATCTATAGTCAGACATGGGAAGAGCACATAATCCATATTGAAACAGTGCTACAGAGACTACATGAGACCAGGTTAACAGTAAAAGCTAGTAAATGCTAACTGGGTAGCTCTGATTTAAAATACTTAGGCCATGTAGTAGGGGGAGGCATAATCAAACCCCTGGAATCGAAAATAGAAGTTATCAGCAATTGGCCCAGCCCGACGTCCAAGAAAAAAATAAGATCTTTCTTAGGGTTAGTCGGCTATTATCGTCGCTTTGTACCCAATTTTAGCGAGATAGCCGCTCCTTTATCTGATTTAACACACAAAAGAAAGGCTGAGGAGATCCAATGGACGGTCGACTGCGAGGAGGCCCTTTAGCAAGTTGAAGACGGCGTTGATTACCGGTCCTGTCCTGAGAGCTCCAGACTTCCAGAGAGAGTTCACAGTCTTCACGGATGCATCCAACATTGGGTTGGGAGCTGTGCTGAGCCAGGCAGATGACAACGGAAACCATCATCCTGTAACCTATCTCAGTAAAAAACTGCAGGCGGGCGAGAGGCATTTGTCCACGATTGAACGGGAGTGTCTAGCCATTGTATGGTCTTTGCAGAAACTCAGGCCATACATATGGGGACGACATTTTGTACTGTGCACCGATCATTCCCCACTTCTGTGGCTGAGAACTATAAGGGCAAATAACAACAAGCTGATGAGATGGGGCCTACTTCTGCAGGACTTTGATTTTGAGATTTGGAACGTGAAGGGAACACAGAACGTGGTGGCCGACTTGTTATCTCGGAGACCAGAGGACTGACGGATGGAGGAGAAGAAAAAAAAATGTAAAAAGTAATGGTATAGAAACTGTTCCGTTTATACATAAGTATGAGATAAAAAAAATGTAATCTCGTGGTGAATTAATGGTAAGTAGTGATAAATGTAACAGTCATAGGATTTGTATTAATGCAATTGTAAGTAATGCAAATTTTGATAAATGTAATTTAAATGTTTAAAGTAATAAGTTTAATTTGCGCTAAATAGTAGTAATCAATAATAACAAGTATGCATAGATACTGTATAAAAGAATATATATATATATATATATTGAGTAAAAGAGTAACTGGTAATAGTATTGGGAACATATTTGAAATAAATTGTTTATTGCTTCCGGCGTTGTTCATGAGGGTAAACTATAAGGTTTCCCCCATGAAACAAACTTTTCCTAGGGGGGAGGTATGTGACGGAATGCCCACATCACTCCTGTCACTCATAGCTGAAGCTCAAGTGCAGGAGCCTATGAGAGGACAGGAGGGGCGGAGTCAGGGAGGCAGTTAGAGAGAGTTAGGGAGAGAGAGGGGGGAGAGAGAGAATGAGAGAGAGAGGTGTGGAGGAGAGAAATTGAATAGTCAAGATAGAGAGATAGTCAGAGAACTAGAGATAACTGATATTAATAAGTTGGTTAAAGTGAATAAATCAATAAAACAAATGAAGAATTGAACGTGTAACCAAATATAAGAAGTTTTAATGAGTGATTCTATACAATGATTAAAAAGAACATCTGTGATTCAAATTCAATCTAAATAAACAAGTTATGTTGGCAGCAAGTGTCTGATTCAAGTATTGTGCAAGTGTGGATAAGGGATATGAAAGAGAAAACGTCGCCAGAGTGAACCTTGGTTTGGGGAAAACAAACAGGGAACACTGGGTGGAACATCACAGACCCTGTCTTATTTTCGGGGAAACACGGTTGTTGTTGTTGTTGTTGTTGTTGTTGTTGTTGTTGTTGTTGTTGTTGTTGTTGTTATTTATTGCTCTTCTATTTTTTTTTATAATAAGGGGCCAGGCTGGGGATCCTAGCTGGTCCCAATCTAAGCCAAACCTCAGGGAGTGCCAATGCACCCCCCAACGTCGTCTTCTCCTCCCGCGCTGTGTCGCAGCCGACAATTCCCGAAGCATGCAACACAGCCGCTGCAGGGGACGAAAGCCTCGGAAAGAGGCTGAATACGTGGGGAAGCGTCCTTTTATGGACGCTCCCCCACCCCCCCAAGCAAGTTTTTGTTAAATATTGGCTCAGTATGTATGCTGTTCCTAATATTGCTGTTTTTTGTAGCTCTGATGGTGTTATTTCAGAGACCTGCAACTGCTTATAATACTGTGTGAAATTTCTTGATGTTGTTTCCAAAGCCCTGATGACTACATGGACCACTGAAGTGTGTTTCATCCACAAGTGAGATGTTTCGATCGCCAGATCTCTGTATTTTTTAGTTTTTCCAATTCTTTATTTTCAGCTCTGGTATACTACTAGTACTGCTGCTGCTGCTGCTGCTATTATTACTACTAATACTAATACTACTATCCTTTGGGCATTGCCTATAGCTTTTTGCAATGTTGTCTCTCCAGATAATGCACTCTTCCAGTGTTATGTACCTGAGACATCAGACATTCAAATAAAGCCATGCTAATTGGCCAGATACAAAACAAAAGTAAACTAATTTACCAAATATAAACTGAGACAAAACTGCATTAGAAAAATTAGTATTTTATTCTTAAGGGTGCACTATTTCTAATATGGAATCAGCATCTCATCTAGTGACTCTGTGAAACTGAAGAGAACCAGTTTTAAAATTCTACTTAGCCGTGAAGCTAACTGAATTACTTCAACCAAACTAACTTACCTCAAAGGCCTTTTGTCTATATTTTTCTGTGTCTCTTTGTGTGTGTTATATGTTATCAAGTTACTTTTGATTTATGGTGACTCTGTTAGAATTGCCCTTATGTACCGTATTTTTCAGTGTATAAGACGCACCCATGTATAAGACGCCCCCCACTTTTCTAACCCAAAATTAAGAAATCTAAGTGGGGCTTAGCAAGTGGAGGGGAAAGCAGGGATCAAAGCCCTGCAGGATCACTTTGATCCCTGCTTTCCCCTCCACTTATTTTTGTTCTCTCCTCAGCTTACTTCCGTGTATAAGACAACTCTCAATTTTTAGTCTAAAGATTTTAGACAAAAGTATAGTCTTACACTATAAGACTATAAGACGAGTACAACTTGCAAGCTCTTCGAGCTGCTTGTAGCCAAGTCCAACAGGCTGCCAGGAGATGTTCCAATGATTATTGGCTTCAGCTCTGCTCTCAGATACAGATAGCAGCGGACACAGGTAACATCAAAGGAATGTATGACGGTATCAGGCAGGCTTTAGGTCCAATACAGAAGAAATCTGCTCCCTTGAAGTCTGCTACAGGCGTGATCATCCAGGACCGAGCACAGCAGATGGAACGCTGGGTGCAGTACTACTCTGAGCTATATTCCAGAGAGAATGTAGTAACCGAAGAAGCATTAAATAACATTGAGTGCCTGCCTGTCTTGGAAGAGTTGGACAGCGAACCAACCTTAGCAGAAATAAAAGCGGCCTTGGATTCCCTCGCCTCCGGCAAGGCACCTGGAAAGGATAACATCCCTGTTGAAGTGCTGAAGTGCTATAAAGAGACCATCACTACCAAGCTGTATGAAATCTTTTGTCTTTGCTGTAGGGAAGGTGGAGTACCACAGGACATGAAGGATGCAAACATTGTCACATTGTACAAGAACAAAGGAGACAGGGGCGACTGCAATAACTACCGTGGCATCTCTCTTCTCAGCGTTGTAGGGAAGCTGCTTGCCCGTGTTGTGCTGAAGAGGCTCCAGGTGCTCGCAGACAGAGTCTATCCAGAATCACAGTGTGGATTTTGAGCTAATAGATCCACCACTGACATGGTATTCTCCCTCAGACAGTTGCAGGAGAAATGCAGGGAACAACAACAGCCACTCTTTGTGGCCTTCATAGATCTCACAAAGGCCTTTGATTTGGTTAGCAGGGATGGCCTTTTTAAAATACTTCCCAAGATTGGATGTCCACCTCGACTCCTTAACATCATCAGGTCCTTCCATGAGGGAATGAAAGTCACTGTAGTTTTTGATGGTTCAACATCAGATCCCTTTGACATCCGAAGCGGAGTGAAACAGGGCTGTGTCCTCGCACCAACCCTTTTTGGGATCTTTTTTGCTGTCATGCTGAAGCACGCCTTTGGAACTGCAACAGAAGGTGTCTATCTCCAGACTAGATCAGATGGAAAGCTCTTTAATCTCTCTAGATTGAGAGCGAAGACCAAAGTCCAACTGAAATGCATGCGGGACTTCCTCTTCACCGATGATGCAGCCATTGTTGCCCACTCTGCTCAAGACCTCCAACAACTCATGAATCGTTTTAGGAAGGTCTGCCAAGACTTTGGACTAACAATCAGCCTGAAGAAAACAGAAGTCATGGGCCAGGGCGTGGACTCACCTCCCTCTATTACCATCTCCACACAAGAATTGGAGGTTGTTCATGACTTTGTGTACCTTGGCTCAACGATCTCTGACACTCTCTTTCTAGATGTCGAGCTGGATAAACGCATTGGCAAAGCAGCTACCATGTTCTCTAGACTCACAAAGAGAGTATGGCTCAATAAGAAGCTGACGACATATACCAAGATCCAGGTCTATAGAGCCTGTGTCCTGAGCACACTCATGTACTGCAGTGAGTCCTGGACCCTTTGTGCATGGCAGGAGAGGAAGCTGAACACCTTCCATATGCGTTGCCTCCGATGCATTTTTGGTATAACCTGGCAGGACAAAGTTCCAAATAGAGTAGTCCTAGAATGAGCTGGAATTTTTAGCATGTATACATTACTGAAACAGCGACGTCTACGTTGGCTTGGGCATGTCGTGAGAATGGCTGATGGTCGGATTCCAAAAGATCTCCTGTATGGAGAATTAGTGCAGGGAAATTGCCCCAGAGGGAGACCACAGCTGCGATACAAGGATATCTGTAAGCGGGATCTGAAGGCCTTAGGAATGGACCTCAACAGATGGGAAACCCTGACATCTGAGCATTCAGCCTGGAGGCAGGCGTTGCATCACGGCCTCTCCCAATTTGAAGAGACCCTTGTCCAGCAGACCGAGGCAAAGAGGCAGTCACGGAAGCAGCAAAATCAGGGAGCTGGACAGGGGACAGATTGTATTTGTCTTCAGTGTGGAAGGGATTGTCACTCTCGAATTGGCCTTCTCAGCCACACTAGATGCTGTTCCAAGTCCTCCATACAGAGCACGTTACCATAGTCTTTCGAGACTGAAGGATGCCTAATACTAATACTAGTCTTATACATGGAAAAATACGGTACTTTCCCACCATCAGCTGACATTGCCCAACCAGTCCAGAATTAAAGAGACGACACAGGTTGTTGGGTTAAAACTTGGACCACAACTTTATTAATGATTTAATTAAATCCCCCATCTAAAAAGTGGCCTAACATAGTGCAATATTTATCCAAATCCAGTGTAGCGTTTACCTCCAGATTCTTAAACAGGGCGAGTTCCTATTATTGAATCATGCTGTCTTCCACCCAGCATGTGTTCAGGTGCCCCATGATAGGGGTACCCCCCCTGCCTCAGTCCACCGAGCCTTGTGACCCTAGGTGAACTGCTGCCTGGGAGATCCCCTTAATAAAAGGCCACCTCCCCTCGGAGCCCTGCTGGCTCAATCAAAAAGGTGATGGGATGTTTTTCGCACCCGGAACTCACCAAAACTCTTCCCCTCATGTAGGTGATCATGGAACAAAGAAGGGCTAATGATGTGGGTGATCACAGACAATTAGGAAAGCAATTAGCCTTTAGAGAAGTTGCAAAGAAGTGTCGACAACAGATGTCCGAACCAGCCGAGCTTAAAAGCCACACCTTGAGAACTCTTTTTATTAACTTAGCAAGGGTTACATCGTATGTTGTGAGAATTCAGATAGGATACTGGTTACCTAATCTCCACTAGGATTGGCCGGAGAAAGTCTTTGAACCTATGCCCTAACTCCAAGGGAAAAGGCAGAATGAGAGGTCACCCCGCCCGTCAGGAGCCACTGCTCTCTGCCAGGAGAGTTTGCTCTCACTGAAAACAGATAACAGCTAACGGCCTTGGGCAGGCACTTCCCACATTTCCCCTTTTTCTTTTCTTTCAAGCCAAGGCATATATTCTTGCATGTATTTGCGAACTACATATAAATCTTTTTGGCAAAGGCCAGAAGGCGAAGCTTTGCAACAGATAGTTATTATGCAAAAGAAGTTTGGAATACATTGAATAAAACAACAGCAAATTATAAGGAGTATGAAAAGCATAATTGCATACATTAATACAGTGCGAAGCCATCCAAAGTGAGGCAGCCATGACCATAAACTGTCCTACCATGAAGAAAGTATGTCTTGTCGTATGTTATTAGCAAGGTGTCTCAGCTGAGCAAGCTGATTGTTCACTGCATGACTATTATCAGATAAATTAAAGCAACAGAGATTATTAAAAGACTCACAACCAATGTGATTACGCAACATGAGATAATCCAATGCTGCGTGGTTGTCTAAAATAGCATCATGTAGTTGTCGTTGTTCCTGATTCAGCAGGGCAATAGCAGTGGAAGTGCAGTTAATAGCTTTTGCTAAGGTGCACGCAATGTTGGCAAGAGTGCGAGAATTATGAACAGAAAGGCCAGGAATGCCAACAAGCGACGCAGCCAGTGAAACATATTCTGCTTTGGATAACAAAGTAACTTTACCATTAGAAGTACTATCAAGAGATAAGCTTTCTTGTCTCAGCCGAGTCGGGGAGTTCTGCAAAGCAAAAGGTTGCATTAAGTTGATTGCTAATCTACTTAGGCAGCATTGTGCTTCTGACAGATTGGCTGGAATGTAGCTAAAAGTATGTTGACCACATGTAAAAAAAACACCCTGGAGGTAAGATGGTATGTGCCCAATTATAAGAAATGTTAACAGCATGTGTACAATTCCATGTGGCTTTGGTTGTAGAAATGCATGTGTCAGAGGAACAGTTGACTATTCTGGCACATGAGGTGTTTTCATTAGTTGCTACAAAAGGGGTGTAAAGGGAAAAAGCATCAATGGGTAGTGTTCTTGTTATTCGCCCCCAGTCATGAGAATTAGTGTATTTAATGACAGTGGCATTAAACCATTGACCTAACCAAGTGTCATCAGCAATGTCGCAGGCTTCTTTACAGACAGGAATTAAGCAAGTTCCCAGGAGCCCGTGCATAGCAAATCTTCTCGAGCCTCTGCGACACCTATTGGAACAGTTAATACAGCACAACAGCGTCAGGGAGTTAGCATTCAGCTGCGAGATAACAGCAGCTAAAAAAGTTTCAGGAGTCTCTGGGATGTGCTGCTGATTTAGAGTTCTCTTTGCATCAGCATTCAGCGTCTTTAACATCCCCCAAGTAACTTTGGGCTGAGTGCCCTCAGGTCTGGTCGGGTGCTTCCAATGATGCACAGTCATCTGGTTCCGCTCCAGAACCATTGCTGGATTGAATTCTGGAATGGGGTCCTGCAAGGTGCGATGCCAACTCATTCTTTCCACGATATGGCCTCACACACTGAGCTGGAATCCACAAAGGACCTGTGGGAATAAGCACAGCAGCATAGCCATGACCCCATGTTAGTAAAGGGGCTGGACCCTCCCACTGAGGGTCAGAAGGTTGCTTATAAGTCACCAGCGGCCGTTCCATGGGAATTTCTTTACGAAATTGTTTCTCTACTGGCGACAGCTTGTGCTGACCTGCAGATACAGTTAAATGATTTAGTGTGAAAAGTGCTATTGACACTACATCTGGAACATCTTGGGGCTTAATCCCTCTGTTTTTCATTTGTTTTGCAAGGAGAAATTAAAAAGAGCAATGTGCTCTTTCCACAATAGCCTGTCCTGTGCAGTTATAAGGAATACCATGGGAAAGTCAAATGTCCCATTCATTACAAAAGGTGGTAAAGGCATGAGAGGTATAGGCAGGGCCATTGTCTGTTTTTAAGGCTCGAGGCTGGCCCATAACTGCAAATGTACGTAAACAATGTTGTACGATATGGCGAGAGGTCTCACCACAAAGAGGGGTAGCCCAAATGTATCCTGAATAAGTGTTGATAGTTAAATGGACATAAGAAAGAGGAGCAAGGGTAGGAACATGAGTGACATCCATTTGCCAAAGCTGATTGGCATCTGTTCCTCATGGGTTAACAGCATCAAAAGGAAAGGAAATAGCAGACATAGAACAGGAGGAGCAGGAGGAGATGATGTCTCAAGCTTGAGAAAGAGGAATAGAAAATTGTTTATGGAGTTGTTTAGCACTCTGGTGAAAAAAGGAATGGCTGTCAATAGGATTAGAAAAAAGGGGACACAAAGAACAAAGAGCAGAGTCTGCACGATGATTTCCCTCTGAGATAGCATCTTGGAATCCAGTATGAGATCGAATGTGAGCTGCAAAAAAAGGTTGTGATCTAGCAGCAAGGAGGTTTTTTAAAGTCAGAAACAGGGAAAGTAAGGAGAAGTCAAGAGGAGGAGAAAGGTAGGCATGTGACAGGTGAGCAAGGAGGTTAAATACATATTAAGTGTCTACAATGAGATATAAAGGTTGATCTTGAAACATTTGAAAGGTAAGAACGACTGCTGCCAGCTCTGCACGTTGGCTAGAGGTTTGAGTAGAAGTGAAAAAAGTTTTCCAGGTTCCGGGAGGTTGCTGAAAAGTAACTATGCCTCTAGTAGGTGCACCATCAGTAAAAACAGTTAGAGCATGATGGAGAGGAGTAGCAGAAAAAAGAGAGGAAAAGCGAAAGGGTACTTGCTGAATGAAAGTTAAGCGAGGGTCTTTAGGAAGATTAAAACGTATGTCACCAACATAGTCTGAAAAAGAAATCTGATAGGTTAATGACGTGGACAATAAATGATCATGGTCAGCTTTGGAAACAGGTAAGTAACAACACAGAAGATCCCAGCCTGTGAGTTGTTTGGCACGATGGCGTCCCTTGATTACAAGGTCTGTAATCACACTGAGAGTAGAGTAAACATTTCTGGGAGGGGTGTTAGGTAAATAAAGCCATTCTGCTATAGCAATGGCCTTGACAGATTTCAGAGTGCACAACAATCCGGTAGGCAGCCGAGGAGTGTGTAAGATAAGCAGCTGCAAGGGATCAAAAGAAGGAATGTGGTCTACCATAGTACGTCGCAAGGCTGCATTAATTTGATGTATGGCATGTTTCATAGCCTTGGTGATAGGTATGGAGTCAGCAGGAGACTGATGTCCCCAGAGTGCATTAAACAAAGGTTGTAATTCATGGGTGGAAAGGCACAAAAATGGACGAGCCCAATTTAAGTGCCCAAGGAACTGTTGCAACTGCACTAATGTAAATTGTGATGGAGTTTTTAGTTCTGGTAAGAACAGAGAAGATGTAGTTTGCAGCAGTTTGTGTCCTAGATAAGAAAAGGGAGGTGTTGTTTGTATCTTCTCTGGAGCTATGTGAAGGCCTTTTGTCTCTAAGCAGTTAGCTAGAGAATCAGAGACAGTTAGAGGGAATTGATAGTCAACCTCTTCAGCTGTGATTAAATCATGGCCAGCACTTTTAACAGTAGCAGGTTGGATTTCTTGAACTGGTGTAGCATTCACTGAGTTCCCATCACTTGAATTTTCATGAACACGGTGTCCTTGGTTGTTACGAACCACAGTACAAATAGACATCGGGGGGGGGGGGAACTGCGAGGGCTTCTGGGCTTCCTTGAGCCATAACATCAGATAGCATTTGCTGTACTGCTGAGCGAGGAGGGGGGGAGAAGGAGGAGGGGGAGGAGAGAGAGGAAAAGGGACTGTAGCAACAGTGGCAGAGGCTGCATAGGAAGGGAGATTGCTTCTATTTTCATGGAGATCAGGTGGCCTGGAGGGTGGCAAAATCTGAGGTCCTGTTGGGAGATGAGCTAATGATTGACTTAACAGAGGGTTTGCGATCTTTAAAATCGCATCCCGACAAAGATGCCATGTGTGAAGGATTTTTACTGAAACCACAGAATCCTTGTGAAGCTTATTTCCAATTTTATCCCAATCTGAAAGCTTATAGGTTCCTTCTTCTTGATACCATGAACAATAAGTATTTATTTTTTAAAATAAATCCTCTACCAGATCAGAAACATCATGATGACCCTCTCTGCGAAGCACATAAATCAATTCCTGTTTATGTTGTTTTTGAAGCGATGTAAGGGTAACTCATTGTGTTTGTTTTTTCACTGAATACTCACCGAGATCCTTAAGAAGGATGAAAGGACGCATCTGAAACCCTGGTCAGGCGGTGAGCAGTTGATTGCTTCAGGCAATGTTGATTACCCTTTCAAGGGTGTGTTTGAACCCTCTGTTTGATGGTTTGTTTGATGGTCCCACGTTGGGCGCCAAATGTAGGTGATCACAGAGCAAAAGGAAAACTAATGATGGGGGTGATCACAGAACAATTAGGAAAGCAATTAGCCTTTAGAGAAGTTGCAAAGAAGTGTCGACAACAGATGTCTGAACCAGCGGAGTCCAAAGGCAATGCCTTGAGAACTCTTTTTATTAACTTAGCAAGGGTTACATCGTATGTTGTGAGAATTCGGATTGGATACTGGTTACTTAATCACCACTAGGATTGGCCGGAGAAAGTCTTTGAACCTATGCCCTAACTCTAAGGGAAAAGGCAGAATGAGAGGTCACCCCGCCTGTCAGGAGCCGCTGATCTCTGCCAGAAGAGTTTGCTCATCACTGAAAAGAGATAACAGCTAATGGCCTTGGGCAGGAGCTTCCCACAGTAGATGGTCATCCAACCGATACAAGCTTTATGTTCGTGACATGCCGCAGTTGTAGACTGGTGTCTAGCTCTTTGTATTTCATTTCAGGAATGGAACGGACTGGCTGGCAGTGTATGATCCAGCTGGTGGGGCACAGCTTCATTTTCTGGACAGCAAAGTATGCAGGCAGATCGGCCTGGGGCCATGATTTAGGACTTGGACCATTCGTTAAGTTGAGCTGGATCGGCCAGAGAGGAATGCGTTGGCGAGATTTCTCTGAGTTGTTATCGGCGGCAAGTTTCAGTACACCTCCAGATGTGTTGTTGATCCATCTGGGTGGCAATGACTTAGCCAAGCAAAGTGGCAAGTCACTTCTTTTGGATATATTAAGAGACTTGCACAGTTGGAAGACAAAGTATCCGAGTTCCAGAATTGTTTGGTCCACAATCATACCACATTTTGTATGGCCTGCGGATTGCAGTGCCAGTTGTTTGAATAGGGCATGTAGGAAACTTAATAAGGAAGTTTGTAGAGCAGTTGTTAATGGGTTAGGTTCGGTTATTGGACACCCAGAGATCTGTTTGGACCAACCGTGGCTTTACAGGGGTGATGGTGTTCACTTGTCGGATGATGTGTTGGAGGTCTTTTTGACTGACCTGCATAGGGACCTGCGTGCCGAAATTTTCGGCTTGATGGGGGGAATGGGGCATAGTTAGTTTAGCCCATTCCATGGCGGGTAGTGCGGAAGGAAATTGAATCAGTGAGTGCCCAGGGAGTTCAATGTACGGGTTAGCATGTCCGACCTCTAGGCACTGTGGATCGTGAGGTTACAGTGCCAGGAGGAAAGACCTGCTGGGGCCCTCCCCAGGCTGAGGGCCACCAAAGAGAGGCAGCTTACAGGCCCGGGGGGGGGGGGGGGCTTGAAATTACGCCAGTGGCAGTCATGCTGCCTGGAGGACAGCGCGACAACTGTGCATGGGACTCACCCGTATTAGGTTGGTGAGGGGTCCCATGAGACCTTTGGCACCAAACCTTATTCTGCACTACCACAGGCCCCTGCATTTCATGTTACGATATGTTTCAATAAAGTGTGGCCCTAGTTTTACCCATCACCTGCATCTCGCCTCGTTATTCCGGGGTGGGGGGCAATGTACTTTTGCTTTTACATGTAATCTAACCATAGCCTTGAAAAATTTGCACATCTGGAGATTAATATTGCAAGAAGAGGAAATGGACTTTTATCCAGAGGTGTGATATGATTACCAGCTGAACATTACTATACATCATCATACCAGTTGAAGTCTGCGCGGGGGCCACCAAGAGGAGTGTCTGCTCTCCTATGAACCTGAAGAAAAAGTGTGATTATGTAGACAGACCCTGTAGCTCATTTTTCTAGGCTTCAAGGTTAATTTGATTGCTATAAAAGCAAATTCATTAATTCAGAATCACCATAATTAGAATGTGACTTGACAGCACTTAACAGCAACAATAACATGAAAGCCAGAACTATTTCTACATGATACCCCCTAGTGGAATTCCTTTCCAAAGGAAGCACAACTTTTCCAGTACATTCAGATTTTTAGAAGGTGATTGGAATGTGTTTCATTAGTTGTTGGAGACAGGCTGACTGACCTCAAAGTTGATGTTATCTTACACTGTTTATATTTAAAATTAATAAGTTTTTTAAATTAAAATTAATCATTAAAATTAAAGTTAACTGTTTGTGTATATTTATATGTTTCATTATTGTGAATCAGTTTAACAGCTTTTTTTGATGGAAAAGGTGTGAAAATAGAATGAATTACAGAATGAATGAACTTACAGGTCATCAGTAATAATTATTCAATCAAGTTGACATTAATATTTATGTTACTGGAGCAAGCACATTAGTGTAACTTCATATTTTGACTAATACCTTTTCTACTTTGTTGTAAATTGTCAGCATTTTGTTACACTTTCAGTTTACAGGCCGGAACACCCTTCCCAAGGAAAAATGCATAACTGGAGGGATAATGCTGTAAGAAAAGGCCATTCCCAAGAAGGTGGAATGCAAACTTAAGCCATAGTGGTTATGTTGGTCTTGGGAGTTGGGGGACAGTCCCTAGGGAAATGGCAGGAACTAGCCTACCCCTAGCAGATGACTGATATAAAAGTGGCTTTGCTGCCAGGGAAGGCAGAAGATTGACTGGAGACTAAAAGTAAAAAGTACATTGCTTATGTATCATCCCATAGAGCTTGAAGCATCCGTTGGGCAGTTTACAGTTTAATTATGTAGGCTACACATCCCTTCCCCCCAGCGAGTTGGGTACTCAATTTACTGATCTTGGAAGGATGGAAGGTTGAGTCAACCCTGAGCTGGCTACCTGAGCCCAAGATTGAACTCAGGTGAGCAGAGTCTTGATTGCAGTACTGCAGTTTAACCACTGATCCATGAGGCTAAGGGAGAAGGAGATGGCTCTTGGGATGAGGAAAAGCTAGCACTCAAAGAAAAAGAGTCAGTTACCTTAGAAGTGATAGATATCCCAGTGTCAGAGGGGGAAGTAGATGCCTCTGTGCCAGAGGAATAAATACCGCAATACCGCTGTGCTGGAGGGGTAGGAAAACCTCTCCCAGATAGTGAAGGAAGCTGTAAAGGGAGAAATACATATTCCTGCTTGAGAAGGGAAAAATTAATTACAGGAAGCTCAGGGAATGGAAGGACCAGGGGGAGATGAAAGACCCTCAGGAGACAAAGATTGAATATATGCCCAGGAGGAGTGAGGGAGAGGAGAGAAGAGAGGGAGTGAAGAAAGGAAGGCAACTCAACCCCTACAATCCCTGAGTAGATGCTTGTGGAGAAGCAGACCTAGTGACCACCAACATCAAGAAGCAAGGAGACAAGTGACATTGGATATCTGCCTTTAGAGTGGGCATACCACCCCTCATTCCAGGGAACACCTCTAATATATTGTTTTTAGTTTTTAGTAATATATTGCCATTTTAAATTGTAATTTGTTATATGTTATGTTGTTACCCGCCCAGAGTAGTCTATATGACTAGATGGGCAGGCTAAAAATGTAATAAATAAATAAATAAATAAATATAAATAATAGAGAGAAACCTTCGACATTGGACTGAACTAGCTGGTCAAACTACAGGCTCAATGAAGAGACTGAAGTTGCCCTGAAGAACTTTGGCCTTCTCAGTGAACGGAACCAGGGAGTGGCAGAGCAGTGGAGAGGATGTGGGACTATGTAGAAAACTAGGACTACCAACTCTATGCACTCATTTATTATCTGTTTCCTCGATCCAAGTTCCAATAAATCCCACTAAGTTTTATCCATTGCCTACTCACTGTGTGAGGAGCAGGGGATGGAAAGTGGAAACTGTGCTTAGACTACTGAAGCTGGTGGGGCTTGCAGTATTAAAAAAACCAGCAGTTTATGAACACAAATAAACAATGCATTTGTGGAGTGAAAATGTACAATGTAACCAGTGAATCTCATTATTATTATTCTGAATTCAAATCAATAGTGGGCTGCATACCCAAATCATTCCTAATAAAAGCTAAGACCACAAAATACCTTCTTTGGGGAACTAAGCACTTCAAAACCCTGTACATAAAGCCATCTCAACTGAGCATTAAAGAACTGTCATGCCATATTTTCCCACCGACAAATCTTAATATAGGCCTAACAGCTTTATTTCAGAAGTCTACAAAACAGGCTTAGTCATTGCATGTAGTTAAGAGCATTTTCTCTGAATCTGTTTGTACTCTCTAGAGATTATGAAGAGACCTTCAGCAATATTACTAACTGGAAAGGCTGGTTTTGAAGTCAACCTTATATAAAACCAAGTATATGCACCTATGTGAGAGCCAGTGTCGTGTTGTGAGTAGAGTGCCAGGCTAAGACACAGGAGAGCTGGGTTTAAATTCCTGCTTGGCCACAGGAATTGATTGGGAGGTGGCAATAGTAAACCACTCCTTCAACATCTCAAAAACCCAGTTAAGGTTGCCATAAGTGGGAAGCAGTTTGATAGCACCTATGCATTTATATATGAATATACATATATGTGCCCAGAAGGGGAAAAGCACTGGTTTCCCACATATCTATCCTGCCCACCTCACTGAAAATGGGGACACCATGATGTCCCCTTCTTATACCTTAACATCTATTCTCAGGAGATGCTGTAGCATAAACCCACTAGCCATTTACATTTGCTATATGACATGTAGCTAGTAGTATTGAATAGCTGAAACAAAACATGTCGTGTCAACAACTACAGGCAACAGGTTTGTAGTCCAGTCCTATTCATAGCCACATAATTTTTACCACTCCAGTCCAATTGATCTATTATTGATCTTATATTGATCTATAAGTCTTGTTGTGTTCCATGCACTGATTCCTAATTAAGCATTTTTGCTCTCTCTTTTTTTGGGCATTAAAGACTCGCACTCATCTTTTATGCATTTACTAGGGTAGAATTTAAGACACAAGGGTTGATCGTGTTTTTAGAGTGTTTTATGCAACCTTGGTTTGTATTGTAATATAATTACACCTATGGCGACCATTCCTAGGCATTCCAAAACTGTGACAATAAATGCACATTTTTTAAAATCACTTCTGTCCTCATTTTAATCTCCTTGTAGACATGGTGGGTGACTTTCTAAAAGGGGGAGCCTCTCATGTCTGTTGGGGGCATTCCACAACATTCTGAATGATGATTTAAAGAATTCCAAATGGAGTGCAGGGAATCTATGAATACAGAAGACTCTTTCTTCCAGAAAGCAGCTCTGCATGCTTTGACACAGTGTCAAAGAAAATGCATGTACATAGGGGAGGGTAGCGTATTTATTTTCCTCATGCAAGTAGCATGCACAGTTCTTCAGTCCCTGCACAGAGGTAGTGATGGAGATATGCCTTTTCAGCACTAAGGATATATCAGGGACTCAGCATTAATACAAAGTCAGCAGCTACTTTGCAGCCTATTCATATGCATGTTTCTTCAAGGACACCTATTCTTAAGTAAGCATAACCAGAATTGAAGACTCACTACAACCTTAGGCATTTTTAAAATATAGAACATCTGGGTTAATTAAAACTAATAGCCAAGGGCTATGTCATGTTCACCATTGGCAGAGTGAAAGCCCACCTGCACAACTATACTGGATTACCTCCTCTTTTCTGGAACCATCTAGAAAAGCCTGGCTTGGGGATGACATAAAAAGACAATGGACTGTAGCTTCTTGGCTAACAAAGTTCCTTCTAATATAGTCAGCTTTCAAAGCCCTTTGTCTGGCTCTGCTAATTTCTCAGGGTTTTTTTTCCTCTTACACAAGCATTTTTCAAGAGTTCTTTCAGTTGAATTTATGAAGAAATTTGCATATTTTGGAAACTTCTTTTTTCTATTTTAAAAAGTAATTTTCACTTATCCCCAGTTTTGAAACAGCCCACTAATATGCTTGATCAGGATGGACACACTCAAGGTGTGACTTTTTGAGGAAGTTCTCACATGGGGGATGCTGGTTTCTGTGGTAGAAATCACTGTAACCGTCCACACCAATATAACCAATTATTGAGTTGCAGGAGTCTAAAACGGCAGAGATAGAAAGCTGTGAAAAGAGCCACCTTTGCTAAGATTGGCAGTTGGTATTGGGACATACTTTATCTTCATCCCCTTTTTTATTTTATTTTATTTTAATGAATTTATTTATTTATTTGAAATGACATAAAACCTACCTTTGGCAATCATCTATCTATCTATCTATCTATCTATCTATCTATCTATCTATCTATCTATCTATCTATCTATCTATCTATCTATTTGGAGGAAGAGAGACAACTGATGCTCATGAAGGGAACTGATGTAATTGTATGCTCACTGAAATCCCCATGACCAGTCCTGTGCTTTGGATCAGGTGCTTACACATGCCAGAATGTCGACACTAGCAGAATCAGAGCAAAATTAACTACTTCATACTGGTTGAACAAAAAGTGACAGATTTCCAGTGAAAAACACCAAGCATCCCTGCAGTCAGCTTTATGCCATGTAGTTGCTGATTTTCACATTGATTTTATCTGTGCTAAATCTGGTACAAACTGTGGCATAAACAGCAAACATGAGCATCAGCTTTAACAGTGAAGCAGTCATCTTCAATGTGACACTGTCAAATGTTCATGCCTACAGAGCATCTGTATGGGGGGAAGTCACCTTCCTTTTGTTCTGGGAATTATCAAAGTATTCTGCTTATATACTGTCCCATACCACTTAAACTAAAGCACTCTCTGAGTCGTTTACTTTTTTTAAATTATGCAGACTACACATTGCCTCCCCCCAGAAAACTGGATACTCAGTTTACCAGCCTCAGGAAGGATGGATGGCTGAGTCCACCTTGAGCCAGCTACCTGATCCTGAGATCAAGCTCAGGTCATGAGCAAATTCTTCTGTAGTACTGCTGTTTAACCACCACACCATGAGGCTCCTACGATTCATTCTTGTGGTCTTTTTCTTCATCTCTGCATGGTTTTACTTCTGCACAACTTGCATGACTATCTCATTGTTCATGACCAAAGAATGCATATAGCTTAACCACACAAACCCCAATACAATTAATGGTGCTTCAATAAAATCTAAAGGCCTCTAAACCATTTGAAGAAACATATGGTTACATTTTTTGTTTCTCAACTGTACTTGATCACAAAATGGTTGCTAACAGCAATGAAGGTGTTTGTTCTAGCCTTATAAGCACTCAATTAACTTCCTTGTTTAAAACATATACAGACAGACAGAGGCGCAGACAGATACACACAGATAAAAAAATGAAACATGTTTGGCATGGGTTACTGACATTAATATGAGTGATATTAAAGTAATAACACTATTTTCCTTTAAGGCCTAATTTTACATTTCCAGAACAAGTTACTTAGAGCAATTTTGTAATCTTTAATGGGGTCAGTGTGAGCATCCATACAGAAAAGGCTGACTGAGTAATAATAATCAGGCATTAATGTGATTATGTTACCCCCAAGTTCAGTGTGTCAATAATGTGAATTATTAGCTACAACAATTTGTAAAGATATTATAGCACAGAAGACTATTACTATCATTTGAAAATTATGAAAATTGCATTATTTTTAATATAGACCACAGGATCTGTGATTAGGCTTGTCAGAGAGAAAAGGACAGAAATTCTATTGAGAAGGAGGCATGGAAAAAAGAAAAAAAAAAGTAGTTTTCTCTGTCAAGAAACATGGGAATATCTAAACACCTTTTCATATTCTACTTCATCAGCCTGCAGGTTTCATCAATCCAGACTGTGTGCACCCCATCACTGCAGCTGTAAAACATCTCACACCCTTGACATTCTGCAAACTAAGGTGGCCACTGCTCCATTGTCAAGGAGGGCAGACATCACCAAAATGGAGGGCATGTTCCCAAAAAAGAGGACATATTTGCAACTTAATAGCATAATTTAAACTAATATATGCAAATAGAATCACAATTAGATATTATTGCTATAACTTAAGTGGAGGTACATTGCTGCTCACCATATTGCACAAGACTGTTCCTAGGTGACCACATTGGGATGCTGCACTGAAATGCAGTGCTGCATCCCAATTAGTGTTGCACTAAGTGCTGCACTAAGATATAAATGTGATTTCAATTTGATGGATTACTTAGAGTTCGGGAGACTCTAGGGCATACAGTGAATTAGAGGATTAGAGCATAGGATATGCCCCCACTTTTCACCGTCAGCAAAGTAGAGTTCCAGCTAGCCATAGATTCTTCAGGATATTCTATTCCACTCTATTCCTCTTTTTCCATTTGGCACTCTCTTACAGTTGCATCCTCGAGAGACAGTCCAGAAAGATACCATGAACATTGGTATTAAAAGCCTCTGAGAGGTCCAGCAGAACCAAACAGGGACACACTCCCCTTGTCCAGTTGCTGGTATAGGTCATCCACCAAGGTGACCAGAGTTGTCTCCATTCCATAGTTGGGACAAGAGATGGGGACAACTCATCATTTAGCCGAGTCGTCCTGCTTTGTGAGATGTCAAAAGTTGATGACTCACAAAGTTGCCCCCATGAACTGATGAATAATGAATTTATTCGTCGATTCATGGGGGGTCACCAAAAAAACACCACACACACCTGCCCCTGCCCACCCCCGCTGCCCCCCACTGCCCCCACTGCCATGCCACTGCCACCATCAAGGCAGGCTAAGGGGGCGGGGGGGCTAAGGTAGGGAGAGGAAGGGGGTGGGGCTAGGCTGTGGGGGTGATCAAGTGATCGGGGAGCCGGTAGGCAGAATGGAAAAGCCTTCATATGGGGACGAATAAAAATGGGGAAATATTCGTCAAGCCGTATTCGTCAGGACTTAAAATTTGATGAATACGGATCGACAAATATATGATGAATCGGCTATATTCGTCAAAAAAAACCGATCCGTTTTTATATTTGTCCCCATCTCTAGTTGGGACCTAAAGCCAAATTGAAATGGTTCTGGATATTCCGCTTTATTCGGGAATCTTTAGAACTGTGGAACTACCATATGCTCCACTGCCTTGCTCAGAAATAGAATATTTGAGACTGACCGATAGTTATTCAGTAAAGTGGGATTCAAGGAGGTTTTGTTCCCATAATGGCCATATTACTGCTGTTATTAAGCATGCTAGCATCCTGCCTTTCTGCAAGGAGGCATTCACCACTCCCCTTACTCACTCAGCCAGTCCCCCTCCTGCTCCTCTTGACCAGGAAGGTCAAGGGTCCAGCCCACATGTGGTGGCCTTCACCTCTTCAAGAATCCTGTCCACACCCTCAGGCTGCACCAATTGAAACATATTCATTATACCATGTTTCCCCGAAAATTAGACAGGGTCTTATATTAATTTTTGCTCCAAAAAACGCATTAGGGCTTATTTTCAGGGGATGTTTTATTTTACAGTCATGTCATCTTCTGGTTGCTGCATAATGCTGCACAATGGTGGAGGGCGGGGTTTCACTTAACTAGTGCTTATTTTTGGGGTAGGGCTTATATTACGAGCATCCTGAAAAATCATACTAGGGCTTATTTTCAGGTTAGGTCTTATTTTCGGAGAAACAGGGTAATGGGACAAGCAGTGGTGAAAGTCACATTCATAGGATCTGTATCCAAGTCAGAGTGGATCCAAGTGACTTTTCTTGCAAAGCATTGTACATATCCCTCATAGCAGGTTGGAGAAACCAGTTTCACCAGTCCTGCTCATATCTCTTTTAGGCTGAGAAAAGAAGGGCAAGTTCAGGTCTTTAAAAGGGAGGGGCTGATCCAAAAATAAGATTTGTAACCCTTGGAGGCTTGGGGTGCGGTTTGATGTTCAATTTTTCAAAGCCAGTGTTCTGGGCAATGTGAGGAAGTCTGGAAGTTCTAATGGCCAGGGCATTGCATTCTCACCACTCTTTTATAGAATGCCTTCTGTGAATTATGTCCTGTGACATAACACAAGCACATTTGTTTTGAATGTTGCAAAAATAAGTCGCTTCCATTCAGTCCTAGTTCAACCAAAGAATATACCCTCCCTTTTTTGTGCACCAACCTCTCTCTCTTCCATTGCAAAATGATTAATCAATACTGAAAATGCTTCCATAAGTACAGAAAGCAACCAAATCATCTCAAGTTATTCTCTAAAAGTTTGTGCTTTAAAGAATAACATTAAACATCCGTTTGTCAGGAATTGCATGCTGTATTGTTTTAAATGGATTCTTTTTAAATGCCCTGAGACGTGACAGCAACAAATTCTTCCATTCCTTTGAAGTTAAATTCTAGATTTAAAAACTTATTCCTCTTGCACATTTTTCTAATAATTTAAATATTCAGAGTACAGTTGTTATTCAGCAGACTTCCAATATAACTCATTTTCAAGCAACATGAAATTACAAAAGCTTAAAATATCTTTTTCCACTTTTACCCATAATAGAAAATCCTCAGAGTTTTTCTTCTGTTTTATGCATCTGCAAAGCTGACTAGTCTCAGTGTAAAATTGATTGCCTGTTCAATGATGCATCTCCTAATCTTTGACATATTCTTTAGAGATACCATCCCCTCCAGGTATAACATATCCTCATGCCTGAGAGTTGTCTCTAGAATGCTGGGAGTATATTAAAAATCATTTTATTTGATGCCCTAGATGCTTCAAAAGCTGTACTTTCTGTCCAAAGCTAAAATACAAGTAAGCCCATAAACCCTGTTACCTGAAGACATATATTGTGTCAGACAAAATGACAGCATTGTTTTACATTTGGAAGAGCATCAAGCCATTGACAAAGGAATGAAAGTGACTTATGTCCATGTAATATGATTTTTCCCCCCCAACATCCAAATATGAACAGTCACAGATCTTTTGTACTTATTATTGGACCCATGAGCCAGGAATGAACTAAGGTAATTTAAGTTGAAAAAATTTAAAATAAAAAACAATTTTATTGAGCCTTTTTGTGTATATTAAATACAATGCCAACAAAAGGATATACAAAATATTTCTTTTATTTTGGTACTCAATTTCTTTAAGTTATTTTCAAAAAATACTTATGGTATCCAAGGTTAAAATTACTATTGTTTCATTATTCATTCATTAAAATCAGATTCATTTTTATTCCAAAACCCCTATTAGGAAGATAGCTTTATTATGTCAAAGGAAGGTTACCAAACAGTATGCAAGCTTTTCAGCAATCCACAACCTTGCATAAGGAAAGATGGCAGTAAACACAGGAAAGGTGAAAAGAGAAAGTGAGTGATGTCCATGGCACAGAATCATCTAGTTAAAGTGGATGGATGCTGTCGACATTCACATTAGGTTCAACTAGGTGCTGGGATGAGTTCAGTTTTTTTTTGTTTGTTTTGTATGCATGTGTTTCTTTGATTTGTGCCAGTTTTAACAGCAAAAGAGATTGTCTCAGTAGCGCCTATTTTCATTTTCTATCAATGTTAGAGGTGTTGAATATTCCAGAACGTGGGGGTGGGGACAAAAGAGTGGCTGCAGTTTCCCTTCAAGGAAGCCTAAGAATAACTTTCTAGGACACCCTAGAAAAATAAAATGGGGAAAATCTAAGAAATGGCTATGATGATGATCCTTTCAGTTACTCTGGAATGTAAATTCACTCGATATAGTTAAGAGGTGCAAACTGAGGAAAGTAACCTCCATTGTACCTGCTCATTACTTCTGGCAATCATTTTTGATGGATGCAAAATAAACTAAAATGGTTCTGTTT
This sequence comes from Intellagama lesueurii, assembly GCA_037013535.1. Taxonomy (NCBI): domain Eukaryota; kingdom Metazoa; phylum Chordata; class Lepidosauria; order Squamata; family Agamidae; genus Intellagama; species Intellagama lesueurii. The sequence continues at coordinate 57,282,843 of JBAJHW010000003.1, read as the reverse complement.
TGCTCTATTTTGGGCCAACTCAGTGTTTCCTTTTTTATAATGCTAGCACACAGTACTACTGATCTGTGGCCTGTAGAAATGGCTATAGGAAAATTTTAATATCTGGTTTCACAGTGCAGAATTATGGACACAGCCACTAGTAAGTAGTAGAGTGTGGGATACAGAAATAATCAATGATACTAAAAGTTCCTGTCTCTCTGTCTGTCTGTCTCTGCTTCTCTCTAAGAACAAGAAGTCAAGCTACTGAAACATTGTATGTTTTACACTGGATGTGTAATTTTTAAACTCATTTGGTTTCTAAAATTCATTCAGTCATTGTAAGCAGCATATATGATTCTCGGGTTAGCACTACCTTAAGTGGCAGAAACATCTCAGTAGTAAGAAGGTGCCTAAGAAGAGGGTTCCTCAAGAGTAAGTGATCTGCTCAAGAGCAAGAGTCCTTGAATTTGGCAGATGGTTTTGGATGGGGCTGTGTGGGTTCAAGCAACTAAAGCCTGCCCTTTCCATGGCTGGAAAATATAGGTCATATTTCTGTGTAGCCATGCCTTCTCCTGACTCCAAGACCAGAATACTGTTGTTGTCCAGTGGAGTGTAACACACTGTTGGCATATCTCAGTGCAATCTTCTGCTTGTCATTGCAAAAATGTCCTCCTTTAGAATGAGCAGAGGCTCTGCTTGCACTAGGAGGTGCTAGATACAAACTTGGACAAACCTAGGACAAACCTAGATACAAACTTGGACAAAACCTGGATTTCCCCCCCCCCCCTCTAATTCTGGCCCAAGTATATACATATACATGTTAATGTATATGGTAGGTCATGTAGTGCAGTTTATATGTTGAGGGAGAGGGATGAGGAAGTGTAAGTCCTCTGAATGAGGCAACATTCTCTTCTCCCTTTAAATATGATATGACTCTGTTAGAAGGGACTGACCTTAGTCTAAGGGAGATGAAAAAAGACTGTTAGTTTTGAGCTCTGCATATTAGTAATATTTTGGTGAACTGGTTGCCTCTGTGTAGACCAGTGGTCCCTGACTTTTAAATTCTGCGGTGGTTGTTTCATTAAAATTTATCTGTAGCCTACAGCACAATCTTTGATGATTGAGCTGTTGAGTGCCAGATCTTTCGTAACCTTCTCTAACCAAAGCTGGAGGCAAACCTACCCATTTTAACAATGGCTCAGTAGTTTTTCCCTCTACAGTGTTCACAACCTCTCCAAATGTATGTGTGAGAGACAGAGAGAGTACCAGATTACTGCCTAGTATGGTGTTATGTCCCTGTGAGAGACACCCTGTTCTAAGGATTCAGAACCACTTTGAACAGATGGCAGTAGAGGAGCAGCCCACTCCTGAAGCTTGTGGACTCTTTGCAGAAAGACTGAGAAACTCCTCTCCTCAAGAGGTGGGGAGCTGAACTCTTGACTCAAAGGAAAGGGAATGGCCATTACTCAGCATTGGGATAGCTGCTATTGAAAGTACCAGCAAAGCTTGTGACTATTTGATGGAACATCTGCCTGCAAGGAAAGTAATGGCTTCCACTCCACCTTCAAGAAAGGAAAAACTCCTCAGAACTCACATCTTCCTTATGGACAAGGCTATCCCCATCCTGAGGGTTATGATACAATGCCTGCAGCTGTAACCAAGTACGTTTACGGGACCTCAGTTTTAGAAACCGCCTTTTACACAAGAAGGTTGAACAAAGAAGTCACTTTCTAACCTTCTACTGTCATTTGAACCTATCTCCGGAGCGTCCTTGCTCATAGTTCCTTGCATCTTTCAGGATGTGTTAATTTGCTAATTTTCCTATTATTTTAGTTATTTTATTCAGTTTCATTCTATTCTACTTACTTTTTTCTATATAGTGCTGTATTGCACTTTCCAATCATCCAGTAGAGGCTGATCTTGTGAATATGTTACCTAGTTTTGTGAGAAGGTCACCAATTTCACGTTAGAATACTTGCTCTCAGATGGACATTATCTAGACCTCACAATTAGTTTCTTTTTGGTTTCTCAGTATAGACTCTGTGTTATAGAACATCATCTATCTTCATCATTTTCTTCTGATTATTTTAAGTAAATAGCATTTGTTATTTCTTCTGTTCCTCTGACTCACTTCCTCAAAAATTTAATTCAGATACAGATTCTGCTGTACGTTGTCCGATAGTGCTGAAGTACCAAGGTATCTTCATTTCCATTCAGTAGTGGAAAATAATGTTCAAAATCTGATAGCTGCTACAGAACTTTTAACTTTTTTCAATTGTTTTAAAGAACTTGTTTGTATGATGTTGATGGTCTCTCTCATTTGAACTACACGAGACTGTGTAATCTTTGATCAAAGTAAACTGACTTTCCCCCTGACTTTTCTCAGGGGAAAAGTCCTTATCAAGTCACTGTAATCTTAAAGTCGACTGCGGATGAAATATGTACTTGGGCATGCCATACCTTACTGGCCAGAATCCTCATTATTTTTGCTGCATGAACCAGAAACTGCACAATCAATATACACAGTCTTGCCAGCTGTCAGTTCTACACTCAGACATGCTCAGGTTGTGCAATTGGTTCAACACTTGGTTGTGTGCTTGGGCATGTGACAGATGGCTGGCAAAATGTGAGGACTGCTTGTGCAATTGTCCTTACACAGAGAGTATTTTCCAGTAGGATTTTATCCACTGCAGATCTATTTCTGCCTCTTTTCTCAATCTAATCTATCGGTTATGTTGATCTTGTTACTGTAGAGCTCTTTCTTCTCTATACTGGCTAGTGAAAATTTTCTGTTATGCTTAAGGAGGAATGAGCTACATCAGAACTGGTCTGAACATCCACCAGAATAATCTAACATATGTCTGAAAATATAGACACACACACACACACTTTTTAACTGACATTGCAGTTTATGCTACCAATTGAGAGATATCCAAAGAGAAATGTCTTTGCCTTTTTATGTAATTAGCTTTTATTTCATTTTTTTCTCATTCGCTTAACACTATGACATTTTTGTTATCTCTCTTTTTCTCGCTCCCTATCTCTTACATGTAAGATTAAAGAATACAATATACCCCATATAATAAATCCAGATGTTAGAACTCTCCTTCTGTGCAGCTTAAGCACAGGGAGCAATTGTTCAAGTAACAGAAAGTCTTTCCAATACTTTCTCTTGTTCCTCTGTGGATATGGCCTGATTATTCAACCTTAAGACAGAGTAACTTTCCAGAGTATAAAAAATGTCTCTATAGCTTTAGGTGACACATTAAATCAACCAGGAATTAAAGCATGAAGGAAGATCTTTAGATCATTAGAAACATCTTTCTTCTCTGGCACATCAACACATAATGTTCTATGTGAAGGAAACTCCTCTACCTTCTCAAGCTACCCTGTGTTTCTACATTACAACCATAATTAATGGCATTTTATTTTCTCCACTTTGAAGAAGATAAGTGAGTTGGGGTCTTCAAATGTCCACAAACAGAAAGTAGAGGCAGTGGTATGGCATCAAAGAAAACCAAGGGCATTTTTTCCCTGGAGTACAAACGTGTATTTAATTTTACTTATTCACGAATATATTGCACAAAATTTTTATATAGTGTTAGGGAGCATTTGTGTCATCTCTTGCTTGCAATATCCAATGTGATTTATCAACAAATTCATTAAAAGCAATCATATGCAGTTTGAAAACCAATGCAGCAGGCTAGTCAGCAGGGAAACCATCACTTGAAAACAACTGTCAGAGACATTCATGAACCTAGCCAAAGAACGATTGGGAAAAAGATATTGGGACACAGATGGATTTTTTGGTCCACGGTATGGATTGTCCAAAAGCAAAGCTATGGTTTTGTAGAGGGAATGTAACCTCATTTGATAATAGAATGAAATCCAAGTTTTGAATCAGCAGTGCTACAGCCCAACAGACATTTTGTTTTGTCTAAAAAAACCAGTTGCATGAGTGACGGATTGTGCAACAAGCATCAGTACTATTTCATTCAATTTGTAATCACGTGACAGTCATGTGATTGTAAATTGAATCAACCATTTCCACTAAAATGTGCAGCACCTGCTCAGAGGCAAGGACCCAGCTTCACTGATGCTGTGGACCAAGCTGAACACAGGAGGTGGTGAAGCTGGGCTGCTGCCGTGACCTGGTGAAGCAGGAGCAGCAGGAGCCAGAAGGAGCCTCCCAGCTGGAGCAGCCACCTCCTTCTCTGCCTCCTGTACTCCAGTCATGACTGTGAACTCTGGGATGCCACTGCCTCCACCTCCTCTGGCTGCCATAGCAAGGCAATGTATATAGACAGCAGCATTCACGTGACCGATTGATTAATTACTGTATACATGGAGTTAAAATCCATGCTACAATAGTCAACCCACTCCAGCAAAGCAAAACATGATGCTTCAGATCACAAAGTCCCAATTCCAGGACAAAAAGGATATTTGAGTCCCTTTAGGTCATGTAGGTTACCTTTTAAAAATTGAATTTAATTTTGCTAAATGCAATTTGACATTGGTTCTTCTTTTTTTTAATTTTTTATTATATAATAAACAAACACACAACAATCAAAGGAATACAAATACGGGGGGGGGGAAGGAAAAGAAAAACAAGACAAAACAAAACATGAACATATGGAAGTGTTTACAATAATACAGTATCTAATATAATCTTGACTCCATGGCTGTGTTACAATGACATTGGTTCTTAATGCCAGTCTAATTGACTTCTAAATGAGTGTTAGTCTATCTCTTGTCCACAGGTGAGATCAGACAATGGTTCAGGATCACTTCAGCCTCCTTATAGAATGGAGTCATTGAACAAACTGATATTCCTACACTTTGGGCAGCTGTTTAACATAGATCAGGGGTCTCAAACATGCGGCCCGCGGGCCATTTGCGGCCTGCCGGATGATAGTTTGTGGCCCCCGCTTTGCCTGCCCCCCCCCGAAGCGCCCACGCGTCCTCTGCTGTCAAGAGTAAAAAAAAGCCTCGCCTCGCTCGCCGGCTCTCTCCCAAGACAGCGCCTCTTGCACCCTCCATCTGGAACTGCAGCCTGCCAGCCAGCCCGCCTGTCTGCCAGCTGGCAGGCTGCAGTTCCGGATGGAGGGTGCAAGAGGTGCTGTCTTGGGGGAGAGCTGGTGAGCGAGGCGCGCTGCCGGCCCTTTTCCCTGAGCACCTGAGCCGCCGCCGAGCAATGCCTGAGAGCGGAGCTCGCTCCCAGCCTGTCCTCGAAGAAGAGCGCCTCCAAGCCGCCAACAGCAGCTGCCGCCGCCTCTTCCAGGGAAGCGGCTCTCTGGCTCTCTTTCTCTCTCAGCACCCCCAGCACCAGCCTGGCCAGTGGCCACCTCAGCGCCCGGCGGTGCTTCCTCCTCCTCCTCTTCGTCCTGCTTCAGACGCCTCGGCTCTGGAGGCTGCCTGGGCTCGCCTCACACAGTTTGCTCCTCTGTCGTGGTGGGGGTAGCTGCTGCTGCTGAGTGCGCCTTTTTTTGATGGGGGGCCCTCAGAGGAAGGTTGCCGGACCTCCGTGTGTGTGTGTGTGTGTGTGTGTGCGTGCGTGCATGCGTGCGCACCTGTGGGGGCCCCCACCCCATTCTGTTTAATTTCGCGGGTACCGGTGGGGGCTTTTCTCCTTTGGCAAGGCGAATTCTGTGAGGTTTTTTTTAAAAAATTTATGTCGTGCCCTCCTCCCCCCCGGCTAGGCGGTCGCCAGTGTTCCCCCCCTTCTCCGCTTCTTCGTCCTGCTGCTGCTGCTGGTGGTGGTAGTGAAGAATGAGCCGGAGGGGGTCGTGGCCGGCGACAAGGGCTCGCGTGCCCCTCCTCCTCCTCCTCCTCGGAGCCCCAGCCGGGCTAAGGAAACTCCTGGGCGGCTTCCTCGGGCTCTTGCTCCACTTGGCGGAAAATCTGATGTGGCCCAGCCTCACCCAGACTCTGCCTCCAGCGGCCCCCAGGTAAATTGAGTTTGAGACCCCTGACATAGATCAAACCCCTTGTTCTCTAATAATGATCAATAGATCTCAGCTTTTGGTCAAACCCTGTCGAGTAACAGAAACCCAATAGACCATGACCTACAGTTGATGTCCAAAACAACTGGAGGGCCAAATGTTGAGCAGTATCAACTCAGATGTTGAACCTTACGGAACATTTTGTGGGGCATCATATTCTAATGGCCTGAGCATTGGGCATAGATTCTCTAAGAGCTGTTGTCTAATATTAATACAGATACTAGAAGAGTATTTAAGGCTGGAAAAATCTGTTAAATGATTTTAATTCAGCTCTAGTTATAGTTAATGCAGAATTAAGAATATTGCCTCTTGATTATTGGCAGCTAAAAATGCAGGTGGATGGACAGGTCTCACAACAGCTGTTCTGATCATAAGTGTGATAGGAATGATTTGGAATGTGTCAGAAAAATGAAAGTAGTATTGCTTTAAGATGGCTGTTCAAAAGAAATGCTGCCAGGAGAGAGGAAGAAAAGGGGAGGGAAGAAAAAGCACATACTCTTGGGAATTTGGCTGCTGACTTAGTGTGGGCCCTACAAGAAAAATTCTGAGAAGTTTTCTGTCTCTTTATGCATTTCAAAATTTTACTACATCTCTTGTTAGTGACTAAAGCTAGCAAAATGCCTTTTAGCAGAAATCAGATTCCAGAAAACATTAAATTCCAGCCACGTGTCTTCATAGACCAGAAGGAAATGACAGCGAAAGGTATGCAGCGATTGTATAAAATTCAGATCTGAGCACTGTGGTAATACAGAATCCACACTCCAAATCAACAGCCTGGGCTGAATTTTGGGGAAAGATGGTAGCATCATTCGAAGCAGAGTGGAGGAAAAATAGTGGAAATTGCTACAGCATGCTCAAGCTAAGAACATAAATTATCAACATGTGAGAATGAGGAACAAAATTATTCCCCGAGTCCAGCAAGGCAGGTATTTTATGGAGCCCTGGGGGGAAAAAAGAATAATTGTACATGCAAATAATTGTGCAAAACAATGGCAATTGTTTCTTTTTTGCACTGACTTTTAAGGATTAGAAGCATCAGAGGTTATTTGCATTTTTGTTAACAATTATCCAGTTGTTCTGCACTCTGTGTGCACTTTGCTTCTCAAAGGAAAACATCAGTAGTTTTATGCAGAGGCAGTTTGTTTTAATTACGAAACAAAAAACTGATGAGAAATAATAGTGCTTCTTATCTTTCTCTTGCTTATCTTGCTTCTCTAGGGCTTGAAACTGTGTCTCTAAGGTGTCTTGTAGAGTTGTGACATCATTTAGGGATGCAAATCCTTGCTTGTCGCAGTCTCACATGTAATTCTTTGGTGTATATATGAATGAGGAATAACAATAAAGTAGCACAAGTTGTGCAGAATTAGTTTGCTTTCCCTTTATGAAGCAAAACACATATCTACAGAAAGGACTGATTAATTTAAAAAAAGACACACACAACCTATCCAAGGCTACTTGCTTTAAAATCCATAAAAAAAAAATATCCATATAACAATTGTGCAACAATGCATCACTACCATCATTTCACACAAAACCTTTTCTTGCAAGTGTGAGAAATTTTATTGCCAGAGACTAGAAATATATTGTGGTCTCACAGGTGAAGAGAAGAATGTTGTGCTCTCTAAATCTCACATGAGACACTAAGAGCAGCAAGGATTTATATCTTTCTTGTACGTTGTACCTCTCCAGAGCAAATCAGGTCTTGAGAGTCACTGTGCTCTGAAGTATGCTCTTCAGTGATACTGATATGATTCATACAGCCTCTGGGACTGGTAGAATGGTGGGAAAATAAAATTTGCGTAGAATTAAATACCATTAACATTAAGATAAGTATTGTTTGCATCAATATAAATCACACCAATGAGATGCCACATTTTTCCTTTGCATGGATAAACTTTATCTGGGCACTCTCTGAAAAAGAAACCAAGATGGGAGAAAAGAAGGCTTTTAATTCCTCATTTTCCAACATCTTTCTGTCTACCTGAGTCAGGAGCCAGGCATTATGTAAGCTAGTCCATAGAACAGGGGTGGGCAACTTCCAGAGGTCCAAGGGCTCTGCACATCCATCCTAGATGTTGAAATATCAGACCTGCTCCCATGCCTCAAACTCAACCTATCTTCTTTAAAAAGTATTTTTTTTTTACCTGAACGTCTTTCTTCATGGTATCTAGTGGTCAAAATTTTAAATTTAATTTTAAAAATTTGCAAAATTGCTCCCTACATCTCTTAAAACAAGGGGTGTAGGGAGCCACATATGGGGTCTTGGGAGCCATACTTTTTCAATCCTTACTTTAAAGAGAAGAGATTCCTTGCCATGATTGTCCCTGTATCATGTCCTGTTATCACATCCTCTATTTATGTCACCATATGAAAGCAACACTGATTTATCACATGCATCTCTACATCTTCTCCAACATCTATAACTTTTTATCCAATTCCAGAGTAAGTCTAATATTATATCTGTTACTAATTAAATCTGATACTCTAAACCAATAAAACACATATCAATGGAACACTCTCCATCTCTGTTCTATGAATTCACTGATTGCATAATTTGAAACTGTTGAGAACAAAGAATAAGAAATACAACCAGCTCATATTCATTTCTCATTTGGCTGAAGATTCAGTACATGTGGCTTTTATAAAATGCTTCTACTGAAGCATAAACCACCAGTAACTATGATCTCACAGATTATTTCTCAATTGGCCGACTACTTTCTTAATATAAACCAGTTTCCCCCTCCCCGTATCATCTGTTCAAGTGTCATCCAATTTTCTTGCTGTTTGCAAGGCTTTAAGAATAAAAAATCTCGTCATTCTAAATAAAATTCTGCCACTTAAGGTTTTAGGTGCCAAAAAATTCTTATTGATCTTAAGGTCAAAACTAGATAATAGATAATAATGAGATGGATTTCTGGGTTACACTGAATTTACTTTGATTTCGTATTAGCAATAAAATATTCCTTTATGAATGAATGCAGAAAGTAGCAAATATTAGACAAGGAACCTGAATGTATAGGAACGAAGCACTGTAGATAGGAAATGAAATTATAAAAAGTGACAGACAAGCAGAGGTACTTCCTTTAGCAATGTACTGAAGCTGACATCTTTCAGAAGGGAAAGCAGGACCATTTTTGCTTGTCCTAGGCAGTCTACTCTTCCCACCTTATTTGGATCAAAAAGACCAAGTCAAACTATGGATGCATACAGGGTACACTGACAGCAATCACAATAGCAGCTGATTCAATAATGTTCTTACCACTTCCAACTTACATGTATTTATGGCAACTTGCATACAGTTTTTGATCAGTGTTAATTATACATTTATTATGTTCTATGTACCATGGCATTTTGATCTGACGACCACAGCTCTGACCTCAGTGGTCTAAATATTGCACTTCAGGTTTCTGAAGAAGCGGAGTATAAGCCATAGAAGCTCATGCTAAAATAAATGTATTCTATCTACACACTTCCTTTCCTGACTTTCAGGTTCCTTGCTTGTCATATGGCTTAAGGGTGCCTCAACATTCTTCTATTTCTGTTTTGTTCTACTGAAAAAGACTAACACGGTTAGATCTTTGAAAAACCACTGTTCAAACTTTGAAAAATCTTTTCAAAATAGTGCAAGAGAAAGGTTCTTAAATTTGGTTCTGTAAGTCCTAAAGGAGGGTATGATGTTTACACAAAGTTATCCTCATCTATTCAGCTGAAACGTGCAGATTCAATCTTCTCCCAGTTCTTGGCTTTTCACTAAAAGTCATTTCAAGTCATTGCTGCATTCTACCAGTAAGATGGTGTCATCTGCATATCTTAAATTATTGATGTTTCTTCCACCAATATTGATGTTTCTTCCACCACTCCTCATTCATCTGAATCTAGTCAAGCTTTCTATATGTTCTGTTCTGTGTACAGACTGAACAGATGAGAGGATAAAATGCACCTTCATCTGACACCTTTTTCTTATACGAAACCATTCTGTCTCTCCATATTCTGTCCTAACAGCTTCTTGTCCACAATACAGGTTACATATCAGAGAAACCAAGTGCTGAAGCAGACCCAGCCTTTGTAGGAGTCACCTATATGTGACTGGCTTTCCTACAGCCCATCATGCACTGATTCAAGTTAGGCATCACAGTTGACCCAGCTGATACAAAAATACAGAGCTATCATCTGAGCTTGAAAACATCATCCAGAGTTAATGGGAAGGAGGGTAATGGGGAGCTGATTTCCGATGAGAGCCAATGGAAGGGCATAGAATACTGATAATAATATGATTTCATCATTAAGAACTGAAACTCTATGCCTCACCTTTACCCACAGTTCCTTCCACAGTGAATTAACTTTTGAAGTGCTGCTCAAGACTTTGTTAAACCACTGAAAGACACTCTTTCCTAACAAACCTGAATAAAGTACATTTGTAATTTTCATAACATTTAACAGAAATATAGATGAATAATGTTCCAAAAATTGAAAACAAAAGCCAGTCTTCAGCACCTTTTAACAAGCTGTAGCTCCAAGTAACCAAATCAGTATGAAATCTGGCATAGGTATAGATCTCAACTGGTATACTATGGTTGCCAAATCTCAGTTTATTTGCTCAAAATGTTCTAAATGTAACAGAAATTTGAAATTTGTAGGAGTGGAACTCCTTCCTGCTCCTTTTGTCACCTTAATTAATCACCTTAATTAATGGATGCTCCTTTAATTTTTCCAAAATCTTCCATCTTATGCAAGCAAGCAATTTGTCTAGTCAAGTACTCAAGTTGCAGAATAGTCTTTGAATCTCAAAGCTATATGGACTGTGCAGTTCGATACACCTTTCCTGAAAGGTCCTTCTTCATTGAGCTTCAGGGTTCAGTGCACACTGTTAACAGAAGTAGATGTAGCTGCCTTCTGGCACCCAATGTTGTGTCTGATTTTAAATTGTGGGTGATGGAAGTCTTCCACTAAATCAAAAAACTAACTCACAGAGTCTCCAAATTGAAAATACAATAAAATGATTTTATTTATTTATTTATTTATTTATTTATTTATTTATTTATTTATTAGCTTCCTCTCTCTCTCTCTCTCTCTCACACACACACACACCCACACACACACACACACACACACAAACTTATGGATTAATTTCAGCAACATGTACTATTGGCTTTTTTAATTTCCTTGGTTGGTATAGGTATAGATATTGCATGATATTTTTGTTGCTTCTGGAAACAGAATCAATTACTAGGAGTCTGTAAACAGTAGTAAATTTTAATTGCACCTCCAGGTATGCTTTAGCATTTGACCACAAGGAACTCCTGTTATATCCCAAAACATGTCATACTTACAGTATCTTTAGGCACAGAATATTTTAACTGACTGCGCAGACAGTATTTCTTTTACAAATGGTAATATCTGCTTTGCCTCAAGGCAAAGCAAGGGTTGTTCTTTTCCTTTCCCTCTTTTTTAAAAAAGCTCCTAAGATATATATTCTTGTTTCTGTGTTCTCAACTATGTATGGTGAATAGTTTACTTAAGAAGCAATGAAATACTTTTCATTAGACATGTGCATTGTCCTCAGACAGAGGTGCAAAAATGTCTCAAATCAGGCGTATATATTCAAATCTGGGGCATTTACTGGATGGGGCAAAGAGCTTCTGTTCAACCTTCAGTGGAGCCTTCTTATTCCATTTGGCCTTCCTAGGATTAAAAAAGGTGGTCCATGATTTGAACTGAGGAACAGAAAATCAAAATGAATACATAGTAATGATACACTGAGCTTCTGGCACCAATGGAGAAAGGAAATGAAAGCTAAGACCACAAAGTCCAAGAGCTTCCCTGGACTCTCCAAGCACAGAGGTTGTAGACTCTTGCAGCTGCTCTGCCAGCCATTTTGCAGACGTGTTGGGCAAAGTAAAAGACTCATGTTGCCTTCTCTTTTTTCTCTGTCTCCTCTCACTCAGCACAGTTTACTAAACATTAATGGAATATTATTACACTATTAGGATTGACCGTTAAGGTCTACCACATCCCTGAAAAGGATGGTGTCACGTTCCCGCCTGCCCCTTGGTTGTTTCACCAAACAAAGACACAAGCTACATGTCGTTCAGCTGCCACCAGTTGATTACATCAACTTTATTCCCTTTTAATGACATAGATCCAGGCAACGTATCATTTAAGAACCAAGTAGAAATGGTTTATTTTTACAGGTGATAACAGTTCAGTCAATGTCATTAACTCTCAACTAAACAACCTTCTCTCTTCACTCTCAACCGCCTTCTCTCTCTCTCTCTCTCTCTCTCCCTCCTTTTCTTCTCTTCCACCTAACGCCGCCCCTCACCAACTCCTATTGGTGCATACAAATCTCCACATAAATATTAATGAGCAAGGTGAACACTACATCCCTCCCCCCTTAATTAGTTTGTTTTAGGAGGGGAAACTTAATGGTTTGCCCTCATAAACAAACAAAGATCCATGGAAGAATGCAAATATTAACCTCTTACATCACTAAGCATACTTACTATTATTTTTACTATCACTGTACCTACCACTTAGTTTATTAACATACAAGCAAATTTTGCACTTTAAGCATATCACATAACTATTATCCAAACAGAACAGTTAATATTGAACTCACATAAATACAAACAAAAAGAATTTACTCTAGTCATTTGGCCTTCTAGACAAAGCGTCTGTGACCACATTCTGAGATCCTTTTACACTGCGGATTTCAAAATCAAAGTCTTGCAATATTAGCACCCATCTCGTAAGTTTACTGCTGTTAAATTTCATAGTTCCTAGCCACACCAAAGGGGAATGGTCAGTTCAGAGGATGAATTTCTTTCCCCAAATGTAGGGCTTCAGCTTTTGCAGCGTCCATACGATAGCTAGACACTCTTTCTCGATGGTGGATAAATATCTCTCGCCAAGTTGGAGTTTTTTTCTGATGTAAGTCACTGGATGTAGACTCCCGCTGTCGTCTACTTGGCACAGCATGGCTCCCAGTCCCACGTTCGATGCATCCGTGAAAATGAACTCACGGTCGAAGTCCGGTGCAATCAGGATAGGTTTTGAAGACAGCGCTCTCTTCAGATGATCGAAGTCTCCCTGGCACTCTGACGTCCACTGGATGTTTTCAGCTTGCTTCTTTCGGCTTAAGTTTGTTAATGGAGCAGCTATTTCACTAAACTTCAGGAGAAAACGTCTATAAAATCTGGCTAACCCAAGGAATGCTCGGATTTTCTTTTTAGAAGTTGGGGTGGGCCAAGTATCAATACCTTCTATCTTTGCATCTAGGGGTTTGATCATTCCCCCCTCCGACTAGATGCCCTAGGTACCTTATTTCAGAGTTCCCAATTTGACATTTAGCCACTTTCACTGTCAAACTGGCATCACGTAACCTTTGCAACATGACTTCTAGGTGTGATTTATGTTCATCCCAGGTCTGGCTAAAAATACCGATGTCATCCATGTATGCCATAGTGAACTCTCTCAGGTCATACAGGGTTTTATCTACCAGCCTTTGAAACATGGCAGGTGCATTTTTAAAGCCAGAACTCATAACCTGAAATTCATATAATCCTAAAGGACTGCAAAAAGCTGTTTTCTCTTGGTCCTTAGGATCCATGGGCACTTGCCAAAATCCTTTAGTTAGATCCAAATTGGAGATACATGGACATTTCCCTATTGTTTCAATAAGGTCGTCCAGGCGAGGCATAGGGTAGGCATCTGCCTTGGTAATATGATTTAGTTTTCGATAGTCCACACAGAACCTGATGCTAACATCTGGTTTATCCACTAAGACTATAGGAGCAGTCCAGGGACTCATGGGTGGAATAATAATATTAGCTTTTAGCATCTCACTCAGCTCTGTGCAAATCTCTTCTATATAGGGACCTGTGACTCTGAAAGGAGTGACGGCAATGGGCTGGGCGTCCCCAGTGTCTATTTTATGCACTACCCCTTTTGCAATTCCAGGTTTGTGTGAAAACACTGACCCATATTTCTGCAGAATGGTACACACTTCTTTCTGTTTTAATGATAGAGCTGGGCTAAGGACCACATCTTCAGGGTTATTTTTAAGTTCCCCCCTGCCTTCCCAGCATAGCAATTTTTGCTTCTCTTCTGGGTCTTCCTTGCTAGTATATAGAACCCAGTTTTTTTTCCTATAATAGGGTTTTAACATGTTGACATGGACTACTTTATGGCCTTCATCTCCCTTTTGGAGAATATAATTGACATCATTCATTTTGGAGACCACTGTGTATGGTCTAATCCATGCTAACTGCAACTTATTTCCTTTTATGGGTCTTAACATTAATACTTCTTCTCCAGGACCAAATGTTCTTTCTTGTTGTACCAACTTTTCTGTCTACCTTGGGCCCCCTTTAAGTTTTCCCCAGCTATCTCGAGGGATCTTTGTAAGGTGTTCATTAAATTATCCATGTACTCTACAATCGACTCAGGGTCCCTTTCTTTATAATCTTCCCAGTTCTGTCGTAACAAATCTAAAGGCCCTCTTACTTTATGACCAAACAAAAGTTCAAAAGGACTAAAACCTGTGCTTTCTTGGGGAATATCTCGACAAGCATATAGCAGTGGTTGTAATTTATTATCCCAGTCATTTGGGTTCTCTGCCATATATGAACATATCATCCTCATTAAAGTTCCATTAAAATTTTTCCAGTAACCCATTCGTTTGGGGGTGGTAAGGAGATGATGTCACATGGGAAATTCCACAGACCTGCCATAGTCTCTTCATTAGTTTGGAAGTAAAGGAAGTTCCTAAATCTGTTATTATTTCTGATGCAAAAGCCATTTGGCACATATAACTAATTAACACATCCGCCACAGTTTCCGTCTCTATGTTTCTTAGGGGGACTGCTTCTGGGTATCTGGTGGCAAAATCAATAATGGATAAAATATACTTATTTCCTCGTCTAGTCACCCTGGATAGGGGTCCCACCAGGTCCAGACCTAAACATTGGAAAGGGGTCAAGATAACAGGCAACGGGCATAGCTTAGCTCTAGTCTTGTCATTTCCAGTACCTCGCTTCTGGCAAGTATCACAGGTTTGGCAATATTGCTTAATTTGCTGCCCCATCCCTGGCCAATAAAAATTCTGTGCGACCCTTTGCTTAGTGCGAGAGATTCCCATGTGTGCTCCAAATACATCTTTGTGTGCTTTTTCCAGAATCTTTTCTCAGTATTTAACAGGGACAATTAGCTGTTTGTGGGGCTCTTCTCCACCCCTACAAGGTACCATTAAAACCTCTCTATACAATAGGTCTTGGTCCACACAATACCTCTCTGGATGTTAAGGGGACAGTGGAATGGAATTCTCTTTAACTTCTTCAAAGCAACTATTTAAGGTGGTATCTTCCTTTTGTTCCTTAATAAAGGAGGAATTATTAGGATTTTTCATCAGCACCAAATCAGCAGTTTCTCTTATTTCAGGGTGTTCCTCTAAACTGGGTCTGTCAACTAGAGTTTCAGTGGTTGGGATTCCCATGCTTTCCTCAGCGGCTACAATCTGCCTCCCCTGAGAGCGGGTTACCTTGCAAACACTCATGCTTTGAGAGATCCAAGCCAATCAGACAAGGAGCTGGGATTTGATCTGACACAGCTACTTTCCATATACCAGACCACCCATGGTAATTCAATGCTACTCTAGCCATTGGCAATACTACAGAATCAGAACTGATGCCTTTCAGAGAAAACATGTTTTCTCTAGGAATTATGTTTGGGTGACAGATAGTAATGTGAGAAAATGTCTTTAATTCCTAGATACTTTTTACCATTGATTAAAATCATTTCTCCAGAGCTTTCCAGTAAGTCTTGGTCACACTGAATTAAATAACACTGTAACACTCTGCCCTCGGGAAGCTCTGAGCTCTCTGTCAAGTCCGTTTCCTTAGCAACAGTGCAGCTGTTAGAGGCTTCAGCTTCAACTGCCAATGGCTGAAGGCAAAATACTTTTTTAGGTTGACTGAAATTTTTATTTTTATGAGTTTCACATTGGGACCAAAAATGTCCTTTTTTACCAGAAGCATAACATTGCTTATTTGCCCTATATTCAGAGTAAAGGGATTTATTAGTTTTTCCCTCAGGGTTATTTGATCTCAGTAGACTTTGCTCTAGAGAATGAAGGTCTTGCTTTAAAATGGCTTTCCTTAGCTTCAATATTACTGAGGTAATTTTTACTGAAAGAGGATGCTCTCTTCCTGTTGTCCCAACCTTTTCTGTCAATTTTTACCTCAGAGAATTGAGGATCTTTGATCCCACTAATAAAATCAGCATATTCAGACACCTGTTGCACATTTTTAGGATCCTTGTCCTTGACAAGACACAACTCCCCTGGTAAAATTGAATAAAATTGTTCTAACCCAAACACATTTTTCATTTGGTCTAAGGAGGTGACCCATTCCTGTTCTAGTCACTTATTAATATACTGAGTTAAACATGCCCCTAGTTGAGCAAAAGACTCCTCAGGTTTCTTTGAAATTGATCAAAATTTTCTCCTGAGATGCTCTGAATTAA
This sequence comes from Intellagama lesueurii, assembly GCA_037013535.1. NCBI lineage: Eukaryota > Metazoa > Chordata > Lepidosauria > Squamata > Agamidae > Intellagama > Intellagama lesueurii. The sequence goes on along the minus strand of JBAJHW010000003.1, from coordinate 57,266,341 downwards.
TCCCAAATCGGGAATACACTATCTTTCTGTGAGCCTCAAAATCTCTAGCTTGTTCAAGAGGCATCTGTGAATAGATCTCAGATAAAACTCCCCCTATCTGTGACCTTTAAATTATCATCCTCTCATCATCTTTAACCCCAAAGTCCCAACAAGCTCTCTCAAAGGAAATCAGGAAAGATTCAGGACAATCTCCTTTCCTATATTGGGGAAATTTCTTTAGATCGATATTTGAGGGATTTCCCACACTGGAATTATTATTATTGTTATTTTGGGCAGCTATTTCCAATTTCTTCATCTCAATTTGAAACTGCATTTCTCTTTGCCTAGTTTCTTGCTCAAACTCCCTTTTCCTTTCAAGTTCTCTGATTTTTTCTTTTTCTAATTCTAATTGGTTTTTCATAGCTAACTCCTTCAGTTTGAATTCCTGTTCTAGCTTCCATTTTTCCAAATCTTGGGAGCTTTGGATATTTTCTCCTTCTGAGGCAATTGTTACTGGTCCCTCAGTTTCTTCTTCACTTTGAATTTGAGGGTTCCTATTTCCCTCAGCACCCTGGAGCTCAACCTGTGTCTCCATAACCAACTTTTTACTTTGCTTGGGTGGCATAAACAATAGAATTTCTTATTAACTTGGACTGGTTCTTTTTCCTCACAAGAGCCAAAAGGACCTCTTCTTGGGATTCCCCAGACCTGGGTTCAGAAGCCCCGAAACTAAGTCTTCCACAAGACTCTAACGGTAACCACTTCTTACGCCACAGATCCTAACCCCTTTTTCTCCAGACTCAAGACAATTCAATTTCACACTGGATTGTTTCGTATCCGAATACTATGCCACCAATTTGTCACATTCCTGCCTGCCCCTTGGTTGTTTCACCAAACAAAGGCACAAGGTAAGTGTCATTCAGCTGCCACCAGTTGATTACATCAACTTTATTCCCTTTTAATGACAGAGGTCCAGGCAATGTATCATTTAAGAACCAAGTAGAAATTGTTTATTTTTACAGGTGATAACAGTTCAGTCAATGTCATTAACTGGTACTGGAGATGCTGTCTTAGGGGTTCTGAGAGGTGTAGTTTCAAAAGTAACTTTTCCAGCCTTTTGACTGACTAGGAGCACCTCTGTCTGGTCTGGATTAAGTTTCAATTTATTCACCTTCATCCAGTCCATTACTGATATCAGACACTGATTTAGAGCCAAAACAGCCTCTTGGATTTTGCTTTTATGTGAAGATCTAAATATGTGAGCAATTAGAAGGTGTATGATTGAAAAATACACACAAAACATGTTTCTGACTTTTAAAGGTCATCAGATGTAATACTAATGTTTAAAGCAAGTATGAATATACAGCATAAATAAGATGCACGAGTCTACTGTAGTGGCACGCACTGTTTGCACACTTTATGCTTACAAACAACTGCTTTGTCCTGTCCCTCCAAAAGTTCATTTGGACACCCTTTGGAGAGTACTGTTGGCAGGTGCTTCTTCTGTCCAATTATGCAAAGTTCAACCTGTACTGCAAGGGTTTACACTCCCTCTGAAATATATTAGGGCTGTGAAGAAATCTAAGAGCTTGGCTATTTTTAGTCAAGAATGGCTCTCTTAACACAGTGAGATAGCACCACAAAGAAACCCCCTGTCAAGAGTTCTAGCATGACTGTGATGCCAAATTTTTTTGGGGGGGATGGAGTGTCAGGATTTTCACAATATGTGCAAAATAAATTTTCTGGAGAACTCCTGTCTTTATGTAAAACAGACCTAAGTGCACGCAGACAGCAAATACAACAAGACAGGCTGATTGATCAGAAGATACAAGCAACCAATCCAATGCCTCTACTTTTACCAGCTTGTGTTATATATATATATTACACTTTTCAGTGCTGTGCAAAAACACTCTTGAAAAATGTATTGATTTCCTTCAAGACCAACAACAGTAACAAAAGCTTACCATCTCACAACAGCTCACTGCAAAGTTTGTGGGTTTTTTTCTGAAAAGTTTTCCTTTAATGGCAAAGGGAAGCGTCAAGTCAGGGTTTGTAGCCCAATTATAGATCTGTCTATGCTATTATAAGTAAAAGTGTGTTTTGTGGCAAGATACTGGTATGCCAGTTTGGAAACTTTTCTCTTAAGAATTTGTAACAAGGCCTAGTGAGGGTTTAGGAAAGTATTTCATTTATGTTGGCCAGCAGAGACAGTCAACACAAACCACTTGTTATGTGTTCTGTTGTTTTTCTTTACCGTGTTTCAGTGTGGCATTTGTTCCTTTCTAGTATTTGTACTGTTGTACAGTACTGTTTTTACCTTTAAATATTGTATTTCACTGATCTAAGCTGCCTTGGGTCTTTTTTAAGGAGAAAGGCAGAGTAAAAATATTTTATATAAATCAATATAAATAAATAAAACAACAAGGCATGTAAGCAAAGTCTAAAGAAACAAGAATGTATGGCTAGTTATATATAGGAAACACACAAAGGACCATAAATGAGTAATTTAAATTGGTATTTCTTTGAGAGTCTCTTTCCCAGAAAATAAAAAGCGGAGAGCCACATAGATGATACAAAATACAAATGCAAGAGTAGGCAATAGGTGATACCTTTATAGGTAAAGGTAAAGGTAAAGGTTCCCCTTGACAATTTGTCCAGTCGTGTTCAACTCTAGGGGGCGGTGCTCATCCCCGTTTCCAAGCCATAGAGCCAGCGTTTGTCCGAAGACAATCTTCCGTGGTCACATGGCCAGTGCGACTTAGACACAGAACGCTGTTACCTTCCCACCGAGGTGGTCCCTATTTATCTACTCGCATTTGCATGCTTTCGAACAGCTAGGTTGGCGGGAGCTGGGACAGGCGACGGGAGCTCACTCCGTCGCGTGGATTCGATCTTACAGCTGCAGATCTATAGACCTTACAGCACAGAGGCTTCTGCGGTTTAACCCGCAGCGCCACCATGTCCCTTTGATACCTTTATAGACCACTAATTAAATAATAATAATAATACAATATAAAGGCTTTCATGGGTAAACCCCACTTCTTCAAGGCAAAGTACCAAAAATCCAAAAGTCATGGCAAGATGGATTTTTCCAGGAAAATTACTCTTCGATGTAAAATCCAGAAGTTCTTGGCAAGATGGATTTCACCAATGTTGGTGTAAGTTAGCAGAGTTTTTGTTTCAGTCCAGGCAGTCCAGTTGAATGACACAGACAAAGACAGCTTCTTCTAACACCAAGTATATTTACAGTATATACAAAAGTTCAGCAGTACATACCGGCAGCATGAGAGCATGACATTCATTAGAAGAGATCCTACATCTTCTCCACATGTCCACACAGTTATACACATGCACATTTACATACAGCCAATCAGTGTGGACATTGCATCATCCCAGACTGCATGATTCAGCATTTTGCACACCTGTCAAGTATGGCTGCTGATTATCATAGGCCTTGTTCTGCCTCAGTGTGGAAATTATCCTTGACAACCAAGCAGTCTTTCTTAGATGTAAGCAGGAAGCAGGGAGGTTGTTTAAAGTTACAATTCAGGCTGCTGTGGATTGGATTTCACACCCCAGTTCTTCAAACAAAGGGGCACAGGTAAGGTTCCTTCTAAGCGGTGTACACGTGCAGGTGCTCATGGCTCCACCTCCCTCCATGCAGCTTTCTTCCTTCTCTGCACAGCAATCACGTTCAACCCCTTTGGTTCTGGTCATGATGGAACCCTGCACACGTGGGGGGGATGGAGTCATGTGTGCACACAGGGGTGAAGTTGCGCAAGGGAGAGGCAGAGCCCCGCCCAGAGGGGCTAAAAATTAGAGGGTACATTGGGCACAGGCCATGTGCATAGAACACCTCCCTCCATTTGCCCCTTCTTTGAAACAAACATGTTTCTGTTTAGCCCAGGGGGAGGGGTGATGCAGAAAATACATGTCCTCCAGCTGGGAATTAGGGTATAATTTAGTAAACTCATTAGGTCTAGCCAACTGGGGTCAGGTTAAAGTAAAAAGAATATTAACTTCTGGTTTTATTATTATTATTATTAGTGGTCTATAAAGGTAACGCTTATCGCCGATCCTTTCCCAGAATATATCTTAAAGGAAAACATTCCTTTGGACATCTGGTTTTCTTTCTAAGTTGATATATTATTCCCTTAAGGGGATCTGGAAGGAACCTTTTATTGTTTTATGATACAATTTGCTCAAGGATGGAGGAGGATGCAGGATATGTGAACTTTATGCTTCTAAGCAATGGCCACCTATTTAGATTTTTACAACTCAGGGCTGCATTTGAAGATGGTCCAGAGATTCTAGCTAGATCAAAAGGTACTGACTGCAATTGGGCATCACGATCATTCTATGCCAATGTTGTATCATCTTTAATTGCTCCTACCTTGTATTTGGTCTCAATCCAAAGTTAGCCAAAAGGTCCTTTATCAGCTGAAGACTGCTGTATACAAGAGAATATCTATTCTTATATATCCCTGCTCAAGCCCTAAAATTGTCACTGAAAACTCTTCTCTGATTGCTGTCATGGAGAATGAGGTATGGTACCTGGCTAATCAGTAGTGCTGCCCCATAAGCAGGGATATCTGGAACACAGCTTGCTATCTATTCATCCTCAGCCTAAGATCCTGTTAATTTCTCATGCCCTTTAATCCTCTATTGCTGCTGATAACCTCTGTTATACAATTTTATTGTCTATGTTTTAAATAATTCTTAGTGTGCCTCTTTTTAGATTCTACTGCTTTAATAGATTGTTGCTCTTAATTGTTTGTTTTATTTTACTGTTTCTTTTTTATGTGGATTTGAATTTTCATTTGCATTTTTATGGTAGGTTGCTCTGAGAGCTATCACCTACAGGATGACTAATAAATCATAGAAATAATGAAATATGAATATGTGAGCTTGTCTGCCCGTTCATCTATAAAATGGGAATGGGATGGGAACCAGCTTTTTCACAATCTTGACATAATGCAGACAAATCTATATTTTCAGTTCTACTGTTTAATTTTTAAAAGCAAAGATTTTCCTGTTAGGATGGTCTTCTGTGCAGAGCTGGACACAGCAACCTTGCATTTTATATTAATTCAGACTCAGATCATCTATGTTTAATGAACTAGTCAACAAGTGTTTTCCACTGGAATCAGCTCTGCTCTCACAGTAATTGTTTGGAAGCATTTGCTGGCGACATAAAGTATTAAAGTTATGACCCTCAATAGCTTTCCCTCCTTGCCTCAAGAGGAAACACAGCACTGTAAGAAACACCATCCTTATGCCAATAAAAGAAGCAGAATGCCAAAGCAGTTCTTAAAATGAAGTACATAAAGGAATAATCAGCTATCTTGATGATGGTCAGTATTTATGATCATTGTGTTATGACTATACTTAAAGGTCCTATATATTTTTTTCTCCAATTTAGCCATTTGTAGCTCTACTGTGAGTGTGTAGTCCACTCTACTGTTTCCACTATGTCAACTGTTTTGCTTCTTCCTTTACATTAGATCTCTGGGTATCTGGGATACAGAAAAAGCTGGAATATCCTTGGCTGAAATCCTGTTCATGTAAGTTAAATTATGTCACATAAGGCTGATGATGTCATCAGCTGGGACAATTTTTTTAAAAATAAACAGTTCCTAGTTCTGTTACAAGGCACCCATGGCTCCTGTGTAATTCCTTTTGACACCAGAAATCTGTGGGACTCTGGAATGTGTGAAGAAGGATTTGATTGCCACAAAACACCACTGCCAGGGTGACCTTACTGATGGCAGCAATTTTGGTAATAAATATTTGCTCCTACATCTAACATGTTCCAGATGGTAAAAGGAATTACGTAGTATCTATGTGTGCTTCGGGACAGAAGTGTGTAATGTTTAATTTTCAAAAAAGAAAAATTATCCCAGCTGCAGATGTCATCAGCCATTTGTTGTGCAACTTACACAAACAGGATTTCAGCCATTCTTAGGAAAAACATCTCTAGACTTTCAAGAAGTACAGCTGAAATCAAACATCAGATTCTGGCATATTCTAGCTGGTGGCATGCAAAAGCATACTTTGTGTGAGAGAGAATGTGAGGGGGACATCAGCAAGGGTATCTCCAGTGGACTGTCTAGCTCCAGTTCAGGCCCCAGAGAGAATAGTAACATAGAAACAACAGGAGAACTGAAGACTGGGGAGGCAAGGGCCAGGAATGGTCAACCCCAAAAAGAGGTGCTATAGGGTGAGACTGTGGAGGAACAAGCCAGCGAGCATGAAAGACACAGAGTAACCCCTGGAGGAGGGGGAGGGAAAAGAGTCTAGCTGGAAGATAGGAGGTATAAAACGAGCACTGGAGGAGGTGGAAAGCCAGTCAAGGGTGTAGGAGACAAACATTGCTCTCCAAGGAAGAAGGAGGGAGCCTGGAGAGATGCATACAAAGAACCAGGAGAGGCATACAGCATGGAGGAAGACAAGGTGGAGGACCATGAACTAAAAATGAAATGGGATTATGGTATAAAGTGGGGGGGGGGCTGGTTCATAAGGGTGAGTATATAAAGGTGAGGTGGAAAAACATCAGTATCCACAACTTCTACCCCACCAGCACTACTGGGGGAATGATGGCAGAGGTAGGACTCTCAACAACAGTGGGGATCCAGTTCAGGAGAGCTGACCCCAATGTAGCTGCAACACTGGAGAAGAAAGCATCAGAAGAAATGCCAGTGTCATCTCCAGCAACAGCATGTCCTGGCATTGACCTCAACTCACATTCTGTTGGAACCACAGTACACCATATTCCCTTCCCACACTGCGAGTGTACAGGCTCTCACTTCTCTGGGCCCCAAGCTTCAGCAGTGTGTGGTGCCCACCAGTGAGGCAGACTATAGACTATCACACCCCATTGCCATTAACTTAGGGTGTGGAGGTAAGCAGTATTGAGCTAGCACTAGTCAAGTTAACCAGCTCTGGGGAAAGCCAGCCATTCCCCACTGTACCTCCTTGACAGGCACTGGACTTGATGATCCATAGGGTCCCTTCCAGCTCTGCAGTTCTATTCTATAAGTGTGACCTTCTGTTGAAACCCCTATCCACATTAAAATAAACCCTGCTGTGTTTGAAACACCTGGTGTTGACTCTATGGACCAGGAGATGAAGAAGCCCCCCCCCAACCCTAGTAGGGCCATTGGGGCTCACAGAGAAGCACATAATCCACTTGTCACATTTTGCAACAGCAGTTTTTACTGGATTGTATTTAACTCTGCTACCAGAGGGAGTATAGCTCGTATAAAATTGATGACACTCTACTGAAAAACAAAGTGCCCACTGTATTCAGATGTTTCAGAATTCAATTTCCTGAACATGATTAGAGGGGAATGGATAGTTCTGTCACCACTTTTTCCAAGATGAGAGGTATCTACTTGCATGCAGGTTCTACATGTGAGCAAGAACCTTGAGAAATTGGGTTTCTTGCTTACATGTGCCTACACATGAGCAGGAACCTCTTATTATCAGACTCATGAACACTCATCAGAGAAAGCAACAACAGAAGAAGTGGGGCTAGCTGCTCCCCACTAAGTCAGGTAACTGAATTCTGTAATGACTGAATAGCATTATTTCCCCCCTCATTTTATTATTCTGTGTCTATGACTCTGATTTGGTGTTTGTAATTATGTTCTTTTCTCTCTTTTCTCTGTTCTGTACCATCTCACATACAATGTTTCACATTTAAGTCAGAAAGCCCCTTCTGTTGATTCCTTGGATAAATTATATGCCTTTGGTGAAAAGAACTAATATAGTTAAAATTTACTGAATGTAAAACCATCAAAAAAGTGACAGGCATGTGAGGATATGGGTTTTGTAGTGCTTATTTCCCAGGACTTGCAGGTGTTCATTGTGCCTGGAGACTGTTTTTTCCTGTGAAGATGAGCCAAGGCCACTTCTCAGGACTGATAACCAAAACATTCCTTGCTAATGGCGTACCCGCGTACCAGCCTGGGATGAGAGAGGAGCTGTGGAAAGTTACAGGATGGACATGGAGTTGCGGACAAAGAACTGTATGCTGATTGGATACCATCATGGGACAGAGACTTTGATTTAAGTTATGGAAGAAGGGGGGGTTAAGTAAGTCATTGTGTAAGCGTAATTTGGAGAAGGTTTACAGCCTTCAATGATGGATTGGAGACTTAGCTATAGTAACTTAGAATAGCCAGCAATTAAGTAGTAAAAGAATTATCTAGTAAGTATTTTATTGTTTTATGGGAAAGGCTTGCAGAAGCTTACTTAATGCCTAGCTGCTTTGCATTTAACAAGTACAATTGTAACTTTTAAATTTGCTCTCTTTTATAACTTTTTACTCTTTTTAAATAAATATTATATATTTTATCCCAGTGTGATTCTTGGGGGCAAGGGTGAGAGTGCCTAAACGAAGTGCCTTGGCCACGGGGGCTTCATTTGATATTTTTGGTTTTTGGATGTCCTACCTGGTAAGGCTGGTGTGCAAGGACCAAAGTACACAGCTAAGAGTTTTAAGCTCAAATAAGTGAGTAATTGGAAATTTAAGGTCAGAAGCTTTCCCAGAGTTGCCCACATACGCACCTACTAGACCTCACTCAGTCTAGGTTTCATAGGTGGTGGAGGCTGGGAACTACAGTTTGGCTCCTTTCCCTAGTGGAATGCCTGCTGTAAGGAGACGCGTTCCTGACAAGGCATCTTCCCTCTTGGGGCAGCCTGAAAGCTAGTTGGCAAATATATATCCAACTAAATTGGGCTGAGGCTCTTTTGGAGGATGCATCCTGGGGTTTCTTATTCCATCCTAAGTCCCAAATACCTCCTTTCCCAAGTCACCCTTTAAGGCACCTGGGGAATGAGTGTGGGCCACTACAGATATTAGACTCATGCTTAAACTTAAAGGGTTTCCTATTATACACTCCCTGTGCACAGGAGGTAGGGTTGAACCACCTGTCTCACCAGCACATGGGGAACATTAGACTGTCCTGACCTCTGAACTAGGTACCCATTATCAAACCTCTCAGTGATGAAGGCCTGGCTGGTGTCATGAGGTGCAACTGCAATTGTGGCTGCTGCTCATCTCATCTCATAGTGGAATAAAAGCCTCATCGCCAGGCATGTCCCATGAAATCTACACAGACCCTGAAAATCAGATCTATGTACCAAATTAGTAACAGAATCCTCCACGGTTATCATTCCCACATAAATATAAAACTGGGGGAGCCAATTGGCCCACAAGCACTCTGGCCTATACCTCCACAACCTATCTCTTTGTTGTCATTCTTATCTTTCTTGTCTGATTCCCTGTTCAGTAGGCTAAACACATCAACAAACCCACCTCTCTATATCTTTTCTTTGATCACCAGATGGAAGTGATTCCCGAGTCGTAGTTCCTGGTCCCCAAAAGCAGAGGGCCTGTGGTAGCACTGAGTTGCATTCTGTATCTGAGATAGATGTGTATGGCCTTACACTGAGCCTTGAGTTAATCCTTGATGACTGAGTGGAAAAGGGCCACTGAAGGCAAGGTGCTAACCATGGCACTTGAGTCATGGACATGCAGGGGACATACCTATGGGTGTGGGTGAAATTACTCTCTTAATGCCACACACAGAGCTATCCAGATGGGGAGGAAGGAGGGTGGCCTAGGCTGCTCCAGAAGTGCAGATGCAGTTAGCTACTTGACTCACAGAACTATCCAAAACAGCTCATCTACTTCAATGGAATTGGGGGCTTTGTGCCAACTCTGTTCCACCCCACCCAATCCCTAGGTGGACTACTCTGCCACCCAGGTGCAAACCTCCAAAGACTCTAGCAATAAAGCCTACCAATGCCTTATTGCTCACCCATCTTCCACCTGAGCAAAAGGGGACAGGATGAGGGTAGAACCACCTTATATAAGGCATGCCATCCTCACCTTCAGCTTGTCCACATGAGCAATGCTGGAGGCATCCCTGAGCAACTTGTTTCTTTCCATGTGGTTGGGGCAAACAGTTCCTGTCTACATAATTCTGTGTGTCTGTGGAGCCAGACCTTCTCCAAAGAGCTTGAGACAGTCTACCTGTTGTTGTTTTCTCTACCCTTTTATTCTCACAGCAGGTTTGTGAATGATACCTTGCTGAAAAATATTAAGTCTCCCAAGATCATCTGCTGAGTTACATGTTGGAATGAAAGTTTGAAACTAGGTTTCCGTCTAGCATTCTAACCATTACTCTGCTCTAATTCCTAATCTTTAAAAACTACTTGCTAAAGGTAAAAGAAAGCTTTAGATCTTTCAAATATCTTTTGCCTTCTTTTGTGTTGTTAAGCATCCAGACATCTTTTCCTTTGCCGAACCTTTTCTTTTCCATTTTTTGTGGTGTGCCAGATCACGTTCCAAGCTGTGATTTCCCCCATTTAAAATTCAAGTTGAATATAAGTAACTAGGTCCAGTTCACTGAACTCACTTGAGCTTTCTTTTGTAGCAGCTGTCATCAAATTAGAGTATAGCTATTACCCCATTTCTGTCCTACATGAAAGGAAGTTCAGTACAGAAATGTTTTAAAGCAGGAAAATGCATTTCTTTCAACTAAAAAAAAAGTGTGATAATTGCATGGAAGCAATAACAATATACACTTCTTTAGAAACGATGGACATGAAATTTCTCAATAAAATCTGGAGCTCATCTTTATTTAGATGGCAGGTATATTTTGGATTTTTAATTTTTTTTAAAAAAAGGAGTGAAAAATTGTGTAGGTTTGCAAGGTTTTGTGTTATCTTTTAATGCCACACAAAACTAAATTTGTTCTCAGTATCATAGCAGAGTGCTTATACTTTGTCACTATCCATGACTTGTAAGACATATCCCATTTAAAGACAATGATGCATCTTCCAAAATGCCAAGCCTGGTGAGTGAGTAATTTAATCTAGAAAACTGAAACTGGATTTTTTGTGATCAGATTACCCACTATTCCTCCAGGTTTTGCATTTTAGAATATGTATCATTGCCTTTCAATCAGTAATCTAACCTAAATAATATTTTAATCTCATCAGAGGAAGCAGGGGACACCAGAAATGAAAGCAGATTTTGCTACTATGTCAAAATATTAGCAACTTTACTTAGAGCAAATGTGCAGACTGGTTTTGGAAGGCAACATAAGCATATTATGGTCACCCCATCTATGTTATACATAGGAACATGCTTATACTGTGCTTGAGCCACCCTCCAAATATTGCAAACAAGGGCTATTGTAGTATCAGCACCAATTGGGGCTGTGCACATTTATCTTTGTGACACCAGCAAAGGAAAATATAGGGAAACACTGTACCTCTTTCTCTTTAGTGGAAGAAAGACCTATTATAATGGCCTGCTCCGAAAAACTGGTGGATCTATTGGTTTCCAGAATGTCCTTGAGGGTTTTTTGGTTGGTCTGGTTGGTGTTCCCATTGAAGCTCAGGTCTCCTAATGATATTCAAAGACAACCCGGGCAGTAGACATGATCACTTCTACATGTCCTCTTCATTGCAGAGCCCAATCCTCACCATAGTTTGTGGAAGAATTGAAGGTGATGAAGCAATTAAAGATGTCTAGAGAGCAGATGGAGGAAAGCTCCCTCAGAATGCAGTCTGGCTGCAATCAGGGATATGTCCACCAAATATTGTAATACACTTAAAGTTGCAAAAAGAACCTATAACAAAAGATTGATTAATGAGGCCTCTAACCAACAGACATAACTCTTTTGAGTTTTCCACAGTATTATAAATGTCAGACAGAAACAAACATTACAATCAAGTATAGATAATTGAAACTGACTGGCAGCCAATTTCAGATCAAAGATTGAATGCATTTCTTGGGACCTTGACACCTCATATAGTCAAGTAGATCGGGTTGAGAAATCCAATGTATCATCTAGTCAGGGTTTATTGAATCAGTTTCAGTTAGTAAGGCCTGAGGATGTAGACAAGGCACTTGCACACTGTAAAGCTACTACCTCTATTTTAGATCCATGCCCATCTTGGCTATTAAAATCTGCCAAGGACACAAAATGGATTACCTAAACAACTATAAACCCACTGTGAATATTCCATTTCTGGGCAAGTTAATCCAAAGGATGGTGACTGATCAGTTGCAGGTATTCTTGGAAGAAATTGATAGTCTGGATCCATTTCAATCAAACTTCAGTCCACAGCATGGAACTGAAAAGCATTGGTCACCCTGCAAGACAATCTCCTAAGGGAAGCAGACAGGGGGAGTATAACCCTATTGGTCCTCCTGGATCTTCCTGCAGTGACGGATACCATGGCATCATTCTGTGAAATATATAGAATCTATTGACTGGATGCTTCTTTGCCATTTCCGGTTCTTCTTTGATGGCCAATCCCAGATGATACATCTTGGGCAGGCTGTTTCCACCTCCCACAGGGGTCAACCATCTCCCCAATGCTCTTTAACATCTACATAAAGTAACTGGGAGACGTCATATGGAGATTTGGGGTGTGCTACCAATTGAGGTATGCCAGGCTCTTTCCCTCCTGATATTCAGAAAATTAGAACTGTACAAAGTTCCCTTCAATAACTTATTCCCTGTATGTATTGATACTAATTTTTATTTTTTTTAAATTATTTTTTCTTTTGCTTATCTTTCTTTTGTTTAATTTTAGATCTAGATTTAAATTGCCATATTGATTGCATTGTTATATGGGGTCATGGGGGTTTGGCATTTTTAAAATTTTTAATTTGTAATCAGCCAAGAGTAGTGTGTTCACTAAAGGAGAGGTATATAAACACAATTCTCAAAGTTCTGAACTAGTAGTTGTGAACTTCTAATTGAGTTATTTTCAAAAATACACTGACACCAAATTGTTATATATCCCTAGCAGCATTTGTCATTGGTAGTATCCGATGTATAGCAGGCAACATTTTATGATACTTGAAGTAGGTATGTAGTAGATTTTTAGAGACAGGCATTTGATTAAATCATATCTGCAGAATTGTCATAGCACTGGCTTCACAGCATTCTGCCAAACCCTAGTAACTACTGTGTCCTTCCCAAGCAAAGTAATGCTTAGTTCTAGTTTGCTTTTGTTGGGTTGAGCTTCTGGAAAGACAATCTTTCTTTCTTTCTTTTTTAATGGAGCAGTAATAGCCACCTGTTGAGTAGAAGCGAGAGTGTGTAAACTAAAATCTAAGATGCCCCCATCAGTTAATCAATTAATAAATTAGTGTCCAATGGAAGTGTAGCTGCAATTGAATGCCCTGCTAAATCCATCAGATGCTATAGTAAATTGAAAAACTGAGCTGTACATCTCTCTGCAGTTCTCAAAATACTAGTAGGATATTTTATGATTAACAGACTTCAGCTGAAAATGAACAGAAGGCATTAAACTAGCTAAGCAGGCTATGACAAGAACCATACAAAATCCATGGGAAAACAACTGCAAGCTGCAAATAGTTCTCTTCAAAGGGATGGTTTGTGACAGTGCAGAATAATACCCAACCATGAATCAAACAATCTAATTGGAAAAAAAATAAAGACTCACCAAATGGTTATTTTTCATTAGTAAGTGTTTCTGCACAAACCTTGTACTAACTAAACCAGATTTCTAAATAATTTTTTTCCCCCTTGGCAATGCAAACCATAAAAGTGGATCAGGTGAGGATTTATGAATACAAAGGAGTCCCAGAACAAATGCTGGCTTTTATAAATATTTTCATTGCTTTTAATTACTGCATAATTTTTACTGCACCCTAGATATGTGAACACGGTTGTGAATAATGATGATATATAATATATAAGCAAAATGGCATTTTGTTTTGTTCCCTTTACAGAGGATGCTGCAGATGTTTCAAAGCTGTTTTTTTTAAGTTAACTGATCAAGCAACAAAATGCTCTCTTCTACTTACCTGCATAATGTGCAAGTTCAATTCTCTTTGCAACTTCAAATCAATATAATTCTGAGGATTACAGAACACATTTCTACAATGCAATTATTTCATTCTGAAATATGACAGCACTTACAACTAACACAGCAAATGAAAAGTGTTGGTCTCCTTCTTTCAATGAAAAATGGAATTAGTTTAAGAAAGAAATATTGATTAAATTTAAACAGAAGAGTGAAGAAGAGTCCCTGCCTGTCATTCTAGCACTGTTTTTCCTTCACTAATGGAAATAGAATTGTTACTTATTTCATTTTTTTTAAACAAATTTTTACGCTTCACTGAAGACATCTTGAAATGCTCACAAGTGCTTGTGCATCTGGACTTCCAAAAACCACTGCTATGAAGTAGATTTAGAAGTTTTAGAAGCCAAGGGCTCTTGTTCAGACATTTATATGGTTTTTAATTGATGAGGCCAATTGAGGCCTTACCTCACCACCAGCTCCACCTTCAGTCACCCTTTGTTCAAGGACAGAAATTCAGCTTTGAAACATCTGCATCTTTCTTCATACTGAGGAAAGATGACAAAATACCCAGGTATGGAGGTTGTTGTGTATACAACTATGGAGGGTTCTAGATAGCACTTGCAAAACTCTATATGCATTCTAGATATATTCCTGCAGGTTCAACACTGATGAAACACTTTTAATAATTTGTTGTGTATCCTATTTATCATCTGAACACAGCTAGAGAAATAAGACTCCATATGGTCTGAAAGCATCTCCAGAGGTTTTTGTTCTTCTAAAATTCTCTAGATTACATCACTCATGTTTGGAGTTTAAGGTGAAGCACATTTGCAGACTGTACTACAGCAAATAAAGAACCTTCAAGGTTTGTGAGATCAACAATATGGTATCCCAGAGAGTTTCAAGGTCAAAACATGAGACCACAGGGATGGGTTCTTGATTTATGGGATGGATCCATTTGATGCCGTATAGGTGGGGTAGACAAGGGTTGAGATGGAAGCAAGTATAACACACATACAAGCACTTTTGCATCGAACTAGTGAGTTGTAGTACCAACTGGGAATGGGAGAAAATAGGTGTCCAGACATTAAGACATCTCTCACACAAATGTCCAACATTCTTAGCAATATTTCCAATGAGATTTGTTTTCCCACCTGGAGACATACAGAAATATAGAAATTCTCTGGGACTTCTGTAGTCACACTGAAACATGGTGTCCCTAATTGTCGCATGTTTGTACCTACCCTGATTTCACAAGATGAAATGCCCCACAAACAATACTACAGTCAATGAGTGTAGTTTATTCAACATATTATAATTCAGACTGAAATAAACTTCTAAAGAAATTTTACACATTTGCCAAATTGGAGACTAATGAAAAATATCACTGTAAGAAGCTGCCTCTCACTATGAGGGCTGACATTTTCTTTCTTGACATTTTATCTGACACCATTTCACCATCCAAGAGTACATGGCATTCTGAAAATGTGGTAGGCTTGAAGAACATTGAAGAGTGATGATTTTTCCTTCCTTCTTTTTTGTTGCTGAAAACATCAAAAATTATTTAAGTCATGATGAGCATGGCTAGGCAAGAATGCTAGGTGGTTAATCACCACCAAAGAGAGTCATGAGGAAGATGTCAATGGCTATGTGAAACACGTATCAATCTAGAAGGTGAAAGTAAAAGCTGGCACTGCCACTTTGTGTTTACATGTCTATAAGATGCTCTATTTCCTTTTGCACATTATTTGTTTGCAGGGTTTCCTATGTGTAAATATGTGTGTGCTGTTACACAATATTCTCTGTTGTGCATAATGTTGGAGTTTTTACAACCTTGCACATTGCCTATGGTTTGTTTGGCTGACATCCAGTTTATCAATGCGGAATACTGGGCTTTTGTATCCATGATTCAAAACACCAGGAAATGTCCCATTGCTACACTACTATTCACAAAATGTTTCTTCTCTTCACACATATGTTCTGTCTCACTTTCCAAGGTATAAAATGGTGCACATGTTTTTGATATCAGGAATATGGCACACAGATATTTTCTAATCCTGTTCATTCTTGTTTGTTTTTCAAGACTGTTTCATAACCCACATTTCCAAAAAAATATAGCAGGAGGTGCTGAATATTTTGTAGAACAGCTACTGATGTCTCTCATTTGAAAGATTATCTTGCTTCCAGCCTTTCTCAACCTAATGTCTGCTTGTGCAGTTTTGAAACACTGATAATAAAGGAAGCCTAAGTAAGGACTACGAATTCCTGAGAACAATTGCTGAGAAAAGAAATACTATGTGCTGCAATTCCAATCTCTCCGGAACACCTTTTGCATGTCATGTATTAGAGCAGTAATGAGGTGGTCTGCCAAGAGCTAGAGCTGTGATTTGAACTAATGAACCATTGGTAGGTGCAGCACCTTGAAAACAGCTTTAATAAGGCTTGGCTAATTTGAAGAATAAGGAGTCTGAAAGCGACAAAGCAGGTAAGACAGTACTGTTCAATGGAGCCATGTCAATAACCTTTTTAAACAGATAAAATAGCATGAAAATATAGTTTAGTATTACTTTTTGTGCAGGCATTGTTGGGAGCTTAAAGTGTTACATGATTTTGTTATCTGCTCAACAAGCTATTCTAAAACAGAGAAGGAAAAGTGATGCAGCCAACTTTCCTGTTAAGAAATACATATTGTTAAGAAATACATACTCAGGGTTTTGAGCCTACAACCTCACTCATATTGCATGTGTTTTATACCTAGTCTTGACATCAGTTTATATACAGTCATGTGAAAAAGAAAGTACAACCTCTTTGAATTCTAAGGTTTTACATATCAGGACAAAATAAAAATCATCTGGCCCTTAGCAGCTCTGAAATTTAGATATATACAACCTCAGATGAACAACAACACATGACATATTACACTGTGTCATGATATATTTTACAAAAATAAAACCAAAATGGAGAAGACGTTTGAAAAATGAAGTACACTTTATGATTCAATAGCTTGTAGAACCACCTTTAACAGCAATAACCTGAAGTAATCATTCTCTATGTGACTTTATCAGTCTCTCACATCATTGTGGAGCAATTTTGGCCCACTCTTCTTTACAACGTTGATTCAATTCGTTGAAGTTTGTGAGCACAACTCTCTTCAGGTCCTGTCACAACATTTCAATTGGATTGAGGTCTACATTTTGACTGGGCCATCGCAACACCTTGATTTTTTTAAAAAGCCAGTTTGTTGTAGATTTGCTGGTGTGCTTAGATTCATTGTCCGGTTGCATGACCCAATTTCAGTCAAGTTTTAGCTGTATTCTAGAGTCAAATGTTAGATGGCCTCACATTTGACTGTAGAATCCTTTGTATACTGAGGAGTTCATGGTTGACTCAGTGAATGTAAGGTGCCCAGGTCCTGTGGCTGCAAAACAAGCCCAAATCATCACCCCATCCACCACCATGCTTGACAGTATAAGAGTATGAGGTGTTTGGGCTGATATGCTGCATTTGGTTTATGGTCAAACATCTTCACATTGGTTTTGTCTGTCCAAAGGGCATTGTTCAAAAAGTCCTGTAGTTTGTCCTAAGCAAACCTAAGCAGTGCTGTCGTATTCTTTTTAGAGAGAAGAGGCTTTCTCCTGGCAACCCTTCCAAACAAACCATGCTTGCTCAGTCTTTTTCTAATTTATTCTCATTAATTTTAATATTTAACATGCTAACTGAGGCCTGTAGAGTCTGAGATGTAACTCTGGTTTTTTTTGCAATTTCTCTGAGCATTGCACAGCCTGACCTTGGGGTGAATTTGCTTGGATGATCACTTCTTGGAAGATTGGTAACTGTCTTGAATGTTTTCCACTTGTGAACTATCTTCCTTACAGTAGAATGATGGACTTTAAATTGTTTGGAAATGGCCTGCTAACCCTTCCCAGATTGATGGACAGCAACCATTGCTTCTCTATATTGCTGATATATTTCCTCCTTAGCATTGTGTTAGCACACACCTGAATGTTCCAGACCAGCAAAATGCTAAAACGTTGGCTTTTATGGAGGTTGTCACACTTGCTGATAGTCAATTACTCAAGGGCATTTGGTTAGCAGCACCTGGCTGCTACTTAGCCTCTTAATTCCTATGGAAGCAGTAATGGTGTATGATTTTTATTATGTCCTGATATGTAAAACCATAGAATTCAAAGAGAGTGTACTGTCTTTTTCACATGACTGTATATTCCATCCTAACATAAAACAAAGGAGAATCATGACTGTCCAGGCCTGTTTTTGCATGCCCCCCCAATTTTCAGCCTCAAAAACCAAAATGAAACAAAGGAAAAAAGGAGGATATTTCTCTTGTAGAATCACCCATGTCTTCCCATGTTGTTCCTCAAAACGTTTAGAGCAGGTTATCTTTAAACAGCAGAGCTTCTCAAATTTCCATAGAAAGCATTTTCATAGAAATCATTTTTCTGAGATTCACCTTCCCCCACCCTTGCTCCTACTTGAAACAGAAGGCCTCTTTGCTGCTTTCTTTTCTCTAAATTTTCTCCATCCTGTTTTGTTGGCTACTTTCTTGCCACCACCATGAGGTCCCGGTATGATGCCATGAACTGGTGCATGCACAATGTTTTCCTAAATGCTAATGAAATTGCAGTTGCTATCACTGGCCATGGCTGTTCAAAGGACAACAAATGAAAATCCTTAGGGAAGGAAGAACAGAGTGTACTGGAACTACCGATAATGCTGAATTTCACCCCTGTGAAAGCACTGGAGAATTATGTGATATTCTGCCAATTTCTATAACCACAAATGTGATGGACAATTTCAAGAGCCTATCTGCAGGCAGTTGTAGATACCACTATCTTGTCCACAGGTGGGAAACTTCCAGAGATCTGGGAAGCAGAAATGGCAACACACTGTCCTGCCCCTACCCCAAAGTATTTTCCTTTAGGTGATTTTTTTTAAACTGAGCCTTCCATTTGCAAAACAAACGTTTAAAGTTGAAAAGCTGACAGAAATGTTGGTGGGGTACAAAACATGGCAAACATGGCCTTTGCCTTCCTCTCCTGGGTTTCTGGGAGACAGCTACTGGATGGGCCTCTGGATGTCAGAGGAGGGTGATTTGTCTCAGCCGGAAGAGAGGAAGAATGTAAAGCCCCACCCAGCAGCTGCCAGAGGCCACCCCTGCCAAGGAAGACTCAGGAGATGAAGAGAGCCTGGCAGACAGATTGTCTATTTGCTCAAAGGAGCATCAGGAGCTTTGGCTATTGGAACTGAATCAGTGGAAGTGTTTTCAAGGTCAAACAGGCACCTAATAATAAATTATAAATTTATTATTATAAATTATAAATAAATGAAATAAATGATAGAGTTGAGGGAGGGACTTGCAGAGACCTACACATTTTCTGCTTCAGTGCTGACAACACCAATCTTATGTACCCCATGTCTGACCCACCTTAGCCTAGCCTATATTCCCCCCAACAACTCAGACTTGATTTATAGCCATGCTTCTCTCTGTTCCCTGCTTGAGTAATAAAAGATTCAATGGACAGATATCTCTGCTTGAGTCTTGGAATTCTGGGTCTAGGACTTGGAACTGGAATTGCCTTGACAATACTGCATCTCACAATTGCCACATGCCAACATAGCTATGTGGGGGGGGCACAGGGTGATTATGGGCTATATTTTGTCAAGCCCTGATCTATCCCATTGTTGCCTTCTGTGTCTGGCAGTAGTTCTCCTTTAGAGTTTTTTTTTTTCCATCACTGGCTGTTTGATGCTTGTGTGTTGACCTTAAACATACACAGCATATGTCCCCAGCCTCCACTAAGCGATAGCCCTTCCCCAAGCCATTGCAGATATGACCTAAATATTTGAATTGCGAGGGTCCCAGCAATTCAAAAAGTGTAGACCACCATCTACCACACTATTTTGTCAAAAGAAAATTAGAATTGTATAGCTTATTTATAAAGTGCAAGACCTCATTTGATTTGCCCTGTGGACTGATGACAGTTATTAAGATAGGGACAAAAGTAGTAGTTGTTGTTGTTACATACCATCAAGTTGCTACTGACTTATGGCAGCCCTATGAATGAAAGCTCTCCAAATGTCTTGTCCTCAAAAGCCTTGCTCAACTCTTGTAAACCTATGGTTTCCTTCAGTGAGTCAATCCATCTCATATTTGATTGTCCTCTTTTCTGCTGCCTTCAACCCTTCCTAGCATCATTGTTTTTTCCCAGAGAATCTTGCCCAAGTAGGAAAGCCTCAATTTCATCATTTTTGCTTCCAGAATTAGTTCAGGCTTGATTTGATCTGGGGACCCACTTTTTTGTCTTTCTGGCAGTCTAGGGTATCCACAAAGCTCTCCTCCAGCATCACATTTCAAATGAGTCTCTTTTTTCTGTCAGCTTTCTCTACTGCCTATCTTTCACACCCTTACATGGTGATGGGAAATACATCTTGGTCTCCACCCTTACACTTGATGATCTTTTTAAATTCCTGTATTGCTGCCCTTCTGAGCCTCAGCCTTCTTCTGATTTCTTTGGATTGATGATAGAACCAAGATATACAAAATATTTCACTATTTCAATTTCTTCACTGTCAATGTTAAGGTTGTGTAGTTCTTCTGAAGTCATTTGTCATCTTAATGTTCAACTTCAGTCCAGCTTTGGCACTTCCTTCTTTCACTAAAAGTACTGGCAGCAAATTACCTCAGCAATTTGTTTCTGTTGTCATTCATTGCATTTTTTGAAAACTTCTCCAATATTCAGTAGCTCATATTAATGTTGTTGACTGCCTTTACCATGATGGCAAAGCTGTTGAGATTGGGGCTTCATTGCTTATGTCAATACTTTGAACTTCTGACAAAAAAGCAGCATTTCAAATGTAAACCAGAGGAAGCTGAACGAACTACTGAGTTTCTCTGGGACCTTGCTCATTGTGTTTAGAGACGGGATTGTTATCTAGCTCATCCTCATCCTCTACTATAAAGATAAATAACCCCACAGTCACCTTTGGACATCCTCATGTATAGACTAGTATTTTTAATATGAATAAACAAAAAAAATCTAACTATACAGATATGCATAGATATATGTATTCTGCAAATCTCCAAGTGTTAGTGATTTATCATCGAGATTACATCTATTCCCAGAGCTTCCTAAAGAAGAATGCTTTCAGAATTGGCTGGATGCCACAGCTGCACAACAGGTAGGCCCAAATCTTCTTGCATAGTTACACTGGTGTAACACAAGGGATGTAACTTTTGGAAGCAAATTGCCCTAGGAAACCACAGTAGACACCATCTATTGCATACTGATATGTGTGACTCAGTGTGCAATAGATAATGTCCACAGTGATTTCCTCACTTGGAGCTGTTTGCCTCCAAAGGTTGTGTCATTTGCATAGCTATGCAAGAGGTTTTTAGCCACAGCTTACACCCACCCACCCCTATTTCTGGGTCTCTTCACTTTGTTCAATGTAGAACTCGATTAAAGGAATATCTTGTGTAGGTGCTTCTGCAGCTGGAAATCAAAATTAGTAAAGAGAAAAATCTCTTTCACTGAATGTGGAACTTTACTTGCAAAACCAACCATTCACTCCCACTGGAAAATAGATGCCTGTCTTGCAAATCCAATTCTCATCACACTTGAAGTCATGAGGAGCGTACCTAGTCTAGATACCATAGAAGAAATTGCCTCAGTCACATCTCCCCAGTTCTAACATATTTTCTACTCTAATGCTGATTGAGCAAGCCAATCAGCACTTTGCAAAGTCAGGCATATTTGAAAAAAGGGGAAAAATCATCACTACTGTTTCATTTTTTTTTCAAGCCATAGTTTTCCCTGTGAACTTTCATACGCAGTAGGAGTGACAGGCACCTTGGAAACTCTTGTTGCAGGCAGGTTATTGTTCAAGTTGGTGAAAGGTTTCTGGGAACTATAGTACATTTTCCCCCCACACTCAGATCTCAGAGTTCCTTGAACCTGGGAGTTGTAGATATGCAAAGACCCTGTTATTTATAGTTTCTAGAGCTTCAGATGTTTTTATAAAGTAGCAGGTTACCCTGGAAACAATTGTCTCCAGAGCCCTTCTTGATCTGCTACATCCCAAAAGTCTTGTTTACTTTTTCAACAGAAGGAAAAGCTTGCACCCAATTCATAGCACAGACAATCATCACTGTAATGAAAAGTTAGTTTTCCACGTGAGACAAACAGAAATTCCAGTGGCACTTGTACTTTCTTCTCCCATGCATCTTTGTCACATGTGAAGCCACTATTGATGACACGCTCACTGAATATTCCGTTAGTGTCCTTCACCTCTTAGGAAGAACTTGCATGACTGGAAGAACATAGTAGACATTTGGTCTAAGTATATTAAGTAAAGTTGATGCCTTATTAATAGTGTGCTATATCATGTACAGTATCTAGTACAATGCACTTCACGAAAACTGTCTTCAAGATCCATAATGCATAATGTAGACTTTCTTTGAAATATTGCCTGCTCTCTCAAGTGCTTGGTACATTTACCTTTCTGAAAGTCAGACCTATTGCTTTTTGCCCCTTTCAAAGAGACAGGGTGACATTGTACTCTGAAGGGTATAATGAGGGACAAAATAATTTATCACAAAGATACACCTTGATCATGGAGATATACCTTGGTAATGGGTCTCCCCATGGTGAGCACTGAGCATCCTATGTGTATCTGAACCATATTATTGATACTGAAGAGTACTTATGCCAGTGTCACAATTGTACTCTTGCCTTGTCCCTGCTTTATCCACTAGTTCAGTGGCTCCCAACCTTGGGAATGTTCTTGGACTACAACTTCTAGAAATCCTGGCCAGCACAGCTAGTGGTAAAGGCATCTGGGAGTTTTAGTCCAAGAACATTTGGAGAGCCAAGGTTGGGAATCGCTGTACTAGTTGATATTCATATTTTGTCCAGCTGATTCATGTCTTATTTATTTATTTATTTATTTATTTATTTATTTATTTATTGTATTTATATCCCACCCATCTGGTCAGTTGACCACTCTGGGCGGCTAACAACACTTAAAATAAAACAATTTAAATATATCAACAATATACAACATCAATAATCAATTGTTCAAGATGGAAAGAAGAAAGAGAAAAAAAAAGATAAATCAAATAGTGGCTGGAGGGAAGGCCTGCTTAAACAGCCAAGTTTTCAATTGGCTTTTGAAAATGCCCAGCGAAGGGGCCATACGGATCTCAGGGGGGAGCTTATTCCAAAGGCGAGGATCCACTGCCGAGAAGGCCCGGTTTCTTGTTTTTTCCTTCCGGGCCTCCCTCAGCATTAGGCTCCTCAACCTCACCTCCTGGCTAGATCGAGTGATATGGGTAGATTTTGGTGGGAGTAGGCGTTCCGCCAAATATCGAGGCCCTAAACCGTTTAGGGCTTTATACGTAAGCATTAAAACTTTGAAATCAACGCAGAACTGAACGGGCAGCCAATGCAGAGCGGCCAGAGTGGGAGAGATATGATGGTATTTTCTCACCCCACTAAGGAGTCTGGCCGCCGCATTCTGCACCATTTGGAGCTTCCGCATCAACCTCAAAGGTAGCCCCACGTAGAGCGTAGTCTAATCTTGAGATTACAAGTGCATGTACCAAGGTAGTGAGCGCCCCAACATCAAGATAGGGACGCAGCTGGGCAATCCGCCAAAGATGAAAATAGGTGGAGCGGACCACTGACGCCACCTGAGTTTCCATGGTGAGCGCCGTGTCCAGATGGATCCCCAAGCTGCGAACCTCACTCTTCGCGGTGAGAGTCACCCCTCCAAATGAGAGGGAGTTTCCCAAACCGCTGATGGTGGGGCCACCCACCCTCAGGACCTCCGTCTTGTCCGGGTTCAACCTCAGCCCATTTTCCTGCATCCATTGCAGTACAGCCTCCAAGCAGCGCTGAAGGGACAGAACGGCATCCTCTGCAGTTGGTGAAAAGGAGATGTAGAGTTGGGTGTCATCAGCGTACTGATGGCACGATGCTCCACACCCCTTGATGACCCCACCCAGCGGCCTCATGTAGATATTAAACAGCATTGGGGAGATAATCGATCCCTGCGGAACCCCACAATTGAGGCTCCATGGGGCCGAGACCCTCTCCCCAAGCTGTACTCTCTGAGGACGGTCCTCCAAGAAGGATCGGAGCCACGCAAGCACCAGGCCACCAATTCCCAACTCGGAGAGCCTCCTCAGGAGGATACCGTGGTCGACGGTATCAAAGGCGGCTGAGATATCAAGGAGGACCAACAGAGACATTTTACCCCTGTCAGCCTCCCTCAATAGGTCATCATACAGGGCGATCAATGCCGTTTCTGTACCATGGCGCGGCCTGAAACCCGACTGGAATGGATCCAGGGCATTTGTTTCATCCAAATGAGCCTGAAGCTGATCGGCCACCACCCTCTCCACCACCTTGCTAATGAAAGAAACATTGGTGACGGGCCTATAATTGCCAATTTTGTCCGCCGCCAAACTAGGTTTCTTCCTTATGGGCCTAATGAGCATCTCCTTGAGGGCAAGGGGTACCGTGCCCTCAAGGAAAGACCCATTAATTATTGCTGTGGCCCATTCAGTTGTTATAGGCCTGGTTACTTTGATTAGCCAGGCCGGGCAAGGGTCAAGGGATGAGGTGGTGGCCCAACAGCGATCAAGCGCTTTGTCCATAATATCTGGCATCACCAGTTGAAAAAGATCAATAATCACCGGGCAAGGCAGAGCGCTGGACATCTCTGCTCGATCCACTGTATCCAAAAAAGGAGAGAGCTCCCGGCGGATAGCCTCCACTTTAGATTTTAAAAATGCTGCAAATTGGTCTGGTGAAATACTAGAGGGAGGCCCATCACTTTGACCAATTCCGGATAGGTCGCGCACTATACGGAAAAGCTCCGCCTGCTGGTTTGAAGCTTCGCTTATCCGGTTAGCGAGATGTGCAAGGCTAGCAGCCTTTACCTTGGCATGGTAAAGGTTAGTTGTGAACCTGACAGCTATCCAATTATAATTTGTCGGGTTCTTTCTCCACTTGCGCTCTAGCCTTCTCCTAAATTGCTTCATCGCTCGTAGGTCCTGATTAAACCAGGGCGCAGGCCGAGCTCTGCATTGGAGAGGGCGTTTAGGAGCAATTGTGTCTACAGCCCTGGTGGCAGCGGTATACCAGCCGTCCACCAGAGCCTCGACAGGAGCACCAGCCAGATCAGCCGAAATCCCTCTCATGGAATCCTGGAATCCTATGGGATCCAGTAGCCTTCGAGGGCGGACCATAGAAATAGGTCCATGCTCCCTGCGAGGGGGGAGAGCCACTGAGAGATTACATTTTATTAGGTGGTGATCTGACCATGACAAGGGGACCGACACAAGGACAGTCACCATCAGACCACGCTCGCTCCAATTGGTGGAAAAAAACAGGTCTAGCATATGACCACCCACGTGGGTGGGGCTGTTGACATGTTGGGACATGTTCAAGGAAGCCATGGTTTCCAAGAACTCAAGAGCTGGCCCAGAGATCTCTGCCTCCGCGTGTATGTTGAAGTAACCCAAGACCAATAGCCTTGGGGACCCCAGCAGTGCCACGGAGACAAAGTCCACCAGCTCTGGTAAGGAAATGGCTGGGTCACAGGGAGCACGGTAACCCAGCAAAATCCCAATACCATCCCTGGCCCCTATCAACACGTGGAGGGCCTCCATACCCAGCTTTACCACCGTGGAGTGCCTAGTAACATCCAAGGTGTTTTTATATACAATGGCTACTCCCCCCCCCACCCCTCCAGTCTACCCTGGTGTTGGACAGCATAACCGGGCAGACAGACGAGCACTAGGGGTGGACCCCCCCTCTCCGCCTATCCACGTTTCAGTTATGCACACCAGGTCTGCATCCTCCTCCAGAATAAGATCGTGAATAACCTGGAATTTATTAGATACAGACCTGGCATTCAACAACACCAGTTTTAGAGTGGAGGGTCGGCTGAGCTGGCTACCTCGACATTGACGGTTGGTCATAGTCCCAGAACAGTGACCAGCCTTCAAACATCTGTTGACCATTCTTCTAACACGAGTAGGGACTGTGCCAACGCAATATCTCCCTCTACCCGTAATCACCGAGATGTTCAATGGCCCCTCGCTGGGGGGGCAGGCCTTCCACTCCATGTCAAAAGAAGAAATACACACACTCACTCAAAAAGAAAAACCAAATTAATACAATAAAATAAAAATAAAAATAGAAATACTATTAAACTAAATAACAATCCATGGACAATGATTGACTTAAAGTACATGTTACAATAAGAGTGAGTAACAAGAAAACCATAAAGTAAATAAATAAAATGAATGTAACAAAATAAAGTAATATAACATAAGATAAAAACAAAACAAAACAATATAAATAAACACTATAAGATTAAACCCATAAATAAAATAAAATATAAAATATAAACTATAAAAAGTAAACCCACAATTCCTCTCCCCCACCATTGGTCCTAGTCCATTGCACCCCAGCTGTAGGTCTTTTTCTTGTTCTTCCCAGAAAGTTGTTGGTATTAAATTTAAGTTTTTTAAGTTTGTGGGAGCAGAGGTTATAAGTAAAACACTCACTCAAGAGCGTAGCGTGATCCAGTGTTAGAAGGAGAGATGGAAATAGGGAGTGAACTGATAGTCAAAATAACACTCCCATTGTCATTCTTCGTGGCAGGAGGACAAGAGAAGAGTCCTCGCTGAGTATAGTAGTTAGCGAAACCCCACAACGAGCCTCTCAGCTCCGAACGGGGCTCCGCAGCAAGTCTCTCGGGTCCAGCTCCTAGTAGAGACCCACAAGGAGCCTCCCAACTCCAGGACTCCAAGACTCCAGCGGCCTCTTCGGCACTTCTCAGCCCCCCTTACACCGGCTCACCAAGCTTCACGAATAACTCCTCCGAGCTTTTCAGCAAGCTTTTCAGCAAGCCTTTGCAGTCTTTCAGGTGAGTTTTTCCCCCGGCGAGGTTTCCCAGCCAGCGCGTTCTTCCAAGCCTCGCCATGCCGGGTCATGTCTTTTGAACCTCCCAGTGCCTTATGAAGCCTTGCAGAGTCGGTTCTTCTAGACCCCGAAGCGCGGGGTTCCTTCAAGCCTCACGACCCAGGCTCCAGGCTCTGGTCCGCCATCTTGAAAGACAGTTTCTGCTTACATATGAAATAATGAACATATTAAACAGAGTGTGAGCAAAGATTGAGAGGTTTTCATTGGGAGCATATGTCAGCAAGCCAATTGTCCAAAGAACTAAAAAGGACCAGACTTGTCTTCTTATACTAAGTGAGAAGATGGCCTGAGAGCTTCTAAAGTTACTGTTCCTCTCCTAATACTCTCCATGCAGGCAGCTGTCAGAAGGAACACAGCATTGCCACAAGCACATATGCTAATACTGAACAATATTTGTAGCTTATTCATCAGTAACAACTTTTTCTGATCCTTCCTTGTTAAATAGAATGACAAAGTCATTTGAAAGGCAGTTGCAGAAAAATTACATCTGGTGAACACAGGTGTGATAAAGTACATTTTGGGATGTTGATAAATCAATGCCTGAGAAACTATTCTGGTTATATTTTCTGAAAATAACATCTGCCCAATATATTTTCATATTTATGACCTATTCATGACTTCTGAAGTCTGCCTCACTTATGGAACTAACATGATATTGATAAGAGAGTCCATTCAAGTGATGGGACAATAATTGATTTGCTTTTGTTCAAGGTTCCACAACATTAATTATGATATCAAAGAGCCTTTCCCCCTCACCTCAACAAGTTAATGGTATTTCATCTGAGATAGTGTTTTTTTCTTCAATGGAAGTGTCATTTGTAGTTTAATCAGACATTTTCCTGGCAGCCTTATGAAGGCTCTCATACATGCAAGTATTTGCTAGGAAGATATGGCAGTACTTTGTTTGCTGCAGAATGGTTCCCAGTCACATTCCAGCTTGAAGTATATTTCACATTTCCAAGCGATTTGCTAGTGAAACAAGCTCTTTATAGGAGAGTAAACAGCTGTTTGAAGCAAAGCCAGTGAACAAAATTCAATATTAGTCTTACCTTAGATAGACCTATTGAAGTGAATGTGTTTTTTCCCCAGTCACAGCTAACCGAAGTCCCCTTTGATTCTGGTGAATCCACTCACTGAAGTTTATGGAACTAACATCAAATTTAGTCCACAATGTTTGGCAAAATACACAATGTTTCATCAGCTTCTGGAATCAGAGACTGAATGTTTCAAGATATTATTTATGGTAGGATTTTTTAAAACATTATTATAATAAATCAGTTGAAGCATGAAAATATTTGAATATATAGTATGTGATGAGGAAACCCAATGAGTAATATATAGAAAATGTCACAAAAAGTGAGGAATTACATGCAGACTGTGTTCCAGAGTAAATTTTTGTTTTTTACTCAAAAGGAAAACAAGAAAATACACACCTACTAAAAACTAAGTTTTGTGTTTTAAACTTTGTATGAGCAAAAAATTATATTCAACAAAATTAATGTGAACAAAATTTAATAAAGGTATCGGTCTTCAGTTACAAACATTCCCCATGATCTTGTACTCAGGAAAAGTGGGAAGTGAATAAGTCCTTATACAGTACAAGTTTAAACTAGATGGTACTTAGAATGTTTTTAGAAAAGTGCTCCCTCCAGTAGCGAAGAAACCTATTTGTCATGACTTTCCTTGCCTACATTGTTGTTTGTTTGTTTGTTTGTTTTATTTTTACTCTGAAGGGACGCCCAGATGCGATGCAGACGGGGCTTCTCTGACACCACGGCCTCGGCGTGCTGATAAGTGTAGAAGGTTGTCAACCCCTGTGACACCTGAACCAGCGACCACGATCCAAGAGGGACAAGATGAAGCGAATGAGGTCAGCCCTGACAGGCTATATGCCAAGGATGAATCAAGTATGGTGACGACTTCATCATGTGAGTCGGCCGTTGCACCGGGCACCTATTCATCGATCCCCACATGGCCTTGGGCTGGTGGTGGAAAATTTAACTCCACAGTTTACACACCATACGACATACAGAGTGGTAGGCCTCCCAACACTACATGGCCGTGTTCCAGCCCACAATTCGGTGGATGGGGCACACCATACCCTCAGTTTACATTACCAGCCCAGTTTAACACTACGGCTGGTGTGGGGGTTTGGCCTTACCCGTCGGTTCCTGACACGGGTTATAACACCATGCCTTTGCAAGCGTTGCCATACGGTGACAACTCGATGCACTTGGGCGATCATCTCACCCAGGAAACGCAAGAAAAGATATAAAAGGGTAAATATGTGGATTTATTTGATTTACTGAATAGAAATGTAGAGAAGAAGGATCTGAACAAGGAAGACGACAAAGAGAAGGAGAGACGTAGGAGGAAGAAACCTGATAGTACATGGTCTAATTGGCTGCCTGGGTTTCTGATTTATGCTGGGGTGATAATCAAGGCTCAGCCATGGTGGGCTAAATCCCTCTTTCAATACCTGGATTTGATTTATAGGGCTTATGTCAACTTTGCTGGGCAGGTGTGGCTTCATTATGATGAATTGTTCCATATGCAGAGTGCAATTCACCCAAATCTTCATTGGGATGAGCCCCTGCTGGGTCTGTGGCTCCAGCACATGACTCCAGCCAGACCCAATTTCAGGGATAGGTTTGATAGTGGGCATCTGAATAGGAAAGTTGCCCTGGGACAGAATCCCCACGTCGGAGCGGGGCAGGTGGTTCACCCCCCACCTGCTCTGTTGGGAGTACAACTCCAAGGGTGCTTGTACCAGGAAACCATGCCGTTTCAGGCATGAATGTTCTGCATGTTGCGGTCAATACCCAAGTACATCATGTTTCAGGGTCGGGGCTCAACGCCAGAACAAGGGTGCAGGAGGAGGTAAAAAACCCAGCAGTGGCGGGGGTACCCCTGGAAAAGGGACCCAGGCCAATAAAGGTTACAGTTCTAGAAGCATGGCTGAGTACCTACCCCTGCAGAGAAGATGCTACTTACCTCTTGGAAGGCTCTAAGTATGGATTTAGGATCCCGGCGGTGGGTGAGCGCAGGGCATTTTTTGCACAGAACCTCTGATCTGTGTGCGGGATGGAAGGTGTTGTCCAGGATAAGATAGCTAAGGAAGTAAAAGAAGGAAGAGTGCTTGGCCCTTTCACAACGACTCCTTTGGAGAACTTGAGGGTTTAGCCTTTAGGTATAGTGCCAAAAAAGGCCCAGGGCGAGTTCAGATTAATTCACCACTTGTCCTATCCGGAGGGACCGTCAGTCAACGATGCTATCCCTCAGGAACTTTGTACCGTGCACTACACCTCCTTTGATGAGGTGGTTCGCATGGTGAGAAAGTGTGGTGTGGGGGCGGAGCTGGCACCTGGAACTATACAGGGCAGGTTGTCAGCACTTGCCTTTTATTCTAGGGTTAATGGCTATCGTGATTACTCAGTGGATTACCACATTAAAAAAATGATTGAAGGATGGTCCAAAGAGAGGGGTAGAGTTCAGGACACCAGGGCCCCTATATTAGAATGCATTTATAGGCAGTGGGAGTTTTTGTGTAGGGATGAGTACGAAACAGTCCTATTTAAAGCGACGTCATTTTTGACGTTCTTTGGGGCCCTCAGGATTAGCGAGGTAGTTGCTTCTGGAAAGAATGACAAGGCTACGGTAGCTTTGCAATGGCAGGATGTGAGGATTGAAGACAGGACGGTGCGAATTCTTATTCAATGATCCAAGGCAGATCAACTAGGTAAGGGTGCCCAACTCACACTAGCGCGGTGTCACATGGACAGCATCTGTCCTGTGAAAGCCACGATAGCATATTTGGAGGTTAGGGGACAGGACCAAGGCTATTTCTTTAAACATAAGGATAATTCGCCATTGACGAAGTATCAGTTCTGGAAATTGACAGATGTAGTGCTGGAAAGGAAAGTCCGGTGCTGCAAAGAAGAATACTGCATAGGAACCTGGAATGTAAGATCTATGAACCTTGGTAAGTTGGATGTGGTCAAACAGGAGATGGCAAGAATAAACATTGACATCCTGGGCGTCAGTGAACTAAAATGGACGGGAATGGGCGAATTCAATTCAGATGATTACCATATCTACTATTGTGGGCAAGAATCCCGTAGAAGAAATGGAGTAGCCCTCATAGTCAACAAAAGAGTGGGGAAAGCTGTACTGGGATACAATCTCAAAAATGATAGAATGATTTCAATACGAATCCAAGGCAGACCTCTCAACATCACAGTCATCCAAGTTTATGCACCAACCACCGATGCTGAAGAGGCGGAAATTGACCAATTCTATGAAGACCTACAACACCTTCTAGAACTGACACCAAAGAAAGATGTTCGTGTCATTATAGGGGACTGGAATGCTAAAGTAGGGAGTCAAGAGATAAAAGGAACAACAGGTAAGTTTGGCCTTGGAGTTCAGAACGAAGCAGGGCAAAGGCTAATAGAGTTCTGTCAAGAGAACAAGCTGGTCGTCAGAAACACTCTTTTCCAACAACACAAGAGGCGACTCTACACATGGACATCACCAAATGGGCAATACCGAAATCAGATTGATTATATTCTCTGCAGCCAAAGATGGAGAAAAGGGGAAGATATGGAGGCAGTGACAGAGTTTACCTTCCTGGGCTCCACGATCACTGCAGATGGTGACAGCAGCCACGAAATTAAAAGACGCCTGCTTCTTGGGAGGAAAGCGATGACAAACCTAGACAGCATCTTAAAAAGCAGAGACATCACCTTGCCGACAAAGGTCCGCATAGTCAAAGCGATGGTTTTTCCAGTAGTGATGTATGGAAGTGAGAGCTGGACCATAAAGAAGGCTGACCACCGAAGAATTGATGCTTTTGAATTGTGGTGCTGGAGGAGACTCTTGAGAGTCCCCTGGACTGCAAGGAGAACAAACCTATCCATTTTGAAGAAAATCAACCCTGAGTGTTCACTGGAAGGACAGATCCTGAAGCTGAGGCTCCAATACTTTGGCCATCTCATGAGAAGAGAAGACTCCCTGGAAAAGACCCTGATGTTGGGAAAGTGTGAGGGCAAGAGGAGAAGGGGACGACGGAGGATGAGATGGTTGGACGGTGTCATCGAGGCAACCAGCATGGATTTGACCCAGCTTCGGGAGGCGGTGGAGGACAGGGGGCCCTGGCGTGCTCTGGTCCATGGGGTCACGAGGAGTCGGACACGACTAAACGACTAAACAACAACAAGTGCTGGATAGGGTTGGCGTCCAAGGAATGAGGTTCGGCACACACTCATTTAGAATTGGTGCAGCTTCCACTGCGGCATCCCTGGGTTATAGCTCAGAGGAAATTAAGTGTTTGGGTTGGTGGTCTTCATCCAGCTATTGTAGACACATCAGAACACTCCCTAATGTCTAGGCAGGGGCCTGGTTTTGTTATGTCTTCGCAGGTCTCGTAGAGACGGTGAGACGGAGGCACATTTTGATTTTGGGCCACAGCTATGTATACTGGGCAGAGCAATATGCTGCTGCATCCCCATGGGGGAGCAACCTGGGCCTTGGAGCCAGAGCCCACGTCGTATGGAGAGGGCTGAGCGGAATGCTGTGGAGCCAGCTATGCAGGGTGGTGGCCTTTGGCCAGTCTCCACCGGATTTGTTGGTAGTTCATCTCGGTGGCAATGATTTGGCCAGGCATTCTGGTAAGGCATTGATCCTGGATGTTTTATGCGACCTGAAATGGTTGAAGGCCACGTACCCAGCCATGCATATTGTGTGGTCCACAATCATCCCTCGGTTGCTTTGGAGGGTTGCCAGGAGTTTTCTCTCCATTAACACAGCACGCAGGAGTGTTAACCGGGAGGTCCGCAGAGCGGTCTGCAGTGGCCTTGGGTCGGTGATTGGTCACCAGAGGATAGGCCTGAGTTTTTTTCAGAATGATGGTGTTCATCTGTCCAATTTGGGTTTGGATGTCTTCTTGGAAGACATCAAGGGGGGCCTGCTTGCTGAGCTTGATAGGCTCGATGGCGAGCATGGGACTTAGCTGGGCTAGTCCCTATGCTGTGGCGGGTAGTGCGGATAAAACAGGCTTTTTCTGGTGGGTCCCATTGCAAACTCAGGTAAGCTAGCAGCCCATCGGACCTTCCAGCACTGCGGATTGTGCGATTATAGTGCTTGGGGGGAAAGATGCGCTGGGCCACAACCAGACCAACAGTCAACAAGTAAAGATGGCTTGAGGTCCGGGGGTGGTCAAATTGCAGCCGGCCGGGTTCTTGCTGTCTTTAAGATCGCGAGAACTTGGGGCCGGGGACTCGCCCATTTGTTGATTAAGGGGTACTTTGAGACCTCTGCGATTTAACCTGATTCCGCACTACAGGCCCCCCCTTTGCCAAAGGATGGCAACATTGAATTATGATCAATAAAGTGTGGCCCGTGTTTTAACCCATGATACTTGTCTCGTGTCTTTATTCCGGGGTGGGGAGGGCAATGCTGGAGCCGCTGCTGAGCCAAATCTTCAGCAGCACAGCTCACCTTTGCCTCCCTCCCTGGATAACACGAGACCCTAGGTCTCACGACAGCAGTTGGGCGAGAGGGGAGAACGCTAGGTTATTTAAGGGACGTTACCCCCTCTATCCGCCCTCTTCCTTTTCTGGCACCCATCCGCCCTCCTTATATTCTAGTGTGAATTTTCTGGTCGCCTCTGGGGCCGGATAGGAATTTTTGACCCACATCCTGATTGGCCCTTGGATGCAGGGATTTTTCGCCTATCCCATGCTGGAACAGGGTGCTGGCATTTTATGAGGTGGAAGTTCAGTCACACTGGTGGGTAGTGCGGATAAAACAGTTTTTTTCTGGTGAGTCCCATTGCAAACTCAGGTAAGCTAACAGCCCATTGGACCTCCCAGCGCTGCGGATCGTGCGATTACAGTGCTTGGGGGGAAAGATGCACTGGGCCACAACCAGACCAACAGTCAACAAGTAAAGGTGGCTTGAGGTCTGGGGGTGGTCAAATTGTGGCCGGCTGGCTTCTTGCTGTCTTTAAGATCACGAGAACTTGGGGCTGGGGACCTGCCCATTTGTTGATTAAGGGGTACTTTGAGACCTCTGCGATTTAACCTGATTCCGCAATACGGCAGGCCCCCCTTTGCCAAAGGATGGCAACATTGAATTATGATCAATAAAGTGTGGCCTGTGTTTTAACCCATGATACTTGTCTTGTGTCTTTATTCCGGGGTGGGGAGGGCAATGGCATTTGATTCTTCCTACTGCCAGTACATCCCTGTGTACCCTAAAAATCTACATCAGAGCACTGAAAAACCTTCCAGAGCAAGGCTCTGATGACACAGAATAATATAGTATGGGGAAGGGAAGAGGAAGAAAGCCTCACTTTTGCTGGAGGAAGCAGTGGAATCCAGCAAAAGTATACTTGTATCACATTTGCCCAAAGAAACCCCGGGTCAAATTTCAGTTTAAAAACTTAGCTAACTACACGTCACAACATCTTCCAACTGTGCCTTCTGCTTACTGGCACATAACCTGTGATTAGGATTGAATGCCTGTTAATGTTGGAGATATGTGACTGAGGCAGTTTTTATGCTGGAGAAATCAGATTGGAAAGGAGTCCCTTACTTAAGTCCTGGAGATCTATAAGAAAACAAAGAAAGCCTTCTTGCTAGTTACGGCTGATAAGAAAAACA
Organism: Intellagama lesueurii; assembly: GCA_037013535.1. Classification (NCBI taxonomy): domain Eukaryota; kingdom Metazoa; phylum Chordata; class Lepidosauria; order Squamata; family Agamidae; genus Intellagama; species Intellagama lesueurii. The sequence continues at coordinate 57,231,819 of JBAJHW010000003.1, read as the reverse complement.
CTTGTTGTGCACTTAGATAATTTTAGTACTTAATAAATTACCTTTTCTAATCACAAGCTACATATTACCATTGGTTTCTGTTCTGAAACTGCCATGTACATTCAGCATCATTTTGAATGAATTCTCAAAAGAGCTATAAACATAGCTTAAGTTCAAATTGCATGATGATAATATCCTGAACACAATACGTGACTCGAAAGTATGTTACATTAAAATTCCCATGCTTCATATTTTCCCCACTGGAAGCATATAGGAAAAGAAAATGCCAGAAAGATACCTAGAGGAGTCTGTTCAGGAAAGTGACAGGGTATGCTAATTTACAGTTCCTTTTTAATTTCACTGCGCCCTAGGCACAATATATATGAAAGTCATCTGAGGTACAATTAGTTGTAAAACTCAAGACAAATGTAATATTTACACTTTGATTGTCTGTCTAATATCGGTAGGGCAATTAAAGCCAATTAAAAATACAGAAAGGCAGGAAGTTCACATCTGTTTCAACAGAAATTGCTGCAAGTGCCTTGGGATGTTTTCATGTTCCTACAATGGAAACTCTAGAGTTCAAAACAGAAGAGAGATCCTTCATCACAAAGCTCCAAAACATTTGAAGAATAAGAATGACGGGATTTTTGCTTTAGTTTTTCAAGGATAAGGCAGGAAAGAGAGAAAGATAAGACTCTAAGGCAGGGGTTGTCAAGACCTGAGACTGTGGTGACCATGTTCAAGCCCCAAGTCCTCTGGTAGGCCATAAGAAATCTCACACAGCCATTTTTAAAAGGAGAAAAAAACAGGAAGTGCCCAGACAAGCATCTCTGATTCAGTTTTTTTGGAGAGAGTTGGAGATGAGGCTTGTTAGAGGCCCCCAAGGTCCTGGAGTACAAAACCATTGGTCTTATTAATCCAAAATAGTCATTTTTTTTTTTTGGTAACCCCCCCATGGGTTATGTAGAGGCTCAGAGGAATCTCTGGGAGTGACAAAAATGCCCCAGGAGAGCCTCACACTTTGTTCACCCCTGCTCTGAGGATATAGGCAATTGCTTGTAAGGATGGACTTTTTTTTTCAGATAAGAAAAATGTATGCCTGACTATGGAAAAACATAAAATTTATTCACTATATCTGCAACCATTCCTCCAAATTTCACCTTTCTCAGGTATTGTTGTCTGCCTTGACAAATTTCAAAAGGCCAGCAGTTTATATAAATCTAAGTGCATGTATCTATGTATCGTATTTTACATTAGGCATGAGGAAAAGTAGATAAATTAAACATGTGAAGAGGGAAGATACTCTAGCCTCATACGACTCTGGCATTACTTTGTTACTTTCTTCAATTATCACATTTATCCGTGGAAGCTGTCAGTGGAGCTGAAGACTCCGGAATACCGGTATTTCAGGTCATATGGACACTTTCCATGGATATAGGGGGCTGTCCTCAATACTCTTTACATGACAAAACGACATTTGATGAGGATGAAACTGCAGTACAGTGGTGCCTCGACTTACGAACGCCCCTACCTACGAACATTTCGACTTACGAACAGCTCCGGTTGCAAAACTTTGCTTCGACTTGCGAATGGAGCTTTGACATACGAACAGAAAAAAAACACGGGAAAGGCGGGGAAAGCGGGAAATTTGAACTTTCAGTTAACCGTTGGCTAGCAAAGAGGCTGCTTGTCTGCTACCTCGCTCGCCTCAGCGGTTAGAGAGTGTGGATATGGAGAGAGACTTCAGACTGCCTGGTACTGCCTGGTACTGCCTGGTACTGTACTGTACGTACTGTATTTTTTTGGCTTTTTTTTTTAAAAAATTGATTTTTGGATTTGGGCTAGGTGGGGGGGTTATGTTTCTGTGCTCTGATGGGTCTTGCAGACCCTTTCTACAAGGGTCTGTGCTGGCTGGTGTGCTCTAAAATGGATTTTAGTCTTTTGGTTTTAAAATCAGAAATTTTTTTGCAAGGGTCTGTGCTGGCTGGTGTGCTCTAAAATGGAGTTTAGACTCAAGTCTCTCCCCCCCCCCCCCATTGTCTTCTCTCTATATATATATGCTCTCTTTTTGTGCTGAGGGGGTCTGTTTGCTGGAATAATGGTTGCTGGATTCTGTGGCTCCTTGGGTTTGTGTACTGTGGTCTGCTGAACAGTATTCATGGCTCCAAAGAAATGTGTTTTGTTTAAAAGTTGCTTGGATTGGTTTAAAATGTGCTTTGTTTAAAAGTTGCTTGGTTTTGTTTAAAATGTGTCGTTGTAAAATGTGTGGGTTTAAAATGTGTAGGTTTAGCATGTGTGGGTTTAAAATGTGTTTTAGACTCCAAACTCTCTCTCTCCCCCCCCCCCATTGTCTTCTCTTTCTCTGTCTTCTCTGTTTTTGTGCTTAAAAGCACAAACCTTTGTCTGAGGGGTCTGTGTGCCCCAGTGATGACCTTCTTTCTTTCCTCTTTTCCCCATTGTTCCCTCCCTCCCTCCTTTCCTGCCCTTTTTTTAACCTGTCATCTTAGGTTAAAAAAATATTCTCCCCCTAGTGGTAGAGGACGGATTAACCGGTTTTGCATTAGTTCCTATGGGAACTAATGCTTCAACTTACAACCGGTGCCTCTACATACAACCAAAAAACAGCCGGAATGGATTAATCGGGTTTCAATGCATTTCAATGGGAAATGCTGATTCAACTTATGAACATTTCGACTTGCGAACATATTCTGGGACGGATTAAGTTCATAAGTCGAGGCACCACTGTACTCTCCTTCGTAGCCATTTATTTTACACATTTGCATAACACTTAAACTGGGCTCCTTTCACCATTCAACCCCTCTCCATTTAATAGCATTTCATTCTAAACTAACCCATTTGTTTATTCTGGACCAGCCATGCTTGACATGGTGGGGGGGGGGACCCATAGCTGGCTGCCTTGAAAAAGCAGCACCACTATTATCAGTGGGTGTTTTTGTTTTTTTTTAAACTCCTTTCCTGGGAGTCAGTCTCATTCAATGTGGTATGACTTACATCTCAGAAGAGTTTGACAAGATTGCACTGTAACACTCAAGCATTTTGTATCCCTTTACAAAAAAACACTCAATTATGTTGTGCCAAAAAATTTCTCCATCAGGAGTTCTCAATGGAAAGTACATCAAAATGCCAGATGCAGGGGAATGGTATTAGGAGACAGATATCTAGTTGTCTCGTGTGCTCCCAGAGGCATCTGGTGGGGCCACTGTGAGATACAGGGAGCTGGACTAGATGGGCCCTTGGCCTGATCCAGCAGGGCTCTTCTTATGTTCTTATATTCAATGAGCTCCTGAAATTTAGAATAGTTAGCAGAGCACATTTCCTTCTTTGGAAACATATCACATTTGCATTTCTTATTTTAAGACAATAGGAAAGCACAGGCCTAGCTCTGCCCTAGCTTCCTGTGCAAAAAGGAAACTCACACTTAGCAGTGCAGCAGCTGTCTTTCTACAGAGATAGCTAGGACCTAAGATACACCACAGAAGCCTTCCCAGCTAGGCTTTTTTTCTTCAGGTGAGCCACATTTAGGTATCTGTAAGTGTGGGACTGTCAGGTGGAACTCCCAGAATGGAGACTTATGTGATTTGTAGTCCAAAAAACTGGTTTCTTTTCCAGAGCTTGCAAGCTACCAAAGAAGCTACACAGTGAAGAAGGGATGTATAACTGAAAGCATAAAAACAGATGTTGCTGTACAATCTTACATTGTTATGGTAAACTCAAACAAAATGACTGAAAGAAATTCTAAAGGGAAGAAAAACAGAATCATGGAGGAATGTTTTTGGGGTGGGGAGATGGATGACTATGACACAAGACTAGCTTCAACATTTTCTTGGAACAAAACACAGTCCTACCATCCCTTATACTGATTGCAGGGCTTACTGGGAAAGATCTCTATTGTAAGTATGTGCAGTAGAGTCAAGCTATATCTTCAGTAATCTTCCAAATGTAACCATAGAACTACAGAAAGTTCTGAATGCTGGAGAATTTCAAGTGGCGCACCAACATTTTTCTCAGAAATGTTCTGAGATTTCCTTTCTTTGCATTCTCCTACAAACATGAGACACTTTGGATAATAATTTCCAAATTTCTTCCACCTTTCCCTCTCCCCCGGTACCTTGTCACCAATAGCAGGATGTCCTAGAATAATATTAGGCCAGTGTTTCCCAACCTTTGGTCCCCAGATGTTATTGGACTACAACTCCCAGAAATCCTGGCCAGCACGGGTAGTTGTGAAGGCTTCTGTGAATTTTAGTCCAAGAACATCTGTGGACCCAAGGTTGAGAAACACTGCACTAGGTGAAGGAAATTATGGAGGAAGGAAAATGGTGACCAGGCTGCCAGCACAGTGGCATGGCAAAACCCAAAAATTATTATGGGAAAAAGAACAAAGTTTCAGTATAACCATGGCAAATGGCGACCTCCTAAGAAATTGTTGGAGAATTCCTCTTTCCCCTGGAAATTTTTTTGTGAAATTGTCTGTACAGTTTCTTAACCCATAAATGGAGTGAAGCATTTTGAAAGGCCATTTCTGCACTGCTGTGTGACAGCTTCTGAGCCAGATTTTGTAAGTTGACTAGTGTTTTCTAGACAGTTTGGTGAAGGTTAGCAGGGCAAGCATGCATTGAAGATTTGCGTGTTAGACAAGATTTCTACTATTTTTCATCTCTCAAATTATATCCTACAACACATACTTGTTTTTTTATTTTCTTCAATGAGAAATCTGGATGTGATTACTATTAGAAATAAAGTCTTCTTTGCTAACTATTATGTTATTTCAGAAGGTTAAATCCACTACTTAATTCAGTTTCTAGTTCACGCTGCTAACAATTTCCAGGCAGGAAACTTACATTATGGTTCTTTAGAAAATAGCAGATTTTGAACAAGAGGTTGCAAGCAGGCAAGACTTAACAGACAATGATGGACAGTCGGTTTGATGACTAAACGTTCTTATTCTTCTTTGTGTATGTTCCTTCTTTCTACTGGTATGGAACCTCTGGATAGCTCAATGGTTTAGGTTTGGAGTTTGATTCCCCAAGAGCTGTACTCGATGATCCATAGGGTCCCTTCCAGCTCTGCAGTTCTATGATTATTATTATTATATGTTTTTTATTTTTATATAAGTGCTTCTAGTCATTCCTTTGAGACACTCATATGACTTAGCTGAAGTCTTTGTGACCCATAACATTGCCATTGCAAATAAAACACTTCAAGGTCTTATTGATATATGTTTACTTTGTAGCAGTTGTCCTCTTTTAAGAAATCCAGTAGCCTGACCACTGAAGAAGGGGAAAAAACTGGCCTTGCCATTTCAAAACCTCAAACAGGGATTCATTATCCTTACAAAAGTAGTGGCTGTATTAATATGTATGCCACTGTGTACACCCTTTCATTTAATAACATGGATAGGACTGGGCTTCACATCTCGACTTTGAACTTTTGGTTTGATTCCTTCATTTTATAAATATAGTTATTGTTTGATAGGATTTCACAGCTAAAGATTAACTGTCTTTCCCACCCACCCCTTTTCTCTCTTCCAATGAGCAATGTTTATCATGTTAGAACCCTTTGAATTTATAACCTAACCAATTCCCTTTGAATTTGAACTGTCAAGTTTGAAAACAAATCTTTAAACTACTTCTCATTTATAAATCTTATTTCAAAAGCTGTGTGTTTAAGCCCCAGAAAGTAATCACTTGGAAACTTATAAGATGTTTATCTCATCCCATAAGCAGCTAAAAGACCTTCAACACTCACACGCTGCAGACCACATGTCTCCTTCTGTGCAGTATATGTCACTCAAACATACTCGGTGGACTTTAGGAATATATTAGCAAATGGATCCCCACAGCCAGAATGCAAATAACATCCTTTGCTTCTACTTTTGTTGATTCTGAATTTAACCCAAGAGTCCTACTCAGTGTTACAAACAAGATATGTCACTCAGTAAGATGTAGATTTACAGGGTACATAGTCAGAATGTTTAAGGCTGAAATCATTCATCTGTAAGCTTAAATAAGAGGCTAAAGAAAAATAATTCTTGAAAGAAACATTCCAGATTAGGAGTTATAATGGTTCGGAATTGAAAGCCATGTTAGTAACTGAAAGTTTAAGAACAAAAATTAATATCTTCAAATTATTTGAAATAGTTTTAGATGGACTATTTGGTACCATTTAGAAAGTTTACTAAAATGTGAAATAAAATATACTTTTTTTCTGAAAAAGAAAATCACATATTGCTTTTCATTCGCAATATAATATGCCACACACTTTGAAGGAGATTGATTTTGAAAAAATAATAGGCCTGTGACCACTGCCACCCCCTCCCAGAATGGAGGTGGTCAAAGGGCCTCCTTGGTCATGGGTTCTGTGAATGCAAGACTCTCAGTGCTGTTTGAACCAGATTGTATTAATGTAGAGAAATGGGGTACAAAGATGAGTGCAACCAATCCCAGCAGTCCACAGGGAGGCTGAGTTGGCTAGACTAGCCCTGTGGCCTGTTCAGTCCTTACCCAAGCCTAAGTTCCATTCATTGGGTTAGAGTTGTTCATAGTCCACAGTCAGGGTCTGGTCCTCAACACTGGCCCCAGCCAGTTTACTCCCTTTAGGGAAGACTTGCACTGGTGGATATTTACGGATTCCCATACACCAGTCCTTCTTAATGCTTCCACTGGTGCTCCTTTTGGTGCTTCTTCCTCCAGCACATTTGCTGCGTTGGGGCCTGTGTACCCGTCTGGCCTCCATGGTCTCCAGGATGGTCTGTCAGTGATGCTGGCAGGCTGAATGTGGATGTATCTCTCTCAAGCTCTGGTCCTTTAGCAACCTGGATCTGAACCCATATCCCAGTTTAGGGAGTTTCCACAGTCAGTATGCGGTTTTCTCCCAGGGTGCAAAATATGGGGTCCAGCATCTGCTGCCTCTCCCACTTCTCTTCTGACTCTGCAGAGAACAAATCCTCCACTTCCTCCTCTTCTTCCTTTAAACTTGGCTCCCACCAACTGGGCTCCTCCCCCTCTCCTAGGTGTGGCTCATTATCTCCTTGTCCCCATCCAAAACCAACTGCGGTCTCCATTGGGCATACTGAGGGGCATGGGGTGTAGAAATCCTTGGCACTGTAAATGCACCTTAAATTAACTTAATGAATTAGTATTAATCATCAGCATATGTATAATTTTGTTACTGTTTGTTTGAACACTTCTCTTACAGACCATTCCTTCCTAATATATATATATATATATATCTTTTTTTTAGGGTACCTGAGCATTTTAATGAGGAATAATATTTGGTTCCTCTGGCTTAGAAGCTGAAATGTCATTGCTTAAATGGCATCTATGCATCAATAGGTTTGTGTTCTACTTGTGTTGTGGCTCTGACTTGTGGAACCAAAACTGAAAATATAGCATGCCATACACAAAATAATATACACAGAATGGCAGCTGACTTGCAGTGTCATGAACATGGAGAATGGTCTTCTTTTCCCACATTCTCTCTCTTTCTCTGTCTCTCTGTTTTATTATTCTGTTTCTGCTTTCTTCTATAACAGAAAATGCAAGACATGCATACAGAGTACATGATTGCTTGCTTTTTGCTACAGGATACGCGTGGAGCACAATTTAACTTCCGCTACCCTGGTGAGAATCTATTGAAGTCTCCAGTTGGCTTTCCATCAGGATCTTTAAAGCTTTAGAAAACCTGCTCTGATTATTCAGAATACTCATTTGATTTGGCTATAAGACTTAATGGTCTGTGAATGTAAATGAAGAGGAGGAAGTAGTTTGTATTAATTAACATTACAAGAATTTGCTGCTGCTACTAATGAACAGTTTCAGCTTTTTGCATCAAGCCTGAGTATATGCCTCTGCAGTCTTAGCATATATTCTGAAATGCAACACAGCCCACCTGACATGTGTCTTTTTGGACAATAAATTTGCTTGCACACAAAGAAAGGGGTTCATCTGATGATAATATCCCCTAGCACAACTCTGATTTGAACAGGCCTTACACAGGAGACAACCCTAAACAGTTGTTCCCAGAGACGGCAATAGCTCTCATCAGTCACTTAAATGTTTTGTATCAGGAAACAAGAGGGGGATTTATCCAAGATATATCAGGAATCCTATGCATGGCAGCTGATATGTATGAAACAGAGATCTTCTGTGATTTCCAAAACCAGGGACCCAACTAAAACGGACAGCCTCATCTCTTTAAACTCTCTTGCCCACCCAATCCCGGAATAAAGATGTGAGACAGTATTATGGATTAAATACGGGCCACACTTTATTAAATCAACATCAAAATTTGTATTTCCCAACCTTGAGAAAGTAGGGGGCCTGCTGTAGTGCGGAAAAAGGGAAATGGCAGGGGTATCCAAATACCCTTCTGAACATGATATGGGCGAGTCCCCGGCCCCAGGTTCCAGCGGTCTTAAAGGCAGCAGGAACCCGGCCGGCCGCTAATAAACACCCCCAGACATCAAGACATCTTTAATTGATGACTGTTGGTCCGGAAGTGTCCCAGTGTCCAAATTTTATTTTAATGGCAAAGAGATTTTTTTAATTGACTTCACAATTTGTACATTTGCAGGACCAATTTCAATATTTCATAATTTAAAATAATACAAATTGTTGCCTTGTTCTTTTACAACCCCTGCTTTTTTAAAAAAATCCAAGACTTTTTTTTTAAAAAAACCCTTTAAAGTAGAGCTGACATATGGACTCTGTGGCAAGATCAGCCCATCCACAGGAAGTGGGCATCGTCCATCATATCCATCCACAGTCATAGCAGTCTATTAAGCACTGATGCAGCCTTTAGAGTGAAATCCTCCCCTAGCCTCCCATTCCATTAAGGTAGGGATGGCTGTGAATTCTCAGGGGCTCTCTTGTCTGAGGGCAGCTTCTGGAAGGGCTGTTCTAATTGCCAAGCCTGACTGTCCCTCGTGATCTAGATATGTTCAGGCTGGTCCCAGGCCCAAGGGAGGAAGTTATAGGTAAGTAGTGTGGTAAGTAGCTCCAGGGGTCAGCTCTCCTAGCAGGTAAGAGTTGACAGGTTCAGACCTTCCCACTGGGTAAGTAGCTCCAAGGGACAGCCTCCCTGCAGGTACGTGTTGACAGGAACAACTTATTCTGCAAAGTTAGTGTCTTCAGGGATTGGCCTTTCTGCAGATAAATGTTGCCAGGTATAAATTCCCAGACTGGGTCAGTGGCTTGCCACTAAGCATTAGTAAATGGTAAGGAGCACAGGTTAAAACAGCTCTCTTTATTTGGTGTCCCTTTGGCCGCTTGTCTGCCTGGACTGGGGGTCTAGCTTCTCCCTAGACTTATTGCTGAATTCTTTTTCCCCAGATATTTGGGATTACCTGTGCTCACAGCAGACAGAAAGCCTGTCTGCTGTGAGCACAGGAAGAGTGGCCAGACTGTAGAATTGCCATCACAGGCTAGTCTGTCCCAATGCCTCACATCCTTCCTGCTTCCTTCTTCCTCTGTTTGTCCAGGCTTTGCTTCCCTCTGCCTGCTCTTGTGTTCATGTTCTTCCTACTTCCATGCAATTTTCTCTGCCTTGGTATTACTTCCCCCAGCCCTCCAAAGGTTCTTCCTTCTATGTCCCCCCCCCCGACTTTTCCACTGTGTGCTCTGTCTACCTCCCAGTGTTGCCAGGAAACTGTATGGGTAGGATAGCTTCATCAATTCCACTCACCACCATCACCAGTCCCCTGGGACCTGGACCAGGATGGAGGGAGACTTGATGTAATGCTCTACCTTATTTGTGGAAAAAACTACTACTTTTACTAGCTTACGATACAAAGGAGTGGTTCCTAGTTAACTTTCCAGACTACTATCTGACAACAAATCAAGTCAGAATATACATCCCTACTGCTGTGTTCATGAAATTGAAATGTCTATACTATGCATGTTTAGGGTTGTCCGATACCACCCATCTACTGGAACAATGGAAACCCTGGTGACCTAGTGATGGAACAACTGCCACTGCCCTCAAATTATACAGGTAGTCCATCCTAAAGCAGCTTCTTACATTCCTGTATATAGTGACAGATGGCAGGTAGTTAATCCAGACAATGGTTTGAAGACGACTCCATGTGAGTAGTAGATTATCAGAAGCATGGAAAAGTCACTAATAAAGTCACCTTATAGCTACAATGGGCAGACATACATTCACATTTCACAAGGAACTGCTCCTGCAGCCATGTGAACCAAAGAAACATCAACACACATAATTATGGCAGGAGTCAGTGCATGAGTGCAGTTTATCTACATGCAGTGTCTTTAAAAGATACCAGACAGAGGTGTGTGCTGAGGTCGACCATCTTGATTAGAACCTTAGCTGACAAAGTTTCTTCACATCCCTAGCAAACTCTTTCAGGCACTTCTTTGAAAACAAGCTTTAAGGTTTCAGATTTATGCACCTCTCGAAGGGTAATTTGTGAGAATCCAAGATGTGTTCCTTTATATTCCCAGTCAGTATGCTTCCATTCTAACCAACAAAATAAATTATCTTGGGTTGCTTCACACAGGGATATTTTTCAGCTAGCAACTTGCAGGTGAAGATTTCTATGTGTGAAAGTATTGCATTGATAATGTATTAATAAGCTTAAGCTACCTGGTTTCAAGAGTGTCAACAATGGTCTGCTGAATTGTTCATATGCCCGTATATTCTGCTGAACTGTTCATAGTCTCTCATGAGAGGCCTTGTATGAAATTCCCTATTCACTGCATATATGAGTTTGAAGTAACATGAATCATTGAAGAAAATGTTGCATATCTCAGGTAAATATTGCCATGATAGCAACATTAAATAAATTTATCTGCAAAAGTCACTAGAAACAGTGTAGCTTCATATAGCATTTTGATTAAGAACAGATGGCTTGTTAATTAGGATTACCCATTTGCTCTCAATCAATGGTAAAACCTGTATGATAATGACTGATATGACAGGCAATGCAATATAGATGGCCTCATGTAGGAATACATTCACCCAATAGGATTAATTATATCTGATTCATTTGCTCATTTTAAATGTTTTATTCTAAAGTGAGGGATGAAAGATTATTTTATGGAAAGCATACAAATTAAAAATGGATCTAAGAAACAATTACCTAGTTTAGTGGGACAGCACCTGGGTGATTAATCCCTAACATTAATTAGGTAAATTTTACTTCTGTGTGTGAATAATCCATAAGCAGGTTGTGATTTTTCTTCTCTCTCTCTCTCTTTAATTCTTGAAAGAACAACCAAAGTAATTTACAGGTATGTTGATTAAATATGTGCATGAATGAACCACTTGACTTCAGCTGCTAGGCATATATTTAATCAAGATGAACTGAGGTACCATATGAAGCTCTCATGCCCTTCAAAACAAGTAAACCAGGCCTACTTCTCATGAAGGAAGAGATGATGAATCCTAGGCATGTAATTACAAACCTCTGGTTGTATAAGGGCCATACCTTTAACATGGGCAATATGGATCTGGCATGATATTCTATGCTCTCTTAAATTCCACTGTCATCACTGTGTTGGAGCTCGATAGCTATCATTGTCAGAGTGGATCTATGTCTCAGATGTGCCCTTTCACTGGAAATGATACATAGAGACTAAACGACAGCAGTTATTATGCAACAGAATCAACCTTCCATTACAAGTACCCTAATGACAACCATTGCCATCCACACAGAATGATAGCATTGGAAGTGAATTTCAAAAGTCACCTTCCACAGATAAAACATTTTTTCAGCGCCTTCCTCTTAACTAATTAAGAGAGAAAAGGGACAGGACTGAAACTCATGTGATGGTGCCAGCAGAACATTGCATGTGAGGTTGTGCACCACTGTGCCTAAAAATTGCTTATCTGGGTAAGCTTCTAAGCCCATGAAAATTAATCAGTTTCTTTTATTCCATGAGAAAATAGTGAAAAATATCTCTCTTTGCAATATGAGAATGGCTCCATAAATGAGGGGTGAGGGAGATATTGAGCGCAGTGCCAGTATAAATCATGTATTTGCCATTCAAAACACATGAGGAGCTATGTGGGTGTGATCCTTTGCTTTTCACTATTTGCATTCATCTTAAAGGGCATTGTATTTTCCTGGCATTTTGCACTGTGTCAGTCTGTTCCTAGGTTCGTATCTGCTATGAAGAAAAGAGGGCTATAAACAGATCTGTTCATCTGTCTCAAATGGAAAACTGAAGAGAATGGGTTATAGCCCCTTCTGCTGCAGTAGATGTCTTTAACATGTGACACATAAAGCTGAATGAAACCACTAGCCAGGTATTGCCATCATAAATCTTCTTCATCTGGACTGTAGACGTAGAACACAGTGACTAAACATGTGAGAGGCCTCAGTACATAAAAGTGGAATGCATCTGGTAAATGAACAGAACTTTTCACTCAGATAAACAAATCTAGAAAAGAGAAGGGAGGATGAGGCAAAAGGCTACTGGTGTCATATTAACCCGGCAATATCTAGGGAGATGATTCAGGTTATGTTCAGACTACATGTCACATATCTACTTTCTCAGAGGCCTTTATCCAAAACTGAGACCTAGACCTTGCCCTTGTATCAAATAGATTTGGTTAATAATTTTGCATTTGGCTGAAGCCCGTGGACATCCCTAGCATTGCCTTTCTTTCTGTTATTAATGTTGCTATGCGCTATCAAGTTGCCTCCAATTTATGATGATCCTATGAATGAGAAATCTCCCAAATGTTCTGTCTGTGAGATTTGTTTTGCATATGGATTGAACAGATGAGGAGAAAAAATGGATCCTTGTCTGACACCTTTGCATATAGGAAACCATTGTGTCTCTCCATATTCTCTCCTAACAGTAGCTTCTTGCCCACAATACAAGTAACACATCAGGACAATCAAATGCTAAGGCACCCCATATCTTTCAGAACATCTCATAGTTTCTCATGATCTACACCATCCAAGGTTTTGCTTTAGTCTATGAAGCACAGGCCAATCTTCTTCTGAAATTCTTTAGTGCTCTCAAGTAGCCAGGAGACATTTGCAATATGAGGTATTTCTCATTCCATACAAAATGAAAGCCTTTGTTGCAACTCATTGAGCATCATTTTGTCTGTGTGGGAAATTAAAGCAATGGTCCTATAGTTATTGCACTCTTTGACATCTCCTTTTTGGAGATTGGAATGTATATTGAATATTGCCAGTCTGTGGGCCATTGCTTTGTTTTCCATATTTGTTGGCATATTCTTATTACGATTTTGATAGATTCAGCCTCAGTGGCTTGAAATAGTGCTTTTGGTATCCCATCTACCTCTGGTGATTTATTTCTTGCCAGTGCTTTCATGGCAGGTTTCACTTCACATTATAAAACTACTTGTTCTGCATCATAGGACTCCTCTTCAAAGGAGTCTGTCATCCTTTTATCTCTTCTGTATGGGTCTTTAGTGTACAGTTTCCACCTTCTCTGTTTTCTACTCATACAATAATGTGCTTCCCTGTTGGTCTTTCAGCATTCCTAATCTAGGCTTAAATGTCCCTTGGATCTTCTGGAAGATATCTATTATCCCCGCCCCCCCTTGCCCTTTGTTGTTTTCCTCTATTTCTTTGCATAGTAATAGGTATCTTTGTTTCTGCATGACAATCACTGAAAAGCTGCATTCAGTATTCTGACCCTATTTCTGTCACCTTTTATTTTTGTTTCTTGCCTGTTCTTTATGATTTTAAGTGTTTCTTCCATCATCCATCTTTTTTTTCTCCCCTTTTTACTACAGGTATGATACAGAAGAGGGGCAAGATCTGTTCTCGGTCATCCCAGAGTGCAGGACACACAACAATGGGCTCAAGTTAAAGGAAGCCAGATTTCAGTTGAATATCAGGAAAAACTTCCTTAACTGTTAGAGCAGTACGACAGTGGAACCAGTTACCTCGGGAGTTGGTGAGTGCTCCAACACTGGAGGCATTCAAGAAAAACTTAGATAATCACCTTGCAGATATGCTTTGATTGTATTCCTGCATTGAGCAGGGGGTTGGACTTGATGGCCTTGTAGGCCCCTTCCAACTTCTCTTTCCTATGATTCTATAATTTTTTTCATTTCTCCCTAACAATATCCCTGGTTTCAACCCACAATTCTTCTTGCACAAGGTCAATTGAATTTAGTAATGAAAATCTGTTTCTTACGTGGATGTTAAATTGATCAGGCATGTTGTTTAAATTATATTTTGTCACTACGATTCTTTTAGTGTTCTTTTTTAGCTTTACTCTAAGGTTTATGATCAATATCACAATCTGCTCCTGGTCTTGTTTTGGCAGAGAGAATACAGTTTCTCCTTCTCCCGCTTCCAATTACGTAATCCATTTGATTTCTATATTGGCTATTTATTTATTTATTTATTTATTTATTTATTTATTTATTTATTTATTTATTTATTTATTTATTTATTTAATATCCTGCCCATCTAGACAAACGTCTACTCTGGGCGGCTAACAACAAGTTACAACAAATTCATAAAAGCAATAGCAATATAAAATAATAACAGCAACATAATATGGTACAACATGGCAAAGTAAACTATCTAGTCATGCCGACATGTACAGTTGTCTGTGCAGTTGCTTAAATCATTTATTTGCAATAAACAGATAGTTGGCTTCATAGAACTCTATGAGACATTCTCATGGTTCATTTCTGTTCCCTATGGCAAATTTTCCAACAACATTTGGCTCTGCTTTGTTCCCTACTTTTGCATTCCAGTCACTTACGATTATAAGTATGTCTTGTTTTGGTGTGCGATCAATTTCCTCTTGGATGATTGTGTAAAAGCATTCAGTTCCATCTTCTTCAGCCTTGGTAGTTGGAGCATAGACTTGAATGATACTTATGTTGTTCACTTCTGTGAACATCAGCCACTACATGTCTTTTTGACTTTAATCTAGTTGTGTCATTAGTGACACAGCTGATCATACTTGTCCTTTGCTCTTCCCCAATATCTGATTGAATGCTTTCTAACCTGGGGTGTCATCTTCCAGCCCTATCTCTTGTTTCATTTTGGTCTATCTTATCATAGGATTTTTATGGTAAATAAAGTTCAGTAGTGGTTTACCATTGATACCTTCTGTGCAATACTAACAAAATTTAGCTTGAATTGCCACCTTCAGCTACTTCTGCTACCCAGTAGCTGCCTTGAAGAGCGTAGATGTATCTTAGTCTCAGCTGTGACCATTCCACCTTGGGTGACCCTGCTAGGAGTCCAGACTCGTAATGCTCTTGGCTTCTCCCACACACTGAAACTTTGTGTACAATACCACATTTTTCCAAACATGCATGCAGTTTATATGATACCATATGTGGCAGTGTTTAAGTTCCATGCTCTTAACATTCCAATACAATGAATATGTTCCTGTTATTCTGTATTTTCATTATTTTCATACAGGATTTTAACCAGGTTTGGTGTTTTTTTGTTTTTGTTTTTGTTTTTTTAATCCTTCTCCCTTAGACCAGGTTGTTACTTTATGAGATGTACAAATAAAACAGGGGTAGCACTCTGGGACCTACAATAACAACTTTGGTACACAAACAGTAACAAGCAGTGAAGAGATGAAGATGTCAGTTCTGCATTATCTCGGAAGTATCTAACATAAAACTGTGTTGTACTGGTTGGCAGTTACTATGGCAACTCCTTTCTTTACTCTCCCACTGAAGAGCATATCCACTAGCAGAACAGTTCCAATCATTATGAGGCAGTTCAAAGCGAAGTATCACTAGACTCCTTTATCTTTGTCTGCTTACCTAAATTTAAAAAGGGTGTGCCTGGGAGAAAAAACTACCCATTCAAAGTTATGGACTGAAAAATAAGTGATTTCTATTCAAGGTTCATCCCAGATTCATGAACACATGTACTCTCATTACGACATCACTGAGAAGTTAGCTTATGATTCAAAGCTCAGGAATAGGATTCTTAATGGAGAATTTCAACAGTGGTTGGCAAAATGCAGCTTTAGACCCAAAGGTGCCCCTCTTCTAGTGGGGAACTGGATGTCTTCCCTGGAGTGGAGGGAGGAAATGAGCAAAAATGTCATTTTTCACTTTCAGGAGTCTCCAGGAGTGGTGGTTTTGTGATAAAATGGGATGTAGGGCATAAAAGCTCTAAGTAACAAGAAAAAAAGAAGGGAGGGAGGGACTTTTGACAACATTTGATTTTGATTTTTAATTCTTCTGCTCGTTCAGGGAGCTGACGTGGTCCCTGGTGGTTCCTGAAGGTGGAAGATTGGTTCTTGGACCTTCCAAAGCCACCTACCCCTGGGTTATACATAGAAGAGGATGAAGCATTTACCCACCCCTGCCTTGTAAGAAGCAAAATGTGCAGCATATGAAGGAAGAAGGCTGGCTGGGCTATACCTTGTGGAGGCCTGTGAAAGAAAATTTATTATCTGTGGCAGTTGTGCTACTACAGTAAGCCATGCATACACCAGAGAGTCATCCATTGTGGAGTGAACAGAAAATTAGAGACTCTTACTCCCTGATTTGTATGGGGAAATGTCTTGCTTTTGTCTACCTTGAACTGCTTGGAAGAGCAGAGGGGTTTTCCCCACAAGAATATGCTGCTTATTTCGATTACATCATGTTGTTAGTGTTTTGTTTTCTTGAATTTTAAACTTGATTCATTGATCGGTCACGTTTACCACAGAATACCATGGAGGCACTTTGCTCTTGCCAGTCACAAATAACTATAATTAGCTTATTAACAAGCTGCAACTTGTCTACTAGAGCAAGAGCATTCTACCCACAGAAAGATGTGTTTCTCTGCTGCTCTTTTTGAGTAAAGTAAAAGTAAGCTGAAGTCCATAGGACCTTATATCAAATAAAATATATTAGGCCCATAGTCCCAAGTAGAGTAAATCCAATGATAAATGGGATAACTGTTCAGCAATTGATTTAATTGGTCCACTCTATAGTTGAGACTAGCAATAGGATACTGGTCTAAGTCTTTAAGAAGCCAAAAGACTCTTTAAGAAGCCAAAAGTGTTGTCTGAGAAGGTTGGGGGAGCCGGTTGCTACCTCCCTATCCCAGAAGATCGGCATTCTCTTCGGCAGGACTCCATGCAGGTCTGAGAAATTGACGCAGTCCAGAAGGCTGGAGGAGGACGGACACACAATTATATTCAAGATCTACAGACACTACTGTAAGCAAATCTACTGTATTATTATACTTGGGCTGAACATTTATAAAGCTATTGTGATATACGAAGACAGGTGGGAGTAGGCTGGAAGATTGAACATTGAACAGTGAAGAAGCAGACTGTGGAAGAGGACGGGAGGAACATAGAACATGGAAGCTTTTTAAAAAGAGATCTTTAACGAGCGGCTAAATTATCTCTCTGTAAAGTTCCCCCTTAGAGTCTTGTCTGGTACTAGTGAATATTATTGAACAATCCTGATAATTCAGAAGTTGCCTACACCCACTGGAAGTTTATTTAATGAAGATTATTCAGGTTCGGAGTGACACCTTGGATTATAAAAAGGAATAGATTGGGGTTTGATTTCCTTTCTTCTTGATTTTATTTCTTTTGTTGAGAGTGGTCGGGGGAGGAGTTGAAAGAATAAATTCTTTTCTGGGGTTTATTATTTTTACTATTTTTATTATTTTAACTTCTGTCGTTTATGAAAATCTATGATGACGCTGGAAGAGACCTTCCCTTTTTTTTTTTTTTTTTTTTTTCCAGGAGCTTATATTCCACAAACCCTATCTTATCTTTCTCTACTCAAGGTCTGGAAAGCTGCCCAGAATGTTGAACCAGCCAGTTTTGCCTCTTTCTTTCTTCTTCTTCTTTTTCTCTCTTCAAACTTAGACATAAATAGATATCTGAAGTGAAGCTACATGGACTATATTTATTATATCTAGGTTGCATCCTCTTTGGAAAAAAATTTCTCTTTATTAATAACACTGACTTTTTGTCTGACTTAAAATATATTGGGAGATCTTTATCTGCTGGTCGACTGATTTGTGACTGGGTTTGTTGGCTGCCCTTATATCTTTTCATATATATGTACCCTTAATTTACTAGATCATTTAAACCTGTGTAAGAAGGGAGGGAGAAAAAGCAGGTATTTGGGAAGAATATTGAAGAATTGACACATAAAGGTCTTTATCTGTATATATATATATATATATATATATATATATATATATATAATGACTGTAAAACCCAGGGTGGAGAAAGGAAGTCTAGCATTAGAAATCACACCATTAAGACTGATGCAGGAAACCCAGTCTTCTATATTAACAAAAGAAAACTTTGAGAAGTTTATGAGCATTATGTTTAGTCAACAGATAGCTCATTTGGATAAGAAGTTTGATGAGATTAAGTCTGATATCTCAACCTTGGAAATTAAAGTATCAGACTTTATTAAGAAACAGGAGGACATAAACCCACAATTGAGCCAAATAAAAGAGGAGGTAACACAACAACATATAGACAAGAAGTTTGATGAGACTAAGTCTGACATTTCAACCTTGAAAATTAAAGTATTAGACTTTACTAAGAAACAGGAGGACATAAACCCACAATTGAGTCAAATAAAAGAGGAGGAAACACAACAAAATCAAAAATTACAGAGGACAGCGAAAACAGCAAAGAAAATAGAGAAGAAAGTGACAGAATTTCAGGAAGATTTAAGAAAGATGGAAATTCGACAAAACCAATACAAGATATCAATGATCCGAATCCAGATGGAGAATGTTCCACACATCTCAAGAACTCAGAAGGTAACGGAAATCCAGAATGAAGATCCATATAGGAATAAAATATTAAAAATAATGCAAGATAAGCAATATATAAAAGATGGAAGGAATAAATTGTTGTAAGCCGCCCAGAGACCTTTGGGTAGTGTGGGCGGCATATAAGTTAAATAAATAAAATAAAGAAATAAATAAAGAATAGTATCCGTGAAACACTGGAAGGAGTCTGGAATACTACAAATAGAGAAACTGATAGCAAGAATACTGGGAACTGAAGAAATCAATATGTTAACAGACTAGCTGAATCCAAAAAAGGAAAAAGGAGCACTGGGAAATTTGGTGGTCACTACATATATGACCACAAAATAGATAGAATGGTAGACTGATATACAATCATAGCTTAGGAAGAGTTACTTTAAATGCTAGATAAATATTATTAGTTATATAATTAATAATTGGAATTATAAAATATGTGTCTGAATTTGGATTCTCTTTATATATTGTATATACTTTGGTATGATATCCGGAACTACTCTTAGAAGGAATTATTTAGAACTATTATGAAAAAAACTGATTATATAAAAGATGGAAGGAACAATAGTGTCAAGATTAGTATCCGTGAAACACTGGAAGGAGTCTGGAACACCACAATTACAGGAACTGATAGTAAGAATACTCAGAACTGAAGAAATCAATATGTTAACAGATTAGCTGAATCAAAAAAAAAAAAAGAGAAAAAGGAGCACTGGGAAACTTGGTGGTCACTAAATATATGATCACAAAATAGTTAGAATGGTAGGCTGATATACAATCATAGTATAGGAAGAGTTACTTTTAAATACTAGATAAATATTAACAGCTACATAATTAATAATTAGAATTACAAAATATAGGTCTGAACTTGGATTTTCCTTATATATTGTATATATTCTCGTATGTTATTTGGAACTACTCTTAGAAGGGATTATTTAGAATTATTATGAAAATAATGATTTGTATTGTGTTTGTTCAAATCCACCCCCTCTAAATGTATCCTTGTCCCAGTTACCCCCTACCCTGCCCTACCCTTGTAAAGAAGAAAATAATAAAAAAATTAAATAAAAAAAACATGCAAGAGGAATTAAGTCAAATGAATAATATCACACTGATGGGTGCCACTGAAATTTTATTCCACCTGGTTAGGGATACAAATCCTCATGTGTATTGTTTTCACTGGCAAGGATGGATAACTTCTTTCTATGTGAGAAGGTGAGGTATTTTGTTGCACACTTGACAAAAGAGGGAGAAGGATTTGTTGCACAAATTAAGCAAAACTGTACAAAAAAGTGCTTTAATGGAAGTGGTGCTTTAATGCAAATAAAGCAACTTGTGTAAATTGATGATGGTAACTCTTTTGTTGCAGGGACCAGGTATTTGTATCTCTTTTAACAAACAGCCATTGTTGTGGGCTTGCTGTGTGTGCACAATTGTATGTATGTATAGAGGTGAAGCTCTTATGAGGTATATAAAACAACAGATCTGACTACACATACAGCAGGGTTACTGAATTTAAAAAAAAGACAGATAAATTTTGGCCCTTGAAACTGTGCTGGCAACAATATTGAGAAGAGGAGGAGAGAAACAATTCAAATATCAAAGGGATGCTTGTCACATCCTGATGGCCCATTTTATCACCAGCACCTAGCTGGCATGGTTTCATAACCAATGGGTTTGGTGGCTGGCAATGATGGTAGCTGGAGTACAATATATTTGGGAAACTAGCAGAAGAAGGCCGGAGAAGTCTGGGTTAAAGAGTGAAGGGAAGATATTAAATCTGGCTAATTGGTATTTAACATTGAAACACAAGGGAGTATTTACTAGGTGAGAATAAATTTGATCTGTTCAGCATTTTGTTTCAAAAAGCAGAATAGACAAATGTTGCCTTGAATATAAAGATAGCACCATTCAAGAGAGCACACACACACACACACATCTCTCCTCCTCACACACAGAGAAGTTCTGTATCCTCGCCTATGAGACAATACAGGTGAGGATTTACTGTATATCCCTAACATTTCAAAAGCACACAGCAGTGGGATTTTATATCTCTAAGTTAACTCCTCTTACATCTTTGGATGGAACTACTTTAAAGCAGTTTATACATTTAAATGGATATAGGACTCATGTATGAATCTGCCTTTTCTTCTGTGGCAGTGCAATACTAATCTTTCTGTGTAGTCTTGTTCATTACACTGACATTACATACATACAAAAAGAGAGTGAGCAAGAGAGAATGCCTCATTTGTTATGAACATTTTGTGAATACAATAACCTTACTGCCCAAATCCTATCAGGGAAATGCAGAGCACAGGAGCAATCATGTGAGTAGGAAAGATCTCCTTCACCTAACAGGTCACGCACTGGTTAGAATGTCAGGAGCACAACTAGTCACACAATCAATCATGTGAAGAAAAGTGCCCCAGTGGGGAAAAGCTGCCGTGCAATTGCCCTTGCGTGTGCAGTTTTTCTTAATATGATTCTGTCTTAAGTCCTGAAAATTCGAAGCTGGATCAAGAGCTATTATCCACAATAGGGTTATGGATACGTAGTCAATTAATAGTAATAACAGATTTTTAAAAGAGGGGGGAAATATCTTGAAATGTATTGATTATATGTCATAGTTTAGGAGTTATCAAAGGAAGTAGTAAAGAATCCTCTCTCTGTTATCTGAAAATCACTGAACAGCAAGCATAGGAGTAAATGATCACCACTTGCCAAATGTGAAACTGTTCATAGTTAGGACAGAGTATCTACTTGGTGGGTGGGAAATCATCAAGCTATGCTAGATGTGTTGGGCAACAGCAGATGAGTGTGTATGATAAGTATATGCTCTGTAATTTTCCACAAAAGAAAGGAGTAAGGGACATTCTCAAACTGCCCTTACAAAGAATATGGAGAATAGGTTTGTTGTTATAACAATTAAGAGACAGGACAATGAATCATTAGGTTGTGAGCATCATGTTTAAATTTAAAGGGGAAATGTGTTAGCACGTTAGTTCCATTTGATGAACCTCTTATTCAGGAGGGCAGGGAGAATGTTCATCTTTCTGTATGACATTTTGGGATTGACACTGAAATTGTATATGCAGCTGCTGAGAAGTCTCTTTAAGTCTAGTGGGGTTTATTCCCAGGTCAGTGGATATAGAGTTGCAGGCTATGTCTATTACTGGTATTTTAAACTAGAAATCAAGGGTGACTCTCATTGTCTGAGGAACCGGCTTCAAGAAGCACATGGGGCAATAATGTTGGAGATGCCACAAGACTCTGAGCATGGTCATTGAAATCTAGCAGCCATTTTAACCTTCATTTTGTCAGTATAGCTATTGAAGAATCTGAGAAGCTGGAATTTTACCTAGAAATTTATCAGATTCAATTTGAAAAATCATCCAGATAACTATTTCCTGGAGCAGAACCAAGGAAATTCAATTATATATTCAGTTATAGCCACTGCTCAAACCAGAAAACAAAGGCATTTCAGAGAAAAGGAGAAAAAGAAGCAGATGACTGATGAACAAATGGCATTTTTAAAAAAATCTTAAAATGTTAATTTATGTTATTTGAGTCACAGTACTTGTACTAGAAAACTGTGCACTTCTAACAGAAGTAGCAAAAATCAAGTCCTCTCTGTACTTGGTAATGCGCTTACGCTTGACAATTCATGACCCAAAGGTGGGTGGTGCCTGATATTAAAAGGAAATGTTGGTCATACATTAACTTCATTCTGGTCATATATTAACTTCAAGAGAAGAAGAGCCATTTTGTTTGGCTGTGTAATAGACCGCTTTCCATTTAAACATACCAGCTATAAATAATTTAACATTCAAAGGACAAGTTAAAAGCTGCTTTGTGGCAGGCAGAGATAAGTTTCCAAAAAAACTGGCATTGGGGGGAGGGTGAGAATTTTGTAGTGATATGCTACATAAAACCTCTACAGCCTCATCTGAAGAGCGCTTGTTTACTCATATTCTAAGATGTTAATTGCATTTCTCTGTGGCACACCCAGTTAAGAAACAAGGAATGAATCAAACAATTCTATGTAAGCTGTCGCCTGGGAATGGCATTGTGGTAGTTACAAAATGGTTAAAGATGTAACATACAAGGACAGAATAGAGCTATATTTTGTCCATTTGAGCGTTCAAAAATTGACTAGCAAGGATACAAAAGTGCAGTTCCATAAGGGGACTGAAATTGGTGAATCAGAGGGTTAAATGTATTCTTTTCCACCCCCCACTGAGAGTGAAAAAGAACACCTGTCTAAAGAAAATATAACTGCTGCCCAATCTCACTCATGATTTCTGGTATTAAATTGTTTTTCATAAATAGGAATTTCCTTGCAGGATTCATTTGGGAAGGATGGAAGAAACACCACAATTCCTTCACAAAAGGGCATCAAAGCAGCCAGGCCTGTAACAACGGAATGGGCCACAGCAATAATTAATGGGTCTCTCCAGGAGGGCAAGGTTCCTCTTGCCCTCAAGGAGACACTCATTAGGCCCATTAGGAAGAAACCAAATTTGGCGGCGGATGACATTGGAAATTATAGGCCCGTCACCAATGTTTCTTTCCTTAGCAAAGTGGTGGAGAGGGTGGTGGCAGACCAGCTTCAGACGCTTTTGGACGAAACCAATGCCCTGGACCCATTTCAGTCGGGCTTCAGGCCGCGCTATGGCACAGAAACGGCACTGGTCACACTGTTGGATGACCTGTTGAGGGAGGCCGACAGGGGCAACATGTCCTTGTTGGTCCTCCTTGATATCTCAGCCGCCTTTGATACCGTCGACCACGGTATCCTCCTGGGGAGGCTCTCTGAGTTGGGAATCGGTGGCCTGGCGCTTGCCTGGCTCCGATCCTTCTTGGAGGACCGTCCCCAGAGAGTACAGCTTGGGGAGAGTGTCTCGGCCCCATGGAGTCTCAATTGTGGGGTTCCGCAAGGATCGATCATCTCCCCAATGCTGTTAATATCTATATGAGGCTGCTGGGCGGGATCATCAGGGGGTGTGGGGCATTGTACCATCAGTACGCTGATGACACGCAGCTCTACATCTCCTTTTCACCTACTTCAGTGGATGCCGTTCTGTCCCTTCAGCACTGCCTGGAGGCTGTACAGCAATGGATGCAGATGAATGAGTTGAGGCTGAACCCGGACAAGACAGAGGTTCTGAGGGTGGGTGGTCCGTCCATTAGTGGTTTGGGTGGCTCCCTTTCTTTTGGGGGGACGACTCTCACTGCAAAGAGTGAGGTTCGCAGCTTGGGGATAGATCTGGACCCGGCGCTTACCATGGAAACCCAGGTGGCGTCCGTGGCCCGCTCCGCCTATTTCCATCTATGGCAGATTGCCCAGCTGCGACCCTATCTTGATGGTGGGGCCCTCACTACTCTTGTCCATGCGCTCGTAATCTCAAGATTAGACCACTGTAATGCACTCTACGTGGGGCTACCTTTGAGATTGATGCGGAAACTTCAAATGGTGCGGAATGCGGCAGCCAGACTTCTTAGTGGGGTGAGAAAATATCAGCATATCTCTCCCACTCTGGCTGCCTTGCATTGGCTGCCCATTCGTTTCCGCATTGACTTCAAAGTGTTAATGATGATGTATAAAGCCCTAAACGGTTTGGGACCTCGATACTTGGCAGATCGTCTTCTCCCACCTAGATCTACCCGAATCACTCGGCATAGCCAGGAGGGACAGCTAAGGGGCCTAACGCCGAGAGAGGCCCAGAAAGAAAGAACAAGAAACCGGGCCTTCTCAGCAGTGGCCCCTCGGCTATGGAATAGTCTCCCAACAGAGATCCGTCTGGCACCCTCGCTGGGTGCTTTTAAAAGCCATTTAAAAACCTGGCTCTTTAGGTAGGTCTTCCCTTCAGTCAATAACTGATTTCTATTTTTGTCTTTTCAATTATTCCCATCTTGGTATCGATTTAATTTAATTGTTTAAAATTATAATGTTTTAATGATTTTTTATGATATTTATTGTACAATGATGTTTTTATAATATTTGTAAGCCACCCCGAGTAGATTTCGTCTAGGGGGGCGGGGTAAAAATCCAATAAATAAAATAAATAAATAAATAAATAAATAAAATAAAAAAATCATTCCTGCACAAGATTAATTGAAACAGGCATTAAGCTGGGCAGAATTTGCCCATTTCCTGTACAGAACAACACAATGAAAAATTGGGGTCAGGTGGGGAATGAGATTGTGATCTTGTTTTTGTGCGAAGTTGGGAAATCTTACTAGTGCAGCAGGAAGTCAAAGGCAAGACTTGCAAAATCAAGAACAATATATTTTTCTACTTGCATATTCTAACTACATAATTATGGTAACTATTTACTAGGTCACTGCAGATGGTGACAGCAGCCACGAAATTAAAAGACACCTGTTTCTTGGGAGGAAAGCGATGACAAACCTAGACAGCATCTTAAAAAGCAGAGACATCACCTTGCCAACAAAAGTCCGCATAGTCAAAGCTATGGTTTTTCCAGTAGCCATGTATGGAAGTGAGAGCTGGACCATAAAGAAGGCTGACCGCCGAAGAATTGATGCTTTTGAATTGTGGTGCTGGAGGAGACTCTTGAGAGTCCCCTGGACTGCAAGGAGAACAAACCTATCCATTCTGAAAGAAATCAACCCGGAGTGCTCACTGGAAGGACAGATCCTGAAGCTGAGGCTCCAATACTTTGGCCATCTCATGAGAAGAGAAGACTCCCTGGAAAAGACCCTGATGTTGGGAAAAGAGTGAAGGCAAGAGGAGAAGGGGACGACAGAGGACGAGATGGTTGGACAGTGTCATCGAAACTACCAACATGAATTTGACCAAACTCCGGGAGGCAGTGGAAGACAGGAGGTCCTGGCGTGCTCTGGTCCATGGGGTCACGAAGAGTCGGACACGACTTAACGACTAAACAACAACAACAATTTACTAGGTATAGGGTCATTGTTTAAGAAATCCCGGATCTACAGCAATTATAACCTGCCAATTCTGTTCACATCCTTTGGCTGCTATACCAAGTCTGTCACTTCGTCTTTCTACAAAAATAAGTATTTGCTTATTATGCAATAATCTGGCTTTGAATGAGGTTTGGATTGTCTGCATTTACTATAGTACATTAAATTAGTAACTATCGTAAAAACCAGAGCTCTGATCTTACCAGCTAACTGAGCACACTGTAGGTTTCCGTAATGCCTGGTTTACAAAGACGTGTTCAGTGATCAAAGTTCATTAAGATCTGCAGACCAGCAATCTTTAGAAGTCAGAATAACATCATAGCAGACTATAAGGTCCAGTGGATGAAGGCCAGGTAATTTTTAAGATACCACTGATAATGCTTAATAGAAAAAAAGACTGGATAATGATATTAATAATGGGATGAACATACATATTTATTGGGCTTGTGGTGTGTCTTCCCACAGAAGTCTTGACTAACCAATGTTAGTTGTCATTGCAGAAAAATGTATATACTAAAAACTCTGAAAATCTGAGTTTTATAAAGATTCTTCTAACCTATTTTACTTCTGTCTTCATTTATTTTTCACTGTGTAGTCTGTTTAAATGAAAAGCATTCATTTAATTAAATGATGTTTTACTCTTCTTTTAGGGTTTCTAATCTTGGAGGAGCTTGAGATTGAAGAACAATGGCCAGATGATGTTGTTCTGCTACTGAGTCAAAAGCAGAAGGCCAGTCTCTTGATATCAGACCTGCTCAATCCAGACATCTCTATACTCCTAGCAAAGAAGGTTTATATTCTCTTAGCAAAGTAGATTTCTGTTCAGTTCCAAACCAGGAAATTCTTCACTGAATTCCTGGAGAGCAAAATAGGATGGGGCTTTTGTCTTTACACAAAATAAAAACACACACATAGAAGAGGTTCTTAAATACAAATGATTTGTATTAAAGAGGGCGACATAAAAGTTTATTTTTTCATGTTCCCCTTCCATTTAATCTTTCTTTCAACCTTTGTCAAGTCATCTACGATTTTTCATCCAATAGCACAATTTGGCCAGCTTTTTGAGTAGATTGATATCTGTTGGTTTGCCTCTGCTTTTTGGAGTTGTTTTTTAGGGCTTTTATAGCCTAGTGTCATGAAACATGAATTGGGATGGGTGGGAGATGAAACAAAATGATCAGAACAAGGCAGTGCCTCTGGTACAAGAAAAAACAATAAAATGAAAGAGGCACCAAAGGAAAAAAAAAACTTAAATGAAGCAAATATATATGTATTTTCCCATGCACATTTCTAGTA
This sequence comes from Intellagama lesueurii, assembly GCA_037013535.1. Taxonomy (NCBI): domain Eukaryota; kingdom Metazoa; phylum Chordata; class Lepidosauria; order Squamata; family Agamidae; genus Intellagama; species Intellagama lesueurii. The sequence goes on along the minus strand of JBAJHW010000003.1, from coordinate 57,204,833 downwards.
CATGGTAGTACTGGTCATTTTGTATCATGCCCTACCATTCTTTAATGATTCATTATATTGTTGATGATTGTTCCATTCCATAAATTTGTATTACTTTGTCCATATACAACAAAACAAATGGATCCCCCTTCTGTTCTGAAATCACCAGTAAAATGTGATATGGGAATAGTGAATAGAAGAGAGCTGCCTTTCTGAAAGAAAGAAAGAAAGAAAGAAAGAAAGAAAGAAAGAAAGAAAGAAAGAAAGAAAGAAAGAAAGAAAGAAACTTAAAAAATGGGTAGAGAGATTGTTGCAAAGCCAATCATAGTATTTTAATGAAAAGTAAAATTAACTGTTAAAATACTTCCTCTTTTTAATATATATATTTTGAAAATAGGAAGAGAGAGAAAGAGAGAGAGAATGTTTTATCCTGTCAAGTGAAAGTGTGATACTAGGCAGTATCTTTTTTTTTTGCAAGTGTTTGATATATTCTTGGGTATTCCTGAATCTGAAGTAATGAGTAAACAGACAAAACTCACCTTTGAACCCCAAATTTTATTTAAAATACCCTTACTTTAAAAAGCTTGCCTTCAGCCACAGACATACGAGCCCAAGTGGTTTTAGAATGAAACATATGAAATATTCTTTATTATAACATAACAACTGGTAAAATAAACAGAGTTCAACTGAAGTTTATACTGAGTTACCTGCCAGTTCTCAAACATACAACTTCCCTTTCCCAGATACAAAATAACGTTCTCATTTTCTTCAGCTCTTCTTGATTCCACCTCCTGCAGGTTCTGAACTGGCTCACCTTCTGCATTCTCCCAGCCAATCATCTTATTTCTGATGTTACTAGGCAAAATTGGTTAAGGTTCCGTCACTCATGCATTTCTAAAGCTGCCAGTGTCATTAGAGGGACTGGATGATGTCTGAATATTGTTGTTCCAAAACACATTATTCCCAGAAGGTGGATAAGAAAATAAGAAACCTTCCCTTCAAATAATGTTCCTTGAATTTGTTGGCTCTCATTTTTCAACAATCAAGGAATAACCGATCCTCAATGATGACTGGATATCCTGCATTGGATGCAACTACATATAATGATGTTCTTTTAATGAACAGCTGCCTTTATTTGTGGTTCAAGGGTGAGTTTTATCCGTTTACTCACTACTTCAGATTCGGGAATACCTAAGAATATATCAAACACTTGCAAAAAAAAAAAAAAATGAAGAAGAATAAGGAGTATTTGGCACCATCTACACCACTAGAAAATGTTTGCATTCTTATATATTTTCCTCAAGGCCTGTATTAGAGATGGGTACAAACCAGTTCATCCCAGTTCATCCCAGTTCATAAAGGCAGCAGCTCCCCTCCCCCAGCACCACCACCTCAGCCGATCAGCCACTCACCAGACCCTGTGTGCTTGCTTTTTCCACCTCCTCGGCTAATTTCCCAGTCACAAGCAAGGGCACAGACATCTCTGCCCCACCCTTTTGTCTGAGTGGGAGATCAGCCAAGAGGGTGGGGGAGAGAAGCCTGAGTCATTGCCAGGACTTGAAAAATCAGTTAAGGAGGCGCAGGAAGCTAGCATACTGGGCCTGGTGAGTGGCTGATTGAGCCATAGGAGGCAGAGGAGGGGAGCAGCAGTGCCTGTGCTGCCACCTTTACGAACTGGAACAAACTGGGACAACTGGGATGAACCAGTTCATGCTCACTTCTAATCTGTATATTAAAAAGCTATACACATTCAAGGCAATTTACATATTTAATTTTGAATTATCAAATGGTGGAAGACTGAAAAGTGCATATGCATGTGCAAATCCATACTAATTCTCAGCAGTTTCAATATAGATTAAGGTCAATTGAGAATGACCTGCAACAGACCCTTAGAGTACAATCTACATCTGCCAAGATGAGTGGGAATTCTACCATTGATTTCAGTGGGATGCAGAATGCATAGAAATGAGTATAGGAAAGCCCCTAGGCATATAATATAAATTCAGTGATTTTCCTTTGTTGAAGCTTTATTTTATAATATATATATGTGATAGAATAATTATTTTGTGTACTGAAATAGGAACAAATGTTTATGGAGATCCAAAGTAGGTACAAATTTGGTTGAATATTGTATCATACAGTATATTGTATTGTACAGTATATAAAAGAATGAAAAAAAGTGAAATAAAGTCTTATGCTTTGGGATTTAGTAGGACTGATGAAGGTCTCACTTATTTGAGAACAATACTTCCATGAAGAGTTTTAAAACCCCACAGAGCTGATTAAGAAAATATTTTGGAATGGAGCCTTCAGAGAAATCAATTTAGATTTGAGAAAGCGTGCTTAATTTTCCACATTAACAACACCCTGAGCAATACATGAACATCCATATATCCCAATGCACTGGGTTGGTAACAATGCAATGTCACCTTTTTTAACCTGAAAAACTTGAAAGCTGATTGACTAAAGTGGAATTTATTGTCAGAATTTTGCAATTACTGCCAATTATTAAGACAATATATATTGTCATTTAGAGATTATTGGAGTTGTTAAAACTGGTAACTTAAATGAACATTGTATTAGAGATGTGCACTCTCTGGACCCATGTGCAAAATATCATGAATATTTGTTCAATTTTTTTGGCGGGGGGTGGGTGGGTGACAAAATAGACCAAAGAAGCTTTGGATATCCTTGTGTTATAGCAATTTACTTACAGGTCCTTCATATGCAATCCAGTGTTTGTGGTGATTTGCTGATGGACTTGCTTCCCCTAAATATGACCATGGAGAAAAAAGTCAGCTTGTCCAATCCATTGGTTTAGAAGAAGCAGAGCATGATGTGACAACACTTCAAGTATGGGCAGATCCTAGCATTGCCATCTGTGTGTGCTTCAGGAGCTCAATGAACAGAGGGAAGGATTTGAAGCAGTTTAGCACCAGCAGCCTGTTTCACCATCTTAATACTCTGGAAGTCACAAGGTTCATGAGAAGGGTATTTTTTTGGGGAGGCACCCTCCACAGGGCCTAATGAGCAGTGCATGTTGTGCAAAAGAGGCAGAAGATGAGAAGAGTCCCTCTCCAATAACAAACTCCATCCTGGTTCACCAGTCTGTTTATGCAGTAGTGAGCCAGAAGGCTATAGTAAATCACAAGCGGGAGCAGTGAAATAGCATCCTCCTTCTTTCTTTTCCAAGCAACAAGCACTCATGACTTCTCACCACAGTCTCTTTTGACAGTATGTAGACCAAAATCCTGGGAAGGCACTATGCAACAAGTTAGGATGCGGGGAGGGAGAAAATTGGGTTTCTTTTTTTTCATATTTTCTTAGATTTTACAAATGGAAAATCCCTCTGGACGTGTGTGGCCACCATGACTTTTCATAACTTGCAAGAGGTGCGGGAAGGATGGTAGTGATACCAAAGCAGGAAGAATCTCTTATATTTGGAAATGTTGGTGATGGTGTTCCCTTGGCATTGTACTCCTGCTTATTTTGTGATTATAGTCTTGGATCCCAAACAGACACAGACAATGGTCTTCTTTTTCCATGGTGACCCATGTCATTTCTGTGGCAGCTTCAGTTAGGATACTGCTGCTGCCTATGGCCCGTCAGTGATCTGTAGCACTATGACTATCCTGAAGATCTTGTACATGTTGGAGGTTGCATAGCAAAGGTCAGGTTAGCTGTTCAGCATAGCCTTGTTACACAGCATTGGGGTGAGGAATAAGGGAAAGGGCTGCAAGAAAGAAAAAGACTTGGGGGAGGGAGATAAGTAATAGCAAAGAGAAAACAGCATGGAGGGGAGTGAGACAGAAGAATTGTTTAATAAGCAGTTGAATGAAGAGAAAGAGCTTGCAGTTGCATAAGGGTAGAAAAAGAGCACCAGTAGAGTTCATGGGTGAAGAGAGATGCAGACTGTCTGCCATGAGTGGTTGGGGAGGGTGAAGAGAAAGAATCTTTTGAGAGGCAGGTTGCAGAGAGCTTTAGGGTGATGATGAGTTTCTAACCCTTGCAAATCAGGGAGCTTCTAGTAGTGAATACTATAATAATCACGTGCTGTCAAGTCAATTCTGACTTTATGACAAACCTTTTTAGGATTTTCCAGGTAGAGAATACTCAGAAGTAGTTTATCATTCCCTTCTTTTGGGGGTGCCTTATGATTGTGTAGCTTTCCCAAGGCTACACAGTCTAGCTCTACTCACAGGAGGCACAGCGGGGAATCGAACTCCCAACCTCTGGCTCCACAGCCAGATACCTAAACCATTGAGCTATCCAGCCAGCTCAGTGAACACTACAGACCTTTTGAAAACATAAACACATTCATTTCACTGATTTTTGCAATGAAATTACATAGTTCCATTTAATTCTCAAATCTGGAACCATATAATGATGGCAAAATCATATTCTTTTGTTTGTCTGTTGGATTTTCTGAGAAAATTGGAGGCAAATATAGAAACACAACTCAAAACTAGAAATATATGAATTCCTAGCTAACTCGTGGTAGAATTGAAATTACACATTTCTCAAAGACAATGACTGAAATCCTGTTGCACAGCTTGTCATGTGCAACAAGGGTAAGGTCATCAGCAGAGGCAAATCACTCCTGATCAAAGGCACCCTTTGACAATTTAGGGGTGCACATGACTTTGTCGCATTGTGTAGGAGTCAAATGCAGCCTGATATTTATTCAATAGTGACTTGCCACTACTGATGACACCAGACCCACTGCACACATGGAGCTGTGCAACAGGGTTTCAGACAGAGACATATCTGCATATATTAAGGAAAGGCTTTTGTGTCTGACAGGTAATGCATGTGTAGAATTGGATGTTTGTCCAGACTTCATGGAACATTTTGAGTGATCTTTTTATATGCATAAGGGAGACGCATGGCCACTGTGTGTTACACATGCTTAATTGCACACAACCAAGGCTGGTGCAGTGCTGCCGTGTGCCTGGGCTGTTAGTAAAAAGCAGTAAGAGACAATTTCTCTCAATGCAATTATTTTTACATTAAGAGAAAATAACCCGGGACTAACATGTACCAACACTTCATTTCAGTATTTTTGTTTATGGAATAGCTTTCAAAAATAAGACCTGTATTGTGTTCCTAGGTATATGACCTGTCTGAAAGTACTTTGAGTTGGCATGAAAGTACAGAACTCAATATATCATTGTAATTTGAAAAATGATGTACTATTTTTGTATGCTTGTCTACTTCTATTTACTCATCACTCAAACCATTTAATCTACTTTCCATTATATTGCTCTGTCACAGCCATAAATTTCAACCTGAAGATAATGGATACATATCTCATATGACAATCTTCAGAGCAGCCTCTGCTGATCTATTATGTTCTTGAGGCATTACAGCCTATGAGATCTGAAGAATAAAGTAAACCTTCTTTAGAAATAAGTTTAAGAGCATATTTTAAAATAGTTATTCTTATCCAGAAAGGCTCACTGCTCTCATTTCTGGATTGGAAACAGTGAACACAAATGGAATGCACATCTGAACACAGATCTCATTGATCTGCACTCCGTTTCTTCTGATCTGCACTTGGATGCATATCAGTATTCAGGCCCAAATGTTGGCTACATCCTTACTCAAACTCTGCTGCACACTATGAATGGTGTATCTAAATACTGAGATAGCCCACATGTTAATGAAACAAACATAAAGGTAGTGTTGACTTTTAAACTTTAGTCCCAAGCCATACCAGACTAATTTTTCCTCTTTCTCTGTTTTTTGTGTGTTTTTTGTTTTTTGTTTTAAAAGCAGAGGATGGGAGATGAAAGTTGTTTTCTATGGCTCAAGAAGACAGAACCCAAAGCAATGGGTTGTAATTACAGGAAACATTTTGACTGAATGCTAGGAAAAACTTCCTGACAACAAGAACTGTTCAAGAATGGAATGGACTACCTTGGAAAGTAGTAGATCCTCCTTCAGTTGCGGTTTTTCAACAGAAGTAGGATGGCCAACTATCAGAGATGGTTTAGGTGTGGATTTCCTACATTATCAGGGGGATGGACTTGTCCCCTGAGATCCCTTCCAGCTCTACAAAGCCCACCCCTTCCTTGAAAGATGCATATCTGTCATATTTCATGCCTTCTTTGCCTTGTCCAGCAATGTCCAACAATCTGTCCTAAATGGGTCAGATCCTTATAATGTGTTAATAGTAAAATCATATACTTGGATATCAGTATCATATTTCATACACATACAAGAGGTCCCTTGAGAGCTAAATCGCTGTTTTGATACTTCCCACAGGAGGCAGAATATATGTTTGATGAGATTCCAATCATGACTGGAGGGACTGCTGAGCAGGTGGAAAAGATTCAGCCATGACTCCTTTACTACAGTATTCTTGCACACATGCATATGTTTGTGGGTATAAACACACACACACACACCACATCATAGCCCAGGACTGAAAATTCTCATAGACCAACTACTTCTACTGTTTTTTTCCTCAAGCAGGAGCCTTCACCTTGGATTCCAGGAAAAATATCTCAAAACCTTCTAGTGGCTTGGGACTGTTCTCCTACCAGATGTTCATTCCTTAGGCCTTCAGCCTCAGAAAGAGTACATAACTATGGAAAAGAGGAGCTGGTTTTGACAAACTGAGTAACAAAGTGAGGGGGAAAACTCCCAGAAACATTCCTGTGGCTAATTTAGTGAACTCTATAATTTGCTCCCAATTAATTTGTAGGTAGCATAAATTTTATTTTGTTGCTGAGTTGCTATCCATGGTCCTGAATCTAGTTTTAGAACGTTTGACTGGCAAGTAACAGTGATACTCTATTCAGATAAGTGACCCTGCTTTGTCCTGGCCTGTCTCTGCCTTGCTTCATTTTCTGCTATCATGCCGTAGTGATTGTCAGATGGGATGATGGAGTCGCTGATGGAACAGGACAGTATGCTAGGAAAGGCATGAGGTGGCACAGAAAGAGAAGAGGCTGTGTACTCAAGTAACTCTGCAAATTCTGGTTGTTAGTGGCTCTGCTTCACTCAGCACTGGTTTTGACAGGTTCATGATTGCTTTTCATCTGGATCTGTAGAACTTTATAGGAAAAGATTTTGCAACCATGTTACTGAACTTGATTGCTACAATGTGAATTGTCCATTTGGATGTTATTTTTTAATGAATTGCTTGGGGCACCAGTTCAAATGATTTCCAAGATTCTACAATCTCTGAATCAACAAATGCAACCTAGAAACATATATATTTTCAACTAGAGACTAAGTGTTTCATGCCAAGCACCTGATTTGCTTAGTTTAGGATTGTGGCATTTCTGATGAACTAAGACAATCTGCATGCATTTAAAGTTTAAGACAGAGTTGAATGAATAGCATTTGATCCAATTTGTATCCAAATATATGTCATACAAATTAGGACTGGCCTGCTCCAACATGATTTGGAGGTGGCCTGAACTAATTTGTTTTTGAATTTCTGAAACTATTTGTAGGTATTTGTATATTTCTATATTGAAGGGGGGAAGGGCTGAAAATCTGAAGAATAATGGGCTATGACAGGGGATGTTATGCAGCATAGTCAACTTGCATTGTGGTGCATATTTAGTTTGTAGGCAAAGCTGCTTCCTTCTTTCCTTCCTTCCTTTCTTCCAGCTCCTCCCCACACAGAGCCATGCTCAAGTAAGTATACATTGGTGAGATAGAATATGTTATCCTTGTATCTACAATCAATAGCATGGCTTGCTCAAATGCCTAACTCAAATCAGAATGCAGAATATTTGGCACCCACCCTCTCTGCAGCATACACAGTGAAAGACAGCAAGATTGTTTTCCTTGCTTAATGACTAGAAACTAGATTTTAAAAAAGAAAAGAAAATGAAAGAAAAAATAATCCCCAGCTTTACTTTGACCTGTCCAATCAAAGCCCATACACCCATACACACACACACAAAATCTTAAATGTGAGAAAGACACAGTGCAGCTACTCAAAACAAAAAAAGGAAGAAAACTCTAAATCAGAGCCATGTTAGGTGATGTACCATCCTCTCCTTGCCATGCCTGGAGAAATAACATTTCTCAGACATGTGGCTGGGGAATGTATAGATCAGGGTTCAGGGCTCAGCATTTGGAGTTTCCTGGGGAAGTTTCATCTTTTGAAGGAGCTTCAGCTCAAAATATCCTCCTGCTTTGGTATTTCTTTCTTTTGATACAGCAACCTTTGAGAAGGGCAGATCCAAAACTTTACCAACTTGTCTACATTTTTATACTCATAACAGAGGAACTAGGAAGGGCTGCTGAGCAGAACTGTTAGGTACCACAACCTGTTGTGAAAAATACCTAACACTTTTGACTTCTTGATACCATGGGACACCTTGACAAGAAAGCTCAAAGCCTTGCAAGTTTCCTTACCTCCCACCAAAAGGAAGGACTTTATTTAAGTATTCTGTAGGCACAGACAGAAAGCACAGAAGGTACGTAGAGAATCAACCCATCCAAGTCTTCAAACAGGCAAATATCCATGAAGCAAACCAACAGTCATACTTGTTTGCTTTGCTGCTTTGCTCTGTGTGGGACTGGACACGACCCCAACTCTCTGACTGGCCAGTGAGCCAACCTCTGGATACTACCCAAAGAAATGGGTGTGTGTGTGACAGGATCAGCCACCAGTGGGCCACCTACTTCAGAGTCATCAATGGAAACATCTTCGAATTTCAGTTCTTCCATAGATTGGGGAACAGATGAGGGTACCATGTAGCAGTAAGGATGCAGTGGGAGATTTCATGGGTGTGGCCACCCAAAAGAGCCCATTTAAGGAGGTGAGTCAGAGAAGGATGACCTTTGGCCAGACATCAAGGACTGGAAGGCCTGCCTAGCCAAGACATTAGAGGGCCAAGGGGAGTCCCCCGCGGAGCAGTGGGAGACAGTTTGACAATGGACCTGTGAACTGGCCAGTAGACATCCGAGTATCACCTGAAGAAGCAGAATTGCAGCAGAATTAGCAAAGGCTCCATGAGGCTCACCATGGCAAGCTCCAGCATAGAGCCTAGAGATGCCAGAGAAGAGGACAGTCTAAGCCTTCATTGCCTGAGCAATGCAACGTGTGCCCCACAACTGCACCCAACCAACCTGCCAAGGGAGTGCACCCACCATGAGCCCCCAAACCTGTGCCCCCACCTGCCAAGTTCAAATCAGCATGGTGTGGGTGGACTCCAGGACCATCACTGCCTACAGACACAGTGAGGAGTATGCAGGACTTTTCCACTGCATCAGACTAAAGGGGCAGACCTCCCACCTGCATTAGACTAAAGGGATAAACCTGCCAGGTGTCAGTGTCCATCCCACACCCCTGCTGCTCCAGGTGTTCTAGAGTTAGTGGAAGACAGAGGCTTCTATCCACCTGCCCCAAACTCTTCCTAAAGAATGGATGGAATGAGATTCTAGTTGTTATTTGGAGTCCCATTGATGTGTAGAGTAATATGGCCTGGTTGGCCACCCTGTTACTGTTGTTTGGTGTTCAATAAACAGTTGTGTTTAGCAAACTACTGATGTCGCCATGGAGAGGCCAACTTGGGCCACTCACATTCTGTTTTACTGTGTTTATTTTGTATGCACACACACAAAAATGCAATGAAATCTCAGGAAATTTCACAGGTGAGGATGAGCATGGTGTAATTCTTCATCCTTGGCTGCAAGGATGAGAAAAGTTAGGATTCACGTTCCTACTGTCAATAGAAGACCCTTCCTGCAGCTTCAGCTCTAATTCTGGTTGCTTTGAAAGAAGCCTGATTTATATCACTGCAACTGGTCTGAAGGGGTTAAATTCAATCTGGGCTTCAGTCAAATCCATGCACCTTCCTACTTTATAAGTGTTCAGATTATTCAAAGCAATTTCCACATAAAATCTTTGTAATTTTTATGACAGCATGTAAAATAGGTCACTTTTATTTCCCACACATTGCAAATTGGAGTCTAAGGCTTAAAAGGTTGCCTAAGAGCACCTAGCAAATTCATAGGAGGGGTAGAATTTGAACTAGAAACTTTCTGTACCACTGCTAAGTATCCATTATTCTCGATTTCAAACATATCCAGTTTCCAAGCCTTTCTTTTGAAACGCATGCACGCACGCACACACACGCACACATACACACACACACACAAATTGCACAGAAGTAGCTGTGCTTCCAATCCCTGACCTTTATCTGTTGCAATTAATGGGAACTGAAAACTCAACAAGCTAAAGTGGATACACTCTGCTGGAACTTGTCCTTGACAAGCTTCACTGAAATTAATAGCTATTGTTCAATTAGGCATGTTTTGTGCAACTGCTGTCCATGTCAGTGAGGTTCTCCATGAAGAAACTTCTTGTGGATGCTGCCCAAAGCAAATGGACAGCTGCTACTTCAGATAATTTTTTTTTAAATCTTCAGTTATTACATTTTAAAAGGCTTCCCATTTCTCTCCCCTAGTCCTTCAAGTAAAATAACTCCCAGAAGTTTTAAATGCTCTGACATACGTTTCCTTTTAAGGACTAGTACAAAAGGGATTACTTGTTTTAAAAAGGACTAAAATGGAATATTTATAGCTCTTTGTTTCCTGGTGAACCATACAATGCTAACCTGGCAGCTCAGAAGAAATCAGTATTGAGATTTGGATTTGAGAAAGGAAAGAAGAAAAAGAGGATTGTCAACTCACTGCAGAATATACAGGAAGATATGGTTCTCCCACCATTTTTCTCCATTCATATCTCACTGTTTGTTATTTAGGGTATTATATATCTTCAAACATTTGCAATTATTTTAATTAGAATTAAACATCCCAAAACAGCAATTCCATACACCTGTACCTGAAAACAATTCTCACTGAAGATATTTTCTCTTTGAAGTCAGTGGGGTTTCTGAATAGATATGCATCAGGTTGTGCTGTCATTTTTGTGATTCTGTAAAATAAGGATGCTATGCAAACTGGATGATATATTACATAATTCTCCCTAGTTATGCTAGATGATTTTATTTTGAGTCTGAGACTTTTCTATTTGGTGTTTTCTGTTTGGTGTTTTCATGACTCTGTTTTCTGGTCTCTCACAACAGGATGCTCTGTTGCCAGTGGGCAATGGCTCTTTTTAAAGAGGATTAGAATGTGATAAGCACAAAGAGGCTAACAATATTATTAGTAAACTACAGAGAAAGATTAGAATGCTTACATCCCATCTGATGTTGGACGCCCCACAAAGAGCAACAGAGGACAGATCGCCAGAGCAAGCCAGCAGGCATCACCTTCTAAGGCATCAGTCTCCATTGAAGCTTATTTGTCAGAGATGTTCCTAGGATATGTAAACATTAATACCTAAATCAGTCAAACCTAACCTTGACAGAAGCAGAGATCACCAACAGAATCTGGCCTCATTTTTGTTGCTGTTGTTTATATGTTCCATGCTTCTCTGTTTTCCACGTTTCCACCCATTTTATCCCTGTACGTTAAGTCTGAGTAAGAGGAACAGATTGGCCCAAAGGCACCATGTAGGCTTTGTGCCTAAGCCCGGATTTGAACTTCAGTCTTCCTGTTGCAAGTTTAACATTCTAGCCATTACACCATACTACCTGCACCAGTGGTTACTATATAAATGCAACCAAGACTGAAATAGATTAATAGAAAAAAAGACAAGAAAGAATGTGTGCAATTCTGTTCAATGTGTAAAACTCTGAAACATGAAAATAAAGCTACCTGACTTGCATAATGCTCAGTTCAACCAGTTCAATTTGGGGAACTGGAATGTGGCAACTCCAGTGGAGAATAAATTAGCGATAAGCACAATTTGTGTCATTGCACATCAGCTTTCCTGGTTACAAGTCACCGGTTGAAGTATTAGTCTCAGCTCTGAATTTCCTGGTTTTGCAGAGCTTCAGCTGACATTAGATAGCCTTGACTCTGATCAATATAGTGAAAGATCATTCAATATAATGAAAGATTGGCCTCAGCTCTGAGAAATGATAACCTGTTTTTGCTAAAAGTTGCATCCTTTTAAAAACTAGATTAAGCTGGATATGAAAATAATAGAAATACACATTTCATCTCAGTTTTGTTACATGTCCTGCATTTTTTCTTACCATTTTAATGTAGATGAATTGTAGATGCACTCTTCTGTTCCTTTTATGTATAATAATAACTGTATCTTGTTGGTAGAAATTGGCCATTTTCCACATTGGTGATCACTTAAGTTTTATGCACATTTTTATCACTGAAATACAAAGTTACATAATGCACTATTGATCTATGATCTTATTATTGTCCCTATATATTACACTGCATAATCAAAATGCATGCACATCAAGAGTACATTTTAAAGGAATATTCCCATCTCAAGCTCATTCCCAGGAATTAACCACAACATTTTCACTTGTAAAAGTAGTGGATTAAGTTAAGCTGATAGCCACTGATTTGTCTAAGGCCAACTTGAGAGCTTCTGGGCAAAGCTAAAACAACAACAGCAACAACAAAAAATTCATAGGAAGTTGTCTTTTGACTAACCAGAACGATCATCCATGTAGTTCAATATTTTCTCATTGATAGTGGTTTAAGGCAGAAGTCTTTCCAAGAAGTAGCTGGAGTTGCTAAGGGTTGAACCTAGGACCTTCTGGATTTGAAGTATCTGCCTAGCTATTGAGCTGCAGCCTACAGGGTTTTTATTTTATATGTTAATAATTAGGCAGTTTAATAGAATGTAAACCAGATCCTTGACTTTCTGTAAAACATTGCACTTACTGTGCATCAAGGGTCTCAGTTACGAGTCTATATGCTTCTCTGAATAAACTATTTCCAGTATTTCTATTGCTCCTCAGGTCTTTAAGAAATGATTTAAATGGATGTAACAAAAGGTTGCAGGCATAGTCCACTAAGATATCAAATGTAAGACTGCTTCCTTTGACCAGCCTCAGAAAATATAAACATATTTGCATAGGATTATATAAATGAAAAGGATATGTTAGCAACAAATAAATATAGATTTCCATGTGCCCCATCCACAGATCTCATTTTTTGTAAGTTTCCAGAACAGGAAGTTAAATTGAATTGGGGGAGGGGAGCTGATAGCTCTACTCTGATTAGGCATACTTCAGTCTCAAGAGACTATGGTAACGTGCTCTGTATGGAGGACTTGGAACAGTGTGTAGTGTGGCTGAGAAGGCCAATTCGAGAGTGACAATCCCTTCCACACTGAAGACAAATACAGTCTGTCCCCTGTCCAGCTCCCTGATTTTGCTGCTTTCGGGACTGCCTCTTCGCCTCGGTCTGCTGGACAAGTGTCTCTTCAAAATGGGAGAGGCCATGATGCACCGCCTGCCTCCAGGCTGAACACTCAGATGTTAGGGTTTCCCATCTGTTGAGGTCCATTCCTAAGGCCTTCAGATCCCGCTTGCAGATATCCTTGTATCGCAGCTGTGGGCTCCCTCTGGGGCGATTTCGCTGCACTAATTCTCCATACAGGAGATCTTTTGGAATCCGACCATCAGCCATTCTCATGACATGCTCAAGCCAACATAGACGTCACTGTTTCAGTAATGTATACATGCTAAACATTGCAGCTCGTTCTAGGACTACTCTATTTGTAACTTTGTCCTGCCAGGTGATACCGAAAATGCGTTGGAGACAACGCATATGGAACGTGTTCAGCTTCCTCTCTTGCCGTGCACAAAGGGTCCAGGACTCACTGCAGTACAGGAGTATACTCAGGACACAGGCTCTATAGACCTGGATCTTGGTATATGCCGTCAGCTTCTTATTAAGCCATACTCTCTTTGTGAGTCTAGAGAACATGGTAGCTGCTTTGCCAATGCGTTTATCCAGCTTGACATCTAGGGAGAGAGTGTCAGAGTTCATTGAGCCAAGGTACACAAAGTCATGAACAACCTCTAATTCTTGCGTGGAGATGGTAATAGAGGGAGGTGAGTCCACACCCTGGCCCATGACTTGTGTTTTCTTCTTGCTGATTGTTAATCCAAAGTCTTGGCAGACCTTCCTAAAACGATTCATGAGTTGTTGGAGGTCTTCAGCAGAGTGGGCAACAACAGCTGCATCATCGGCGAAGAGGAAATCCCACATGCATTTCAGCTGGACTTTGGTCTTCACTCGCAATCTAGAGAGATTAAAGAGCTTTCCATCTGATCTAGTCCAGAGATAGACACCTTCTGTTTCAGTTCCAAAGGCGTGCTTCAGCATGACAGCAAAAAAGATCCCAAACAGGGTCGGCGTGAGGACACAGCCCAGTTTCACTCCGCTTCAGATGTCAAAGGGATCTGATGTTGAGCCATCAAAAACTACAGTGCCCTTCATTTCCTCATGAAAGGACTTGATGATGTTAAGGAGTCGAGGTGTTCATCCAATCTTGGGAAGGATTTTAAAAAGGCCGTCCCTGCTAACCAAATCAAAGCCTTTGTAAGATCTATGAAGGCCACAAAGAGTGGCTGTCGTTGTTCCCTATATTTCTCCTGCAGCTGTCGGAGGGAGAATACCATGTCAGTGGTGGATCTATTAGCTCGAAATCCACAATGTGATTCTGGATAAACTCTGTCTGCAAGCACCTGGAGTCTCTTCAGCACAACACGGGCAAGCAGCTTCCCTACAACGCTGAGAAGAGAGATGCCACGGTAGTCATTGCAGATGCCCCTGTTATTTAGTGCCTCTTCGGTTACAATATTCTCTGTGGAATATACAGTGGTGCCTCGACTTACGACCATAATCCGTTCCAGAAGATGGACGTAACTCGAAATGGCCGTAAGTCAAAGCACCATTTCCCATCGAAATGCATTGGAATGCGATTAATCTGTTCCGGCCAAAAACAAACAAACCAAAAAATAAATAAATAAATAAACAAACAAAAGCCACACACACAGCAAACCCCGTTGGAAGGTGCTGGGGCTGCAAAACAAACAAACAAACAAACAACCAAAAATAAACAGAGCGAGCCCCGAAGGCGCTGGGGCTTTAAAAAAACAACAACCAAAAATAAACAACAGAGCAATCCCCGTTGGAAGGCGCTGGGGCTGCAATAAAATAAAATAAAAATAACCAAAAATAAACAGAGCAAGCCCTGAAGGCGCTGGGGCTTTAAAAAAAACAACACCAAAAATAAACAACAGAGCAAGCCCCGTCGGAAGGTGCTGGGGCTGCAAAAAATAATAATAACCAAAAATAAACAGAGCAAGCCCCGAAGGCGCTGAGGCTTAAAAAAAACAACACAACCAAAAATAAACAACAGAGCAAGCCCCGTCGGAAGGCTCTGGGGCTGCAAAAAAAAAAAATCACCAAAAAACAAAACAACAACACAGCACAGAAACATAACCCCCCCAGCCCAAAACCACGCTGCAAAACCCACCCAGAACAGTTTTTAAAAAGCAGAAAGCAGCACCTTACCTTACCAGGCAGTCCCAAGCCTCCTCCGATCGCACACTCTCTAACTGCTGGGGCGAAAGAGCTACAAAGAAGCAGCCTCTTCGCCACCAACAGTTTGCAATTTGAATTTCCCGCCTTTTTCCCCTGACTTTTTGTGTTTGTAACTGGAAGCTCCGGCCGCAAGTCGAAGCAAAATTTTGCGGCCGGAGCTGGTCGTAACTCGAAATGGTCGTAAGTCGGGACGTTCTTAAGTCGAGGCACCACTGTAGCTCAGAGTAGTGCTGCACCCAGCGTTCCATATGCTGTGCTCGATCCTGGATGACCACGCCTGTAGCAGACTTCAAGGGAGCAGTTTTCTTCTGTATTGGACCTAAAGCCTGCTTGATACCATCATACATTCCCTTGATGTTACCTGTGTCTGCTGCTATCTGTATCTGAGAGCAGAGCTGAAGCCAATAATCATTGGAACATCTCCTGGCAGCCTGTTGGACTTTGCTACGAGCAAGTCGAAGAGCCTGCAAGTTTTACTCACTAGGACAAGCTTTGTATGCTGCTAGAGCTCTCCTCTTATCCTCTATGGCTGGCATCAACTCCTCCGAATAATCCCATGTATATATATTATACATTTACATTCTATATATAATAATATACAGAATGGAAACGTTTAGAATTTCAGAGACTATTGAAAATGGGAATCAGGCCACCACTTAACGCCTTGATGTGCATGTTTTTGTTGTCAGACTATAAGTTTTCTACCTCTTTAACCACCTGTTAGCTTCACCAAAAACAACTTATTCGGATGTCTTTGCAAATATGCATTTAAAGCATTTCCAACTTCTATGCTGATTTTAAAAATCCCTGGGGGAGATATCATAGCTAGCACTTCCTTAGGATTAGACAGCTGTGAAAGGGTGTATTGCAGGTGGTCTGCCAAAACGTGTAGCATTCTGATGGCAATTGTCTTCCAGAGAGGTGTAGACACTGTAAGAAGATTATTCTAAATTCCTGATGCGAAACCTTTTCACATCTCCTGTAAGAGGTGCTGTACATAGAGATGACTTCACACCTTTTAAAATGATAAATTTTAAAATGAACATTGTCATCAATATAAGGAGAAGTGTGGGAATGAGAAAAAAAACTGCAATATTTACAGCCTCTTTTAGTGGTGCTTATGTTGAGGAAAATGTGAAAACAGCAGTCGACATGTAGGGTGTTATAAGAAAAGGAAAGAAAACCAACACATTTCACCCAGTATGTCTTTGAACTTCAGAGATGCAACTGACATTCCTTTCAGCCATATTCCCTTCTCTCTCTCTCATTCTTCCTTTTTGAAAAAGGATATGGAGAGGGTAGGAAAAAATGAAGAGGATTACCCCATGAAAAAAGTAAATGATTCTCACCAAGCAAGTTTATCCGAGCAAAACTCAGTGAACTGCTGGTTTTGTTCCTTTGTCTGTAAAAAGCTGTCTCAGACAGCTCTGCTTAACTTCAGATTTTAAAGGCAGACGAACAAGTACGGTAATTTTTGTAGACCTGTTTTGTAAAAATAAATTAATTAGGAATTTGTTTCAAAACAGCTCTTTTATTTCTTTCCCCAGATAAATGCAACTAAAAAACCTCAGCATCTGCTGAGCACAGAGATCTATTCTTCGCATCACTAAAAGACCCACTCCCACTAGGTGGTGATGGCTTTGTTCTCCATATGAGAGAAGATTACTGTATATTTATTTCTGGGATTATAGTAAAGGGATATTTTGAGACTGAACTAAATTTTTTAACAATATATTTAATGTACCTAGTTTTTTGTCTGCATGAAGCATCATGTCCTAATTTAAACAGAGAGGGAGGAAGGGGGGAAAAGTTTAAGTTTAAGAGAGAGTTCTAAGGAGAAGAATATATTTTGGTAAAATAAGGCATGGACTTGTTTCATTTTGAAACATATCTTTAGAGTTAGCTTGATTTGACTTCAAGATGCAGTATTTGTGGGGAAAGGATCTTAGCCCATCAGACCAAGTTCTTAATTCTGATAGCTGTAGCACAGTACGAATGGTCCTTGCACCCTTGCACTTGGATTGCATGTGGTAGGAATGCACTAGCAATGAAATATTTAGTTGGGATATTTGCTGAGGGTCAGACGCTCTTCTTCAGCAAATCCTACCCATGTGAACTTGCCTGTGCTATGATCCTATCTAGTAGTTCAACCTCCAAGTTTGAACAGGCCCTGGCTGTGCCCCTCTGTAAATCCCCTCCAATATTAGCAAAGTGTGTGGTGATGAGCAGTGGAAGTGCTGCAATTCTCAGTGAGTGGACACAAACCATCCACCACTATAATTACCCACACTGCCCTAAGAGTTGCTTCAGTTCAGTGTGGCCATTTAAAATGTCACACTTATTGAATGCTGCCTCCATTCAGTAAGTGTAACTCTCCAAGGTGACACAGACGTCAAAACAAGCAGCAATGGCAGGCCCAGCTAAGCTGCTGAGGCTCTGCTAGCTTGCAAAAGTTGCAAGAAAACTGAGGTTGAGTCTCCTAAATACTCTACATGCCACTCACAAAGATCTAGAGAAAATGAACAGGTGTTGCAACAGACTATAAAGGGAAATCAAATAATAAAGGGACTATATGACATAGTCACTCTACTTTTCCAGTAAATGCTTCTAACACTCCCACTTCAGAAGTCAGGAGCTGAATCTGCCAGACTATGGAATGCCATGTGGCCCTGTTAGGAGATTTACAGCACCACAATGTGGAAATGAACTGAACATGTCCTTGACCCAAATAGCATTAAGTTTCAGTAATCAATGTTTTAAAAGCCATTCCATTTGAATTCCTCTCTCCCTTATGGAATGGGCTTTTCATTAAACCATTCATTTGGATAACCATCAGTTCTCCATGTTAGTGAAGATTTTGATTCGGATATGTAAGGAAAACTCACTGTAATGCCATCTTTGTTTTGCATGCCCATTTTTAAAGGGAGACGCATCAGATTTTGGACTTCATAATATTTCTGAGTTTTCACAAGTTTTACCATCTTTTAAAGTGAAGAACACTATTTAGTTACAAACTACAAAGTTTTAATAAAGCATATTCTACAAGCGAAAATAAAAATAACATGAAATAATTGAACAATTAAATAATAAATAATTAAACACATTATAATAAAGAAACTGACATAGAAGTTAGATAGCATTTGGGGCCATATCAAATACTTGGCAGGCTGTTGTCAGCCACTGTTAGGCAGGACACAGTACTAGGTTAATAAACACCATCTTGTTCTTAGACAATTTTCTCATGTTATCAGCATACAGAGGCCAAGTTTGATTCACCAAAGACAAAGCATGTTTTTTAAAAACCAAAGAACCTGAAATTCAGGTGAAAACAGAGTCTCTTACTATTACTCACCTAACATGTTTAAGGCTGGTAAAGAAACTTTCCTTTGGATTTATAATCAGTAAGAATGATAACTGGAGAACGTTCAACAGATCTAGGAAATGTAAGTATTAGAGGAATTTATTGTGTTCTCATCAGAACTTGGAAATGTTACCTTTTTGGTCTACAATGTCCCAAATAGGCCATGTTTGTAGTCCAAAAAAAGTAATGTTTCCATGTCCTGGTCATTCTATTTGTTTCTGCATCTTCAAGGCTAAACTAAGCTCATTAAGTAGTTTTCTGAGTTATGCCCACTAGGACAACACTAAGGCAGGTTTTTGGTTTTTTTCTTCCTTTTCTTTTTCATCATTTTAATCTTTTCCTTGGCTGGACAGGTTAGTTGTGCCTAACAAGGTCTAGTCATTTCAGTGAAACTACTCTAAGTAAGACTAATAATGGTTTAAATCAAAAATTCTACTTTGATTTTAATCATTATTATTACCATCCCCACATTCTTACTGTGAGAAAGGTCTACTGCCTTTAAAACTAAATACTGTGTTGTATCTTTTCTGATACACAAAAGGACCTGTAGTCCAAAACCTAACTTTTCCAGTCTTTGCTTGTTCTTGTTGTGTGCCCTCAAATTGGAACCAACTTATAGCAACCCTTAACAAGTGAGACATTAAAGGAGTATTCTCAAAGGCTTTCATGGCCAGGATCCGATGCTTGTTGTAGGTTTTCTGGCCTGTTTGGCCATTTTCTGGAGGTTTTTCTTCCTAATGTTTCACCAGTCTCTGTGGTCTCTCCTGCCCTCTGAAGATGCCAGCCACAGAGACTGGTGAAATGTTAGTAAGAAAAACCTCCAGAACACGGCTAAACAGCCCAGAAAACCTACAACAACCATCATTAAAGGAGTAGTTTCAACAGTTTCACACACCCAGTGAGTTTCCATGGCTAAACAGGGATTCTAACCCAAGCCTCCTGAGTCCTAGTCCATCACTCTGTCCACTACAACACACTGGGTATCAGTCTCTGCTTACCAGACTGTAATACAGCTTGCTTTGTGGACCCTCCTCTAAATGTGAGCTTGACAACTTCCCTGATTACAGTGAAGATTCTCACAGAGCTAATAATTAATAGTGGCAAATATTGTCAACATGTAGTCTAAAGTTTTTTTAAAAAATAAATATCCAAATCTAACAATCTTTAATAAGACCAACTGGAAAAAATGTGTTTCACACAGAGTTGAACTTCTTTAATGTACTGTCTTTTGCAAGTAGAACAGTTATCTCAGAAGAACTTCCAAAAGCCTTTGGCATACAAAACAGTGCTAAACATGACATTTCCAGTCCACCACTGATTTGTTGCAATATCTAATTAGAGCATTGATCTGTGCACTTAATTAAGCTCTAGTGAGATGCCAAGTGGTTAATGAGATATTTGTTGCCTGCATTTGTTTGAAAATTGGGTATAATTTTGGTGATAAATCTTTGCTGCTCTTCTAAAATACATTTTAAAAGGCAAGTATAACATGCCACAATCTCTGATTTTACAAAAGACTGCAACCATCCTTTCAATTTAGACTCACCTGTCCAAGTTTATAGAAACAGCTGTACTGATGTCAAGATGAAAAGAAAATGGCATTGTTTTAGAGATTGCTGAGGTCAAGATAATGGTCAAAGAGACAGCCTGAGCCAAACAAGATGTTCCCATTATTTTATCTTATCTTCAGTTGTGAGAAGTCAGAAATCAATGCAAAGCCCTTGAACTCTGGACTTCATTCAGCTTCAAGGTAGCTAGATGTGTGTAAATTTCCTAGTATCCTACTGGAAAGCCTTTCTTTCAAAGTAAATAGAAATCCAGATCTATTGAACTGTTGATGTCTCAAAGTGTGGCACCAAAGTAATGCCAGCTATTCATACTTTGCTGTGTAGCAAGCAATGTCTTCTAAACAGCTCAATTTGATGCTGACAGAATGAAATAAATGTAATAGTTTAAGGCAGATTAAATAGAGGCTAACAGTTTCTTGTGAAATTTTACAGCTTTCGAGTTTCTTCACATTTTATTTTTTGTAATTGAAAACATAAAATTGCTTTATACTGCCAAGCTGTTGAAGCTGAAAATCTCACTAAAGTCTCAAGAGCTCCGGAAATACTATAAATTTCTATTTATATAATAAGCAAAAATGGAAGTGAATTTTATAATTGCTTGGGAAACTGGAGTCTGGTCTTTATAATCAGTGTATATTAAAGGTGTAAAGGGTACGATCAGATGGACATTTGTTCCCTTGTTTGGTCTGCTGTGGAGATGGGCTGCTTTGCTCCTTTTTCTGCTGGAGTGAACCAGCCTGTCCCCTGAACATTGCTACTCAGACCTTTCTGGATTCCTTCAGGGGCTTCTACTTTTTTGGTGTGGGTAGGATCACTGCATTTATGGTTGATTTCCAGTGCATACCATTGCTGGAAACAAACCAAAATGATCTTGCAGCTGTCAATTGCCCTTCCACTATCAATTTGTCAATATTATGAATTGGCTTGAGAAGAGAGCTTAGCCACAATATTGGTAAATTAAAAACTTCCTCTGCTCCGTGGAGAGGCAAAGGAAGTAAACTTTTTAAAAATTGTACTGTGACAGCACTGATGTGCTGCATATCTTTGAAAAGAATAAAATAAAACTTAAAGACAAATGGGAACTTCCTGACAGAAGCAGGAGAAAACACTTGAAGGGGCAAGAAGGGAGATTTTTTTTTGAGATAGCAATTACACAGGTAACACATGCTAAATAGTGAAATTAAAAACTTCCTTCATTTGCTCCTTGATGGAGCGGGGGGGGGGGGGAAGCAAAAAAGGGAATTTTTTAACCAATTAGGGCAGTGCTGATGCACTTGCATCACTTATAGAAAATAATGATTTAAAAAAAATCTTCCTCTCAGAAGCAGAAGGAGAAAGAAAGGGAGAAAGAGTTTTGGTTTTTTTTGGTTTGTGTGTGTGTGTGTTTAATTTTAGCTTTCTTATTGGAGCCAGACCAAATAGGATTGTTTGAGGTGCATATGCTACTGGTATGCAAGAATCACACCAGATGGCATACCAAACCTGTAGTGGAGGCTACGTGACCCTATTTAGCCCACTCTAGCCTGTTTCAAATGAGCCTGTGTAGACAATCCCTAAGAGATACAAATAAGAGCAAGCTTAGCAAAATTGGTTTTCATTTGAAGAATCTAGTCTCTGAATATTTGATCCTTAAGTTGCAACAGTACACCAGCCTTTCCCTTTTCATTATTTCCTTAAATTCAATAGGGGGATATGCTTCAAATGCAATCCTGCACATCTCTACTCCAAAGTTAGCTCAGTTCAGTGGAAATAATCCATATATACATATATACAATTGCTTTTGAATTGCCTATATCACAAAATTAAATCTTTCAAATGTTTACAGAAAAAAATGTCTTTTTTTCCTGTTATGTACCCTCACTCTCCCTCTTCATTTCAAATGAACTTTTCAATAATCAGCTTTCCCAGAGAGAAATGTGAGAAAATTTCTCAGCTTGCTAAAATTATTGCCAAAAGCTATATTCTTGGGAGTTTTTCATCTTTATTTTTGCAAATATTTGAAGATGATTACAAGACAAGAAGGGTAACATCTTCTCTTACACCTAGTTTCTTTGTGTAGCACACAATTTTGGCTTCAGAGAGTACCCAAAGAAAAAGTGTGGTCTTTCACCTCAGCTTCCATATTGTTTGCAATTATCATGGAAGCCTGTTGAAACACTCTACAGGTTCAATTAATCATCAAGGGGATGAAGAATAAGGTGAGATACTTGGACTGCAAAAATCAGAAAAATAGAAGTATTTCCTTAGTAAGAGCAAAGTTATGCTCTTTGGATACAGAATTAGGTGTGGGAGGGGTGATAACAAGGTTTTGCTATACTATGACCATATATAGCACAATGCATCATATGAGGTATATTGCAGTCATCTCACAATCAACCATGTAAACAACTAATTAACTCAATCATGGTCAGGCTCTGATCTAGCTTATGAATCAATATAGGAATGATAACATTGAAAAAGTTGGAGTTATATATAGCAGTATAAAAGAGTAGTGCTCACTTACTTTCATTACCTATGTATGATAACCAAACCCAACCTCTGCACCAAATTTGGGCTTGGGAGGTCTTTTCCCTTTTATTATCCCTATTACCAATCCAGGTAAACAGCTAGTGTTTCCTTTTACACTCCTGTTATAACTCTGCCACACACTGCACCTTTAAAATTGAGGATGCTTTAGTGACACCCAGCTTTGTTTATTTCAGTGACATTACATAAACCTCGTGATAGAGCACTGACTAGAGGTATATGTGAATACACTATCTGGTGACTGCTAACTATAAAATAATAAGCAGAATATGTAAACCAATTTTATTTTTAAAAAACACAAAGAAATAAAAAAAGTTCAATGAACAGGTAAAACCAAAATACAAGAACAGTGGTTCAAGTAGTTTTTTTAATATATACTCATATATCTTTTTTTTCTTTATAAGTTAATCACTAGCTGTTCCAGACAAACAGACAGACACTTACTTTGACACTAGTACCAGCAAGATGACACAATCATTCATGGCTTCTTCACAATATAGGCCACATTAATTCTTAATCTCCTCCCTGACTAACTCTCAGACTCTAACTCACAACTCTGACAGCACTAACTAATGCTGTCTAACTCTATCTTACACACACACATTTATATACCACCAGAATCTGTCCAGTCAAAAGCCACACAGAAGAATCAGCTTGAAATTTTATTCATAAATATGCTTTTGTACTTTTCATCTGTTATAACCATCACTCCTTGCACACATCCCACATACAACTATGCAAATAATTACAGATGTCTACATAGCTTAGTGGTTTAGGTATCTCCCTGTGGAGCCAGAGGTTGGGATTTCGATTCTCCAATATGCCTCCCTGACATAGGGTCTCTTCCAGCTCTGCAGTTCTAAGATTATTATTATTATTATTATTATTATTATTATTATTATTATTATTATTATTATTATTATAAAATGAGGCATATTCAGAGCTTAATATCTTTGATGTTATAAAACGAATATGCATAGTTTTGTAAAAAGGGAAAGCAAATACAATGATTAAAAGTAAAATAAAAAGTATGTGATGAGCCCTTACAGGGTGTCAGGTTGCTTCAGAATGTAAAGCTCTGCCTTTTCTTGTCTAACTATTCTTTCTTGTACATCCCTTATTGTGCTCTGCTAACTTTTACTATACATATAAGATTTCTCTGCTCATTCAGAAACAGAATATATGCCTTACAATTATTCCAGTTACTGGCATCACTTCATTGCAATATTAGCCAGGAAAATAGTTCTCTGAAAGTGCAATTTAATGGGGCAGTATGCTCTACTGATCTCTTCCACAGACAATAAGGATTAAAGTAAAAATAGCTCTAAGTATCACCTGACATGTAAATATCATCTTAAACACTTTCAAAAGGAACAATTTTACATACACACTCTGAGATTTTCAAGGTTGAAAGTTAGAGAAGCTGCAGTCAAGTGAGCAGAAAATCTGAGTATTAACCAAACTACTGTACAGAAGTATTGTTGCAAAGCTAACATTTTAACTCTCTACAAAGCAGTGTCTCATGTATTTGACTACATAAGAAGTTATCAGGCAACTTAAGGCCTTACAGGACACCTCAGAACAGATGTGATTCAGACAGTCCTGTTTGTTAAAGTGCCACTGGATGCTCCTTTACTTCAAGCAAACTGTAAAAACAGTTCCACCCGATTAAACCTTAAAATGTCAATGCTTATTCCATGTCCTTCTGTGGATGTGCAAAACTTCAACTTGATCTGCACAAACTGCCAGAGATACAGCACATTAAAAGGCATTGAAAGTTGGCAGAGCTTTTTTGCAGGGTTTTTTTTTCTTCCAATTTTTGCTTTGACATGCTACATATTTTTTTCCAATTATGGTAAAAAGTATTACTACTTTAAAAAAAATTATAAAAGGAAAATTACAAATAATAAAATTCATGTGCTACTTCTTTTCAGGCTTCCTGAGGAAAGGCATTCCATACCGGTTTGGCACATCTCTGGGAATAACATTTCAAAACTTGCTCAACTTTCCCTAACTCATTTCAAAACTTGCTCAACTTTCCCTAAGTCATTGAAAATGATGGTGGAAATTTGAGTGGTGGTGGTGGTGATGGAACACACAGAAATGGGGTGGTGAAGGACCATGGTCTCCCATCATCTTTCTGAAAGCAGAAATGCAGTCCACACAAGCAATGATAAGGCTATGTCAAAAAGGGATATTGACTGGATTCCAAGACTGGGTACACTGCTCCCAAAGGTTTTAATGAAGAAATAGATTTTCTCCCTCTTCTTTAGCAGTATGGCTTATTTCATATGCTCGCCATGTAAATCTATGGATTAATCAGAGTGACCCTGAATAACATCAATCTTTTCGAGCTATGTACAGGCCAATTTTTTTAAAAAAAGATCTAATATAGACCAAAAATCAGTGAAACGTATAAAATATAATGGCTTCAATTTTTCAATTAAATGTAATAATATGCTGGATGAATATTCTCTTTCTTAATAATGCATTAAAATGGTTATATATATATATATTGCAATGTAAAAATGTAAAATGGTACTGTGTTGTCTCCCCCTCCTTTTTCTGTTTGTTTTTATTTTATTTTATACAGCCCCTGAAGAAGGCCATAAATTCAGCCCAAAATGCATCAGGCAACTTTAAATTGAAATAAAGGATTTATTTTCCTGCATCTTGGGACTGCAGTTTCTCCTCCTGAATCAGATAAGGATTTTGTAGGATATTCACATAGTAGAGTGAATGTATATCTACATGTTCCACTGAATCCGTGTTCAGCCCACATCATGTACCCTCATTAAGATGACTGTGAAAATCTATACTGTCCTTCTCATGAGGAAGAAGGGGGATGTGGGCTGAACATGCTCTTCCCCATCCATTCTTGCCGCCCTTTACATGCAGAGGGCAACTGTCTCTAGAAAAACTGCCTCTGATGGTTGAAACTCTTCCCTGGACCTAGGCAGTCCTGTGATGCAGGAGACCTGATCCCTTTAATTTCCTTTCAAGCAGTGGGTCAGAGAAACAATGTCTTAATTTCTCTTCAGATTTTCCTTGTCAAGATGAGAAAGCTGGGAGTGGAGCATGCAGGGCTGGCACCCAACAGCACCAGCACAACCTTTCCATTAACAACCAGTTCCTGGCTTCCGGTTTTCTGGTTTTGTGGACCTCAGACCAATATGAAATAGGCTTAATTCTGGTCCTGCCTCTGCATGTTTTTGATCACTGAATTACATAATTCCATACAGTGTGATCCATTTTTATACAGCCAAAGGGAGAAAATGCTGCCCAGCCCAATACGCCCATAGTTGCAGACAGAAGTTCTGGAAGGAAATGTGTGTGAGCCTATTGGAGGGATGGAGTCAATCACTCCCATGCAAATTGCTGCTGGGAAAGGGTGCTTGTACCCATTGACATGCTAAACCAGGTTATTTTGTTCTCTCCACAGTTATGGACATGTTTTTCTTCACACTTGTTACATGGAAATAATTTCAACACCCTAGTTCTACTACCACAGAGCATACTACAAAACTTTATCTTAGAGATGTTTCTATAGAATATTCACAACTTTAGGTGATATATTTTCTTTGCCAAACTTAAACTTTTTACTGGAAGAACAAATTCTATTTATACTATTTCTCTGAAATAGTAGTGACATAATAAGGGATAACAAAGAGTACAGAAGGATTTCTTTGTAAGCAAGGCCAAAGGAAATGTATATAACTTTTGGCCTTACATGCTTCCCGCACACATCAGTAATTGCTTCATTATGGTCCCTGTTTTAAAGCTATTTCACAAACACATAGAACACTGCTTACATTGATGCAAAACTGTACATCATGTAGGTACAGTATGTCAAAAGTATTGTCTTTATTCCTAGATTGTCCTGAGCAATCTACAAAAAACATTAAAGGAAGAGTATAAGCTTAAAATCTGAGGAAAAATAATTTAATAGGCTTCTATTTTTGTGAGAGCAGGAGCAGGCTGTTCCTTTATTTTTTTTTAGAATTTATTTCTTTTTCTCAGTTTTTGTAAGCTGTTCCTTGAAAACAACATACAAGAATTAGCACCTTTCAGACACAGTGGTATGCTTTACTAATTTAAGGACACTTTATGCCTGACATTTAGACAGGAACAGAGGATTGTGGAGTACAGTGGGAGTGAGAAAACTTTCCCTCTTTCTTTCTTTTCTAGTACACAGCATGATTTCTGAAAGGACCAGAATTCTTATCACACAACTCATTTTTTCAAGCATCTGACACTGAAAAGTTGAAGAACACAAAAAGAGAAGCAATAACGTGGTCTTTCACCAACACCATCTTCATTGATTATTTTCCCCTTGTGGGAAATTTGCAATGGAACGACACTTTTGAAGACTAAGTTCTGATATTCGCTGGAGAAAATGGCCAGAAATCATAAGGGTGAGAGATTATTTAGCGAGGTGTCTGAAAGAGGCTATGGTGGAACCAACCTCCTTTTGCTAGGGGTTAAATCCATAATCCACATTATTGTCTCTTCTTCAGTATATTGCAGTAAACATTATTCCTCATGTCTGAAAATTAGTGTTATCTCCGTTTTTGTTGTTGTTACGTGCCATCAAGTCACCTCTGACTCTTGGCGACACTATGAATGTGAGATCTCCAAAATGTCCTGTCCTGAACAGTCCTGCTTCACTCATGTAAACTCAAGCCTGTGGCTTCCTTTAGGGGGTCAATCCATTTTGTATTTGGTCTTCCTCTTTTACTACTGCGTTCAAACTTTCCCAGCATCATTGTTTTTTTTCCAGAGAATCCTGTCTTCTTGTGATGTCCCTACAGTAGGACAGACTCAGTTTCAACATGTTTGCCTCCAAATGGATTCAGGCTGGATTTTCTCTATCCACTTGTTTGTTTGTCTTTCTGGCTGTTCTGGGTTTCTGCAAAGCTCTCCTCCAGCACTACATTTCAAACAAATCTTCTTTTTCCTGTCAGCTTTCTTCTCTGTCCAGCTTCACACCCATATATGGTGATCAGAAATATAACAATGTGGATCATCTTGGTCCTGGTCTCCAGTGACACATCTTTACAAGAGACTACCTTTTCTAATTCCTTCATTAGTGCCCTTCCTAGTCTCAGCCTTCTTCTGATTTTTTGGATGTACTCTCCATTTGTATTCATGAGTAAACTAAGGTAGAGTCATGGCCAAAAATATTGGCACCCTTGCAATTCTGTCAGAAAATGCAACCCTTCTCTCAGAAAATTGTTGCAGTTGCAAATGTTTTGGTACTCACATGTTCATTTCTTTGGTTTGCATTGGTACAACACAAAAAAACAGAGAAGAACACTTTACTTTTACTCAGTACTTTGCAAGTACAGACACATGGGCTTTGTAGTTCCTAAGAACTCACAACAGCTCAGTTAATTAGGACTTCTCTGGTAGCTAGTCAATGGCCGTTACCACTCCTCTAGATTTAGCCAAACCCTGCTGATCCAAGAGACAATCCTTGCTGAAGATTTTTATAATTAATTTTTTATTAAGAAAATATATAGTTTCATAGAAACAGTTTGTTTTTGCTCAAGCATAGCATAAAGAACATGTTCAAAAGATTACCACGGTTAAATACATCAACTAATTCCCATTAAAAACAACAAACACTAAACAGGGCTAAGGTGGGCTAGCCCCACCTCCTTCTTTCCTTTACTAACATTCTCTTTCCTTCAAGCTACATACTCAAACCATCAAGTTCTCTCTCCATCATCATGAACTGGAATAGAACCTCTCCCATATAACCCATCGTCCATTTTCTACATTCTCTGGACCTCCTTCTTCTTGACCATAAACCAATCAACTCAAAGAGGTGTAACTGTCCATTCTGCCCACAATTCTCATGAAGATGCAGGTGGTTTATCTCCATTCCAATTAGGAAAGAATTTGTTGG
Source organism: Intellagama lesueurii (assembly GCA_037013535.1). Classification (NCBI taxonomy): domain Eukaryota; kingdom Metazoa; phylum Chordata; class Lepidosauria; order Squamata; family Agamidae; genus Intellagama; species Intellagama lesueurii. The sequence goes on along the minus strand of JBAJHW010000003.1, from coordinate 57,176,080 downwards.
GTCTTCATGCTCTCTGTGCCTCCTCGTCCTTGTATGCTTATCAGGATTCACGCTGTACCAGGCTGGCTGTAAATTAGGAAAAACAACCTCTTTGCCTTTCTCACATTCCCATGTCTTCCTTTCATTTTTAAAGCCTAACAGACTCCATTTTCTTTCTTTCTCATTGACTACAATTCCCACTCTCCTTTAATCTCTGACTACAAGTCCCACTCTCCTTCAATCTCATGACAGCAAGGGTGCCAATATTTTTGGCCATGACTGTATGCAAAATTTTTCATTATTTCATTGTCCTTATTGTCAACTTTAAAGTTGTGTAGTTCTTCAGTAATCATGATTTTTGTCTTTTCAATGTTGAACTGCAATCTTGTTTTGGCACTTTTTTATTTCGCTTTCCCTACAAGCCATTTCAAGTCATTACTGCTTTTTGCACATCTTAAATTATCAATTTTTATTCCACCAATTTTCACTCCTCCTGTGTGTATGTAATAAAATGATCACTTGGTCTTTGTTAAAAATATTAAAGAGGTTTTACTGTTTAAAACACATGTAGAATAGAATAAACTCACAGGGCTTAGACATATTTGTTATATAAACAAATATGTTATATTAGATGTATTTGTTATATAAACTTGTCCTTGACTTAGTTATGTACATATTTCATCCTTAAACTTGGCAGACATGGTTACTCTAACAGATAACTTACAGTTACACACGCACTGGTAACATCTCGCATAGATTACTGCAATGCGCTCTACGTGGGGCTGCCTTTGAAGATGGTCCGGCGACTGCAACTGGTCCAGAATCGAGCTGTGCGGCTGGTGAGTGGTGGGGCCGCTAGGGATCATATCAAGCCGATTCTGTTTAAATTACATTGGCTACCAGTTGCTGCCCGGGCCCAATTCAAAGTGCTTGTTTTGACATATAAAGACCTAAATGGCTTGGGCCCTGGATACCTGAAGGACCGCCTCCTTCCATATGAACCTACCCGGCAGTTAAGATCTAGCCAGGGGGGCCTTTTGAAAGAGCCATCCCTCAAGGAGGTAAGAGGGATGGCTTGTAGACAAAGGGCTTTTTCGGCAGCTGCCCCCAGACTATGGAATGCCCTCCCGACTGAGATTCGTCTGGCGCCGACGCTGATGACATTTCGGCGCTAGGTCAAGACCTTCCTGTTCCAGAAGGCTTTTAATTGAAATAATATCAGCTGTGGGTCCTGATGGCAATTTTTAGAGTATATATTTTAATTGCATTTTAATTGTTTTGTCCTTTTATTGTATTTTAAATGTTGTAAGCCGCCCAGAGACCTTTGGGTAGTGTGGGTGGCATATAAGTTAAATAAATAAATAAATAAATAAATAAATAAATAACTCATTTAACTGGTAAACCTACCAATCCCATCCTATCACATATTTCACCCAACCTACTATCATCTATCACATATCTAACACCTAACTGACAGACTGCTAACTGCCACTTGCTTTATATATCTGTCTAGCTGTTCACCCTCTTAACATATATTGGCTAATGCCAGATAGATTCTGATTGGTCAGAATATTTTACTATGCAAATATCTCATTCCAGTCCTTCCAATATAAACACACACACACACACACACTGTGTTGTACAATTACATTTTCCAAGAAGTGCACCCCTGTCTGCCTATATAGAAAACCATTCTGTTAGAAATCCTTCCAGAAATCATGCTGTGTACTAGAAAAGGAAGAAAATGTTACTTGTAACCAGTTTTGTTACAAGTCCTTAAAGTTGGCAGGGCACACCTCAGAAACACCAAAATTGTTTTCTATTTGTGCTACTGTTTAGTGTAGCAATTATATAATTTGTGCTTTATATTTTTGTTATACCTCAAAGTAGCAATTGGTTATATGGGCAGTATATAAGTAAGTAAGTAAGTAAGTAAGTAAGTAAGTGAGTAAGTAAGTAACGGCTGTTTGGCAGAGGGCCCTGGAACCTGAGACAAGCTCCTAGAAGGACTGTGCCCAAAAAAGAGAGAGTTGAGAATGGTTGCTTTAGAGTATGGGAAAGGCTGTCTATTCATTAGAAGCTTTAAAAGGACATTAAAATACTATTTAAATTCAGGCTTTAAACTGAGCCAAGATTGGGTCTCCAAATCTGTCCTGATAATCTGTGTTTATTAAGTAGCTCCTTCTCAGTCAAGAAGTATTACTGAACTCAGAAGGGCTGACAGTCAATTTTTTCCCCCTAAAATAAGAAAAGCTGTTATAAGACTTCAAGCTGAAATACTTACAGTGCAAACAGATAACAGAGACAAAAGATGGTTTAACTCTTCTTGCGAAATAGAAACAGAAATTCACAGCATGATTTTAAAAACTAAAAGAGGGTGGTTTGGAGCCTCAACTGTCCTTTAATGAATAGAACAGCCTTCTGTTCATGGAAGGAAAGTTACACTCACCCAGAAAGTTAGACTTCTATGACTGCAACTCTCCTTTGGGAACCGAACTGAAGCTTCTGTCATCAATTTGGGTGGTGGGGACCCAGTGTCATTTAATCTGATGCACTGTTTGAGAATTTAAAACTGTAGAGGTGTAAATCCAATAGTTTTGCTTAACAGAGTTATGAGTCATTTTCTATTTTGGTTTTTGCACATGTTTATGTAACAAGGTTTGGCAGTGTGCTCATCAGGGATGTGTGACCTGTGTCATAGGACTTGCTATCGAGTTGGTCTGAAGTCACACTGGCGACTCAACTCAGACTTGACTCAGGGTTTTTTTTCAATTATTTGGCCTCAGCTCACAACCCAGACCCATTTTTCCAAGTCACACTGACATTTAAGAGTCAGAAAACTGGACAGTTTCCTTTTTGTTTCATTTTCATCTCATCCAACTGGTGAGACTCCCCTCTTGCACAGACCTTTTTTTTTAGTTTGCACTTTTCTTAATGCAAACATATTTACTTGTTTCTTTCTTCATTCATGCATTGCTAGATGTTTTTGCATTGAAAAAAGCCAGTGTGTTTGTATCTAACAGTATGATGTTTCTCATAATAAGTATTTAGGTATTGGCAATTTCAAGAAGGGGAAATCTAATGCATATTGTTTCCTCGTACAGATGGAAAACTGAAAGAAACTATGATTCTATGATATGCACCTATTACAGATTGTAGTCCTACAGATTATTGATTGCACAAATTGGATAAGCATGTTTTAACAGGAATTTCCCATTATCCATAAAATCTATAATTCTATGATTCTGTGGTATGTACTAGCTATAGATTATAGTCCTGCAGATTAATTGCACAAATTGGATAAACATGTTTTAATAGGAATTTCTTTTCCATCCAAAATAAGGCTGACTAATAACAGATGGTTCAACGGAGTAGGTAAACAAGGAATGTCGCAGCCACCTATAAAGTTACTCACTGATGGATACCAAATGTGGCTGCTTAGGCTTGTACATCTGACAGTTGAATTGTAGCCCTTGCACAATATCAGTAGCATATCAGTTCTGTTTTCCCATGGTATTCCCTATAGAGTCAGCTTGCAAAGCAGTGCTTCCAAAAAGCCTTTCCAAACTGCTAACAAGGGTATTCTAGGGGTGAACAAACTTCAGAAACCTTGAATTTGACTAGCGCCATGAGAGAGAAGCACTGTAGGATAGTATATTGGAAAGACTGACAAATGCTAAGAAGAAAGGCATAACATGCTTCTCAGCACATTTGTGCTCATGTAGATACATTATTAAAACCATTCATATAAAAGTTCACTCCTTGTTTCCTCCCAAACATTTATGGTCAGCAATTTCTTTCTTAGTCCAGGAGAGCTCCTTGATGCTGCATTTTCTTTGTACTCCCAGGAGGCAGGGGAAGTGAAGACTGTGTCCACATATTTTTCCTTAGTGTGCTAATTAACAACCTTTCATGAGTCTACTTGACTTGGCAACATTCTCATTTCTTTAACTGTACTTATCACAGTCCCTTGAAAGCTGTAAGGGAGGCTTCGTAGTGAATGAGGAGGAGGTGTGTGTAAGCCTTTGAGGGTTATCAGTTGGGCATTTAGTTTTAGAGTGTATGGGCATGAAAGAAGGTGGAAGGGACAAGTGAGAGACTTATGTGAATTAGTTCAAATGTGGAGAAGAAAAAAGCTGGTAGCTAGGATGTGGTAAGTGTGTAAAGTAGAAACTGCGTTAAAGTTCAGGAGAAATGTGTGCCTAGATACAAATGTAACCATAAAGGAAGTTATAATTGACAACTCAATCTCATATGAAGCCTTATAAATAAACTGTCATGTGTTTATGTTAACAACTACGTGTATGTAAATGAATTTAAGAACTGAATATTCCTGCTACGCTACTATAGAAATACTTACAGACACAATCTATTTCTCTGATAGTAGTCCTTTGTTCTCTTTGTGATATCCCTGTGGTGAATTATAGGCAAGGATCTAGGGAAGCAGGAGTCCAGCATGAAGAAGGAGGCTACATCATAAGAGTACATTTCCCTCTGTTCCTGACTTAGTAACAGCAAGTACAGAGTTGTCCCATGTTTTGACTATATTGTTGATTCCTGGGACCAATTAAAGGTGTGAACTCTAGACAACTTGGGGTCTGGCTAACTAAGAGTTCGTATGTGCTATTAGGAATATGCCTTAAATATGGGATATCCATGAGTAGTTCTCTTTAAAGTAAGATTGCCTATGGAGAGCTGCTCAATGGGCATATGGGAGAGTGCTTTCTCCAGTGTTTCTAATGCACTCCCTTCACAGCTGCAATCAGTTCCCATTTTCACTGCTTTGAGGGACAGAGGAAAAAATACATCTCTTCAAAATGGTCTCATACATGGTTTTACTGATTCTTTATGTCAGATCCCCTCGATTGAGTGCTTGACTCCCCCAGGAGTCCTACAGAGATATATAGTAGACCCCCTGGGAAAAGATCAGAAGCCTGTGTTCATCACATCTGGCATTTATGCCAAGTAAGGGTTAATCCCAGAATGAAACCAAATAATCACAGACAATAATGACAAAGTTCATCTGAGTATCAAAGTATGTCTTTTCATTGCTGCAGTAAGTCCAGGCAACATCATTAGCATGTCTAATGCTACAATTTTATTTCTCTGCATTGCTTCTATACTCCATCCACACATCTTACAACCATGTAAAAACTGCAGGCTCATAGCTTAATATATATATATATATATATATATATATAATTGAACTTAAGTTGTAGGCAAACACTGAAGTCAAAAATACATTTCAATTGGAAGCTTTTAGCTATAAAAAGTCTAGACAAGAACTTTATTCACAGGACAAGTAGGAGCCATAGCTACATTCATAGGACTTGTAACAACTATGGCATCCAAATCAGTGCAGACCCAAGCAATTATGCCTGCCAAGTGCTGTTCAAATTCTTCACAGTGGGCTACAGTGTAGGCTGTGTTCTCTTCCTGAAGGCCCTTGACCCCTCAGAAGAGCTCTGCTAGATGATTCTGTGCAGATGCAATGGTGACAGAGAAGAATTATTTTGCTACCACCTCTGCAATGGAGTAGGCATGGAGTTAGTGTATCCTAACCCATGTTTGGTCAAATTAACTCTGAGTTTTCCTCCATCATTGCTCTAGTCTCTGTCCCACCACCAGCTCCCCAGTAAACCAGTAGAGTTTTACTCTACTTCCTGGGAAAGGCTGTTTAGGAGCAATCATGTCATTGGCCCTATCCATTTCCCATTCCAAAGGGCTTGGACAGAATCATGTGCTAAGGCAACAGGAAACTCTTCAAGAGCCATCAAGAAACTGTATGAATCCATCAGCCACTTGGGGCAGACCAACTTAATCAGTTGCCCATCCATGCAGAGGCTCTGAATTCTGGTGAATTCATGGGCCGGATGCCAAGATCATCCAAGCTATTTAAATTTGAGGACAGCTTAGGGGCAACCAATACCATCTTGACCTCCTCTCTTACATAATGTTGTACCTGTTGTCCTCCATCATATTTCACCCTGCCTTGTGCTATTCTGATGGCTATTCCCTGACTCCCTTTGCTACTCTCCTCATAAAAACAAATTCTTCTTCAAGCAAAGACCTTGAGTTACAAATTACTCCTCAGGTATGTAGAAAAGAGCTGGTAGTAATTGGCAACAATGTCAGAGTAATAATAAAGTAGGGTGATGGGATGATGGGAAGGTTATGATATACTGAAGGAGGAATGCAAAATGTGGGTTGCAGCAAGAGTCATCCTGGAAGTTCTGCTGGAGACTCACCACCTGCATATCTCGACACGCGACTACTCCTGCAACACTAAGTGTGGTGCTAAGTGTGCACTTAGTGTCAGCCTTTTTGTGATACAGAGACACTGTCCCTGGCAAGGTGCCTGGCTTTATATACATGCAGGAGGAGAAGCCACAAACACAGTCTGAGAGCTCAAGTGTTCCATATGCAAGCTTTTCTTCTCCCCTCACCTCCAATAGAACTTACCACCTTCAGGACTTTGCCACAGGGGAAAAATATGAAATGGATTAGAATAAGAATTTCTAGTACAGTCATATATATCCATATATAGTTAATAGCTTCCCCTTTTATGGCTGCTAGCTCAGCAGGATCCCATTCCCTTAGATTTCAAAAACTGATGTCAGGGGCAGTTACTTGTGGTATTAATGAGGTGGAAATGGCAAGAGTTGGGAAAGAAACAGTGCACAAGCAAACACCTTTGCAGTCATTCTGTGAGTCCTGGTGCCAGATGGCATTGGGTGAATATAGACTTGACTTGAGAATGATATCTCTGCCAGGAGACATGAAGAAGCACAGCAAGTCCCCGAGTAGCAATTAGTACTCTATCACTGGTAACCCTCGCAATAGAATAGTAATTGCTACTTCAGTTCTGCTGACATCCATTCATGGTACTGTGAGCTGCACTGAACCAGGTTGAAGCTACAAATGAAGACACATCTGATGCATATTTAGTAGGTTGGAGGCATAGATGTCCATATGACTGGGATCTTATCCAGGTTTTATTGCACCTAGTGTTGGGGAAATGGTTAGAGAGGAGCACCTAGCCCTGTCTTATCCATTGCCACTTTCTCCACATGAGCAGGACCAGGTCTGAAGAGGAAAGGTTCCTACTCATGTGTAGAGTCCATGAGAGAGTATAAACCAGATATTCCAAGGTCAATGGACTCACCCTTCTGACTGCATTCCCATTAGTGAAGGCAATAATACTTGTCTGGTGTTCAATTCTGCCCTTGCCACTACAGAGAGAAATCAGCACAGGTTGACCAATCCCTCAGGGTCAGCCCAATTACATGGCACGGTGAGTCAGCTGCCTCAGGCAGCAGAATGCAGTGTAGGGCAAATAACAACAATGATGTGTAGATAGATAACTCTGTGCTTGTTACACCACCTGCTCTGTCACCTAAGGTAACTTGCTGCCATTGTGCTGTCCTGGATAAAATTTCCTTCAGATTAATTACTGCCAATGTAGATCCAGAAACCTCTTTCTCTCTGTAAAACTTCCTTGTTGGACTGGAAGAATAGAATGTAAATACAGAGCAGTGTGTGTGTGTGTGGGGGGGGGGGAATACAGGATTTTTCTGTCACTTAAGAAGTGTTAATGCCTCTGGCAAATTTCATCAGCTCAGTATTTGCAAGTGTAAAATGAAATAACACACACAGAAAACAGAATAAATTTAAAGCTTGGGAACAAGGACGAGAGGGCTACTCATAAATGGTATGAAACATATTTTACATAAACTGAACGTGCGCTCCACTTATCCAAACAAATGTTGATGACAAAGTGAAAAAATGTATATATACTTTGATTGGGTAAATGCTAACAGTATCTGCAGAGTTTGCTGAATATATCAAAAGCCAGTGATATTCTGCATAAAAGCAAAGAAGTTTAGTTTGTGCTATTTTGATTAGCCAGAAATCATAATACAAACAAGCCAGTTGTGAGAATCACATCTGTGGGCACACAAACTAGTGAAAATCTGCTATACTCAAATCCTAATCCCGAAGGCTCTCCCTACCTTTTCATAGTTTCATGGTTGGAAGAAAGATCCAGACTTTGCTTTGTGTCCACATTAGAGGTCTCGTTAGGCTGGGGCATGGCCAACATTAAAACTGCACCGGAATGCTTTGGTCACCAGCGTTGAGCTCCATTACCTTGGATGGGTAAGATCTGTGGAGCTTCCAGCTGCCAAACCACTACCACATCTAGGGCTGAATGGCCTGGGACTGGTCTGTGTTCAAGGCTGTCATCTGGACAGAATAGGAGTTACACTGCAAATGTTTTGATGACACTTCTTACACTTCTATTGAAATATCAGTATTCAGTCAAGCTATTAGGAAGTCTCCTTCATCACTTATAGTTATGCCACCATGAAAAACTTCCCCTTCACAACTACCCCACTTAACAATAGATTGTTTCAATAGTATCACTTCATGTGATCTTATTTTATTTTCTTTGAAATGTTATCAGCAGGGCTTCCATTTTTATTGAAATGTCTTGAAGCTCATTATGAGTTGAAACAGCAGATGAATACAATAATTCTAACAAAGCCAGTTTTTCCTCCCCTGTTTTATATGCTGATTTTCAAATTAGTGCAGCTTCCGGGTGTGAAGAAAAGTTAGCTAGGGGGTGGGAGGAGAACGGAGCTGTCTTTTTCTTCTTACAAACATCTGAAAATTTAATTGGCTTGTTCATAGAGAAAGAGAAAATGATAAAGATGAATGAGATGTTGGCAACACATGACACTATGTTCAAAAAGTAGAGAGATGCTGTGATAGAAGAAGCATGTTCTAAATATTTCTTCTTGGGTGGATCAATCAGCAGTTCCTTGTGTGTTTCCACTTCACAGTGGCTCTACAGGTTCTTCTGTATCCTTGCCATTTTCTGAATTTTTGTAACACAATTCTTATCTTTTCTACAAAGTCATAGAAAGAGCTCGTGACCTAGAAGACTTAATGAAGAACAGAATGTCATTTGATATATTTTTAAACTTAACTTTATAGTGACATTGCTCCAGTTGCTTTTGAATTTCTCCAGACTGCTTCATGCTGGTGATTTACTTATCCTGGCTGAAGCAGAACAGCACCAGAGCACGGTGTGAGCCCTGTTAGCCCCTTTCGGGTCACTAGCAGTACCTTCCTCCATTATTTGCTCAGTAAATGAGGATGAAGGAGTTTGCAACAAAAAGAGATTTATTAAAACAGGAGGGGGTTCATCAACATTAACAATATTGAATGGTCCCAAATGAGTTTCCATCACTGCTCGGATATAAAGTTTTGAGTCCTTTACTTTTGAGTCTGTAAGTGCTGTGGTTACCACTGCCAAAGGGGTTCTCAGTCCTGTCCTTGCCAGCGGGGTCATCTTGGTTGGACTGTGCAAGGGGTTGCACAACCAAGATGGCTTTATAAGCCCACACTGGGAACAAGCCCACTGATCAGTGGCTCCTACTTCCTTCAGGGTCACACTGCAGGGAATTAAGTTGCACTGAGATTTAAAAATGAATAAGGAATCCAATAAAATAGACACTGCTTACTAGGGTAAGTTGCAAACTCTAGGTTCTTTGAACATAAATAATTTAAAATGTTGTCAAGAGGATATCAGAGTAATTTCTTGCTTCTTAATTGTGGATCTTGCTTCAGAGCCCATTTGCTCCAAAGAGATATGAATATTCAGTTCTTTAAAAAAATTAAAGCCTGTTCATGATTGTAGGATATTGTGCTTCTGTATCCACAATTCAAAACACCAGGAAATGGACTGATACTGCTGTACAATATTGTTCCCACACTGCCAGCAGGAAAAAGGATGTCAAGCTTTACACAGTAAAGGGCAGCCTGAATGTTGACAATACCCATGGCAGCAGTCAAGATGGTCTGTAGAATACCTTCTTGTACTCACTACCATTCTCAAAGTGACATCAAGCAAGGGAAAATTCCAGAAGCTGATTTCTTTTTTCCATCAGTTAACCACTTCTCACTCAAACATAAAGCAATTCTCAGAGCTCTTTGTGAACAAGAGTGAATCCACATGTATAATTCACAGAGATCAAATTCCTTAAATGGCCCCAGATCTTTCATGGGGAAGGAGGCATCAACGAGACCCATAGGTCCAGACACAAAGGTAGGAGCTGAAGCTGGATGGCCCACATTTCAGCTTCAAGCTATCAGAGGTAATTTAATTGTTTCTATCTGTTTTGCCATTGTAGCTGTTTTGGAGTAGGTGTCATTGGGGTGTGATCAGGTGGAGGTTGCTGCTGCCTGCTTTGGGCTATGACATCCCTTGGCCTGCTGAAGCACAAGGCTTGCAGGATCTTCTTAGGCAGCTTAGTCTGGGGCCCCTCTGGCACTCCTGCCAACGTTTCCCCTTCATCCTCCTCCCCTGCTTCTTTTTCCTCAACCATCTGTTGCCACCAGTCCTCTCCCTTTCTGCTTTCTTTTGCACCCTTCCAGATTCTTCTAACCTCTGCATCTCACCCTGAGTCTCATTCCTTCTAGGAGGTTCCTTGCCCTTTCGATACTCAAGGCAAGCCTCTCCCATTGCTTCCTCGTACTCCACCTCCATAGGCGACTCTGATGGGTTGTTTGCTTCACTGTCTATGATGTGGTAAGGTGCCCCTGGGGAGTTCATCCTGGGGGTGATTGGTACGGAAAGCACTGACACTGGGACCTTTCTTCACACAGCCTTACTTCTTCCCTGTAATTCTTCTTTAGCTCATTGCAAATGTCAATTTTTATACCTTCTTATTGAAACCAGTCAAAACCAACTCAAATGTGTTTTTCATGCATCATGAGCATCCAATGGCCATCCTGCATTGATGGAGATGGTTCAGTACCTTGGAATATTCAATGATCTAAGCCAAATGTGAAGTCCACGTGGCTTCCACATGTTGGACTGCTGTTCCTCTCAGCTCTAACAAGCACAGCTAGTTGTGAGTGATGAGAGATTTTCAGTCCTTAGAGGTCACTAACTGCCTTCCCTTTTCTAGCTAGATGCTTTGACCAGCAGTTCTTTGGCTCACCACATTGGACAGATAATGAGAGATCTAAAGGCTTCCAATTTGAGACTAGCAGCTTCTGACACTGATGAATATTTGGCCAATTCTGAATCAAACAGAGAAATTCAGATCCTTGCTTGGCACTCGATGATGGTGGCAGTGGCAAACCACTTTCTAAATATCTCACATGCCTTGAAAACCTATTAGGGTCACCAAAAGTCTTGACAGAACATAGCAATAAGAATCTAGAATAACATTTGTGTAATTTAGTTTATGTGAAAATAGCCCTAAAAATTGGATAAGGTTATTAACACAGCTAGCATTTATTCCCTATTTAATTGGGCCAAACACATATTTGAACATTTTGATTGCTGATTGCAGTCAAGGGATTATATCCTTTCTTTTTCCACACACATTCCAGGATTTATTTGCAACCCACACACAATAGCATCTGTCACACTTTCTGCCATTCTTGCTGTGCTGACTTTCTCTTTTAGAGATAAGTGGTGCATGAGCCTTACATTGTTCCTCACTTTGCATTTTCATTTTCTGCATTGCTAGTTGCTGATTCCACAGCAGAGTTAGCAACCATTACATGCAGAGCCCAAACAATGTGAGTACAAAATCAAGGGCTCACAGTTTATTTAAAATTGCACATGTATTATTTTTGTGTGTGGTAAACCTTTAACAGTTTGTCTCCCTTTGTATATGACTGGACACAACCTGATGTATATGTTCACTTATATCATTATGAGTCAAGGGCAGGAAACATGGAAATGCAAAGACAAAGCACAATGCTTCCCATATAGCACAGACAGTTGGATGCATACATCAAGGGGAAGCACTGAGTAAGTCTGTTGCGGCTACATAAGTGTACAGGTTTAACTGTTAAACTGAAGGCCTGCTAAGGTATTACATGAAGGTACATGTAATATTTCCTTTTCTTTTTTACAATGAAAGCAGCTTGTGAAGTTTGAGATTTTGAGCAAAGCAGAGTGGAGAAAGAGAGTTGACCTTTGATCCACTAATCCTGCCCCATCCCATGGAAGAAAATAGCATTGTTGTAAGTGAACAGCAACACAGCTTCATGAGGATGTTTTCCAAGAGAAAACGGCAGAAGAAAGGATTGTACAAACACAGTGACCTAAGTGGATCTTTGTCTAAGCGCTCTGTCCCTTATCATTCACTGAAGATTGTAGGCCTCACCAAACTCCCACCACCACCACATTTTAGCTAAGTGAGATATTTAAGGAATAGTTCCACAGTTCCACTCCCACAGTGAGTTTCCATGGCCAAGTGGGGATTCAAACTCCAGAGTCCTTGTTTGTCACTCTATCCACCACACCACACTGGGAATTTAAATATACACTTAGACCTTCAAATTTGTACAACTCTTTCTCCTATCATTTTCTCTTGAAAAACATCCTGCATTTAAGAGGGGGTTCAACCCGATGGCCTTATAGGCCTCTTCCAACTCCATTATTCTATGATTCATAATGAAAGAATGCAAAAACTGATCATAACAATAGCAGGCTCAGAGTGTAATTTGTTTCATCAGTAAAGATTTCTTATATCTATACATTTGCGTTAGTTCTCAGTTATACTGTCTTCCCATAACTGCATCATGTAATATCTTTGGAATGCTATTTAGTTTAAAAGAAAATTCATTGTTTGTTTAACCAATGAAACCATCTCAAGGCTTCTCAAAGTAGTTAATTATGGAATTATGAAAAGATGGATATTAATTGATCCTAAATATTGGGGGGGGGGGGATGTCCATTATGTAATGCCCAACATGTGGAAACATCCCCTGAAATGGTTCATAAATTATTTTCTTCCCTTCAAACAATGCAAAAATATAATGAGCAACCATTACTTCTTACAAAAAAAATGTAATGTTGTGACCAGTCATTACATTGTTTTGCAAAAAAAGAACACTCGTATGTTATTCTTACCTGACAAGACAATGCTGGTATTTGCAATGCATTACAGAATTGTAGAAACAGAATAATTGAGTTGGAAGGGGCCTATAAAGCCATCGAGTCCAACCCCCTACTCAGCTGAGGAATCCAAGTCAAAACAGATCTGACAGATGGTTGTCGAATTTTCTCTCGAATACCTCCAGCTTTGGAGCACTCACCACCTCCTTAGGTAATTGGTTTCACTGTTGTACTATTTCAACAGTTAAGAAGTTTTTTCCTATTACTTAGCCAAAATCTGGCTTCCTGTAGCTTGAGCCCATTATTATGTGTCCTGCACCCTGGAATGATCAAGAACAGATCTTGCCCCTTCTCTGTATGACGGCTTTTCAAGTATTTGAAACGTGCTATCATATCTCTCCTCAGTCTTCTTTTCCCAAGGCTAAACATGCCCAGTTTCAAAACCTAATTTTTTCCCCTTACTGTTATTTGAAATTTCACTAGTCTTATAATTTTTGCAACAACATTAGCATTTCTCAAAAACTAAGCACCTGGATTCTTTGCTGCCATGTGAAACAAAATCCTCACAAAACATGTCTCTCAAAATGGCCTTCGGTGTGCTGATTATACTGTTAGGAAAGAACAGCAGCTTAATTTGTTTCCTGAGGCCCAAAAAGTGGAATTGGCCAAAAAGGACATGAAGATAATGGTAGCAAATAAAAATTGACCTTCATACATGTTGCTAGTATTTATTTTAAAATTAGTTCCTGTCTTATACATCAGACACATTCAGTTCAGAAGTTTGGGGATTTTTCTTTAAATGGAAAAAAATAAATATCAAGAGACATTCTTCTCCCTCTTTATACTTTTAAATTCCTGTTTCCCAAGGGTTTAACTTAGATTTTCAAACGACAGCATCTCAGAGGTAGCACATAATTTCCCCAAAGATCGGGCTAATTTATAGCTTTCAACACACCAATGACCTTTGCAATTTAGTTGTTGCTTCATTAATTCCTGTACACCTGCTCCATCTATCTTGGGAAAAAAAAATACAGATCAAAGGAGCAATTCATTTACACTGCCTTTAGTTCTTAAGCCATTTTACAGAAAGCTGCCTTACAGTGGGGTTTTTCCCCTTTGCAATAAACCACATTCAACACTTGAGAGGAGTGGGGGGGGGGGATGAAAACAAAATGCAGGATTGCATATATGACACTGTGAGAAAGTGGAGTACTAAACTGCTCTTAGTTGTCTGTCTCCTAAAATAAAGACATGGGGTGGTTTTGACTAGAAAGACTCTTTGTGCTTAGAGAGGGACTAATTCTCATACTATTTCTTCTTTGTGCTATTCGTTGATATCTACTTGGTTTAAAGAAAAATCACTTTAATCCACAGAGATTTATACATATTAGGAATGGACAAATTAGTCTGTTTTTTGTCTGAATAACTTTTACATTTGTTAGTTCACAAGTCTATTCTACTCCATTCCCAGCTAGATGTGGACATCAACGTAGACATAAAGATAGATGTAGATCTTCAAACATCAGTGCTTAATTGTTTATATAAAACAAACAAATAAGAAATATAATTTAGAATATATGAATGAGTTACCTAATTTCTGTTTAATTCTTTGAGTGCAGTCACTTATATACTTAAAAGGGTAGTAGTCACGTGCACTAGAAAATGATCAGCAAATTTGGGCTAAATTTTGGTCTGAAAAAAAACAGAAAATATTTTTTGGGGGTGCTAAATTCAATGCTAGTCCTACATAGACCCATTGAAATCTATGGGACTTAAAATAATTGTGACTAATATGTCCCATTCATTTCAGCAGGTCTACTTTAAGTAGGACTAGTTTCTGATTTAGCTCAAGGTCAGTTTCAGTAGAATATTGAGAAAATGAAAATGAAAACTTGGAGGTGAGGAAGTAAGGAATTTAAGGACATGAAAAGTGAGGTGGAGAAAGAGGCGTGTTGATGGAAATTATTCTGTTCAAATAATTTTTTGCAAGCTGGCATTTGTCCAAAAAATGGGTTTCTCAGCACCCAGACCCTCCCATTCATTCACTCCAGAAGGACTTCTGTCAGAGTACGCAGAAATATGAAGCTGAACGCTGGAAACTCACAATCAAAAACTTATTGTGGGTGCTCTTGTGTCTCTATGAATTGCAATTGCTAAATGGTGGCATGACAGAAGGTGATTGCTTTCATGTGCAACTAACAGCCTTCCCAGGGACACGCTGGAAGTTGTACACCATGAAAAACAGAATGTTGGACTGGATGGAATGGCTTTCTGCACCAACAAGGCTTTTCTCATGTTCCTCAAACATTGTATATAAGCTTGAATGTCTAAAGGGAACAGCTCCCTGAACATGCCATCCTTAATGGGGCACACATTGACTCAAACTGCTGCCTCCTCTACCTGTTAACCTTTGCCTTCTTCCCAAGGATTAAAAGAAAGAGAGAGAGACTAGGTTTGGGAAGGGAGATAGCAAAGGGGATCTTCTCATTTGAAAGTGACTGACAGATCACCTGGCAACAAATGACCCAAAGACTATAATTCCTGATAGGATGTCATGGGTTGGACCGCAAATTATGGGACTTTTTACAGGCATATAACATAGTGCCAAACAGAAAAAAAGATCCTGGAAAGACAGAAAAAGTATAACCAGGAAAATAATCTTCAGTTTAAAGATGTTTTAATAGGACCATTTTTCAACAAGGTAATAAAATTAATAATGTAATAGTAATATCACTTTAAAAATCTGAATTATAGACCATCAAGCCTATTCCAGTTAATTTGTTTTTCTATGATTACACCTGGGCAGGAGCCCACAGAAGTGACCTTTAATTCCAATATGTGCTTTTGATGATATAGGACAATTTACCCTGTAGCTGTTAATAATTGCTTTTTACAAATTAGTGATAAATTATTGATTTGTTTGGGGACTTGACTGGCAAACTATTCTCTTCTTGGCCTCTTCTCTTACTAAACTATGATCTACCCATTGGGTTCAGGATGATTCCCCAAGGGCAACTAATTAATTTACTTATGGAGATAATTAATGTGGGCCGTTTAACCTTCTCAAAATTTATTGTTAATTCATTCTGTTGGTTTTATGGAAGGTATATCTCCTCCAGAGCGATTATTATTAATTTCATTTTGAGGGCATCATAATTAGGAGGCTGTACAAGGTAGTGAACTTTTTATAAAGTACTCAGCCATGGCGGTACTTCCCACACAAGTCCACTTCTCATATTAATACTTTCCCTTTGAGGCAGAGAGATACATATAGGTCATATTTATGACCAAAACGGTGAGACAGACATAGATACTCTGAAACTGTAGAAACTCTAAGGTTCTTCAGAGATTCACAACGATGTAGAGAAGTAGTCTAGGCATATTGTAACAACCTTAGTATCAAATAAAGGTGAAAGTGAGGTCCATCAGAATCCCTCACAGCTTTCTGGCCAGTTCTTACTAGTGCAGAATGAGAGTTTAGAACCAAAATAAAAACTCAGTGAGAATCTTTCCAGATCCAGTATGTTAGAACTGCTAGGGTAACATGAGATGGGTTTCATTATGGGGGGAAAAATGCAATACCTGTTCTGCAAACATTGAGGTTTGCCACTGCCCCTTAGGTAAACCAACAGGTGCAAATCCACTCCCAGTTCACAGCAGAAGACCTTATGGGAACATGCTGTTTTTTTCTGTTTCCTCTTTTACAGCTGAACATTCTAATGTTGAGTATATCTTTTGAATATGATTTCCTTTATTTTCAGAATAAAAATTCTAGCCTGCCATTCAGTCATCTAAAGATCCCAACATGGATTCTAGATTAAAAATATAAGAGAGGCAATTTAATTGCATTTCAACAAAACACACACTCTAATACCCATCTAGATACCCACACAGAGAAGAATTTCAGATGTTGAATGCAGTACATAAACAGATCCATGCAGGAAGATGTGGCCATTCTTATACATCAAAGCTATTTAGGGCATCATTGGTAATAATCAGTGCATTGAACTGGATGCATGGACATGAGCTTCCGAAATGAGCCTTCTACTGAAGCTCATGTCAAAGAAAACCCCTTTAACTTCACACTGCTGCAAGGCTCCTTTTAGGTGGCGGTAGTAGCAGAAAACTGCCATTACTTAAAGGCTTCATTTGGCAATATCAGAACATATGCAACTTCACAACATCTTCTCAAAGAAGAGGGTAGCATCTTCAATGTAACTTCCTTCTCTCCCTCTCTTTTCATTCAGCTGAAACCAGTTCTGCTAATTAGCTCTACTGGAACTGAGTTTTTTGGCTTTGAAAATTCCTTCTCACACAGATAAGATACACATGGCAAATTCTTCTTTCTCTGCTGGCCTGTTAGTTCCAGGTGCCAGCTAACAAGCCTGTATTTCAAAGGGCAGCTGAAGCCATCATGCTCCCCATTTCCAGTCTCTTGACAGAGTGTACATGGGATCAAACAAGATGATTCACCAAATATATATTTTGTATATGTTTCTATATGTATAGTGCTCTCTTAAGTTGTGAAATATGTCTATTTGTCATGCTCTTACTGTTGGAGGGATTTGGAATGTGGCTATTCCCTTTTAGTGCAAAGCTCTGCCCAGTTTCACTCCTTCACTTGGAAAAAGAAAAATAATCAGCAAGGTTGTTTCTTGATTAAAGCAAAAAAAAAAGTTCTTGTGGCTCTATTCTTTTATATAGGTATACTATGGAAGAATATCTGTACATATCTGTTTTTGGAGAACAAAAATAGAGAAAGGAGAGGCAGCTAACAAAAAAGCAGCAGAAAGGAAAGGGTGGTCTCAAAGTATCTGAGGCATGGCAGGTACAGAGCTTGTTCCCCACAGATATCTAACGTCAAAGAAGAAGCACAAATAAAGATTATATTTTTCCAACACTTCCTTACCTCCATATCTTGCAAAGATAAATGGTATGTGTTTCTGATGGTCCTTAGAAAATAAATGCAGACTCAGTTCGAGTATGCTAAGGTATGTATCTCTGAAGAAAGGCCACTGTTGAAGAGAAAATATTTTGATAGGACTACACACTTCCCTTAACGTTTAGTTGGATCCTTGGAGATATTGTCATGGTCAGCCCAGGAGCATCCTTAAATGAAGGGATCATTTTTACAGTTTGCTAGTTTGGAAGTACTCCTAGATCCATTACTGTCACTGGAGGCACAGGTGGCTTCAGTAGCATGGGGCATCTTTTATCAGCTTTGCATGACATACCAACTGGCATCCTGCCTTAACAGAGACAGAGTTGCTACAGTTCTCCACACTCTGGTCACCTCCTGTTGGGATCACTGAAATGTGTTTTCAGTGGATTGCCTCTGAAAATGATCCAAAATACAGCAGGAAGATTCTTATCTGAGACTTCCTGATCTGATTATATTATATAAATTATTTTCCTTTTGCACTGGTTGTATGTTCATTTCCAGGTGGACCTAATGGAAAGTCCTGTTTTCAACCTTTAAAACTGTTCATGGCTTAATGTCTGCTTTCCTTAATATAACCTCCACTCATATTTACATACCCATAAGCTAAGGAACTTCTTCAGAGTCCTTTCTCAAGATGAGTCCATGAAATAAATTACTGCAGATGCCTCTTTTTCAGGGGTAGTGACTCCAAGGTGGAACATTCATCCTGAGGTTCACTAAGAAACAACATTATCATGTGTTTGGCACCTGGTAACACCCTCTTACTTTACAGCATATTAAGATTAAGATCATTTTTAAAAAAATACTCAGAATTTTAAGCTAATTTTAAAATCCTCAGTGTTTTGGTTATGTTGGATTAGTTTCCTGTCTTCGTTACATGCTTCAGTTAGGTAGCACATTCTGTGATTCATTTTGTTATACTTCTTTTTATATGTTTCAACTTTTATTGGGCAACATTAATTGGGGACTACACAAGTGATGTAAATAAATGACAATGTGGGCTTTTATATATATATATAATGCTAGCAGTGGAGGGAAGCTAGAGCAGCCCTGAGTCTACAGTGTCTCGAAAGAAAGCATAGTTCTTTCTCTTCTTGTCACAGTCAGCTCTTGGATGGTATCACTTCTATCTAAAGTAGTGTGGCCACTGCAGCATTGACAAAAAGAAGGTCAGACATTACCAAAAAGGAAGACATTTTTTCACAAACAAGGATTACATTTTTGCTTTAAATGTATATATCCTAGTTTAGAATATACCAGATGGGCGGGATATAAATCAAATAAATAAATAAATAAATAAATATATCCTAGTTTAGACTGATATATGGAAATATAATCACAATTAGACACTATTACTACATTTTAAGTGGAAATACACTGTTGCTCACCATATTGTGCAGGGTTGACACCAGCTTACACATTGGGGATCAGCATTGGGAGAAAGATGCAATATAAATCAAATAAATAAGGCCAAATAAAGGAGCCTTGTGTAGTATTAGAGTCAAAACTGTGCTCATGGCCAGCGTTGAATCCCAACAGATTCTGACAGCCAGCTTGAGGTTGACTCAGCATTCCATCCTCCTGAGGTCGGTAAAATGAGTACTCAGCTCACTGGGTGTGTGTGGAATGTGTAGCCTGTATAATTAAATTGTAAATCACCCAGAGAGTTCTTTAAGCCCTATGGGGCAGTATATAAGCAGCGCACTTTGCTTTGCTTTTGCTTTAGTGTTTAATAACTTTGCATTCTAGTTTCTGCAGCTTACTGAAGATGAATAGAAAGATTATAAACAGAGGTCACTGTAATTTTGATGAAGTATCTAGCTAGGCAACAGTCAGGGGAATGGTCTGAACAGTTGTTTCAGAATGTTCAATCCTGAGACTTACCTCACATCTGAAGTTCATACAAAATTGACATGCCATGTCATGTCCTTTCTGCTGTCCATCAGTAGTTATATTAGTGTGTGTGGTTTGCTTTTTTTCTGAAAGTGATCCTCCCCAAACTATTTTAAGTAACAAGTGAAAGAGACTGATTAGATAGTTTTACCAATTAATGATTCTATTTTTTCTGCCAGGGAAACTCACAGGGGTGGGGTGGGGGGGTAGGATGGCCACTTAAATGTCACCAAAAAAGGATGTGCATTACCAAAAAGGAAGACAGTTGTTCAAATAGAGGATGATCTTCCATAAAAGAGGACATGTATCCACTCTAAGGTCTTCAGCAGAACGGGCAACAACAGCTGCATCATCAGTGAAGAGGAAGTCCCGCATGCATTTCAGCTGGACTTTAGTTTTAGCTCTCAATCTAGAGAGATTAAAGAGCTTTCCATCTGATCTACTCTGGAGATAGACACCTTCTGTTGCAGTTCCAAAGGCGTGCTTCAGCATGACAGCAAAAAAGATCCCAAACAGGGTCACAGCCTGAATCCCTCAGCGAGGGACACAGCCCAGTTTCAATCCACTTCAGATGTCAAAGGGATCTGATGTTGAGCCATCAAAAACTACAGTGTCTTTCATTTCCTCATGAAAGGACGTGATGATGTTAAGGAGTCGAGGTGGACATCCAATCTTGGGAAGGATTTATAAAGGCCGTCCCTGCTAACCAAATCAAAGGCCTTTGTAAGATCAATGAAGGCCACAAAGAGTGGCTGTCGTTGTTCCCTACATTTCTCCTGCAACTGTCTGAGGGAGAATACCATGTCAGTGGTGGATCTATTAGCTCGAAATTCACACTGTGATTCTGGATAGACTCTGTCTTCAAGCACCTGGAGTCTCTTCAGCACAACACGGGCAAGCAGCTTCCCTACAACTCTGAGAAGAGAGATGCCACGGTAGTTATTGCAGTCGCCCCTGTCACCTTTGTTCTTATACAATGTGATGATGTTTGCATCCTTCATGTCCTGTGGTACTTCACCTTCCCTCCAGCAAAGAAAAAAGATTTCATACAGCTCAGTGGTGATGATCTCTTTACAGCAATTCAACACTTCAGCAGGGATGTTGTCCTTCCCAGGTGCCTTGCCGGAGGCAAGGGAATCCAAGGCCACTTTTATTTCTGCTGAAGTTGGTTTGCTGTCCAACTCTTCCAATACAGGCAGGCACTCAATGTTATTTAATGCCTCTTCGGTTACTACATTCTCTCTGGAATATAGCTCAGAGTAGTGCTGCACCCAGCGTTCCATCTGCTGTGCTCGGTCCTGGATGATTACGCCTGTAGCAGACTTCAAAGGAGCAGATTTCTTCTGTATTGGACCTAAAGCCTGCTTGATACTGTCATACATTCACTTGTTACCTGTGTCTGCTGATATCTGTATCTAAGAGCAGATCTGAAGCCAATAATCATTAGAACGTCTCCTGGCAGCCTGTTGGACTTTGCTATGAGCAAGTCGAAGAGCCTGCAAGTTGTACTCACTAGGACAGGCTTTGTATGCTTCTAGAGCTCTCCTCTTTTCCTCGATGGCTGGCATCAACTCCTCCGAGTGGGCTTCGAACCAGTCTGCCGTCTTTATGGTCTTCTTGCCAAATGTGGACAAGGCAGTGTTATAAACAGAGTTCTTGAAATGTTCCCATCATTTAGGTGCATTTGCATCAGCCGGGCCTGGAAAGGTTTCCTTGAGCATTTGGGCAAATTCCTCTACTTTTCTTTGATCGCACATCTTGCTGATGTCAATACGTGGTCTTCCTTCCTCCAACAACTCATGAATTGTTTTAGCAAGGCCTGCCAAGACTTTGGATTCACAATCAGCCTGAAGAAAACACAAGTCATGGGCCAGGGTGTGGACTCACCTCCCTCTATTACCATCTCCACACAAGAATTGGAGGTTGTTCATAACTTTGTGTACCTTGGCTCAACGATCTCTGACACTCTCTCCCTAGATTTCGAGCTGGATAAACGCATTGGCAAAGCAGCTACCATGTTCTCCAGATTCACAAAGAGAGAATAGCTTAATAAGAAGCTGACAGCAGATACCAAGATCCAGGACTATAGAGCCTGTGTCCTGAGTACACTCCTGTACTGCAGTGAGTCCTTTGTGTATGGCAGGAGAGGAAGCTGAACACATTCCATATGCGTTGTCTCCGACACATTTTTGGTATCACCTGGCAGGACAAAATTCCAAGTAGAGTAGTCCTAGAACGAGCTGGAATTTTTAGCATGTATACATTACTGAAACAGTGACGTCAATGTTGGCTCGGGCATGTCGTGAGAATGGCTGATGGTCGAATTTCAAAATATCTCCTGTATGGAGAATTAGTGCAGGGAAAGTGCCCCAGAGGGAGACCACAGCTGCGATACAAGGATATCTGCAAGCGGGATCTGAAGGCCTTAGGAATGGACCTCAACAGATGGAAAACTTTGACATCTGAGCGTTCGGCCTGGAGGCAGGTGGTGCCTCATGGTCTCTCCCATTTTGAAGAGACACTTGTCCAGCAGGCTGAGGCAAAGAGGCAGTCCCGAAACCAGCAAAATCAGGGAGCTGGACAGAAGACAGATTGCATTTTTCTTCAGCGTGGAAGGAATTGTCACTCTCGAATTGGCCTTCTCAGCCACACCAGACTTCCAAGACCTCTATTCAGAGCACGTTACCATAGTCTCTCGAGACTGAAGGATGCCTAATCTTATCCACTCTAATTAGAAGGAAGGCTAATTGTGGCTAATTGGTGAGGTGCTGGAGACATCTCAGTTGTGCAGTTGGGTATGTAGCCAGACACACCATTGAAACATGCCCTAGCACATCATAAATTAACTGTCATTGGCACAGCAAACTACTCAAGGTTTATACAAACTTTTGAGTAGAATTCTATCCATTGTGTCTAGTTTATCCTCGGTTATATCATTTTGTATTCTAGTTGTGGTCCCACTGCAATTACAAGTTTGAAAATATCAGCTATAAAATTGGGGGGGGGGGTATTTTTCTCCATCACCCATCTGTGTTTCTTACTACACACAATTATTTCATTATTTCACAGAAACGTATGTGGTTCCATGAGATACAAAAAATAACATTTTTCTTCTTCTTAAAATACTTTGCATGCAATTTAATTCTAAACACATTGAAAAGATAATTTAGAATTTCATTATGAATTTCTCACCCTCACTCCTGAAATCTGAAGATAACCTTGTATAAACATAGACAATTACAGTAAATATCTATGCTGATATTATTATGTTGCCAGTCTTACTGTCTAAGATTACTCTTGTTTATGCAATTGCAACTTTAGTGAAGTTTCAAGAGATAAAGCAAATTTGATAACACAGAATTATTGAGTGTATGGATCAATGAGGATACTGAAAGATCAACTTCACAACTTTATGTTACCTTGGAAACAAAGTTCAGTGTGTTACTTGGGAGTTTATCAGATCACTAAAAGTGAGCTGTGAATATAAATAATGATGTTCCAGAAAGTTTTCAAGCTCTAGTCTTAGTCAGCTTTAAAATTTAAAATGATCAACAACAGATTAAAATGAAATATTTCCTACATTTTGATTTTTTTATTCTGTTCCATCTAATTTCCTTTATTATTTCACATGCTTTAATTTATCTCATTAAAATCAGATTAATATCATTTAATATAAACATTATATCTAAAATTAAGAAGTCACAAAGTTAACATGGAAGTACTTATGATGGCTGGATCGTATTCAGACTTTATAATAAGCATGTGGTTCCCCCAAGTACCTTCTAATTTGGGACCTCAGTAGATGGCAGAACACTTACTTCCAACCAGTATTGCCCATCCACATAACACAGGCAGGGCAAGATGAGGATGCTAATCCTGAGGGAGGCCAGGAGGGAAGGAACAAGGAATCAGGACCCTCAACTCTGGAATGAATTATCATTTGAAATCCACCTAACCCTTTCACTGGTGATTTTCAAGAAAACATTAAAAGCTGTATTACTCTGGCAGGCTTTCCAACACATTTTACTCGAGGAGATGGCTGTACCTACCAGCTATTAACTTGTTTTAACCACTGCCTACCTCTTAATGCTTTTTAATGTATTTCATTGCACTGTTAATTTTGTTTTTACTTTAATTTTTGGTTTGTTGTCTTCAAGTGTTATTGTCATTCTGGTTATTTTTATTGCTGCAAACTGCCCAGAGTGACCTCTGGCCGGATGGATGGTGTAGAAGTCAAATAAATCAAATAAATAATAAATACATTCTAATTCTGAAACCAGACTATGTCTGGGGAGTTTGACCTACATCTTCCAGAAGCCATAGCATTTTGGTCATATTTTATAGGCCTTATGAAAGGTATAGTCAAAAACATCTGGAATGTAGCAGCTTGCTTTAAAGAAAGCACACTCCAGTGCAAAAGTAAACAATGCTTCAACCCAGCTGAATTTCTTTAAACAAACTGCTCAAAGCTACAAATGCCTTCATCATTAGCAGGGTTTTCACTGCACATAAGTCTCAGCTTGATCCATTACTTTATTTAGCTGAGGGCAAATCCTACTCATTTTACGTATGTCAAGTTCCCCTGAAGTCATCACTATTATTTGCATAGGTAAGCCAAGAATGGCATGGCCTTGTACATGTCCGTCATCCTCTGATATATGAACAATGAGCCATGGCAGCTGATGGCTTTCAAAGCAAAAATTTCCATAGAACTCAATAAACAGTTCTGCCAGCTGACAGAGGGATATGGCTCACTGTACTTAAATATGTTTTCATCCTAAGTACTATAGTCAGAATTTAAAACTGCACTTCGTTAGTATATTTTGAACCATATGGTGTTTGAGAGCCATTTTCCTTGCCTATCATTTTCACAGATTGATTCACAGGCAACATTTATATGGAGTTTTAATACAGGAAATATATCTGAGTTACAGCCCAATTTGAGAGTATAATTGACAAGTTCTATATTTCTATTGAGTTTGATAGCTGGCTTCTTTAAGAAATTTACTTCTGGTACCTAGTAGGGTAGTTTAATGTAGTAATTGGGAGAATAAAGGTCCCTCTTTCACTGCCATTTGCTTTAATTTTTCTGGGTTCTATTATTAACCAAGTGAATCAGATCAGGCAGGCTATGGATGGAGCAAAGAACACTGAATATCCTTGCTTCATTGACTCTCTGTGAATATCGATACAAAGCAAGCAAATCTAGACATAGGCATAATTGGCTAGGTGAAGATTTTACAGTAATGCTATTTCTCAGATATAGAAATACTTGTTTTCACAGAATGAAATTATTTTCTTGAAATTTCAGATTTTGTTCTAGTTTCAATTGACAAAAAATAAGTAACAACTCTGGAGAAACAGTTCAACTGCAGCTTCACTGCCTCTCCTGTTGTCACAGGCTACCTCATGCTCCTTCAGACGGAGGGCAACACTGTCCAAATCTAGGCTTTCCAGATATCAGAGCTAAGGCAGAAATCTCAGAAAATTGCTATGCTTCTCTAGATCTCTAGGCTTGGAGACAAATCAGGGTGAATGGAGCTGAAGGAGAAGAAATGACTATACATCTGTTGCAGAGTCTTTTGGATACACTAAAATCAGCATATATGTATGTATGCATTATTAGTACTATTAGTCTGAATGGAACCAGGTTCTCTGAGCATCTCCATTTTGTATACACTGTATGTTTTGGATGTGGTGCACGTGGTCATCTCTCACACCCACTTATTTTCCAGTTGTTACACAAGGGACCACTTCCTGGGATATCAGAAAGACTAGCACTCTGACATTACAAAGACCAACACAATGGTCTCGGTTGTTGGCCATGAACTCTCAGGGAATGGGATGCCACTGGCTTGTCCACCTTATCTGGAACATATGATTTACCTGTTTCATAGATCCAAGAATATCTGACTTACCAAGCTTCAAGTTCATCTTACTGGTCCTCATCCAAACCACCCCACGCATAGAGACAAACACTGCATCTGGGAACCAGCTTGAGTCTTGCTAGTGATGCATTCAAATATAACAAAGAAATGGAATTCAGCCCTTGCATCATAAATTAATTCTCCACTGATCAATTTTTAAGTATCATTGTACCCATCGAAAGTTCTCACTGTTTAAAAATGCGGCACACATGCATCCTCATTTGGGAAGTGTGGAAATAGAAGACAGCATAGTTTTATTACAGGAGGTGTGGACCAGAACAGTTTGTAGCTAGATTCATAAGGACTGAATACCTGTGCTTACCAACTCTGGAGGAAAGGGGAGAGTGAATGGAATTCTTGTTTCTTTCCCCAATACCCATTCAGTCAGGGGCCAATGGCTTTAGGAAAGAGTTTTTGGGATTTTTCAAGGCTAGGACTGGTACAGCTTCAAAACTAGAACTGCTTGGTTGCTGTTGTAAAACTTGTTCAACCTACACATTGCTAAATGCGTAGATTCTTACCAAGACACCACTGCTCTTCAATGCTCTTTTTCTTGTCCAAAGGAAGCAGACTTAACAAAGACCATCCTAAAGACAGAACATGAAACAGGGAAGGTAGGGATGGCAAAACACGAAATCACAGTAGACCGACTATAGAAACTCTTTGCTTGCTCTTTAGATACTGCCACAACTCTTTCTCTTTGGAGATAGTTTCTCTGATGTAGCACAGGGCTGAGAAAAGCTCTGTTCTGATTCTACAAAGTGGGTAACTTGTATACTTATCTCTCTACTTCTCAAAACACACACGGTCAAATAGAATCTTATCAGTTCATAGATTGTTTTACAAATATATGCCTTCCTTTAATTCTTCAAAGGATTTTTATTCTCTCAAATCTGGCTGGTTACCAGGTCACTAGTTGTCTCCTGTCTGCCCTTTTTCCTGGCTGGGATCCTGTTTCTTACAGGAAGAAGTGGGTCAAATAGTCATGTTCTTCTTCCTTCACCATTGACTTGAGTTCAGTCTCAGAACTTTATGTTATTATTGGTTCAACCTACTCTGCCTCTGATCTCAGCTGTTCTAAACCCATGCTGTTTTTAATTAATCATCTCTCATTGATGGACATGTTTTTACAGGCATATCAGCAGTCAGCTATAACATGAGGCCTACAGCTATGAGTAAACCATAATGTCATTATTTCTTTATTAGCAGAAGCAGCAGTGTCTGTCTAGCTAAGTGAGGAATAGAAAAAAGAAAGGGAGAAAATAAACATTTAAGATAAAATTCAAAACGTTTTGGCTGAAGTTACAACTAGAGTAGGCCCATTGAATTAATAGAACATACAGAAATGTTGACTCACCAAACCCTCACTGATTCAATGGGTCTACCCTAGTAGTCACTTACCACTGGATGGTAAGTTAACATTTAGAATGTGTTCACTCCATATCTCAGCTTTCCTAATCTGGTATCTTTCAGATTGATTGGACTATGATTTCTATAATCCTCAAAAAAATTTGGGCATGTTCATTGAGTATGTTGTATTTGCGACTTGGCCAGAAAGCATTTGCACCAATGGGGCAGTATAAAGTGGAATAAATTAAAAAAATAAATAAAATGGAGCCATGGTCTAACACATCTTCAAGGCTGCAGAAAAATGGCTCCCACTCCCCCATTCACAAGCAATTAAATGAGGTAGGGTGGATTTGGCAACTTGAATTTATGTCTCAGAAGTAAACACTTGATAGACATAATTTTCTTCAAGAATGCAACTGTGAATGACACTACATAATGACATTCTGTTACTCATGGGAGCATTATGGAGAAAACACTACTGCTAGTTATTGAGAAAATTGAAATAAACGTCACTGGAGTAAAAGAAAAAGGAGGTTGTTCAATTGGTTGGCCCACTTTTAACTAGAACTGAGGGTTATCAAAGGAAATTTGTGGGCAGTATATGCAGGAAAGAGAAAAGGTAGTACTTCCTTTGTACAAAGATTACCTCATGGACTTTACAGTTAGAAGCAGTGGTTTAAATCATCACTTTTTTTTTTTAAAAGGAGACGTCTCCATGTCCTAAATGTATGCTATTTAGAAACATACTGCACTAGATGAACCTTTGGTCTGTTGTGGCAATAATTGTTTGTGTTTATTTCTCAACTATTGAGGGTGGCAGTGCATTAGCATGAAGAATTGTAGCAGCTGTTGAATGAAATACAGCTGTTTTTAAAGCTATACTAGTCTGTGACATTCACTGAGAAACCTTGCATAAGCCATTATCAAAAGTATTTCCCTATTAATAAACCAATACATATCCCTTCTTCACTCAAAACAATTTGAATCTATGGTAGAATATGAACATAATACATACAATGTGTCAGCTGAAACCATTATTGTATTTTCTTGCTTTTAGGAAATGATGGGTTAAAGAGGAAGGTTATGCTGCACTTCCTACCTTAAAAATGAAAGTGAAGTGTGAAGTGGATGCCTTTTCAGTCATTACCTACACAGTGTCATCAACATAGAGAAGTGAAGCTGATCCTGCTCCGTCCGTTTTTGCCTTCTTCACATGAACAGTTCTAAAAGGATAGCATCTTGGTCACAAATTGGGTCTCTATAAGAGCAAGAACTCAGGGAAATCTGGATTCTTATGCATAGATTCCACAAACAAGCTGGACTAATCTCTTTGAGATACATCCTTGTTGATGTGGAGAAAGTGATAAGGGATGGAGCAGGGCTAGCTCCTATGTGTTAGTGATGCTGGATCAAGTAACACCTGGGAAGGGCTTGGTTCATCTTATATTTCTGAGAAGGGTTTGTAGTGAGAAGCCCCCAGTACTACAATTATACACATCATATCAATTTTATATATGGATTGGCCAGAATTCAACATGCAGCTGATGTATCAACATACCCAAAGCAAACCATGTTTCAGATTTCACAGAATGATGGAAATTTCCCTAGAGAATTGCTACAGGCAAAACATTGCTGTCAATGATAAAGTTGCCCATTATTTTGAATTAAAACAGTACATTGTGAACTTGAACTTCTCCTTTTGTTATTTTTGTAAAAAATTAATAATAATGTAAAGGTGGACAGTCTTGTCCAGTTCACACGTCATTGAGAACATAATGCCGATTTCATACTTCCTGAATCAGTATACAAACCAGAACACAGATATCCTCCAATATTCACAATTCTCTGAATTTTGTACCCCATTATCCAAACAAACAATCAAACAAAAATACATATAAATTGTGTATATTGGAGGAAGGATTTTTTTAAAAAAGTTGCAAACTAATGTGGAAATGGGATAGAACAAACCTCAGATGAGAAAAATGACAGAAACTGAAATTGATTTTCAGTATCCATCCTGAAGCATCAAAATGGCATGAGTATTGAATAAATCATTTTGTTACCCTGTAGTACCTGTCATGATGCATATTACCAGGTCCTGAGCAAGTTTATGTATTTACTTATTTTCTCTCATTCCAAACTCAGCTATCATATTTCCCAATGCTGGACTGAATATGCAGGTAGTACTCCAGACAAAGAGTTTCTGCAGCAATTTGTCACAACACATTAGATATTCATTTTGATTCCAGGTTCTTACAACTATGAGGGGTTGCTACCAGTACCCATAGTGGATTGTCTGCCCTCACTCTGAATCCCCTGGAGGGCCCATCCAAAGTTCCAGACCCTAAGCCTCAGGGGGACACAGATGTGGTCCTGAGTGGAGATAAGGAGGAGGAAGCAGAAGATTGGGCCCAGATGGGTAAAGGCAGAAGCAGGTAGCTGCTGTGAATATAGGAGGGGGACTCTCTTTCTCTCTCGAAAGAGAGTCAGATGAAGATGGAGTCACTGGAGACCATGGAGTCAGAGGAGGAGGAGGAAGCTTGGGCTGAAGCAGCCAAGGAGCTGGAACCTCATTCTGTACATGTCAGGGGATATGGACTACATGTATGTGGAAAACCCATGGACCAGAGTTCTGGTGGAAGTCTCTGTTACTAAGGGAAGAGGGTGCAGAGGAGGAGCACCCAGTCCTTCAATATCATCCTCTCACCCCACAAGTCCATGGGGGCCTGGCAGGACAGTTGCTGGAGATGCAAGAGGAAAAAGGAATAGCAGTGGCATTTCCAGGTGCAGCTGGGGAATCACAGACACTAACAAGTAACCTGCAGTATAAACAATCTCTAAGGATGTCTGGTGACTTAGGACTGTGCTAAAGCCCAGACAGCATCAGCATATTGTGGACATCCAGACCCCAGTCTCAGGTGGAAACTGAGCTGCCAGGGAGCTGGTGACAGCAACTCAGGCCTCTGGGGAACTATTGGGATGGAGGAGGTGGGTGTCCCTTCTTTCTTCGTGCCATGTTCACTGGAAACTAATAAAATCAATTTTAGCAGTCCTGGCAGTATCAAGTTTATGGAAACCATGGTTGAAGAAGCATTGCCCACTGCCCCTGTGCTAGGTTGGGGTGGCGGTGCTCTCAATGACCCATATATTTCGTGTGCTCTCTTCATTTGATGTATGTTGCTGAGTATCAACATTGTTGATTCCTCTTTTCCTAGTTATAGTTGTTAGAGCTCGTGTTGTTTGCATAATTATGTTGCAAACTGCCTAGGGAGTGTGTTAGCAGTATGGGGTGGTATACAAGTCTAAACAACAACAACAAATATCTTGTAACACCACATGCAAATGAAGTGCAATGTATCATTCCCACTGCTTATAAAAAACTTAGAGTGTGATAAGAGTTAGTTATTTAGATTGCCTTTTGGAGTGCTGACAGCAAAGTCTCATTCTATTTGCTATTGACCAGACCACATACTCCAGATTGTGAACCAGTCTGACCTGCTTCATGCCTGGTACACACCTTTTAGGTCTAGTGGCAAGACTCTGTTTTTGGAGCAGGCCAGTGTGATCAGGACTGGATAGAAGGACCATTTCAAAGGTTCCCTTAGAAGATTATACCCCGCATGCACCCTTTCTATCATGATCCAACACAGTCTTTATGTCACTGTCTAATCGACCCCTTATTTTCATATGTGGGGTCCATCTGCTCAACCTAGGAAACTTAACTAGCAATAAACGCATGATTTTAGAGTATCTAGTTGATGTGTATTGTGATTTGAAGTTTTTGAGTGTAAACGTACATGACTTGTAAACTATGTCAGGATATGTTATTATTTTTTCAGTATGTTTTGATATTTATATTAAAATACAGAGGGCTATTTAGCAGTGTCAATTCACAACCTAGATATGGGACACAACATGTAGATTCAAGAAGCAAGGCAGATATGTCTTTTTCTCCAATTTCTTCCACAGTCCCAAATGTAATTGAACTTTTGAGCAGATAGCTTGGTGGTTTACTTATCTAGCTGCATCCCCAGAGGTTGGGAGTTCAATTCCCTTCTGTGCCTCCTTGACAGGGGTGGGACTCGATGATCCATAGGGTCCCTTCACAGTTCTGCAGTTCTTAGATTATGGGGAAAAAAATACTTATCCAAGTCGGAAAGAACAGTAGTCAACAGAACTATGAAGAATAATAGATTGAGATGCTTTGTTTCCTTCTTTAGTGGAAGATTTAAAGTGTTCTGGTGAGGTTGAGATGTGCCAAATCAAGTGATGTCATTTCAAAACATTGCAAGTACAGACCAAGCAGTAAGTATAGTGAAATATGAGTTTTTCTATAAATCTTGTATTCCCAGGCTGGCCACCTGTTCAGGATAGTTGTAAAAATGTGGAGTCAGTAATCTTCGATCCAAGTTAAATTAGTGACTTAACTACAGAACTTGTAATCTACAAAATGTTAGACATGGACTATGGCTTTTGCTTTGGATAGTTTAATTAGATGTTTAATGATGATGTCTTTCTTTATATTTAATGCTCAATTTAAAAAAGAAACTTCATACATGCACAGAGAAAGATATTAATTAGTTAGTTACTATGTACTGTCAAGCCAGGAACAGACTTACAGCAACTCTAACAGGGGTTTCAAGGTAAGTGAGATATTTAAGGATAAATATTAAAGTTATTTAAGGTTTTGCCAGTTTCACTCCCACAGTGAGTTTCTGTGGCCAAGTACGGGCTTGAATCCTGGTCTCCATACTTCTAGACCATCACTCTATCCACTACACAGCCATTCTTGCCTCTCTTTTTTTTTCACAATGATAAACACAATATGAAAGAAATATAGGCCAAATCAGGATTTATAAGTTACATAATGAACCTTATAAGGTGGTGTGTGAAAAACTGTTTCCAGTCTGTGGTCCCCTTCAAATGCACCAGGGCCTCCCAGGGGGGCATATGGCCTTTGCTGAGAATGGCTGCACTATACTGGGTACCTAAGAAATTAATATTCAGTGTTTTATTGAAACATCTTCACTAACGTTCACAACTTTAAGATAGATAAAAGTGTTTTCATTGGGCTATTGATTTTAGGCAGTGTTTTCATTGGGCTATTGATTTTAGACATATCCTCTCCCTGTGCTGCTTTAAGTCTAAGTAAACAACAACAACAAAATCCCATTGGAACTAGTGCCAAATTTTGAACTTAGCCCTGTGGTAATGCTGAGGAGATCATTGGTGTGAGTGTAGAAGGGTTCATGGATGGAGAGGAAACAGTTAAGTCTCCCTTCCCTACACATAGGGAAGGAATATGTACACATGCCCTCCTCCATGTGTAACTACCATTTTTTATTGCAAATATACACATCAAGAATAACATACAATTTGACAGTTGCATTTTTTAGTGTCATCTCAGACTTCTAACAAAACAGGCATATTTTGCTATATTGTGGGAGTTTTGAAAAATGCTGCCATCTGGTCCTAATGATTCACTAAAGCCCCCCCCCTCCCCTTATTCCATACATAGGAACTGTCAAGATCTGTTTTAAGCCTTCATATTAGAAGAGGACAAACGTGTGTGAATGGATATCCTGAGGATGTTACTAGCTATTAACAATTGCTTAACTGAAGGTATACAGTATGATGAAGAACCTTGTGGTGAAATTGTCTGTAATTTTAAGTTTCTTTAATTATTAGAGGATAGCAACAAAAAGAGACACATTTTGCTTCAACTACCTCTTTATTAGAATGATTCATGGTTGGCATTAGCTATTTCTCTGAGCAAGTATGAGTCAATAAAACAAGATCAATATATCCTATGGTTCATGGAATGTTAATGTTCTAACCTGTATTTTGGGAGCATAAAGGAAAGAGGGAATCATTCCATATCATACCAATCACAAGCAGAATAAAATATCACTTGATGAAAGCATTCCCAGTAGAGTGTGTCGTGTGGTGGACACATTTAGGAAGGTAACATGAAGGACAAGAAAGTTTCATGCTCAAAGCTGCTTGGTCAGAGAGAGCATCTTTGAGGTCTACACAGACAGTAGCTGTATCTGAGCAATTACTTCTAGGATCAACATATTGCTGAGGGGAGATGTGATAGCACTTTTCAAATACTTGAAAGGTATTACCTTTCTCAGACTATCTTTCTCAATCATCCCAGACTGCACAACACATAATGATGGGCTCAAGCTACAGGAAGCCAGATTTCAGCTGACTATCAGAAAAAACATCTTAACTGTTAGAGCAGTATGACAATAGAACCAATTACTTCAGGAGGTGGTGAGCACTCCAATGCTGAAAGCATTCAAGAGAAAATTGGATCTGTCAGGTCTGCTTTGATTTGGATTCCTGCATTGAGCAGGGGTTGAACTTGGTGGCCTTATAGGCCCCTTCCATGATTCTATGTTATTATACACTGACTGAGCTCTCAAGCACAAAGTGGAAATCTGGATTTTGCTTCTTCCACATGGAAGAGAGAAGTGACATACATACTACATTCATCACCATGACCAAACTGCTTACTAAATTCATTTCTGAAACCAAGAGGTTTTTGGAGTGTTTTGTCGTTTCCTTGATTCATATTACAGGACAAAGCAAATACACTTTTCAGGATATTGTTTAGACACAGTCACCTCTGGAGAAAGATTCTGGCTCTGAGTAAAGCAGCACAAAAATTAGCAATGCAAACTTTTTGGAGTCCTGAGTGGATTTGTCCTAAAGCACTATGAATAATGCTATATTTGCAGTTGTGTTCTTAAGAAATCCTTGTGGATTTATTATTTATAGTGATGATGACCATCATCAAGCATTAATAGTATCATTAGTGTACTTTATGGAGTAAGGTGTGGTGTGCGTGTTTGCATGTTTTATTTTTAGAAATGAAATAAAAAGCCACAGGAGGTGTGGAGGCAAAGTAGCTTTAGGAAACATTAATCTGTAAGGTTGTTACTCCTTGTGCTACCCCTCTGTGCATATACTATACAGCCCTATGAATGAATAAGGTATATAATAGAGGACAATTTTGCTATAGCTTATGAGGCAGAATGGTTTAAAGCAAATTTATTTCTGTCCAAATTTTCCTGGGCTGTTAAGGGTCATCATCCTTCACAATCGGCGATGCTGGCAAGAGTGCATGGGAGCTGCAGTCTAAGAAAATCTAGATGAACACTGGGTTCCCGAAAGCTATAGAATGCTTTGCATACTTGTTTTGTCCTGATACAATCCAGGCATGATGAAAACAAGAAAATGGTCCAGATTAGAATAAACTGAAATGGTCAGGAAGACACGTGAGGTGATTCATTCATGATTTCATCAAAGACTGGAAATTTAACAATTAGAAGCAAATATGTGCATTTTGTCATGATTCATCCAGAGGAAGATCCTCTGGGTTAATTTTGTGGAAGGTCCAGGTAATGCTTTTCTCCTGGACACCCTCATCTTGCCTTATAAATAATACTATACTTGGTCAAAACATCTAGGTATTATATATACTAGACTGAGATGACATGAAGGAAGAGACTTAAAAAAACCCTCTGGAAATAAAAATTATGGGTACAATGCACATAGGGGGAGAAGGATCCTAAACATTGTGCTCATACTCCACGTGCTGCTTGGCTTCTTAGCTTAGACACTACCGTACATGTATGCAAATGTTTTTTTAGGTTTCATAGTTTGTACCCTACAAACATTCAACATATAGATTAAGCAGAACATACACAGTAACTTGAGTAAGTAATTTTAGGGACAGGGTTCTGGGGGATTCTGGGAATTGTAGTAATTTTCCCAAGCTATGAAAGTGAACCTGTTAAAACCCACAGGTATTTTCAAAACCACTATATTAGAAACTCCTTGTATATAATATGGGAAAAGATAAAATTGAAAATGTACACAAAAATACCAGTATGGGTTTCACCTATAGAAGCATTTGTTCATCCCAATCTTCTGAACTTTGAAAAATTTTTGACTTATGCAGATATCTTAGATACAGACAGGAGATTAAAACCAAAACAAGACCTTATAGACCAGGGATTAGACGCATCGTGGTGGCCCATAATGCAAATACAATCTAGATATGAAAGGGACTCAAAAATGTATGATTTTTATAAAGAACAGACAATGTTTGACCAAACAATGTTAACATCAGATGATAAATTAATTAGGAAAATATATAAATTTCTTTTAAATTGGAAAATGGAAGATGAACAGGTCAAAGAAACGATGGTTCAATGGGCAAAATTTTTTGGATATAATATTAACTTTGAAAAATGGCAAAAACTGTGGTCTAGAAACTATAAAATGACAATGGCAACATCTTATAAAGAGAACCTATATAAAATGTTTTATAGATGGCATTTACCATCCGATAGACTAGCTAAAATGTACTCTAATAGGTCAAGTAAATGCTGGAAATGTCATAAAAAAACTGGAACTTATTATCATCTTTGGTGGACCTGTGATAAAGCAAACAATTTTTGGAAAAAAGTACATATATGGCTTGTTAAAATAATCAAAAAAACATGTAGATTTTAAACCAGAACTCTTTTTATTAGGTATAATACCAGAAAGTGTTGATAAACAAAATGTATATTTAATACTGCATATCTTAACAGCTGCAAGGATTACATTTGCACAACACTGGAAAAATGAAGAAACACCTACAGATCAAGAAATAATTAAAAAGATATTGGACTGCGCCGAAATGGATAGACTGACATTGAAAATCAAAGGAAAGGAAGATACAGAATATTATCAAACATGGAACCTGTTTTATCAATGGCTAGAAACACGTTGTATAGATTAAGAGCCTAATATATACTGTAGTTGTATTAACAAATGATTATAAGCTGAACCCAGGTGACACGATGTTAAATAAGCATAGATGGATTTTACACATAATAATAATAATAAAAAGGGGGAAAAAATCAAAAAAAAAAAAGAAAGTGAACCTGTGACATGGGTATAACCAGTTATCAGGTGGGAGCTAGGAGCAGAGAATCAGGAGTCAGAGCACAGTCAGTCAAAACAGGGACTAAACAGAGTCAGAATAAAGAGAAAATATGGAAAGACGCCACTTGTTATCCAGGCAAGATGCAGTCCTAACCAGGAGGCATTTACACTCCTTCCATTTAGTGGTAAGTGATGCTCAATATGGGGGGGGGGGGGAGAGAGAAGACAGCAGATAATGGAGGGTGGAGTGAGAGGGGATTTATACACACATGCACAGGCAGCAAGGCTTTCTCTCAGATACTGCCTAACCCCAACTTTCTATCCACTCTGCTGCTTAGATGTGGAACCAAATAATATACCTTGCCCCCATTTAAAAATGTTGGCATCTGCTGCTGCTCCCCTCTGCACCTGATTTCAAAGCTGGCCGGTTGAGCTATCCACTCACACTCATTTCCCCATTTTTAACACTTCCCAAGTCCCCTCCTCTCTCATACACACAGAGAGTGTGATGAAGTTAAGCAGGAGGGGAACACAGGCGGGTCTGAGTCTCCATTTCACTTAAGTGGTAGGCAGGAATGGGCTGGCTGAGGTTAGCCTGAATAAATTGAAACTTAATCCAGACAAGATTGAGGTGCTCCTGGTCAGCTGAAAGGCAGATCAGGGGAAAGGGATCCAGTTTACGCTGGATGGATTTACATTCCCCCTGAAAACACAGCTGTGCAGCTTGAGTGTGTTTCAGGATTTGTCTTGGAGCCTGGATATGAGGTTTCAGCAGTGGTCAAGAGTGCCTTCGCACAGCTAAAACTACTGCACCATTCCCACATATGTCTAACCTGGCCATAGTGACACATGTCTTAGTTACAACCCAGTTGGATTACTTTAACACGCTGTATGTGGGGCTGCCTTTGGAAGGTGTTTGGAAACTCCACAGGTCTAAAGTGTTTGAATTGTTTTAATCCTACTTTGTTGTAAGCCGCCCAGAGTAGTCTATGTCTAGATGGGTGGGATATAAATTCAATCAATCAATCAATCAATCAATCAATCAATCAATCAATCAATCAATCAATCAATCAATCAATCAATCAATCAATCAATCAATATAAAGTGCTGCAGCCAAATGGTTAACTGGAGTTGGTTACATCCTGTCATAGCAGCTTCACTGGCTTCTGATACTTTTTTTTGGCACAATTCAAAGTGCTGGCTTTAACATATAAAACCCTAAATGGCTTGGGTTCAAGCTGTCTCAAAGACTGCATCCTCCTTTATGAATCTGCCCTGGTTTTAAGATCTTCAGGGGAGGCTTTTCCCTTGGTCCCACCACTCCCACAGGTAGATTGGTGGGGACACAGGGCAGGACCTTCTCTGTCACTGCTCCTGGTTTCTCCCATGGGAGAGTTGTTGCTGTTGTTGCTGTTCTTCTGCAAGCAGATAAAGAACTTTCTCTTCAGTCCGGCTTTCCATGAGCAACTGGTTATCTAACACAGTTTTTTTAAAAAATAATAATGTATTTTTGTTGCTTTAAATCTGTTTTTGAATTCTTTGATGTTTTTAATGTTATGTTTATTTAATTCTATTGTAGTATTCAAATAACTCATTGTTTTTAGTTTTTAATGTTGTTTCTTCTGAATGATGTAAGATGTCTTGAGTAAATATAATTTAAATAAATAAACTGGAGGGAGCAAGTAGCCATCCTGGTTGGGTAGGGTTCACTCCTGTAAGGATATATGTGTATGTGGTTAATTGTATGGCTTGCAAATATAGGTATGCATGTTTTGGACAAAAAAAAAAAAAAAACTTCTCTGTTTAAATCAATTTCAAACTGACTGATGATACCAAGA
Source organism: Intellagama lesueurii (assembly GCA_037013535.1). Classification (NCBI taxonomy): domain Eukaryota; kingdom Metazoa; phylum Chordata; class Lepidosauria; order Squamata; family Agamidae; genus Intellagama; species Intellagama lesueurii. Next base: position 57,138,280 of record JBAJHW010000003.1, on the reverse strand, counting down.
TTCTCAAATGCACTACCTTCTATTTTAGACCATCCCTGTTCCATGAGCCTTTTGACATGTTTGTAATGCACTAAAAACACTTTTATTCCCCAAGTGTACTTCTGTTATTCATAGTGATGGCAGGTCAGCTGCCCTACCCCATAGTAAGCTGACAATTTAATGAAGATGCAAGAACTTGTGAAAGCCACAGAGTCATGCTGAGATAATTAAAAACTTGAAGTCACTTGTGTATTCAGCAATTGTATTTTCAGCCAGATATATTTGAATTTGGAAAGACTTTCTCATCAGCACTTCGAAACTATGTTCTCAAGCACCTTTACTCAAAAATAAGTCAATTTGCAACAATTTGACTAATTCCAAATAAACATGTTAAGGATTAATAAGGATAACGGTAACAATAACTTTAATCAAAAATTAGTCACATATTATTTTCTCCCCAGTCAACAGAAATGTGTTGAAGAATGATTTGCTTTTGGAAACAGTATCCACATTTAGTAATTATTAGGCAGAGATATGTATCCAGTTGGGAAGAATGTGGAAACACATTATCCTCTAGTTGCCTCTTTAAAATACATTAAATTGTTAATCAGGAAAGCATCTGTCTTTTAAAGTCACAAGCAGAGAATATTTAATTAATTTGTCCATGGCAAGTCAAGTGATATACACAGATTCTGGTCTCCAGTCACTTGGAATGAGAATAATTGCATGATAACTTCTAGATAGCTCAGTGGTTTAGGTATCTGGCTGTGGAACCAGAGGCTGGGAGTTTGATTCCCCACTGTAACTCCTTGACAGGGTCTGGAGTCGATGATACAGAGGGTTCCTTACAGCTCTGCAGTTCTAAGATGATTATGATCCAACTTAAGACACTTGTTTTGAAACCATTTTAAATTATCGTTTACAAAATTTCAGAACAGCACAGCCTGAAAAAAATAGTAGGGATAATGCTAGCATACTCTCCCATGAACACAGTGTTGTCTTCTACAGTAGAAACAGCATATCCTGTATCAGTTTCTTAGACATGTACTGTAAGTTCCCTACATGAGCACAACATAAGCAGTTGTGACGTGCCCCTCGCGTGTCCCCAGATTATTTCACTAGCCTGAGGCCCACGACACATTCTCTCCTTTACGCTGCCACCAGTTGACCTCTGTCAACACCCTTTAATTAGAAAGATTGAGGTCCAAGCTGAGTATAAAGTTGAACAAAACAGGTTTATTGGTTACAGTTCGCTTAAACAGGTTCTTCACAGACTTTAAAGTATTCATTAGATTAGTAATAACTTGTTTCACTCTTAACTCTCTTAGCTCTGTATAAGTTCCACACTCTTAACTGCCTACCTTAACTATACCACACTTTCTAACTCCCATAGACTAACTCTTCACTTCAGACTCTCATCTCTGACTCAAACTGGCTAACAGACTAACTTACTCCCCAAACTCCTCTTCTCTGCCTCACCCCTCCCTTCTGGTTTCTCTGGCTCCACCTCCCAACAGCTCCCATTGGTACATGCAAATAATCTCCTACATGAGCCAAAGCAGGGTGATCACCACAGCAGTATTCAGGTACTTTAGCTTGGAAAAGATTTAAGAGTGGTGGAGAAGGGGATGTGCACATAGGTCATGTACCTGAGGTCCTCTTGCTGAATTCCCCAGACCTTTGAGCATTCAGCAGAAAGGTCTGAAGATGCACCTGTAAGCATGTTAATCTCAGCACAGTCTGAATGTCTTCTGCCAAGTTAAACTGCCCATTTGACCCAGTCCTTACAGATCTCACACGTGCAGGTGTTAACTCCCAGGGAAGTCTGGAAACTGGTAACCAGAAACTGGACTTTCTCTGTAGTGGCACCGTCTCTATGGAATGCTCTACCATAGGAAACAGGAAACGCACCCTCCCTTCACATAAAAAGCTCCTAGAAACAGAACTATTGAGAGGAACCTTTGAGAAGAATTTCCCCAAATAGCTGGGACATTGGAGGAAGGAAGAGAGAAAAAACGTAGTATTGTAGCATGTTCTAGAAATTGTTTGCTACCTGTCTTGGGTTATGATTTGGGATAGCCTGTTGTCTGTATTACTGTATAATATATGTTTGCCACCTGCTGCTGGATCAGTCTTTCTCAATGAATAAGGGGCAGGTCTTTATAAAGTTAATTACTTGCCCAAGACAATACTACCCTCAATACTTTGTCTTACAACAAGGATAGCTTGCAACAATATATTGTTCCTGGGAATTGTAGCTAATCTCCAAGGGAACAGGGAGGAATCAGAGGTCATGGGAAATAATGTCTCAGTCTCTGTTTCTCAGAAAATACCAGTGTGTCAACTCTGCAAGTCTGGCTCTACTACGCTACAGTCTGAACACAGTTACAGCACTTGTATGATTGACAGTGAAGGTCTATAATGTTTGCCACAGTTTATGTGCCACTGAATTCATTGGACTTTTTTTTTTTCCTTACAAGGGCATATTAGGTCTAGTCTACTTTTTCTCATAATGGCTAACCAGATGGCAGGACAGGGAAGGATAGTTTTCTCTGCACCTGGGTCAGAATGGATTAAGCTGAAAGTATGGACTTTCCTTAGCAGGCTGAAAATGGTCTATTTCTCTATCTTATGCATACGCTTTGTAATAAAGCACAAGACTGATGTGTGCCATTCTACTGCCTTGAATATGTTCCTTCTTTCGTGTTTTGAAGTCTAGCAGAGATGGCTATATGGAAGGAAGCATGACAAGTATTCTATCTCTATTCTGTCTGAAGCTTTCTTATTGTTCTTATTGTTCTTTACCCATGGTGACTATCAGGAGAATTCCCTCTACCCAGCAAAGGCCTCCTCAAGAATTTAGAGGGTTTCAGAAGGCCAAAAGGTATACAATGGTGGGAGATATTTAGGCCTTGTTTGTTTACACTTTACAAGACTATAGACCAGGCTGTGCACATGTGGACATGCCTCCATTCTTGATTTTGTTCATTTCATCATCTAAGAATGGGATGCCAGCTTGGATAATAAAATGCAATTAGAATTCTAGCCGCTGGCAAATCTAACCTGGGGTTTCAGTATGCCAAGTGCTATTGCCACAATAGTCTGTGAAAAGAAGTTACAAATAAAAACTAATTTAAATACTGGCAGAAGCTTCTTTGCTTGGCAAAAAAGCACTAACATTTGGAAAGTTACTACACTAGCTATAATTTCTAGCTTGAAGTGGTGGTAACAAAGCATTAGGACTCCAAGTTTTCTACCTTTCCTTCTGATTTGTTATGGCAATAAGATTATATCTGGAACACAATAAAAGTAAACTAAACCCACAGTTTACAAGTGACTAGAGAAATCTGATTGCATTGTAATATCCTTTGCACTAGAAATATTTTGTTAAATGTTTAATTTGTCTGGATATAAAAGTGGTAACATTACTTTGAAAATGACTGCCATAATAACATTGTTCACATACTTAATGCACTTCTTTAGTTGTTACGTCAACATGTTATGCTGCCTTTCTTCTTCCTTTCCATTAAATGCAATGTAAGCTCCACAGTTGAACATCTGGTTGGTACACAAAACTCAACCATAAGTATTGGTAAGATGTTCTTGAGCGGGGGAAAAGAAGCAGAACAACAACATTTCCAAACAAACATTATGCTTCTTTTCACCTATTGTGTAAAAAGATGGCTGCTCATTTTTCCATGCATTTAGATAGATAGATAGATAGATAGATAGATAGATAGATAGATAGATAGATAGATAGATAGATAGATAGATAGATAGATAGATAGATAGATTATATACAGTATGTATCTATATCTATATCTATATCTATCTTCTTTTTTCATGTCTGGCATGCTGAAGTTCACATTGTAAATGTGAATATATCTCTTCAAATAGATGTACATGGCAATAGCATACTGTGTTGAAGTCAGATTTATGAAGGCAAAATAAATTTGCTTCCGCATTATGAAGGAGATTCTTGCCCAAATAATTCTAATAGTGTTTTATAAAAAAAAAAACCTGCCCCACTCCAATGATAGCCATAGTATTTCCCAATTCATACAAGTGTTTCCCTCTGCCATCAAGTGTTCTAGATATCCAGAAATGCACAATTACCAGCATTTTTTTCCTTGCCAAATGACTTTTGCTTCTAAAAGAATGACAGTGCTCTCTAGTTGACAAGTAAAAGGGGTTGTGGGAGACAATTCAGAGCCCAGCAGGTTCAAGGGGGACAGAACCTTCGAGAGGAACAATATTTAAACCCACATACAATGTGTGTGTGTGTGTGTTGGGGGGTGGAAATACAATACAAGCACTGAAACCCTGGAATGAAGGAAATCAGCAGCAAGCATGTAACAGTGATGTTTAAACAGTAACTTTAGAATGGCACATGTGGACTGGAGTAATACGTAAAGCTCACCTTTCAACACCAGCCTGGCAAAGAGAAGGAGAGGGAGAGCAACAACAAGAACAGCTGACAGGCAGCGAGTCCTCCAAGCCTCCATGGCTTTCAGCCCTCCGCAGTCAGCCAGGTCATTTGCTGTTCAGACAGAAAGACCATGTCAAATGACACATTGCTCCTACCCTGGACCTCGGCAGACCCTTTGTAGCTTGATCCATCCCACAGCCAAAACAGCCAGTCTGGACAGACCCTAAGTTGCCCAATATATTCTTACTTATACCTCCCTATGTTCCTAACATCAAGGAATCTCAGTCAAATGCATTAAAGGACTCTTTAGCAGCAGCAATCAAAACACATTGGCCAGACACTGTGTGAAAAATTGTAAAGGCCAAAGGAAGAATCAGGCATCTTTGCAGGAGGACTAATATACAATCTTGAGGCATAAAGATTGATTAGCTGAGTTCAGTCATGAAAGAGTCAGCTTGTGAGATAAAGAAAAGGTCAAAACATTTGACAGGAGTTGGGATCCTTTGAGGAATCCCCGGAGAGGGGCAAACTGGCTTGGTGTCTGACACAAACATGTCTGCCAGTATCAGACAGTGCAGAAGGAACTAAAATAAAAAGAACAGAAACAGGTAAGTGACCTTTAACTTTAATGCCAGACAAAGAACAATACTAACCACTGCAATCATCGCATACACAAAGCCAGCCTTCTGGCAGCCATTTGTTATTATTAATAGAAGCCTTATGAAGTTCTGCAAACCTTCTTATGGGGAGAGAGAAATGAAGATGGAATACAATAATACATTTTTCTTTGAGAAAAAAAAGAAAAAAATCTTCTGGCAGCTTGAAACCTAAGAAATTTATTGTAGCACAAGTTGCATTAACTAGACCCACTGGTATGATGCTGGATTAAGAAGAGCTTACTATCACCAGAAAAGAACATGGGTAGAACCCATGTGCACATGGCTGCATGGTATCATACCTCCTTTTGGGATGGATACAATTCCCTCGTCTTCCTATTAGTTGAAGAGATGTAGAACAGAACTTTAACCACTACTTTAAAAAATGCAATTAGATGCAACTAGTTCAAGTTGTATCCAAAGGGAGGCTGCCACCAAAAAATCAGAAGACAGAAGGGCACCAATGAAGGAATTAGAAAAGATCGTGTAAGGACATGTCACTGGAGACAAGGCCAAGATCATCCACACTATTGTATTCCTAATTACTATGTACAGGTATGAAAGTGAAGAAGCTGACAGGGAAATAAATTGATTGATTTTAAATAGAGTGCTGGAGGAGAGCTTTGCAGATATCCAGGATTGCCAGAAAGATGAACAAATAGGTCCTAGAGCAAATCAATCTTGAACTCTTTCTGGAGGCAAAAATGATGAGGTATGTCATACAGATCATGGTAGGATTTAGTCTCACTGGAACTCAGAGCCTCTGCAGGGGTGGGGGACCAATTAAGATGGTCTGCCCCAGAAGGTTTATGGATCCAAATGGTTTCCTGGCAGCTCTTGGGGAGTTTCCTGTTGCCTCGGCAGGTGGTTCTGTTGAAGCCCTGGTTGATCTCAAGGCTGTTGACACAATCACTCCTAAGCATCTCTTCCCATGAAGTAGAACCAAACTGGCCTCATGGTTTATTGGGGAGCTGGTGGTGATGAAACGAATGGGATGGAGACTACAGTGATGATGGCAAAAACTGATTCGGAGTGAATCATACTGAACATGCGCTAGAGGACTATTTCATGGCAGTGACAGCAGCAAAGAAGTCATTCTTTGCCACCACCATTGTGTCTGAACAGAGTCACCCAGAGGAGCACTTCCTAGTGGTCATTGGCTGTTACATCATGGCCCACAGGAAAATAATGCTGACCACTAAGTAGCTCAGTGTGAAAAATTTGCACAGCACTTTGCAGGCAAAACTTGGCGCAATTCAAAGTGCTGGTTTTACCTATAAAGCCCTAAACGGCTTGGGTTCAAGCTATCTAAAAGACTGTGTCTCCCTCTATGAGCCTGCCTAGGCATTAAGATCATCAGGGGAGGCCTTTCTCTCAGTCCCACCACCCTCATAGGTGCACTTGGTGTGGACATGGAAGAGAGCCTTCTCTGTTGCTGCTCCCAGACTCTGGAACTCACTCACATGGGAAGCTAGGCTGGCCCCATGTTTGCTGTCCTTCAGAAGTGGGCAAAAACCTCTCTTCAGGCAGGCTTTTCCTTAATGACTGGTGATCTGAGAGGGGTTTTAAATGGATTGTTATGCTCTGTTGTTTTAAATGTGTTATATTGATTTTATTTACCATTTTAATATACTTGTTTAATTCTATTTTAATATTTGTATACTTACTGTTTTTAGGTTTTAAATACTGATTTTTTTAATGATGCAAACCACCTTGGGTCCTTTTGAGGAGAAAGGTGGGATAGAAATAATTTAAATATACATACATACATACATACATACATACATACATACATACATACATACATACATACATACATACATACATACATACATACATACATACATACATACATGAGAAAGCAAGATTTGCTGGTAAATACAATGAGGTTTTAGGCAGCAGGAAAATGGGGAAAAGGAAGACCAAATATAAGATAGTTTGACTCTATAAAGGAAGCCGCAGCCTTGAGTTTGCAGGAGCTGAGCTGGGCTGTTGAGAACAGGACATTTGGGAGGTCGCTCAATGATAGAGTTAGAATAAGTTGGAGATACAAGTTACCCAAGTAGTCAGTTACTACTATAGTTACAATCTGAAAACTAGCTTGTCACTTTCTTGTTACTCCAAAAAAAAAAAAAAAAGGAAGAAGATGAAGAAGAAGAAGAAAAGAAAAGAAAAGAAAAGAGTTACATGCAGTTATTTAAACAGTCAAAAAATTATGCAATAGTGGGTTTTTGGCTCAAAATACATACAATCAGTGGGACAGGAAACCAAGCAACAGTTAAATAAGTAAAAAATGGAAAACATTAAAGTCACATCACAAAAGGGGTTCTATTTTATCAGATTACAGTCATAATGTAAAATAGTTAAGTCTCAGTTATTAAAAAAGGATTCAGTTACCCATAATTCACTATTTTTAATTAGTTACTTTTAAAGCACATCTATATAAACATGCTTTAAAAACACTTCTAGGCATTCAGTACTTTCAAGTCACAAACCTATTCTTCAGGAACAGTGCAAACTGCATCTATGCCTATCCCAGAATAAATTCTTTTCTGAGAGAAGTACCTGTCTCTTCTCTGGATTACATTTTAGAAGTGAAGGATGGGGTGTTACATTAACTGTCAGGCTAATCATTGAACTTTAATGCTAGAATGCTTTTATTTACTTCTAATTCTGTTTCCACTGCTCCTAACTCAGTTGGAGATGGAGATGGGCAGATCAGACAGCCGGAAAGGTAGAAAAGCTTTAAATTCAAATAAGTATCTTAAAAGTCTATCACCTTCCATGTGCAAATAAATAAACACCACCAATGATCTTTATTTTTTATTTGATGAATCAAATTACTTTCATCCCACCCTATATCCTGGGATCTCAGAAAAGGTACAGACTATAAAAGCAACTCAAAAACATGATGAAACAAATTAAGCAATGTAAAACAATATAATTTAATTAAAACAGAATCAAGCAAAGAGGGGGCTCAAACCAACATATCAGAACCAAGGTGTGGTTACTGGGCCCTAAATACTTGATGGAAAGTATATTGACAGAACAAAACGGCTGCCACATTTCAAACACAACCAGATCAGCATATTCCTCAACTGCAACCACATAATATGGTGCTAGATTTTTTTTAAAACGGCTTATTGCTAAGATGCAGGCTTTCACAGTCCCTATTTAGAAGCAACTAAAAAGCACTGGGGTAAAGTTGATGGACATAACCTTTGTGTCACAAACAATGTAGCGGGACTCCACACTTCAGGACAAAATCATAAAGATTGAGGAATGTGAAACAGCTCTCACATTAAATGCTGAAGAACTAAAATCAGGTAAGGCATAGAATGTTTGCTTTCCTGCAATTCCATAGGTATGTGATAGTATAAACCCCTTCTGGTTTGGGCAAATTGGCTTTCTCAATTGCTTGATCTTAAAGATGGGGTCGCAGTCTGAAATGATTCAACACAGGTATGCCAATCAAGCAAAGGCTCTAGTTTTCTCTCTAGATATATTATAATAGGCTCCTAGACTATCCCAAGTAAGATATAGAAAGAGAATAAACTGAAAGGAAGCCTCCTTTCCAAAATGCTTCAGAACAAATCCTATGCCATATACTCCTTTGCATTGCTGGAGCATAAGAATCAGAAGCACTGACAGACGTCAGCATGCTGGTGAAGGTTTTCTTGCCTCATGGCAGCACATAAAGATGCTCTTACCACTTAAGATATAGGTGGCTGTGATCTACCTGAACGTGCAGATCACCTGTCACAGTTTGATCAAGAGAAAGTTTTAACCCCACATTGAGTTTGCTATATATGAACTAGTTTACCTTTTCAGAAAAAAAGTAATGTTCTGACCCAAGGTGCTGAAGAGGTGGAATATTGCTGTCTAGAACATGGGAATCATAGAGTGATGGACTAGGTCTTTGGAGAAAAGGGTTTGAATCTCCACCTGGCCATGGAAACTCACCAGGAGAGTAGAAATTGTAAAACCACATCTTAAAATATCTCACTTACCTTGAAAGCTCTATTAGGGTCACTACAAGTCAGTTCTGACTTAACAACACATAATACACATATACACAGCTAGAACATAGTTATGACATTTTAGCTCAAAACTCCTTATGGCCCCACCTCATCTATTCGTGTGTGGGGTTCAGTTTAGCAGAGAGAATCGGAACAATTAAGACTTCTAAGCTTTTTACAAAAGGTCTCATTTATTCAACAACATATTTAAGTACATCACACAATACACTGAATGGGCAAGTAAAGTCTCTGGTGATTGACAACATTATTTCGGCTATTTTCATACATTTAGACTCATGAAGAACAATCACAGATCTCTGAGATATAAGTAGGGTATTGAATGACCAACTCTGCTTTCTCTTCTCTGGCCATTTTGCAGGATTTCTTTGGTTGCAATTATGGTCTTAGAAACAATTTAGAGACTGCAGACAAGAAATCAGAAGACTGAAACTAGGAAGGGTAGCAATGTAAGCATTAGAAAATATCATCAACTGTAAGTTTGTGTTACTGGAGACCAAGACCAAGATCGTCCACAATCTTGATCACCATGTATGGATATGAAAGCAGGACAGGAAAAAAATTGATTCATTTGAAATGTGGTGCTGGAAGAGAGTTTTACAAATACCCTGGACTGTTAGAAAAACAAACAAGTGGGTTCTAGATCAAATCAAGCCTGAACTATCTTTGGAAGCAAAAATGTTGAAACTAAGGCTGCTCTACTTTGGAAACATCATGAGATGATAGGATTCTCTGTAAATGACAATAATGTTGTGAAAGGTTGAAGGCAGCAGGAGAAGAGGAAGACCAAATATGAGATGGATTGACTCCATTAAAAAAAAAAACAGAGTAAGAACTGAGAAGGGCTGTTGTAGACAGGACATTCTGGAGATTGCTCAGTCATAGGGTCACAATAACTTTGACACAACATGATGGTACATAACAACAAGATGTATTTGGTGAGAAATTTTGAGTCTGCAGGTTTTCATTGTAAACATCAGGTTTTCTTATATATAGATCAACCACTAAGAAATCAGGTCAGTCTCCCACATCAAGTAGTACTACAGATGCAGCCCTCAGTCCTGCTTGACTAGCTCTACTGATACCAATGTCTCCCACATTTAAAACTTAAAACAAAGCACTTTGTTTATCTCATCGACTGAAAGCTTATGAGTGCTCATTGTAAACACTTAAAGTGGGGAGCGCAGAGAAGCTGGGGGAAGGAGAAAACAAATTGCTTCTTAAAATCAGATCAGGTCGCCGTGATCTTTCCTGGAATGTTTTTAGCTGCACCGGAGCAATTTCACTCTGCCAAGGACCAGATAGCAATTTTGAGTGGTTCATGTCTCACAAGCCTAATGGAAGCATTTAGGGAGCAACAAAGGCCTTGATCTCCCAGTATACTGAGTGTCTTCAGTGCCCTCTGAAATAATTGAGAACTGACAATGCTCAGGAGTGTCCTGCAAGAGGCCGGCTGCACTTAGTGAGCCCAAGAGCATTAAGTGGAAACTGTAGGCTGGGAATGAGTGGATATGTTATAGCCCAGCCATTTCAGTGTAAGATCCTTGGCTTCACTTTGTGAGATATTTAAGCACCTATAAAACCAAAAGTGTAAATTTTGCCCTTCAGCACAAGCACTAATTTCAAGTTTGTTTTGAGTAGGACTCCAGGGTCATAGAATTGTCTGCAGCAATGACATTATCAAAAGAAGTTCTAGTTTAGGATTCAACTCTGTAAAAAAGAGATCTGTCAAACGAGATTTTCAGACCTCTTATGGAACTTGGCAGCATGCAGTGCAAAGCCATTCACTGTCAAACTTGTCACTGTAAAACAATGAAAGATAAAACATAGGGCAAGGCTTGCTGTTATGGAAATCAAAGAGAACTTTTCCACACTTGCAAGTTGGGGGCAGTTTTGGATTTGAGGTTAAGGACAGCATGTCAATCAAGCTTCAAAGAAATGGTTTGGACTCCCTATAATTTCTATATTTCTGGCTGTCAGATGACTAATAATCCAGCTACAGAAATCCGCATCCCTTCGTGAAAAAATCCTTTGTAGGAGATGTAGCACACTGTAGTATGAGAAATGCTTGTTTGTTTAAAAGTACACCCACAGAGACCATGGTCAAACAGATTCAATCATATTTATGGACATTGAAAGCAATGATTTAATTGTGCTAAATTCTGTGTCAAATTATAGTTCTAATACATACTATTTAATCTCACTAGAGGTCAGTGAGAACTATGGTGCCTTACTTTTTTATTCTGCATATGAAAGCCCACTCAAGCCAACTGGGCAATTTCTGCCTGCAAGCTGGAAATCACAAGAAGTAAATATGGTGGACTCTGCCTAGTGTGCAGATGCTTCATGTTTCCTAACAAGTTTCTATCTTTAGTAGTTTTGCTAATGCTGGTGTCAAAAAAAGCATTTGATTTTGCACTGTCTTGCAGGCAGGAAAAAAATATTTTTTCTTTTTCTTTTTCCTTCCTTCCTTCCTTCCTTCCTTCCTTCCTTCCTTCCTTCCTTCCTTCCTTCCTTCCTTCCTTCCTTCCTTCCTTCCTCTTCCTCTTCTACTTCTTGATTAATTTCTTTTTTATCGTGTTTTAATATTGTTGCTGATATTGTTATTAGCTGCCCAGAGTGGCCTGGTTGCCAGATGGTGCGGGATATAAATTCAATAAATAAATAAATAAATTGATGCAGTGACTGAGGTTCTGGTGCTTAGTGTAGTTATTCAAAACTACAGTAAACTCATTACATCAATGGGATTTACAGAGGAACTAACTCACCAAATCTCCATTAATTTAATGGGCCTACTCTAGTTGTGCCTTACTAAATTGATGGGAATAATGGAGAAATATAAACATGAAAATGAAACAGAACCTCCAGCTCTGTAGACTACCAGTGGTGTTCTTTGGTTCTAACTGTGCCCTTCAGTCTTTCACCTGACTTTGTTGTTTGCATTTCTTCTTTCACAGAAGGGAGTCTTCATGGAGAACATGAAATGTGCACATACTATTACAGACCTGGAAAAGGACTGGGTTGGAATGTTACCAAAAGGGCACAGGTCAGGTAGACCTCAATTTGCATGTATTTGGGCACAGACTGAGTCAGGAGGTCAATGCACATCCCTTATAAACATTTAGTGATTTTAAATCAGTTTATTTCCAAAATCTGATGACTTTGGTAAGTTTGTCTTTTAAATGAACTAAGCAAAATTCTTACTTACCTGCATTGGCCAAATTCTGTTAGGAATAGCTATTTCCAGCATGAACTCTGTCATGTATCAAAGAGAGGGGCTGGGAGCTGGCAAACTTAGTTCATCAGCAGTACAAACATGCTTGAAAGCACTGGGGTTCAACTCCAGAAATTTAAGAGCTAAGGCCTTCCATATGCCTTGAAGAATGACCCTTTCAGGGTGACTTCCTAAAACATTCATTGAAACTGTGTCATTTTATTTCTTCCATTAAAAAGTAGAAACACTAATAGATTTTATTGTTAAAAGATGGTTGTCAAGTGTTTGGTGTAAATGAAAATATGTGTTAGTTGAAGAGTGGTCTTGAACAATTAAAATTTCTTTCTCCTTCATTCCTTTCAACACATGAAACTGGCAGCCTGAAGAAGGGAAGACAATTGTATCCATCCAGGTTCCACAAGTGAGCTAAAATAAGGAAAATATCACAGTGCTGGTTCACATGTAGAACCTACTCAGATACCAGCCGTCCTGTCATTTTCCTGTGCTGAAAAAAGGGACAATGGATAGATGACGCTAGCACACTCTCTTCATAGTGTGTGGAGCTTGCTTATAGAAAACCTGAGTAAGGGATCTGTATGATGATGGTGGTAGTAGATCTTGGAATGGCCTGATAATGACAATTATCAGATGAATCCTAAACTGATTAGTGAATAGGAATGAATAAGAATTTCAGTTCATTTCAGGTTTCATCAGCATATACCCAAATTCTCAAAATCTGAATGTGTGAAAAAGCAAAACTAACAGATTTGCCTGTTAGTTGGAAAGGTTTGGTAAATAACTGAATCAAATCATGCTTTCATTGCAGCAGACTGCATAGAACCTGAGCCTTCCCAACGCTTTTTATTTTTTAAAGGGTTTCATAGAGTTCAACACAATTTGTCCTCATTCTATTTGCCTGAGCCTCTCACAGGTTTTGAAGAAGCAAAATGAGAAGAAGTCTTGGGTGGAGTTGATGACATGTAGGTCTAGTTTCCTACCAGGGAACAATGTCAAGGCTCTCCTTACTTCCAACTGTGGTGCTTTGGGGAGAAGGGACACACAGTTCAGAGGCTGCTCCTATTAATTTACCACATTGTGTGACTGCCTGTGCCAGAAAAATCAGTGGCATGCATAGGGCTTTCTGAAGTAGCTTGAGAACTATCAGTAACAACAGAAATTTCCAGAGGGGTAGATTTGTTAGTCTATATCCTCTTTTTTTTTTCAAAACAAGGAGTCTCATGACACCTTAAAGACTCATAGGTTTCATTTGGTGTAAGCTTCATGTGGCATGAATTAAAGCCCATTTGCATCTGAGGAAGTGGGCTTCATTGGTTTTGCATCATCAGCTGTGAGGTGCCTATACCCACTGCTGCCTGGTCACTGAGCAGTGCTGCTGACCTCAGCTCCCCAGGCAGGTACACAGCATTCCATCAGGTCCTCATAACATCATTTGTGCTTCTTCAGCACTTTCTTTCTGGCTCCAGCCCAATGCAATTAAGTATGACTGTGGCTGCTACTCATAGCAAGATCTTCAGGCAGCCAGAAAATACAGCTGTAGGGCGAGAAGCCTGAGAAGGTGACTACCTTGGCCATCTACTCTAGTTTAGGCACAGATGAAATAGAATTAAAGACTGGTGACTAAACAATGTAAAGCTCAGTGTGGGGGAGCCCACTGGGGAATAAACTCTTTTCAGTGTAGAATATCTCTTTTTTGTTTAGCTGCAGGGGTAATTTTATTTTGCTCCGACTGGGCTGACATCATTTGTCTCTGTCTTCTGCCCTGTGTGATCTCCTGACCCAATGCAAAGGGGTGCTCATGGTGTCCATTTGCCTTAACCAAGTACCTGTTACCTCCAAGCAGTGTTTATTTTCAAGAAATGCTTTCACTGACTCAGATAAGTGCTCTGTCAGCAGGAGAGGGTAAAAAAAAAGGCAAATCGAAGGGGTATTCCCAGTGGTAATTGCCAATTGACATCTCGTCAGATCAGAGGCAGCTTCTGCTGTGGAGCTCCATATAAACATTTGACAGCGTTCTTTACCACTGCCCCTGCTGACTTCTGCAACACAATAATTGTTTGTTGTTCGGAAGGCTACAGCCATTTCATTCACAGAAACCAGCAGGGACCCGATTTGCAAAACAGCAGATCAAAGCAGTTCAACCTGTATTTTCCCTGCTGCGTAATTGTACAATTAGTCTGTCCATTTCTACTGCATCATCTTCCTCTATTTAATTCAAAAGCCAATAATAAGTTAGCCCTGGTTCTAAAATAAAACACAAGAAGAGCTACAAGCACGTAGAGTTTCACAGTTGCATCAGAATGAATGTAAACCACAGCAACAGTCAGAACCCTGGTTTATTTGCTTCTTACTGAAAAAGTCAAGGTTTAGCTGCCCCCTGGAAGGTGAGTGGTGAAGGGGCTTACAGGAAGCCCCCAAGTGGGACATAAGGTCACGGCCTTTGCCTGCTGTTGTTCTCCAGCCTGTGGGATTCAATTGCTAGTGCTTGAAATCCCAGAAGCTATTCCTAGTCTTCAGCTCCACTGGTTTGTCATTTAAGCAAGAAAGGTCACAGGAAACAACATGAGGGCATCACATATGGGTTATTTCTGAAGAATTTTGAAAGGGATGTTGCATATTCTTTCCTTTTCATGGGAAGTTCCTTGCTACAACATCACTGGGATCACGCAAGGAAAATAAAAAGGCATTGTCATATTTTTAAAGTATAAAACTTTATTTTTAATTATGAGGTTTATGGCTGATGGCTTAAACTGAAAAAAGTAGGAAAAACCACTGGGCTAGTCAGGTATAATCTAAACCAAATCCCTTATGAATACACAGTGGAAGTGAAGAACACATTTAAGGAACTAGATTTGGTGGACAGAGTGCCTGAAGAACTACAGCTGGAGGCTCGTAACATTGTACAGGAGGCAGCAACAAAAAACATGCCAAAGAAAAGGAAATGCAAGAAAGCAAAGTGGCTCTCCAACGAGGCCTTACAAATAGCATGGAAGAGAAGGGAAACAAAATGCAAGGGAGATAGGGAAAGTTACAGAAAATGGAATGCAGACTTCCAAAGAATAGCAAGGAGAGACAAGAGGGCCTTCTTAAATGAACAGTGCAAAGAAATAGAGGAAAATAATAGAAAGGGAAAAACCAGAGATCTGTTCAAAAAAATTGGAGATATTAAAGGAACATTTTGTGCAAAGATGGACATGATAAAGGATAAAAATGGTAGGGACCTAACAGAAGCAGAAGACATCAAGAAGAGGTGGCAAGAATACACAGAGGAATTATACCAGAAAGATCTGGATGTCCCGGAGAACCCAGATAGTGTGGTTGCTGACCTTGAGCCAGACATCCTGGAGAGCCAAGTCAAGTGGGCCTTAGAAAGCATCGCTAACAACAAGGCCACTGGAGGTGATGGCATTCCAGTTGAACTATTTAAAATCTTAAAAGATGACGCTGTTAAGGTGCTACACTCAATATGCCAGCAAGTTTGGAAAACTCAGCAGTGGCCAGAGGATTGGAAGAGATCAGTCTACATTCCAATCCCAAAGAAGGGCAGTGCCAAAGAATGCTCCAACTACCATACAATTGCACTCATTTCACACGCTAGCAAGGTTATGCTCAAAATCCTGCAAGGTAGGCTTCAGCAGTATGTGGACCGAGAACTCCCAGAAGTACAAGCTGGATTTTGAAGGGGCAGAGGAACTAGAGACCAAATTGCTAACATGCACTGGATTATGGAGAAAGCCAGAGAGTTCCAGAAAAACATCTACTTCTGCTTCATTGACTATTCAAAAGCCTTTGACTGTGTGGACCACAGCAAACTATGGTAAGTCCTTAAAGAAATGGGAGTGCCTGACCACCTTGTCTATCTCCTGAGAAATCTATATGTGGGACAGGAAGCAACAGTTAGAACTGGATATGGAACAACTGATTGGTTCAAGATTGGGAAAGGAGTACGACAAGGCGGTATATTGTCTTCCTGCTTGTTTAACTTATATGCAGAATACATCATGCGAAAGGCTGGACTGGATGAATCCCAAGCCGGAATTAAGATTGCCGGAAGAAATATCAACAACCTCAGATATGCAGATGATACAACTCTGATGGCAGAAAGTGAGGAGGAATTAAAGAACCTCTTAATGAGGGTGAAAGAGGAGAGCGCAAAAAATGGTCTGAAGCTCAACATTAAAAAAAACTAAGATCATGGCCACTGGCCCCATCACCTCCTGGCAAATAGAAGGGGAAGATATGGAGGCAGTGACAGATTTTACTTTCTTGGGCTCCATGATCACTGCAGATGGTGACAGCAGCCACAAAATTAAAAGACACCTGCTTCTTGGGAGGAAAGCGATGACAAACCTAGACAGCATCTTAAAAAGCAGAGACATCACCTTGCCAACAAAGGTCTGCATAGTCAAAGCTATGGTTTTTCCAGTAGCGATGTATGGAAGTGAGAGCTGGACCATAAAGAAGGCTGACCGCTGAAGAATTGATGCTTTTGAATTGTGGTGCTGGAGGAGACTCTTGAGAGTCCCCTGGACTGCAAGGAGAACAAACCTATCCATTCTAAAGGAAATCAACCCTGAGTGCTCACTGGAAGGACAGATCCTGAAGCTGAGGCTCCAATACTTTGGCCATCTCATGAGAAGAGAAGACTCCCTGGAAAAGACCCTGATGTTGGGAAAGTGTGAAGGCAAGAGGAGAAGGGGACGACAGAGGACAAGATGGTTGGACAGTGTCATCGAAGCTACCAACATGAATTTGACCCAACTCCGGGAGGCAGTGGAAGACAGGAGGGCCTGGCGTGCTCTGGTCCATGGGGTCATGAAGAGTCGGACACGACTTAACAACTAAATAACAAAATGGCTGATGGCAATTAGAAAATAAATGCAACAAAAATGTTGATTGTGAGGAATCTGAAAGAATAATTTCTGGTCTTAGGCAAAGCAAACATGTAGAAGGGAAGGAGATTTCAAACATGTTGTATTCATATATATAATGTCCAGTTTTGCCTTGCTTTGACTTAAAAAAGAAAAGAAAAAAGAAAATCACCCTCTTATCACAAATGCACATCCAGCTAATTTAAAGAAATGGGAAAGACCACATGAAACGGTTAGATAGCACAGTGGTGTAGGTATTTGGCTGCAGGTTGGGAGTTTGATTAAATATACCATTAGAAATTTAAACAATTGTTTGTGTGTTGGTCTTTTTCACACACACACACACACACACACACATATTTTGGAGTGAGAGTGGTGTGCCTCCATTGTGCCTCATATTTCTTTGTGGATCCACAATAAGTTTGAAAAGAATAAATGCAGCCTAAAAAAGATCCTGGAAACATTCCTGATATCTCATTACATGTAGACAGTGAAGAAATGCAAGTATTTCTCCCTCAGGACTATACGACCTGTCCAATCTATGAAAACAGCAAACTCAGGTCTCATTCACTAGTCTGTTGTGTTGACCTCTGGATGGAAAAAGGAAAAGGAAAAGGAAAACAAAAAAGAAAGGCCATTGATTTTTTCAGATTTCTCTTTTCTGCAGGAAAGATCTTAATTCCACCAATATTTACATGTCTTTTGTGGATCACATAACATCTTTAAATTGCCACCGCTTGTCTTTGTTTCTTATGTCTGGCTGCTGTGCTAAAGAGATGCTTCTCAAGTAACCTTCAGCATCTTTCTCTGCACTCAGACCTGCTCATTATCCCCCAAGAAAGAGCAGCAACAGGATTCATAGACAGTCATGGGACCAATTTAATTCAGAGGAGCTATGCACATATTCCATTTGTGTGCATTTCCTTTTTTCTCCCCCCCCCCCTTTCCCCAAATTTAATCAACAGTGCCCCCAGGTGGCTAGATCGAACTCAACTGCATCAAATTTTATGATTAGTTTCCTTTTCCAGAGGATATTGTTCTGCCGAAGCAATTCTAAAGTTAAGTTTCACTCTCTGAGATGGGAGCCACATTTCTCAGACTGCATACAGAGCCAGAGCCAAGCCCAGACAGCCTTTTCCCCCTACAACTAAAATGTGTGTGTGTGCACCTTTATCATTCATTGTGTTTTAGACTGCATCTGTTTTTTTCATTCAAGTCCTTGAGTGTTAGAAGAAGGTATAAAAAAGTCCGTTCCCCCCCCCCCCCCCCCAAAAAGCTGGCTGTTTAGGGCCAGTCTGAAGATTATGCTTATTGTATAGCATGAAATTATGCTTTTGAATTTATAAATCCATTACAGGCATATGTATGAAGGGAAAGTCAGATCTGGAACAATGGAGTGTCCTACCCAAAATCTCCAAGCAAAAGGAGATGTTTTTTTCAGTTGGCTGCATTGGTAGTGAGAATCACCCACATCCACATTTCCGTTGCCAAATGGTTAAAATTCAGTTCTTATTGAAGTGTTTTTACTCAATATGTGAGAAGGAGAAGTGTGCTCAGCCTGTCCTTCTTCATTATCACTTCTGGGCTACAAGTCTGAAGAGGAGAGGCTTGTAGTCGAAAGGCAGATCAAGAAACAGGGATGCAGCTGGTACTGGATAGGATTACACTCCCATTGAAAAAACAGGGGCACAGTTTGAGTGTGATCCCCAGGTCTCAATGGTAGCCAGGAGTGCATTTACACAATTAAAACTAGTGCTCCAGCTACATCTGTTTCTTGAGAGATCTGGTCTGGCCACTGGACTCATGGACTAATTACTTCCTGGCTGAATTACTGTAATGCACTCTCTATGTGGAGCTGCCAATGGAGAGTGTCAGGGGGTTCAAAATCCAGCGGGTTCAAAATGTAGCTGCCAGATTGCTGATTGGGGCTGGTTACAGGGATCACATAACCCCCCTGTTACAGCAGCTCCACTAGCTGCTGATCCATTTCCGAGCACAATTCAAAGTGCTGGTCTTAACCTATAAAGCCCTAAATGGCCTGGGTCCAAGCTATCTCAAAGACTGTATCTCCCATTATGAGCTGGCTTGGTTGTTAAGATAATCAGGAGAGCCCTTTCTCTCGGTTCCGCCACCTTCACAGGTGCATCTGATGGGGACACAGAGGAGGGCCTTCTCTGTAGCTGCTGCCAGACTTTGGAACTCCCTCCCACAGGGCGGCAGGCTGGCCCCATCTTTGCTATCTTTCTGCAAGCAGGCAAAGACCTTTCTCTTCAGGACAGCCTTCCCTCATTAACTAGCTACCTGTGTGTGATTTTTTTAGATGGATTGTTATACATTACTGCTTTGACTGGATTTCTAGTATTACTTGTGTTTTCCGTTTCTTAGAGTGGCACTGGTTTTTCTTTTTTAATTGTGTACTTACTGTTTTTAGCTTTAATAGTGCCTTTTAATGATGTAAGATACCTCTTTACTCATTGTTCTCAGCTTTAAATATTTTCTTTTAATGATGTTAACGACTGTTGTATAGTCATTGTTTTCTACTTTAAATATTATCTTTTTTCATATTTCTCTTTTTCTGTTGGAAGTCACCTTGGATCTTTTTCAAGGAGTAAGGTGGGGTAAAAATATATTTTAAATAAATAAAGAGTAAATAAATGATCTCTTGATACCTTCCACATGAACTGGAACTCTGGAAAACCATGCTCCACATGTAGAAGAAGGATGACATTAAGGACAGATAGAACAGGGCTGGTAGACCTGCTCTCCTCATGTGTTCAGTAAGCACCTTTCAGTAATGATTGAGTAGGTCTCAATGAGTAGCTACATGTTTGTATGTTGACCACACTCCAGTCATTGTGCAACTTCTATACAAGCTCACAGGGCATACAAAACTTTTAAGCCTTGAGACCAAAAGCAGTAAACATGTCAAACCAGGTAGGAAAACACCTTTTATTATGTTAAGCCAAAACTTTGACATAATTCTTTTCTAGAATCCTTGAAAGCCCTTTGTTCATTTTTTCTTTTGGATACTTCCTAAAATTCAGCTGACTCTTTCAGGAAACAGTCCTGAGGCGTGCCAGAGTACCTCAGCAAATAGACATGCAGCTTTGTTTCTCCCAGGGTTCTAGAATTTCTTTGAACTTTGCTTCATAGGCTAGCTAAGGAAAGGCTAAGTTGCCAGGAGTCTTGAAAATTAGACCTCAGAAGCTTTTGTACACCTCTGCCATCATGTGATACATGCCTACCTTAGAAAGAAGAAGAGTAAGGAGATCTTGATGACCATTTGCTTAGCAGGTCAACAACATGCAGTTCAAACATGCACATTTTGTAAGGGAATCACAATACAGTAATATCTACTTGGATGACATTGGAGGATGTGTGTGAATTAAACAGTCATACAGCTAGACCAATTGCTTAATTCTTTCTGATGGAATCTTCCTGCTTTCGTTGGATGAAGAACCCAAAATGATTGATTTTCCCCTAATAATTCTGTCCTCTGCATATTGCTTCTGATTCTGCAAAACAGCATCTTTAAGGAACCAAATCTACAGAGTTTTTCCCTCCCACCAAAACAGCTGTACCAAATTCTCCTTCAGTTGTTCATCAACTCTTTTGTTGTTGTTGTTGCTCTTGTTATTGTTTTGGTCAGAAATAGGCCAAGGTGTTCCCTAAGCAACTGGGCTCCCAGAAAGGAAGCTACCTCATTTCAGATTTTTGTTACCATAACTTACTATTGTGTATTCTAACTGGTGGCAGCTCTCCTGGGTCTCAGGCAGAGATCCTTCATGTATGCTTTCTCTTCCCTTTAAGTGGCAAAGGGGCTCACTAGTAGGAATCAAACTGGGGATCTTTTGCATGCAACACATATGCTCTGAGCTATGACTTTTCTCATGTATTGACTCTCTGTAGTTGAGTCCCATAACAACAACAAAGTAGTTGGGAATGATGTCTATTGTGAAACCTTTAGATACACTCAGTTCTCCTACACAGTGTGCATAGATTTTTTCTGAAGAAAAGGGTTGTTATTGCGTGGACATTCTGCACTTCTCCTTTCTTCCCACTTCTTACCTCAGCTTTATAGAATGAAGGGATGAGCAAGATATTTCAAAAACAACATTGTGCTTCATTCTCATAGTTGCTTTTAGACATTCAGACAAACTGAAATGTAAGCACTTCCCAGAGTCCTTATGATTGCCTGTTGATACCTGCTGTGAGCCTGTTGCAACTGTTTCTTCTTGTACTCTGCACTCTCTCCCCTGTAAAGTTCTTATTCTGCTCAGACACATTAATGCAAAATGGATTGTGTTGGGCCCTGGACATCTGCCTATGCAGAAACATTGTTTCCAGAGTCAAGTATGTTTTTCCCCTTTCTTGCAGCAAAAGTCACACAAATTTGCTACATACAACATCATAATGATTTGCGAAAGAATCCGTGAGCACTTCCTGATTATTTGAAGGTGGTGGGTGAACAACATCCTAAATTGTATAGCTGTTGGCATTTGGTGATTTTTAATGGTGTGCAGAGCTCTCCCCAACCTGTTCTGTACCCTTAAAAAAGGGCATACAGATCATGGCCAACCTGCACAGTACTCTTAAGGAGACTTCCTGACTCACTCTGTCTCTGGAGCCATGACATTATCTGAGCATTTCTGGATTGCTGTTAAAACATACAACACATTCCTGCAAATGGTGTGTGTATATATGTGTGTGTGTGTGTGTGTGTGTGTCCTACTCACTGACTTAACTTGGGTGCCCAGTCTACTCAAAGCTCATACAACAATCATCAATCATCCTTCTACAATTACACACATACTCAATCCTAGTAGTAGATTAGAAAACAAAGATAAAGAATAATATTCTGTAATACAAAAGGCTATCTATCTAAACAGTGAGTCAAGTCTTAGAGTGTCCAGGGGAGATCCTGGGGGGGGGGGGGGGTTTCAGTTGTTAGGGGTTTCTGTGTGAGTCTGGTCAAATACCTGCCTTCTCCTTTGCCACCAGCAGCTGTATTACTTTCAAGGTCTCCTTTCCTCAATTTGCATCACTGATAATCTTTTCATCTCATTAACCTGTTATTAACGGATAGTGAATGTGATACAAAAGATCCACTGCAGTGTTGATCTGCTGTGGGGATGAATGGCAACTCCATGTTTTGCTCTGTACATGGCCAAAGTCACAAAGCTAACCTCCAATTCACTCCACACTTGCCCATTTGTCTGAAGACTGTGCATGTGCCTGTTGATTTATATGTGTGGCTAACAGGGAGGTGAAAATCTGCTGGTTCTGCTTTCTCCCCCATTTAAACATTTTAAGACCTCTTTCCATCTCGAAATACAAGGAAATTCAGAGATTTGGGCAGATTCTTATCTAAGCAAAACTGAAACATACTTATCACCAGCTGACATTTCCAAACTCACCAAGGGCAGCTATTCCCAGCATGGATAGGAGCAAAGTTGTACCTGCTGACATGCAGCTGTCAAAGATGGGGATCCTCTCAGAAAAAAACAAAAAGAAAAGAAAATGAAATTGCTGGCAAACAAATACAGCATTAATGCAATTGACAATATACATTTGAAACCCATAATTTTTTAGGGTTAAAAGCTCAAAGCATTGAACGTGTCTGGCAGTAAGAATTTCTCTCACATTTGCATTTTATATCTCAAGTTTTTTCCACATGAAGGAATGTGTGTCACGATACATTCACATGAAAAACAACTGGAGCAAAATTTTCACCCATCCCTCATTGAGAGACTCAATGGTCAGTGAATGGTGGCCTTTTCCAATGACACTGTGAAAAAACTACCCCATTTTGCTACCTTTGTTTGGATCTTTGACCTGTTCTTGGGTTCTTGGTTCCACTACATGATTGTGTGAACTTACTGTGGGAGCAGAACTAGTCCTGGGATCATGGTTGCTTTGACATATCCACTAAAGGTTCATTCTGAATGTCACATGGAGTGGAAAGCGATATCTGCATTGTTTCTCATCCAGTGGAATATGACAAGGATAAATAAGCCTATTAGTACCACATGCTCAACAGGCTGACATTAAATAGAGTTGCCAATGTATTTCTGCTGAAATGAAATTTCAAAGCGAGCTCAGAATTCTTGCTAGGATGAAATATCTGGGTATTTACAAGGAGGGGGAAGAGCAGTTCATCCAGGGCATTGTATAATTTCTCAAATTTAACATACCAGGTGGCAACTAGAATATCAGGCAGGAATGGGGTTTCTGTATCCATAGGAATGTGACAAGTGCATGTACTAAAGCTATTCAAACTTTCAGACAAAGACTGCACCTTTTTAAACAACATGCAACCTGACAGATAAAATTAACATATAGCAGGACAATCAATGTCTCTAATAATGGAGTGAGACCTGTTTGGCCTTGAGCAAACAAACAGCACAATTATACAGTAATTTGGAAAAGGATATCTGCTAAAATAAGCCTGTATTTGTCAACACTTTGATGCAAAGGTCATGATGCATGCATGGAGAAATTGGATACTTTCTCCATGGTTTTATGATTCAAACATTCCTGACTATTTAAGGCTTAAACTGTAAACACAGCCCTGAATCTAACAGAATTAACTTCTGAGAAAGAATATAGAGTAGATCTATCTGGTCTTTATCCAATGATAACTTACACAAGAGCAACAACCATCCATGTACTAGTGTATGAGTAGTCCATTTTACGCATTAGAGCATAGGCGTTCAATCCAATTTTGTGCAAGCACTTGGGCAACAGATTGTACATGAAGCTGTAATCCACCACAAATGCACTGGCATGGATTTTCACTCTGTTAGTACTATATTCAATTTTTTGCTGTTTGCTCATAGAGCAACAAAATAATGCATATTGTGTTCTTGATTTTAATGTGTGCTAGGAATGGGGTGGAGGAGGGGTACATGACCCAGATTTTGATATACTTTGCATTTGCAGACTAATATAGGATTGGAACATGGCTATCCTTTGGACTGCACACTTATTCAAATTTTATGATGCAGTTCCCTGCTTTAAAAAAAAAAAAAGGCCAAAAGGGCTGATATATGAGATTGTTGCATAAATATGCTTGCATTAGGGAAAATTGCATAGGTACTACTTATGATAGGGGAAAGTGCCTTGACAGTAAATGCAAATTTCCATGCATTTTTTAAAAAGTTCTACAGTAAGGAGGAGATTGGGTTGAATGGAATTACGACTGAATATATTAGACACTGGCACAGACTAGATTTTATATTCACACATCCTAATGTACGCTTATTTAACAAAATGCATGGCCCTGTAACCCTGATAAATAAAGCTGAACCAGAGTCTTGTAATTGCTTGGGATTATGCATTATCTAGTTAGCACAAGGTTAGTGTGAAGCTAAATAGAGATAATCATTGCAAAGCCTTTACATATCCCATTGCAAAAGATTAGAGTTATCATAAACATCTATAGATGAAGTCATGCGTTTGTTCTGACTTGATGGATGTAATAACCAGTAATGATTGGCTTGCATGTAGCAGCCATCAGAGATCAAGTATCTTAGTGGTTTCCTCCATTCTATCTCAATTTTTTTTTCAACAGCAGTACTTCACATGTTCAGCTGTGTGTCATTGAGAGCTGTTCACAATAATTAATTTGATTTTACATCGTTCCTGTCATTTTTAGGGACTGTAAAGCACTTTATTTGAGACTAGTTTATTAAAACACATAACAGAATAATTTGGAATTTGCATTCATGATGGAATCATGTTCTCAGTGGTGGTTATGTATCAATGGTTTGGAGTGGCATCAGAGTCTCAGAGATGGAATCCATGCATGCTCACTCAGCAGTAAATCCAACAGAGTCTCATACTCCCCAGTAAATGTGATTTAGATTACACTTTAATGACAAGGGTTTTTAATTTTTGTTGTTGTTTCTGTGAAGCTGAAAAACTATTTCTTATTTTATGCATTTTTCACCAACCCTGTAAAGTTATGTCAGTTTACTTATTGTATTACAACCTGATATGGAATGGGTTCCAGTGGCATTGCTGACTTGAATAAACTTACCCACCGAAGACTTGTTCGCTAAAGTCTGCAGTACCCCTTGCAGTCAGCCAGTATTACCTGTATTAGTCCAACAACAGCAACAACAACAAAGGTATAAATGTGCCTAGGCTTTAGAGGTCACGGGTTTTTCCCCCATGTAACAAAAACAAGCAGAAGGGAATCGAGTCTTGGACGAGTCCTTGGAAATAACACACATTCAGCTTCCCTTCTCCTCTGGATATTTTTGTAAAATCTTGCTTTAAGAAAGGACCTGTGACCTCAAATGTTTACATACTTTTTTTCTGTCCTTTTGATTGGCCTACTAAAAATATTATTCCAGTATGGATTTTGAGAAACAAATTTTATCACCAACATGATCACTTCTGCTTCTGTATGCAGTGGAAATTGCTCATTTTTGAGAACCACACTAATAACTGTACTAATCGGGTAGATCCTTTTCATATTTGAAACAAAAATTCTGTGTCCAACACCAAGTTTTCAAGTTAGCCACCAGCAGCCAAACACAAATGGCTTTCTAAAACGGTGGCCCTCATATTCAGTTGCAAGTCCTCAAATTTCAGGCGTACATATTAGAATCAACCCCGGACCAGATTACAAGGTATGACAAGGGTGACTTTCAGTTCAGAATTAAGGAGTAAAACTGCCTCTTTTGCCTTAGCTATGACAGCTAGCTGTCAAGATAAATATAGCCGAAGAATACAGTGTTGACCTATGAGTGGCATCTATTTCATAGTTCTCTATATCCTTGTAGGGAGGGTGATGGCTTTGTCTACATGATTGCTTTCTTTAGCAGGAAACAGCTATGCAAATGTCTTAATATTTCTCTTCACATTGCTCAAGCTGAACACTAGGAAGTGAAAACTGGTTTGGGGGAAGAATCCTCACTGGTCCAAATTCATTAAGCTTTGGATACCAGCCATGTTTCATAAACTGATCGCTGAGATCAGTTCTACTACGAGGCTCATCTAGGAAATTACCTCTAAATCCTTCCATAATAAGCAGTTAGTTATCAACCATTTCATCTAGTGTGAAGCTTTACTTTAATGAAGTTGCTCGACTTTAATGAAGTAGTTGGATAAAATTGTCAGAAAAGTCACTGTATAATAAGCACCAAGGACAAATTTACTCTTAGCCTGCCTAATGTCACCAAGTTTATTTTTAGTCCCGTACAGTGCAATCTTAGGCATGGCAGCTCAGAAGTAGCTCTCCTTGACCAGACTTCTCTTGTGAAATACCACCCATTATAAGGGCAATTGTGCAACTGGTTTTCACATTTTGCTGGCCATCTGTCACCTGTCTTGGGGTACAGCCAGGCACTTAACCAACTGTACAACCTGGGCATGTCAGAGCATACAACGGACAACTGGCAAGGCTAGCACACTGCTTGCACTATTTTGAATCTATACTGTGTTGATGGTGACAGGATTCTGCCCTCGAATTTAATAGTAAACAATGGAAAAGAGGATTCCTCACTGTGCTTCCTTGACAGAAGCTGGACTCAGTGATCCATAGGGTCCCTTCCAGCTCTGCAGTTCTAAGATAAGATGGTGATGATGATGATGATGATTGTTGTTGTTGTTGTTAAATCTGGAAATATTGAAATAGGTGTTTAAGAAATATTTCCTATCTACTTTTACTTAAAGGTTTGCAGTCCTATTGATTACAATTATTGCAATCCCAATAATTGTGTTTATTTTAGCTAGATAGCATATGCATGCTACATAAGTCAAATCTCTGAGTTACTCAATATAGATAGAGGCCCAGCCTCCCTTTCAGCTACATGTCTCTACTCTTGCTTGAGTCAAAAGGAAAAACATTTGATCCTATGATCTGCTCTAAATATATCAGATTACAAGACAGTTAGAATCTGATTCCGGAAGGACAAAGCCAAAGGGTTTGGACTACTGCCTATTCTAGGTCTAACCTCTGGCCTTTGGCCACCGATGATGACAAATCCAATAACTTTGTTCTTTACATCAGCCATTCCCACCCTTTTTCTTTCTTTCTTTCTTTCTTTTTTCCTTTTTTTTTTTTTAGCCTATGTGAAAGAAATATAGGCTGAATCAGGATTGCATAAGTTGCATAAAAATGCATAAGGTTGTGTGTGAAGAATTGTTTCCAGTTGGTGCCTCCCTTCAAATGTACCAGGGCTCCCTCGGGGCCATATGGCCCCATTGAGAATGACTGCTTCATCTCACTGACATGTTATGTATCATATACTCATACTAGCTGTATTCCTAACGGGACCATTGTGCAGGGGTGAGCGTTTTGTTGGAATCAAGGCTTCTGATGATCATATCCGGTCTGAAAGCCCCAAACTCACTGGCAGATAATGCACATCTCACTTTAGAAATTCATAAATTTGTCATGCATTTCACGGCAAAAAAAAAGTGTACCAAAATGTATATATTTTAAAAATACGTGTGATTCATATTTGTAACTAAAAATAATTACACCAGAGATATAGGCACAAACACATTTTAGTTAGTGGGGAAACTATAAAATTGCATATATTAGGAAAATACGATCAAGTATACAGATAACGTTTGGCAAAACCCCTTCCAAAACTGCTGCACTGAAATTATTTAGGAAACAAATAAAAAGAGAGCAGTGATTAGGGCAGGTTAAATCAGGAAGAAAAGAAAGTAGGATAGTTTACCATTCCATCATTACAGGAAAAGTAAATTGGATGAATTCAAAGAAAAGAAAGGTAATTTTGCAGGAGTTGGCAAAATAGATTTAAAAACCATCTGTAGCTAGCGGTTTGCATCTTTTTGTTTGAGAATAAATAACAAGATGCTGGTCTTGGCAATTTGTTCAAAGCTTGTCCTGCATATTTGAAGAAGATAAGCTGGAAGCAAAGGATTCTAGATGCTTACTAACCCCCTACAGTTCAAATGAGTATAGCAGAGTTCGCTCTCAGGCTATATGGGGACAAGATATAGATAGACCATCACAAATCAAATGAATTAGGTTTTATTTTGTTTTATTTTAGTAATGGGCAGGTAACTCAGTTTATTATTTAAACTTAAACTATACATCACTGTTAAAAAAAAGGTGGCAGTTGAATTGATTTCTTAAATTGGTACTTAAACATGTCCCCTATTATGGTAGCTTAACTCATGGAAGAAAGACCTGAGAAGCAGTGTGACAGCTGCAAAGTACCCTCTACATAGTCTCCATTACTCCCTACCCTAGCTAACCTCATCCATCTGCTAAAGACAGTCAAGTTTGGGAATCAAAGATTGCAGGCAAACTCCTTACCTTCTCATTCCTAAGTCATTTGCTCCCCTGAAAAGGAGGAGGAGGAAGAGGAAACCACATGTGCTCCAGATGTGGACCTGGCTTTGGTACAAGGAGGAAAATCTTTATGTGAGTGAGGCTAATTATTTTTTCCCCCCACTGGATCAGGGACGTGTCCATATGTTGGTGGCAATGAGATTCCCAGGTGGTGTATTTGAGCTGTAGTGCTTAGTTTCTATGGTTTAAAAAGTCTTAAGTGGAAACTACCCAGAAGCAAGAACCATTCTACCCATCATGTTTACTCCAAAGTATGTGGGAGTAGGATTTCAGTTTATATATATCAGATATATATACATGTGTGTGCATAGTATACTGTATACTGTATATTATATATATATATATATCCTTTAGAGTAAGAACACTCTCGAATTTACTTTTGAGCAAATCTGCATTTGTTTGCATAGTTAAACTGTAGCCCTATGAACAGTTTTCCCGAGAGTAAACTTTACTGAATATTGAAGGTAGTGCCTTAGAGCATGTGTAGAGTGCTGAACTTTAAATAAATGAACACAAACCTGGAAGCATTCAATATTTAATTAGCCCTGTAATGAAAGAGTAAAAGATTTTAAACTAAAAGGTAATAACAACAGCTTGGAAAGGGGTAGTAATATTTTCTGATTCAGGGTGACCCTTTTATTCTACCCTAGATACTACACAGAAATTGAATTTTGACTCCCTGGGACTATTGAACTCAGTAAATTATAAAA
This sequence comes from Intellagama lesueurii, assembly GCA_037013535.1. NCBI lineage: Eukaryota > Metazoa > Chordata > Lepidosauria > Squamata > Agamidae > Intellagama > Intellagama lesueurii. Next base: position 57,109,025 of record JBAJHW010000003.1, on the reverse strand, counting down.
GGGGTAGGGAGGGGATGAAATTAGAAGAGATGAATGAAGAGAAAGCAACAGAAAGGTTTGTGTGAGGTAGCTAGGAAATTAGTTTTTTAGAAATTTCTGTGCCTTCCTCTTTCTCCCCTAAGCTCAAACACAGATGTGGAAGAGAAGTAAAATAATGGATGGGATTTCTCCCCCCCCCCCCCACTTTTTTTTTCTTTTTTGCTGGTAAGACTTTATTATATTCACCTAATTTAAATGACAATTTAGCATCAATTTAAATGTTAACGATTTGCTCCTTCCAACTTAAACTTAACTGAATTAGATGCTCACTAGCAGTTAACAGAACTTTTAACCCTTTTCTACTAAGGGAGTGACTACACTGGCTATTTACCCCACAATTTATGTCAGACTGGGCATGGATGAATTTGAATTAAAGCCCAGTGACTACACAGTGTAAAGCTCAATGCAAGGAAGTCCATTGTGGAATTGTCTTTTTCAAGTGAGATATCATTTTTTTTCATTCAGCCAGCAGGAGTTTCAAGTTTCAACTGAGTGCTGGAAAAGAATTTTGCTAGGATACTTTGAAGAAAAAGAAAAGGAAATGATGGAATTGCCAATTATCACATTAGCACATAAAGGCAGCTTCTGCTGTTGCAGCTCATTGCAACTCCAACTCTCTGCCTCACTGCTCCACTGACCGCTGGACAGCTACAGTGATTTCACCCTGGGAAATCCTATTTTCACTGTGGTGAATCACAGCAGATAAAACAGTATTTCCCCCATTGTGTAGCTGCACCCACACTTTCTCACCTCTGGTAGAGGGCAGCAGCCCAAATCAATATCATATGCCCATCTAAGACATTTCAGCTCTTATTCAACCAGTGATTATAACTAGCAATAGGATGAAAGGTGACATGCAAGAGTGAAGGGTTATTTGAGTCTGTAACGACATGCTTCATCATAATACTAATGAAATGAACAGGCTATACCCATTAACAAAACTTTACCTGCCACACCTACCTCTGGCTTATGAATGAATTTTGGAACCAGAGTTTAATCACATTTAATTACATCATATCATTGCAAGGAGATTCATGTATGTTGAAAGGCAGATACCAGTATCATAAAAACAGACAATAGAATGAGCATTTCAAATTACCTAAGTAATGGAAAGCTATTAACTTGTGAAATAAAAGAAATAGGACTATTAATTAAACCATATTTTTGAGGGCATTGGGGGAGTGTTACCATTAAAACTGGTCCCGTGGGAGAGCTAAATGCTTTTAGAATCAACAAGGGTATAATGTTCTGAAGCATAACCCTGATGTTAAAAGCTTTTTCATAACATTGTATGAACCTTTGCTTAAATATGTGAAAGCTAAAATGTTCTGAGACTGTTAGGTTTAGCTCATGTCTTCTTACTAGATTTTGAATGTTGTTTTTAGCACATCATTTTGCATTGATTTGTTAACATTTAGACCTTTGGCCACAATGTTTTATGATATCCTTTAGATATATCCTGAGGCATTTAAACCTTGGGTGGGAGAGAAAGCCATTAACAATTGTGGCAAAGCATAACACAAAACCATGTTCATACTATGTTTGCCACTGTCAAGAAAATCTTCACAAAACCACACCTCTGGCATTCGTCCTGTGGTGGAGTTGCCTCACATGAGCAGTGATCACATGAATATAAGGAGAGGTCTCCTGTACTTTTAACAGTTGCATAGAAGAGAGCATTGCAGCAGGTGTAGTGTGTCAGGCAAGCTATACCTGCTGAGTTGATAATACAATGATAAAAGCTTTCATCATCATACAATGATGAAAGCTCTGCCCTCTTTCTCCTGAGACTATCATATCCCCCAACTTGGAAAGGAATAGGAAGACATTGGAAGAAACCAATCGAGCCGTCTGGCCTTCCAGGGAATCCCTTTCACCTGCGGTGTGGTATCCCCACCACCACCCCATCCGATGGTGCTATGTTTGTTAGTTCATGCAAAGCAATATTTATTACACCTTTAGATAATGTTCATTTTTTAATCTCTCTGCAACTGAGCCCCCCCCCCCAAAAAAAAACTGTTGTCTTGTAGCAAAGATTACATTTGTCATATTTCACATTTGCCACATGAGGGAAAAAACCAACAGGTCAGAATTTACATCCCTGTTAGCTTTCAGGGCAAATTCTCCCCCCCCCCCTTAATTTGTTCAGTTCAGCTTATTCTGTGGCAAGTAATTCTGGCACCAAGATATGTTAATGATCTGCCCTGCTGAGAACCACGAGGAACCTGACAGAAACATAATAGGCAAAATCACAATATTTAGAACAATCTTTAACCCACAAATTAATTAAACATAGGCCTTTATTGCAGTGTCTTTAATCAGAAAGAATATAATTCAAGGGCAATTAAAATTTTAAGCTAACCATCTCTTACTTGGAATGTAAGACTTACATTCTTACTTGGTGCAAAATCAGCACCTGGTGGGGCAAGATGAATATACTAGACAATACAATCTTGTTACTCCTCATGGTAGGGCCTCATGAATTTCTGGGGGATAGAGTATTCCCCAAGGATTTAGATTTGCTATAGAAAATGCTTTAGATCTCTTGGTTGTCTGTCTCAATCCATGAGGTTGCAGGATCTGAAGTGGTGCTCAGACAACCATCAGAAGAGGAATGTAAGGAGGAATCCGGCCCTTTAGGTATTTGGGTTTCAAACCATTCTGAGTGTTAAAATTTAGTAATAGGGCCTTGAATTGACTAGAAACAAACAAAAAAAGTAGCTAGTATATCAAAATTAAATAGGCATAACATACTTGAAGGACAGATCCTGAAGCTGAGGCTCCAATACTTTGGCCATCTCATGAGAAGAGAAGACTCCCTGGAAAAGACCCTGATGTTGGGAAAATGTGAAGGCAAGAGGAGAAGGGGACGACAGAGGACAAGATGGTTGGACAGTGTCATCGAAGCTACCAACATGAATTTGACCCAACTCCGGGAGGCAGTGGAAGACAGGAGGGCCTGGCATGCTCTGGTCCATGGGGTCACAAAGAGTCGGACATGACTTAACGACTAAACAACAACAACAACATACTTGAAATGGTTCATTTCCACTAGCTGCCATTTCTGCACCAATTGCATTTTCCAGACATTTTTCAAAGACAGCCCCTCACAGAGCAAATTACACTAGTCTAAATCTGGCCAGTTCTCTAGTCTGGAGGTAACAAGAGTATAAACTGCTATCAGAAGGTCCAACTTAGTCATAGACTGCTAGATTGGCTAACAGTAGGATCAGTTAAGAAGGATAAGTTAAGAAGGGCACCTTTTTCCAACTGAGAGTGGAAGGAAGTACCACTTGTTAACTGATTCTACCTGCACATGTGGCAAGAGTGCTAAATCAGGGAGCAAATTACAAACCTGATTTCTCATAAAGAGGTGGAAGACCACATTCCAAGCTACCCATCAAAGGAAATTTTGTCTTGTTACAAAGCTTCTTCTGCCCATTGAAGCCACCATCAGACAATGATAGCTCCTTGCTAGCTCCTGAAGGTTCCTGTAGCTGTTTGTATTTACTATTTGGCCTTTTCCTCAGAGTGCATCCCTCACCAGGAGTTTCTTTAGTGATCTTTACAGTTCTCCTCTGCTGTTATCCCAAATCTCCTGGAACATGACTCTCATTGTTTTTGATGTCACTTATAAGATATGAATTATTTGCTGAAATCCTGTTGCTTGGTATAGTTTGTTGCACTAGGGTAGGCCCATTAAATCATTTGGGATTTGGTGAGTCAACTCAGTAAGTTCAATAAATTCAAATGGACCTGCTCTGATTGGACTTACCACATTAAGGAACAGGATTTCAGTCAGTTATTTCCTCATGAGTTGTAATGGGGTGAGGGGGACAACTGTAAGATTCACAATACAGTGGGTCAAGGAGGGGCAGAGCCTGCATCAGCAATTTTAAGTTGATATTATACTCTTTAAGAACTGCAACACAGGTCTGGCTGGACTGATGCATTGGCTTACCTGAAAGTACAAGTGAGTTCCAAAATATAGACAGAATAGAAAAGTGTGAAGTCTAGTAGGGCAGCAGACTGTACAGCTGACTGACAGAGGCACAGCTGCTGAAACTCTGTATCAAGATTTGTATAATTACTATAATATAATCATGCTGTCAGAAAGATCCAATTAAAGCTACCTGAAAATAAAGCCTCTTGTGGGGCTTAGAAGAAAGAGCTTTAGGGGAGGGGCAAAGGAGAATACACTCAGAAAAAATGTAATTGGATTTATGTCACATTACTGTTCTGCATAATCAATAAAACAAAATCCTTCTGAACATAGTATATGGACACTCAAGCTGACTCACTCAAATGAAGTAACTAATCATCAAGTCCCCTCTGTAATAAGTAGTATAGTGGGAGTTCTCAAGTCTCATTTTGTAAGATCAGAAAGATCATGAGAGCCCAACTCTCATTTATATATCTTGCTATCTGGTATCCAACTGTCTCCTTCTGAGTATCTGAGAAAGGCACCAAGGAGCTGGTGTTTCTACTTAAATTTTCTGAAAAACTCACTCTTCATTTGTGAACAAGGAATCAATTTTATTTTTTGAAAATGAACATACATTTTGTTCCTGACAATTGAATCTTCTCTTCATCTTGACAAAAACATAATAATGTATCAGTGAAAACTTCTCTTCTGTCCCATTTTTATTGTATGGGTTCCCCTTGGATTCACCATCTACCTTCATCTGTACATGGAGATAAGCAACTTGCTTGTCCTTCATCTTCAAATCATTTGTCTTCCAAATAGCAACTGACTTGCTTTGAGCCAAATTGTAGCCAGTCCGCTTTGATTTGTATTTGAATATTCCAAAGTATATTACATATTTGTATGGGTTCAAATAGTGAAATAACATGAAAATGTGAAAAATTAAGCACTCTCATCTGGGATGGGAGGCACTGCCATATGTTGGCCTCTCCAGCTCAGATGGCCACAAGGGACACCTGGGAGTAGAATAGCCAGAGACTGATATTCTCAGGCTCTTCCTATCAGCCTCATTTCCTTTTCTTTCCTAATACTTTAAGGGTGCATATCTATCTAGTCAGTGTTAGAGTTTAAGCTTTCATATCTTGATTGTAACTTCTTAATAAAGACTAGTTGTTTTGTTTCAGCTAGTTCTCCAGCATTATTTTGGGACTAACAGCCTACATTTTTATGCAGTACTTACTCTGCTACTAGGAGAAAACTCAATTATTGCTGCATGAGAGTGTAGGAATGATCTTATGCTGGTAGAGCAAATCAACAATCACAGTTGTAGCAGACAGTCTGCTCTTGCTCTCTGCCAAATTTGGGAAGTTTGAGCAAGGGGTTTTCAAGTTATGTTTTATTTTTAAATTGTTTTACCTCCCCATTCAGAAATAGGTTACCCTAAATGTCCACAGATTTAAAATAGATCATATAAACTGGAAAGACAAATCTTGCTTATCTTGAAAGAGAATGGCTGGCACTACCTCCTTCTTTTCTTTGGAAAGACTCTAACCTGTACGGCCTGAAATATTGATCCTCAAAAAAGACCTTCAAAGGAGGTGAAACAGTGGTTTCTCATCACATTGAGCAGGTATGGAACAGGCTTACCAGCAAGAACTTTGTAAAGTAGATCCATTGCTGGAGTTTTGTAGGCAGGGAAGGGAGATATTTAGAGAGTTTAGACCAATTAAATGCCATAGAAACACAATAAAATTACAGATTTTCTTTAATGAGTAAAAAAAGAGAGGCTTACTTTAAATAAAGTAGTAGTAGGCATGCTTCAGTCTCGAGAGACTATGGTAATGTGCTCTGTATGGAGGTCTTGGAACAGTGTCTACTGTGGCTGAGAAGGCTAATTCGAGAGTGACAATCCCTTCCACACTGAAGACAAATACAGTCTGTCCCCTGTCCAGCTCCCTGATTTTGCTGCTTTCGGGACTGTCTTTTCGCCTCGGCCTGCTGGACAAGGGTCTCTTCAAATTGGGAGAGGCCATGATGCACCACCTGCCTCCAGGCTGAATGCTCAGATGTCAAGGTTTCCCATCTGTTGAGGTCCATTCCTAAGGCCTTCAGATCCCGCTTGCAGATATCCTTGTATCGCAGCTGTGGTCTCCCTCTGGGGCGATTTCCCTGCAGTAATTCTCCATACAGGAGATCTTTTGGAATCCAACCATCAGCCATTCTCACGACATGCCCACTTTAAATAAAGTAATGGAGTAACAGTCCTGCAGAAAGGAGGACATTTTGCTATGTAACTCCAGGAAATTAGCGTACAACTTTGTTAGATACATTCAAAGTATTTCTGTATTACAAGTACACAGAACAGTTGTGTTTGTTCCAGCTCTGAGTGCTTTCAATAAACATTGTCTTAGGATTTCTGAGACCAGGTTCCTTACACAAGTCTTTAAAGGAGAAATCAGCTGTAGGTCTGGGGCAATCTGAACTTTTGAACCAATCAGTTCCCAATTGAATGTTTAACTCCTTCATGACCAAACAGGCATCAGTGCTTGCAATGGGATTCTGTGTCTGGTTCTAAAAATATTTAAAAATATATATTTAAAAATAATAAAGAATAAATATGCAGAAGCTCACTCATTTAAGCTGTCAAGATGGTCTACCCTGTTGTGCTTACTCCCATTCTCACACATGTTGGAAATCAGCCTTGACAAATGCAATGTGTTGAGTGAGAAGTGGTTAAGTGATGAAAAAAAGAGTCAGCTTCTGGGAATTTCCCTTGCTTGGTGTCTTTTTGTGAATGGCAGCTCCACATCCTTTTCTTCTCTTCCATATTGGATTTCAAGACTTAACTTTTCTTACTGCATTTAAATGCCTATGCATTTTAATATTGCGACTGTCTGCCTTTTCCGGAACTCGTGATGAGCTCAAGTATGGGGATCCACTGGTTCTTTCACCTTTCTCCTTCCTCCACTGGGATTTTTGGTGCACTGACTTTGTGCAACCACAACACACATGTAAACATATTGTGCTGTTACCCTGAGTTCTGGCAACCCTAGTTCATGGCTCTGCATAAACCCTATTCCTTCAAAATAACCGACAAGCCTCTCAAATTTATGAGGTGTGTTTCTTCTTGCAACAAATCTCCCCTTGGTAAGACCACCAATTCCCAAAGTTCTCCCTGATCTCTACATTTGAGATTCCCTGCGCTGGCAGTCCCTGCTGCAGACTTCTCAGAGCCAGGCAGCTCTGGAATAGCTGCCATCACAGTATGGGCCCTTCAGCTGTGTATGGAGCAACACAATTCATATCTGCTGCTCCACCACCTGAGACAGTCATCTTCCTTTGCTTAATGGATATGTTGGCCCTGATTTCTTGGCAATATACTGTCTGTCAAACATAGAAGTTCTATTAGTTATAATGGATAACAGCTATGGATAGAACTGCCTTTGATGTTTATACTTGTACTCAATCTGTTATTTCATATTTCATGAGTAGCAGATACTGACTAATTCTTTTGTATATTTTACAGTATTGCTCTTTATGGCCTAAAGCCAAATGAGAAAAACCTTGCATTTAAAAGCGATACATAAAGTGTTTTTGCTCCTACGGTTGTCTATTACATGACAGGTTGTGCACCTGATTTTTCAATCCAGTTTTTCAACAAGACATAAAAGAGAGCTTGCAGGACAGGAGGGTGCTTATGTGCTTGCCCTGACATGATTGCACAAGTGATTAGGATTCCAGACGATGTGTTTATAATGAAAAGCTTACAATGAGCTTCCTAGAGTACAATTTATTTTGGCTAAATATGTTATTTAAAAAATATTTGAGTATTTGAGTAAATCTTTACAATAAAATAAGATAATGCTTGGAGATATGTGAGCAGCATCAAATGGCTGCTCCGCCATCGAGAATTCTTTGGCAAGCGGAGCCTATTTGCCGCACCCTCCGGAGTTGCGTGAGACAGCTGGGTCTCGCAAAAATGCTCCGTGGGGGGGGCAGAGCGGGCTGGTTAAAAGATAGCTCCGCCCCCATTTCGGCCTCTTTCGAGGTTCTCAAGGCTTGGAAGGACGCTCGAGCTCGGTGGAGATCATGTGACACACTTCAAATTTTGGCTGGCAAGCTTGCTTGAAGTGCCTATGTGAACTTCGCGGGAGTTCTGGGTTGCAGCCACAACCCTTTTGGTTGGATTTGACTGTGCTAGCACAGTCAATTGACTCAGATATCACCCTCATTTTAATTATTGTATTTGTTTTGTTTAAACAACGGGCATTGTAGTGAGGTGTTAGCCCTCCCCCAGGGTGGCTGCCACCATGTGGAAGCCAGTGGGTTTGCCTTGAGGGTTGTGGGTTGTTGCTTAGGCCACCAGAAGCTTGCATTAATTGATTTAAATTCTAATACTACTGATTGCAATTTATTAAAAAGAAAGAAAGAAAAGAAAAGAAAAGAAAAGTGAGACAGAAGTCATAAGCACTGTACCTAGGGGTAGCTGGTATTTGGTGCCTTCCCCAATAGGCTTATATCTCAATTTGATAAGCTGGTATCAAATCATTAATTAGGATTGGGGTGTTTATTCAATTAAAATAATAATAAATTGGCTATAGCATCAAATTTCCTAATAATTATTTCATAAATAGGTGAACCTTGTGCGTGTGCAGAGGGATTAATTAGGTAGAAATACTATAGTTTGGGTACAGTAGTTGTAATTGGGTGGCCTATCCTAATTTGGTTAATTGGTATTAAGTTACTTTGCATAGTTATATATTGCTGACAATAAATAAATAAATAAATAAATAGGGATAGTGTGAGAGTGCAAGAGAGTGAAGCAGAACTGTGCACAAGCAAGGAGCTGCAGAAACATGGGTCCAAAGAAAGGACAGGGAAAGAGTAAGGGAAAACAGCCTGCTAAGAGGCTCCCTCCCCCTCAGGTTTCTCCTGCAGTGTCCTCCTCTGATGAAGAGACCTGGCCCATTTGGCAGGAGCTGCAAGCTAAAATTTCTGTGCTCAAGGCGGAGCGTGCTTCCCAGCCGGGCCCAGCTGCAAGTGGATCTCAGCCTCACAGGTCTTCTAGAGAGTCGAAGGGTCATAGAAGAGCTAAACTGAAGGCCTTAGCTGATGATCTCTTATCTCACCTTGATGCACTAGATGCTGAGTGGTGTACTGTTCAGGGACCATCCCCAGGGTTCAAGGCGCCACGAAGGGGATCTCGGAGTGCACAGTCAGAAACAGCAAGCATTACTTCAGAACCAGAATTGACTGTGATAGCTGCACAAGAGTCATTGACAATTGGAACCATGGGTGAGTTAGCTCCAGCACCTGACACACTTAGGGATGCAATAGACTGGCCTTGGTTGGGTATAGGGCAGCTAGGTGCGTCACCAATTGCATCACACTAATTTAGTCAAGGAATAAGTCTGCAATCTTCCCAGGTACCCGCAGGACCATCAATGGGTTGGATTCCACCTTACCCACAGGTATCATTTCCTGTTCCCATGGGTGTTACACCCCGGGTGGGTGTATGGCCATATCCTTCAGTACCAGATAAAGGTAAAGGTAAAGGTTCCCCTTGACATTTAGTCCAGTCGTGTCCGACTCTAGGGCGCAGTGCTCATCCCCGTCTCCAAGCCGTAAAGCCAGCTGTAGCGGAACCCCCACGTCACGCCTGTCCATCATGGGAAGCAAGGGCAGGAGTCTATGAGAGGACAGGAAGGGCGGAACAAAAAGGACAGTTAGACAGTTAGGCAGACAGTTAGAGAAGAGAGTTGGAGAAAAGAGGTTGCAGATAGGGAATTGAAGAGAGAGTTAGGAGATTGAATTTAGAAAGTTAAGAGAGAATGCTAGAGAGAATAGGAAAGAGTTTAAAAGTATAGAGAATATATAGATAGTCAAAGAATATTATAACAGTGAATAAATACACATACAAAACCAACGTGAAAGCTAATGATATTTAATGAATAAGCCTAAACATCTGTGATTTACTCCTGTGATTTGCATGACATCTATAAAATTAATAAATCTGTTAAATTGGCAGCATGTGTCTAAGATCTATTTGGTATTAAGGGAATAATACCTGGTGGCAGCGTGAAGTGAGGACACACATCCAGAGGGTGGACTTGTGTTTAAGGCAAAATAAACAAAGGACACTGGGTGTACGTCACAAAGTGGTGACCAGCGGCGGGATACAAGTGATAATCCAGTAAGCCAAAGGGATTCGAATACAGTCCAGTAAACCAAAGTAAAAAGTGAATTTCCTGAGCGTAAGAGACCTAGTAGTCTGGTACTGTAAGTGAAGGAGTGGGACCCTTGAAAGTGTCTTGGTGAAAAGCTTAAAAGGGACTCCTGATTGCAGACCTGGGAAAGACTAAGGATAGGGAAAAGCTCTGAGGAAAATTCAATGGTTTAAGATTACCTCACGCTTTAAGTGAAGACCAGTAGGCTAGCTTGAGATCCCAAGCTCTAAGAGGGAGCACTGAAGGGACAAGCGGAGGCCAGGGTTATAATAAGCTGGGGTGATTGAAAACAATAAAGGCTGGGACTATTTAAAGTGAATATTTCTGATTACTTTCGGTGGCTAGAGGCAAATAGAAACATTGTCTCAGACCAAGGGACTGGCTGGGTGCCAGAAGAAGAAACAGAGTAACAACTCCGTGGCTGCCAGCGGAAAAGCTACAAACAGTAACCCTCTAACTCTAAAAGGAAAAAAGCGCTTTGAATTGAGGCTTGACTGCTTGATTATTGATTTCCCTAGAATAAACCAACTTATCCAACAAAAAAGAAATACATAAATGCCTTCTAAGAGAGGAAAAAAGTATGCTATGGAGGGAGCTGCTGATATGCAAAGTTTACCTCAGGAAGAGGAAAGCTCTCTTGAAATGATAGAGCTAGGAGACGCTCAGCAGGAGGGTGCCTCAGGGAGAGAAAACTCCCTAGAGTTTCAAAAATGGAAATTAGAGAAAGAACAGGAATTCCAGTTAAAACAGTTAGAAATAAGAACTAGGTCTGAGGCCAGAGGAAGGGAGATGGCCATGGAGCAAGAAAGGAGACAGATGGAAATGAGGGAAAAAGAGATGGAGCACCAATTTAAAATGAAACAATTAGAATTAACAGCCCTAAATAATAATAATAATAATAATAATAATAATAATAATAATAATAATAATAATAATAATAATAATAATAATAATAATAATAATAATAATAATAATAATAATTCAGCAGTTGAAGAGATCTCAAAAAGAGACCTTAAGAAATTCCCTCAATTCAGAAAGGGTGATAATCCTGAAGCATTTTTAATTCTGTTTGAGAGAGCCTGCTGGGACTATGGGGTAGGAGAATCAGAGAAAATGGTCGTTTTAAGAACCCAAATAAGTGGAGAACTTGCTGAAATATATGCCCAAATGCCACAAGACCAAGCAAGAGAATATGAAGCTTTTAAAGCTGGTTTTTGCGAGGTTTGGGATCAACGCTGAACATCTCAGAAGGAAGTTTAGGGCACTGACAAAGCGACCTGAGGAATCATATTCCCAATTAGGAGCCAATATGGTCAGATACCTGGAAAAATGGTTAGAACGAGCTGAGGTTGAATCTCTAGAGGATATGAAAAATATTATAGGGCTAGAACAATTTTATTCAGTGTTGCCTGGAGAACTAAGATATTTAGTCAGGGACAAACAGCCCAAAACAGTACAACAGGCAAGTGAAACAGCTGATTTTATTTCTGAAATTAAAGATCCAAAATTTTCTGAGGTAAAATTTGGTAGTAGAAGCTGGGAGGACAGAAAGAAAGAGACCAAGGAATACCCCAGAAACAAACAGGCAACAGGAAGCCATTTTAGGGACAAACCCCCAGAGCAAAATCAGCAGAAGTATAAAAGCAGTGAAGGGAAGGGAGACAAGCCCCCTTTCTCTGAACAAAGAGGCCCAAAAACGTGTTATGGCTGTGGAAAACCGGGGCACTTCATTTCTCAATGTCAAACATCAAATAGTAAAGACTTTAATCTACAGAAAGAAGGGAGAAATGTGCCAAAGAAAATTTACTATGTACAACAACAGAAAGAGAATTCTGAGGCAAGGAAAAAGGACGGTTTAACTGACAATACAGAGTGTCAGGAGCAACTGCCACCTACAGCAGAGATTGTTCACTGCTACTATATCAAAAGCAACATGGAGTTGATGCGTTGTTCTGGAGAAAACATTTATATTAATAACATCAAATATCTGGCATTGAGAGACTCGTGTTCTCAAATAACTTTATGTCATACAGAGATTATCCCACAAGGGGACATCATTCCAAATGAGAAAATTACAGTAAAAGGAATTGGGACAGAATTGATTAATCTACCTGTGGCTAAAGTACATATAAATTATAAAGAGTGGACTGGTATGTGGAGAGTAGCTATTACAGACCAGCTTCCTGCACCTTGTTTAATTGGGCTAGATTTAACTGAGCATGTTAAGAGTGTTTTAGTAACTACTCGCTCCCAGAAAGAAAAAAAGGAAGCATCTGAGGAAAAACATGAACTCCCTAATGAAACAATAAGGGAGAATGAAGCAGATGAGACAGCTGATTTACTGACAATAAGGAATCCTCATGATAATACTTTTAAAAAGGAACAAAAAGAAGATTCAACCCTAGAACAATACTTTAAGATGGTTCAAGAAGGACCAATAACCCCTGAGAACCCTGAAAGGTACTTTGTGGAGAAAGGCCTATTATACAGAGAGGTCTTAGTAAATCCTCAGAGGGGAGGGGAAAACGTGCACAAACAACTGATAATCCCTACTAAGTACAAAGAAACCTCGCCACGGTCTGTTAACCTCACGGGGTGCGTGGGGTTTAGGGTAAAAGCCGACAAGCAGATCGATAACCCTGCACCATGCAACAATCATAAGAAAACTTCTGCCCTAAAGCTGGGCACCTGGAATGTACGGACAATGACCCCTGGCTTTTCTGACCACGGCTTTTCTGACGACCTGCAGGAAATAGACGATGTGCGCAAGACAGCTGTCATCGACATGGAACTGAGTAGACTGCAGATGGACATTGTTGCCCTGCAAGAGACGAGATTGCCAGACTCGGGATCTGTCAAAGAAAAAAACTTCTCATTCTTCTGGCAGGGAAAACCATTGAATGAGACCAGGGAATATGGTGTTGGCTTTGCAGTCAGAAATACTCTGCTGAGATCCATTGTTCCACCTACTGTGGGGAGTGAAAGAATCCTGTCTCTGCAGCTCCACTCATCAGCGGGACTGGTCACCCTCATTAGTGCATATGCACCAACACTGTCATCCACTACAGAAGTGAAAGATAAATTCTACGACGATCTGGCAGCTACTATCAAAAAAGTCCCTGAAAGAGAGGCACTGTTCATTCTCGGAGACTTTAACGCTAGAGTTGGTGCTGATCACAATTCTTGGCCCACTTGTCTAGGCCGTTTTGGCATTGGAAAGATGAACGAAAATGGCCAACGCTTGCTGGAGTTTTGCTGTTATTATGGTCTTTGCGTCAGCAACACATTCTTTAATACGAAGCCTCAACACAGAGTTTCCTGGAGACATCCAAGATCCAAGCATTGGCATCAGCTCGATTTGATCCTCACTAGACGTTCTAGCCTTCCTAGTATTACGATCACACGCAGCTACCAGAGTGCTGATTGCGATACTGATCACTCCCTGGTGTGTAGTAGAGTAAAACTGCGAACAAAGAGATTATATCACACGAAAAAGGAAGGAAGACCACGTATTGACATCAGGAAGACTTGCGATCAAAGAAAAGTGGAGGAATTTGCCCAAGCGCTTGAGGAAACCCTTCCAGGCCCGGCTGATGGAAATGCACCTGAACGATGGGAACATTTTAAGAACGCTGTTTATAACACCGCCTTGTCCACATTTGGCAAGAAGACCAAAAAGACGGCCGACTGGTTCGAAGCCCATTCGGAGGAGTTGATGCCAGCCATCGAGGATAAGAGGAGAGCTCTAGCAGCATACAAAGCCTGTCCTAGCAAGTACAACTTGCAAGCTCTTCGAGCTGCTCGTAGCCAAGTCCAACAGGCTGCTAGGAGATGTTCCAACGATTATTGGCTTCAGCTCTGCTCTCAGATACAGATAGCAGCGGACACAGGTAACATCAAAGGAATGTATGAAGGTATCAGGCAGGCTTTAGGTCCAATACAGAAGAAATCTGCTCCCTTGAAGTCTGCTACAGGCGTGATCATCCAGGACCGAGCACAGCAGATGGACCGCTGGGTGCAACACTACTCTGAGCTGTATTCCAGAGAGAATGTAGTAACCGAAGAAGCATTAAATAACATTGAGTGCCTCCCTGTCTTGGAAGAGTTGGACAGAGAACCAACATTAGCAGAAATAAAAGCGGCCTTGGATTCCCTCGCCTCTGGCAAGGCACCTGGAAAGGATAACATCCCTGTTGAAGTGCTGAAGTGCTGTAAAGAGACCACCACTACCGAGCTGTATGAAATCTTTTGTCTTTGCTGGAGGGAAGGTGGAGTACCACAGGACATGAAGGATGCAAACATCGTCACATTGTACAAGAACAAAGGAGACAGGGGCGACTGCAATAACTACCGTGGCATCTCTCTTCTCAGCGTTGTAGGGAAGCTGCTTGCCCGTGTTGTGCTGAAGAGGCTCCAGGTGCTCGCAGACAGAGTCTATCCAGAATCACAGTGTGGATTTCGAGCTAATAGATCCACCACTGACATGGTATTCTCCCTCAGACAGTTGCAGGAGAAATGCAGGGAACAACAACAGCCACTCTTTGTCGCCTTCATAGATCTCACAAAGGCCTTTGATTTGGCTAGCAGGGATGGCCTTTTTAAAATCCTTCCCAAGATTGGATGTCCACCTCGACTTCTTAAAATCATCAGGTCCTTCCATGAGGGAATGAAAGGCACTGTAGTTTTTGATGGTTCAACATCAGATCCCTTTGACATCCGAAGCGGAGTGAAACAGGGCTGTGTCCTCGCACCAACCCTTTTTGGGATCTTTTTTGCTGTCATGCTGAAGCACGCCTTTGGAACTGCAACAGAAGGTGTCTACCTCCGGACTAGATCAGACGGAAAGCTCTTTAATCTCTCTAGATTGAGAGCGAAGACCAAAGTCCAGCTGAAATGCATGCGGGATTTCCTCTTCGCCGATGATGCAGCCATTGTTGCCCACTCTGCTCAAGACCTCCAACAACTCATGAATTGTTTTAGCAAGGCCTGCCAAGACTTTGGACTAACAATCAGCCTGAAGAAAACACAAGTCATGGGCCAGGGCGTGGACTCACCTCCCTCTATTACCATCTCCACACAAGAATTGGAGGTTGTTCATGACTTTGTGTACGATCTCAACGATCTCTGACACTCTCTCTCTAGATGTCGAGCTGGATAAACGCATTGGCAAAGCAGCTACCATGTTCTCTAGACTCACGAAGAGAGTATGGCTCAATAAGAAGCTGACGACATATACCAAGATCCAGGTATATAGAGCCTGCGTCCTGAGCACACTCCTGTACTGCAGTGAGTCCTGGACCCTTTGTGCATGGCAGGAGAGGAAGCTGAACACCTTCCATATGCGTTGCCTCCGACGCATTTTTGGTATCACCTGGCAGGACAAAGTTCCAAATAGAGTAGTCCTAGAACGAGCTGGAATCTTTAGCATGTATACATTACTGAAACAGCGACGTCTACGTTGGCTTGGACATGTCGTGAGAATGGCTGACAGTCGGATTCCAAAAGATCTCCTGTATGGAGAATTAGTGCAGGGAAATCGCTCCAGAGGGAGACCACAGCTGCGATACAAGGACATCTGCAAGCGGGATCTGAAGGCCTTAGGAATGGACCTCAACAGATGGGAAACCCTGACATCTGAGCGTTCAGCCTGGAGGCAGGCGTTGCATCACGGCCTCTCCCATTTTGAAGAGACCCTTGTCCAGCAGACCGAGGCAAAGAGGCAGTCACGGAAGCAGCAAAATCAGGGAGCTGGACAGGGGACAGATTGTATTTGTCTTCAGTGTGGAAGGGATTGTCACTCTCGAATTGGCCTTCTCAGCCACACTAGACGCTGTTCCAAGTCCTCCATACAGAGCACGTTACCATAGTCTTTTGAGACTGAAGGATGCCTAATACTAATACAAAGAAAGAATTGTAGAAAAAGGACATACAGACACTTTTGCTGCTCATTTAGGGATCACACGAACTAAGCAGAGAATAGTTCAAAGTTTTTACTGGCCTGGAATGGGGAAACAGATAAAGGCATATTGGCAATGCTATGACATATGGCAGAGGCAGGGTGATGGAAATGACAACACTAAATCTAAATTGTACCCTTTACCAATGACATCAACCCCATTTCTATGCATAGGCCTGGACAATGTGGGACCATTATCTAAAGTAACCATAAGAGGAATATCACTCACTTCCATATTAGTGAAAAGGCTGTGGCAACTGTGTGACATAGCTCTTACTACATCATCCCCATACTATACTCAGATAAATGGATTAGGGGAGAAAGCTAATGGGACCCGAGTGAGAAGGATCAGAGCTTACACAGTAGAAAACCCCAATGCCTGGGATCACAAAATACAATCCTTGGTAGATGTATGCCTGTCTGTACCCCAGGAAAGCACAGAGTTCAAACCATTTGAAATGCTGGTTGGATGGAAAGTGCAGGGACCCTGGGATTTACGCAGACAAAGTTGGGGGAAACAGCAGGGAGAATACCCAGAGATAGTGATCCAGTACATAGATAATTTAAGGAAATCCTTACATCAATCGCTGAAGCTAGCATCTGAAGACTGGCAGCAACAGCAAAGAAAGCAAAAGCGAGAGTATGATAAAAGGGCCAGGGAGAGAACAGTCAATCCTGGAGATGAAGGATTGATTTCAAAACCGATTAAAAGGAATAAACTGCAGTTAAATTAGGCAGGTCCTTTTAGGGTGAAATTCAGGATGAGTGAAGTAAATTATATTATCCAGGAGAAAATAGTAATAAGCTTTACTCTGCTCACAGAACAAATAAAAGAGGCAAGAGTAAAAGTTTTGATAAGGATAGTAGGCTATTGGGTAGTCAATTCCAGAGATATAGCCTCTCCTTTAGAAAATATAAAAGCCAAGAGAAAAGCTGAGAGGATCCTGTGGTCGAGCAGATACCAGGAGACCTTTGAGAAGTCTCAGACTGCAGTGATGGCTGGTCGTGTCGTGAGAGGTCCAGAGTTTCGGAGGGACTACACCATCATCGCGGAGGTGTCCAGATTCAAACCAGGAGCCGTGCTGAGCCAGGCGGACGACAAGGGAGACCATCATACAGTGATGTTCCAGAGTGAGAAGCTGCAGGTGGGTGAGAGACACCTTCCCACCACCGATCGTGAGTGTTTGGCGATTATATGGTCTTTGAGGAAGCTCGGACTATACATATGGGGAAGACAATTTGTTCCAGGCAGTGACCATTCTCCAAGGTTCGGGGTGCGGACTAACAAAGAGAACAATAGGAAACTGAGGAGGTGTGCCATACTCCTACAAGACTGTGACTTTGGGATCCAGAGAGTTAAAGAGACTCAAAATGTGGTGGCCAAGGCTTGGGCAAGAAGACCTGAAGACAAAAGAGACCCTCTGGGGGATGCTTTACAGGTACATACGGATGCAGCAGGATCCCTGGGATATGGAATTTATTTCAAGGGACGGTGGTGTGCAGGTGCCTGGCAGGAGGAATGGCTGGAGTCTAACATCTCCCGCGACCTTACTTTTTAAAGAGTTTTTCCCTATTTTGGGCCCTTTGTGGCTATGGTCTGGGGAATGGGCAAACTTAGTTGTTCGCTTCTTCGTTTGTTCAGTTTAAAAAAGCGTGGCCCTGGTTTAACCTAACTCTTATGTCTTGCGTCATTATTCCGGATGGGGTGGCAAATGTTATGCCCAATTACAGCAGCCCCATTGAATCAGTGAAGCTTTTAACTGCTTACTTAAGAACTCCCATTCAATCCATGGATTTACTTTACTTAAGACTAACAACTGACTTTTGCTAAAGCGTAGTGACCTAGTTATTCACCTGGTTCTCTCCAACAAGTAAGGGGAGCTAGCCCCTCTTCTCTACATTGTTGCTTTCTCAACATGTAGTGCATGTTGTACTGCAGTAGAGACATTCCTGATGATATGTCAGCTTGCGTGTAAGCAGATTTGTCTTCATATGGATAGAATTCCACAGGTGGGAGCTTCTCCTCTGCATGCATTTCACTCTCCACATGGACAAAGCAGTGACAAAGTGGTGGTGTAACAGAGAGTGCTTCCTTCTAAGTCTATTAGAGACAAATGTGTTACCATTAACAGTTCTAATAGGGATTTTTTTAAAAGCTGTTGTAGTCAAATCATCAAGGCAAGTTACTGACCATTTTTGAAATTCCATAACTGGCATAATAAAGCATTTTTCTCTTGTATAGCAGCAAAAGATATAATGTAAAGAATGAAAAAAGCAAAAACAAAGACACAAACCAAAAAAACCCCCAAGAGGTCCCCTTCCCTGTCTGACTGTTTACAGCTGAATAATTTTCAGGTGGTTTAAAACCACTGGTATAAAGCATAGATTCAGAATGAGATGCAGCCTGATCAAAATCACCAAAGATCACCCTAAGTGGAGCACTGGCATCCATGCAAATTTGGATATTCTAAGACGAGAGACTACTGTATTCTTAGATGTGCAGTTTAACTGGAATCAGCAGTTATATGGACAAGAAAGAATGTTAAATAAGGAACTGTGAGTTCCTGCTTTCTCTGTAGCCATTTAATTCCATCTATATTTTCGATCACTGAGAACCAAGGTTTCATTTTATAGCACACTGACATAATCATAAATTTAAACAACAGGCATATCCTCTCTTTCAAATGCTGCAGTGTTGTCTGTTTAATTCCAGGGGCTGGCTTCTCTCCAAGTAAACCTGCTGATATAGTTTTCAATCTGTTCAGTTTTGTACTCTGAGATTTGTAAAAGCAGAAATTGAATTAAAAATACATTGCTGCCATAGAGATCATTTCATTTTCCCTCCACTTCTACTGTTCAACACATCGAAGCAAACAGAAGGTTTCTAACCTGTACATTCTTTTAGTTTCTTACACTACAGTCTGTATTAGAGATGGATATGAATCAGAAAAATGGTGATTTGTTTTGATTCATGATTCATCAAGTTCGATGAATCAGCAATTATGAATTTTTGATTTTTTTTCTGATGAATTGATTTGTCAATTCATTTTTTGACTTTATAACCTTTAAAATGCCCTCTCAAGTGTCTATAAACTTCAAAATTGCAGTGAAGCTTCCCCCAACTCCACTCTACAAGCCTTGCAAGTTTGGTGAAGTTTGAATTTTGGACATCCAAGTTATACACCCACAAAGAGCCCCCCCCAGGAAAGTCCTCCCCAGGCATCTAGAGACAACAAAATCACAGAGAAGCTTCCCATGATTCTCCTATACAATATCTCCCAGTTTGGTGAAGTTTGGGTTTTGTACATTCCAAGTTAAACACCCACAAAGTGGGTCCCCCCAGGAAAGTGCCCTTTAGCACGTGGCTTAGGGAAACCCGATCTTCACCAAACATACAAGACTTGTACAGAAGAGTTATAGAAAGCGTCCCTGAAATTTTGGTATCTCTAGGTGCCTGGGGAGCCCATTTTATAGTCCAATGAATTGATAAATCACTAAAAAAAATCACTGAAAATTCATTGATTGGTATTTATTGGGGGCATTGATTCACATGAATACGAATCAACAAATTAGCCATTTCTAAACAAATTTGGTGATTCATTTTTTAAATTCCTGCCCATCTCTAGTATACAGACTAGAGATGGGCAGGAGTAGTACACAACACTGAGTACTACTTCAGTAGTACACAACCCTGAGTACTACTTCAGTAGTACACAACCCTGAGTACTACTGAAGGCATAGCACATAAACACTTGTATAAGATCATGGCCATAAAAAAAAATCTATGTCTAAATTCCACAACTAAACCAGGCCCCTTGAATCTGTGGGGATTTGTTGATTCAATTCCTTCATAAAATCCCATTGATGCAAAATATATCAATACAAAATATGAAGTGCTATCAATACAGTGGGACCACTGTATTTCTAGGGCTTTTATTTAATATTTTATAAGTGAATCCACAGGCAGTGATCCCACAGATACAATGGTCCTGCTGTAACTAAATAGAAGAGTACCCCAAAAAAGAGTAACTTCAGATTTTGAGATACCAGCTAAACCACTGAAACTGTTAAGTAAACCCTAACCTATACACATGTATGAATGAGGCATAGATCCCACTTGTAGTCTATGTACATTTGGCAGCATGAATCTTGTACTGTATGCCTTAAGTTAGGAATGTGGGGCATCTCTCTCTGTGTGTGCTTGTATGTGCTTGTGTGTGTGTGTGTGTGTGTGTGTGTGTATTGGCTGTGAATAAACATTTCAGTTGGCTGCTTGATGAAGCTTGCACATACACAAGAGAAAACATACAGAAAGCACTGCCTGAAAGATTAGTTGGCTTTCTTAATACAGCTAAACTTGAATTTTCTTCTGAAAATAACCTTTGAGTGCACCTGTTTCTTACACTGCACATTGCAAATGTCAGATAGTACCAATTTTCATACCCAATGGGCTCGACTAACACAATGTTTGTTGACCCCATGGAGGCTTCTGTCAGTGGAATGATGGATAGATGATTTTCAGTTTTTAACAGTCTGCCCTACACTCCCCACTATCTGCGCCAAAGGATGCAGGGACTCTTGGCAATTGTGTTCAGGGAAAGGATCCTCAAAATTGCTGCTATTTATATTCCACTGACCAAAGCCAAATTTAGGCATTACTCACTCTGCCATGCCCAACATAGATGCAGGAAAGCACCATCTCTGATTCCTCCATTGTCACTTTCTCCCTGGGAGCATTCCTGTCCATGTGGAGACTATTCCCAGTTTTCTAGGGCTCTTACTCATGTGGAGAGTTTACATGTGAATATAAATCTCTCCTGCCTAGATGTGTTGTTTTCCACATAAAGACGGCCATGATGACCAAAAGGGGCAGAGCTATGTGTTCCCCTACTTGTGTCTCGGATAAAACCATGACTAGCTGACTAGAATCTTTGCCAGATTGAAGAAAATTCTATCAATTGAATGACACTCAAGCAGAAACTAGGTATGAAAAAGGAATTTGTATAGCATGTGATTTATAATGAACCAACCTGATTCACATTTCCGGAATGAATACATGAACTAGAATGCAATCATTCTTTTTTTTCCCCACAGTTCTCTGAATTTTTAAAGACAGTTCTTTGATATTTGTGTATATGTGTTACACACACACACATAGAAATTGTGCACAACAATGTGTACATTAGGAAAATGTATGTAAAAAGAGGTTTGTATTTGGAAAACCTGGATCTATAAGGGGAAAAATTGCACACAGTAAGCTTGTTTATTTTCTGAAAAGTATTTCTTTGGCAAAGTGACAAGAAAAAGAGATGGAACGAACCTGTGCTTCCAAAAAAGAAAAAAAAAGAAAAGTGAATGTTATATCAAGTGAAGCAAACAGATTTGTCCACTCCATTGGATCCAATCCTCTATTAATAAATGTCTTTAAACTGTAGGAGTATACCGGATACCTTGCAGTTGTGGCCAGGTATATATTGGAACCACAAAATGCAGCATTCACACCAGAATCAAAGAACATGAGAGACACTGCAGACTAAAACAACCGGAAAAATCGGCAGTAGCTGAACATGCCCTGAAACAAGCTGGACATGAAATTCTATTTCAAAACACAGAAGTACTGGACAACACCAGCAATCATTATGTTAGACTGCACAGGGAAGCCATTGAAATCCACAAACACCAGCAGAGCTTCAACAAAAAGAAAGAAAGTCTAAAACTCAACAAAGCCTGGCTCCCAGCACTGAAAAATACAGCCTGCAAAAGGTCAACGAACTCTACCCAACCACAAGGACCACAAAAGACCAGCTAACTACACCCATCCATCACAGTGACAGATCATATCTCCCCCTTATCACAACAATACACCCACAACAAAAACGCGCTGATCACCATAATCACCCAATCTCCTGAAAAGGACAAAAGCTGATCCCACAGCTATAAATACTCAACTATCCCACAAAACTGCACCAGAGCACAGACAGAGTTCTGACTCCTGTCCTCTGAAGATACCGGCCACAGAGACTGGCGAAACGTTAGGAACAACCGTCAGAACACGGCCAAACAGCCCGAAAAACCTACAACAACCATAAATTAAACTTATACGCATACTCTATTGCTAATAGATAATAAGCAATCTGTATGTTGCAGAATGTCTTGACACTGTCATGTTATGTATTCATACCTTTCTCTGTGTGTGAATGTACATATACTTCCCTATACAATCTACCACTGATAACTTATTTTACTTTCTCTCCAGGCTCACTATCAGTACTTGGAAAAATTATTTATTTGCAAAATAATTCCCAGCATACCACCCTACTCCAGACTGCATAATCAGTATCCATGCTGACTTCTGAGAGTTGCAGTCTAAAAAGTATCTTTCCTAAGTTCTATATACAATGAAGGCAACCCTTACAGCTGTCTGTAGTCTCTTATTTTAAATCTAATTTCTCATTTTGGAACATTTTTGTTCTATAAAATTTTGGGAGAAGCTTATGGCAGTCATTCCTTCTGAACACAGCAATAATTGCTTAAAAGTATACCTCAAACTCTATAGATTGAGGCAAACAGTCATCCATTGTGAGCTGTATCAATTGGCTGTTGCTAGAAAGTACTTTTATAAGATGGAGAGGAGGTTTCATACAGCTGCTACGAGTATAATGTATAGTATGGGGTTATTTCATTGATCAGTGCTCACAAATAAAAAACCTCAGTGCAACTGCTTTCTCTTCTTCCATGAAGCTCTGTTGGCATGCACATGGTCAATGGGATCACTCTGATCTTTGTGATAAGCCCATAGAATGTTATGAAACTTCCATCACCAGAAAGCAATTTCCAACAGCAACTCCTATTTATAACACAGTGTTGTTACTAGGTGCCGAAAAGTTCCTAGCCTCTCCCACCTATAAATGAAAGGAAGGGTTTTTTAAATCATTACTATTCTTGTCTCTCTACAGCCCTCTGCATTTCTGATGAATAAGCAGAATGTTCTATCTATTCTCCATCAGTTCAGCTTCAGTATTGACTACAGAAGGAATAAAGTTCTTATTTTGTGGTCAGTGCCATAACCAAGCAGGCTGGTGAGTAATGAAGGAGAATCGGAGGTCTCTGTTCTTCCTTTGCAAGCCTACCAAATTTCTGTACTGCCCAAAGAGAAAAGGACCATTTCTCCATGACTGGAAATGAGAGCGTTAATAAAAGAAGGACAGATGTATCCATTCTTTTTCCATCAGCCCACATATTCATCCTGAGAGAACTCCATACACTTCCTTGTGTGTCATTCCTGGTCATCAGTGTCATGTCAGTTAATCTGTCAGTCAAGAATGTATTACAGGACACAGACCAATTCCTCTAATACCCAGTAAGAATGAAGGGTGCCCCAAAAGCTTTTCTACCACACATTTCCAGTATTCTTGTAAAGCAGTCTTGTGCTCAGGGTCCTTTGTTGTTGTTTAGTCGTTAAGTCATGTCCAACTCTTTGTGACCCCATGGACCAGAGAACGCCAGGCCCTCTGTCTTCCACTGCCTCCCGGAGTTTGGTCAAATTCATGTTGGTAGCTTCGATGACAATGTCCAACCATCTCGTCCTCTGTTGTCCACTTCTCCTCTTGCCTTCACACTTTCCCAACATCAGAGTCTTTTCCAGGGAGTCTTCTCATAAGATTGCCAAAGTATTGGAGCCTCAGCTTCAGGATCTGTCCTTCCAGTGAGCACTCAGGGTTGATTTCCTTCAAAATGGATAGGTTTGATCTCCTTGCAGTCCAGGGGACTCTCAAGAGTCTCCTCCAGCACCACAATTCAAAAACATCAATTCTTCGGTGGTCAGCCTTCTTTATGGTCCAGCTCTCACTTCCATACATCACTACCGGAAAAACCGTAGCTTTGACGATGTGGACCTTTGTCGGCAAGGTGATGTCTCTGCTTTTTAAGATGCTGTCTAGGTTTGTCATCGCTTTCCTCCCAAGAAGCAGGCGTCTTTTAATTTTTGGCTGCTGTCACCATCTGCAGTGATCATGGAGCCCAAGAAAGTAAACTCTGTCACTGCCTCCATATCTTCCCCTTCTATTTGCCAGGAGGTGATGGGACCAGTGGCCATGATCTTAGTTTTTTTGATATTGAGCTTCAGACCATTTTTTGCACTCTCCTCTTTCACCCTCATTAAGAGGTTCTTTAATTCCTCCTCACTTTCTGCCATCAGAGTGGTATCATCTGCATATCTAAGGTTGTTGATATTTCTTCCGACAATCTTGATTCCGGCTTGGGATTCCTCCAGTCCAGCCTTTTGCATGATGTATTCTGCATATAAGTTAAATAAGCAGGGGGACAATATTGTCGTACTCCTTTCCCAATTTTGAACCAATCAGTTGTTCCATATCCAGTTCTAACTGTTGCTTTCTGTCCCACATATAGATTTCTCAGGAGGTAGATAAGGTGGTCAGGCACTCCCATTTCTTTAAGGACTTGCCATAGTTTGCTGTGGTCCACACAGCCAAAGGCTTTTGTGTAGTCAATGAAGCAGAAGTAGATGTTTTTCTGGAACTCTCTGGCTTTCTCCATAATCCAGCGCATGTTAGCAATTTGGTCTCTAGTTCCTCTGCCCCTTCGAAATCCAGCTTGTACTTCTGGGAGTTCTCGGTCCACATACTGCTGAAGCCTACCTTGTAGGATTTTGAGCATAACCTTGCTAGCGTGTGAAATGAGTGCAATTATACGGTAGTTGGAGCATTCTTTGGCACTGCCCTTCTTTGGAATTGGGATGTAGACTGATCTTTTCCAATCCTCTGGCCACTGCTGAGTTTTCCAAACTCGCTGGCATATTGAGTGTAGCACCTTAACAGCGTCATCTTTTAAGATTTTAAATAGTTCAACTGGAATGGCATCACCTCCACTGGCCTTGTTGTTAGCCATGCTTTCTAAGGCCCACTTGACTTCACTCTCCAGGATGTCTGGCTCAAGGTCAGCAACCACACTATCTGGGTTCTCCGGGACATCCAGATCTTTCTGATATAATTCCTCTGTCTATTCTTGCCACCTCTTCTTGATGTCTTCTGCTTCTCTTAGGTCCCCAGCAGTTTTGTCCTTTATCTTGTCCATCTTTGCACAAAAGGTTCCTTTAATATCTCCAATTTTTTTGAACAGATCTCTGCTTTTTCCCTTTCTATTATTTTCCTCTATTTCTTTGCACTGTTCATTTAAGAAGGCCCTCTTGTCTCTCCTTGCTATTCTTTGGAAATCTGCATTCCATTTTCTGTAACTTTCCCTATCTCCCTTGCATTTGGTTTCCCTTCTCTTCTCTGCTATTTGTAAGGCCTCGTTGGAGAGCCACTTTGCTTTCTTGCATTTCCTTTTCTTTGGGATGGTTTTTGTTGCTGCCTCCTGTACAATGTTATGAGCCTCCATCCAGAGTTCTTCAGGCACTCTGTCCACCAAATCTAGTTCCTTAAATCTGTTCTTCACTTCCACTGTGTATTCATAAGGGATTTGGTTTAGATTATACCTGATTAGCCCAGTGGTTCTTCCTACTTTCTTCAGTTTAAGCTTGAATTTTACTATAAGAAGCTGATGATCAGAGCCACAATCAACTCCAGGTCTTGTTTTTGCTGACTGTATAGAGCTTCTCCATCTTTGGCTGCAGAGAACATAATCAATCTGATTTCGGTATTGCCCATCTGGTGATGTCCATGTGTAGAGTCACCTCTTGTGTTGTTGGAAAAGAGTGTTTGTGATGACCAGCTTGTTCTCTTGACAAAACTCTATTAGCCTTTGCCCTGCTTCGTTTTGAACTCCAAGGCCAAACTTACCTGTTGTTCCTTTTATCTCTTGACTCCCTACTTTAGCATTCCAGTCCCCTATAATGAAAAGAACATCTTTCTTTGGTGTCAGTTCTAGAAGGTGTTGTAAGTCTTCATAGAATTGGTCCATTTCAGCCTCTTCGGCATTGGTGGTTGGTGCATAAACTTGGATTACTGTGATGTTGAAAGGTCTGCCTTGGATTCGTATTGAAATCATTCTATCATTTTTGAGATTGTTACTGTTACCTAACAGTAACTTCTGTCATAGTGAACTGATACTTTGAAGGCTTAGCTTTAGTTTAATTGTAACACAAATCCAACTTTGGGACAGCTGGGAGAAAGATTCATGCAGTATAATGTGTGTTGAAGGAGACAAACTCCTTGGAAGACAAATTGGAGCTTATCAGATGGTAGAGTGAAGGGGGGCAGGAGTACAGCACAGGGGAAGAACAAAACAGACCTGTAGAAGCTCTTCCCTGCTGTGTAGAAGCAGGCCAATCTGCCCACCAAGGAGAATGATAAATGAGGGTATGCTGAGAGACAGTGTGGATGTTAGCAGGCCTACATATCTAGCGAGGCTTGATGACTGATCTTATAGGGAGAATAAGCAGAAGATTGATGATATGATCAGAGAAGTTTTAATGCTTAAGGAATTTTGAATATTAGTTAACTCTTGGCCATGGAAAGCACCCAAATGAGATTCAAAAGTTCATAACAAGTGAAATAATGCAGATTTTTCTGGTTATTTCATTGAACACTTCTGGAAAGGGGTGGTGGGGGGAAAATAGAATAATAGAATCTTAGAATAATTGAGTTGGAAGGGGCCTAATTAATGGAGTTCCATCACTACTTAATTTTCATCTTTGAAATGGTTTCATTGATTTTCTTCAAATTTTGCATCATTATCACACTATTCAGATGCTTTAGTGCAGACAGTACTGAGCTCTCATGTCTTCAATCAACCTGTTTCAAAACCTTCTTCCAAAATCTTCTGAGCCCACTCCCAGAGGGAGCTAGAATATTCAGAACCAACAAGGAAGGTCAGTGGCCAATACTGCTTGTAGGCACGTTTCTTTGAGACACAGAATTAATGGTGATCTAATTACATTCTTTCTCTCATACATGTTAAACATTTCACAACTAGGGTGGAAGAAGGAGAACCTGTGCCAGTAGGCAGTCACCATAATATTACTATGGAAAGTGATAACAGGCTTCCATTCTGTCTCACAGGAAGATGAGAGGGAGAAAACATAGAGGGGCAACTACACTGGCGATTTACCCCTCAGTTTGCATCAGATTAGTCACAGATGAAGTTGAATTTTAAAGCAGTAACTATGCAATGCAAAGATCAATGTGAGGTGGCCCAGTGAAGAATCATCTCTTTTCAGTGGGGAATTGACTTCCCCCCCCCTTTTTTTTTTTTTTTTTTTGTTCAGCCAGCACGAGTGCTTTAAATTTGCTGGTAGGCATGTGATTTTAAGATTTTTTCACAATAATTACCAAAATTGGTGTAGTGGATAGAGTGATGAACTAGGACATAGGAGGCTGCTTCGCCATGGAAATTCACTGGGGACGTGGAACTGATAAACTATTCCCAAGATATGTCATTTACCTTAGGGTTGCTATAAGTCATTTCCAATTTGATGCACATAACAACCAACAACCACAATTTACTAGGAATTTACTGGCCAGAATTCTGACCCCTGTAGACAAAAAAAATCCAAGTCCTAAGTGGAGTTTCAGTGTGCACATCTGAGGCCCAACATGTTCTTCTCTGCAGCCATTGCAAAGGAGGAGAGTGGGTGGGACTTATTAAGCTAAGGAGAATTAGCTTACTAAACAAAGGAGAATTATAAGGGATTGTTGGTTTGATTAACAGAATCCTTTTATTCAAGTACACCAGAATAAATCAAATGACATACATTGCAGCAGCTAACTGTCACTAATTATAAAGTCAATCCTTGTATTCCTCAATGTATGCTAAGTTGTGTGACTAGTATGCAACAAGGAATACAAGCCTCGACTCCTTAAGCAGTGATTCACCACTGTGACTGATGCTATTTGAGTTATTTTGGGCTATGTAAGTATGGAGAAACGATGGTGATGATACCTTGATATAATTCTGATTCCTTGTATAAATGACTGGGTTTTAGCTAGCACAGTTCCTGTGGGAATGGAGATCAGAGGGCACCTGCATGTCAAAGGGATTCCAAAGAGGCTGCCCAGAAAATAAATCTTCTGTGATATGGTAACTGGGCAGGCCCAACATCCAAGGAAAGAACTGACACCTGAATGGTTCAAAGAAATCATCCCAGATAAGTGTTTCTGGATTTCACACCTTGATGCCTTTGAAATACAGAGTCAAAGGCTTCAGGAAAACTTTAAGATGCCTCCCTTAGAAGGTGGAGGGAGATGGAGAACAACATCTGTGGAGGAGAGTGAAAGGACATGAGTTATATGGTAGCTGAGAAGTGTGATAACTATGCTCTCAGTTAGCATGGATTTAGAAAATGGAATTTAGAAGTAGTCAAGTCATCATGGGCTTGAGGAGTCAGACGGGATTTCAGTCTCCATGACAGAATAGTGTTTCTTGCTTTCTAGTGTGCTGTTATTTTGCCTGAGCTCATTGCTTGTTAACATTTTGCCAATGATTAAATTTGTTTCTTTGTTTTGCATAATCTTGCTCATATTCCCAGAAGCTTGTTCTTTGGGTTTTGAAACTGTTTTTCATAACCTTGCAACCATTCTACTTCTGACTTTTACCAGGTATAATTTCCATTTTGTTTTTACTTTTCTTTTTTTATTTCTTTTTAAATAAAGCTTTTAAAGACCTCCTGATCTGGAGGATGCTTTTAAGAGAAATTCAAGTTATCTGAATCTTGTGCCTAGCCAAGGTTCAACCATGACTAACAGGTATTCTTTGAGGCATGTTAGGAGCATTCATTTTGCGATTTGATTTCTAGGAATGGTGGCAGCTTCTACTGAAAGCAGCAACCCCTTCTCTGGAGCCTCAGTAGGTTTACGTTCAAAGGACACTTTTCATGGACTTGAAGTAGAAAATACTGGGCTCTGGAGGTACCACTGGGAAAAGGCTCAGAGAAAAGACTGTCCTGTGACAGTAAGATAATTCTGAGTTTAATATTTATTATTTTAGGAAATGCATTCAGAAATCATGCAGGAAAAATATTAAACTTGGATACAGAAGTCTCTAGAATTGGCTTACATACATGTGGGTATTCCAGAAGGCATTATAGAAGAGACCCCATGTATAGTACTAGTCTCTTACAAAAGGAAACAGCAATGATCAGTTGGTTTCTGAGAATAAAGAAGTATAGCAGTTTGTGTATCACTACATGATCAAGTCGGAGAGACAGGTAGGGACAATATATTTAAAGGCCACCTAACTATTCATCACCCTCCTCATAGCTTATATTACACATTACAAGTTATTTTAACTCTCACAGCCACAGAAAACTCTACAGATGTTTTCTGTCAAAAGCTCTTTCGTGCTGTGTCTTGAAATGTTGCTTTACTTTTTGAGATCTATGCTCCTAGATGATTTGAGGCTCTACAGGACAAACTTTGGCAACTGCGGACATTCTGCTCCACATGTCTTTGCCACATCTGAAGCCACAGTCTGGTATACCTTGTGACAGGGCTGTTGTTTCCTGAGTTGTAAAGTTTCCACCCCTTCCACTGTTTATGTTACATTTGCTCAGATGAGGAGGACTAGTTCTGAGATGCATGAAAAATCCGAACAAACCTCCTGAGATGGCTTCTTCTCAAACTTTTTCTTTGCCTTCTCTACATATTATCATATTCATTGACTGAATATATGCATGAACTATGATGGTTAATTGATTTTTGGTAGAGCAGCTCTGTCAGATATGGGAAAAAGCAAAATCTCTTTTCTTGTCATGGTCATAAAAATTATCTCCTATTACTAAATGTCTCTTGAGAGGTCACTTGAAATTCCATCAATACACTGAGGAAATGAGTGCCAGAGTTAAAAAGATTCTATTAGGGAAAAACACATGAACATCATTAATAATGCAGAAAATTAGAGATATTCTCTGCTTATATCAGTGTGTTCAGCACAGCTGGAATGTGACAGCCTTTGATAAAGCTGTAATATGCTAAATTGACATTAATGAAATCTCACTTTCCAAGGCATAATATTAATTATACTAATTTTATCCTTAGAAATTTGAGGCATAACTACTGAAAGGGAAGGACCTTCTTATTTTAAATATGCATAGGCATAGCATATGTATGCACAATGGAAATGTGGGAAAGGATACAGTGATTTAATATTATTTTGAATAGGAATGGACACTGATTTAATTTGGACTGGCTTTGTCACTAGCAAACACCCACTACCCACTATTCTACCCTACTCTACATTGCAGCATGATTTATTAGCACATCTTTGAGGAGAATGTTTATTTCTCACAAATAAAATGTGCTGTGTGGGTGTATGTTGGTTGAGTTCGAAGGGAAAGGAAAATGAAATTTATAAATATTAGCCTTGATTCACTTTAGGACAAACAAAATGAGAGAACAATTCCATCAAATTTCTCCATGGGAGGTGAAATTCTCCAGTAGTTTATAGTTTGGAGCTCACAATTAGCAGAGGCTGTAGTGTAGTTTCTTCCACTTTTTTCCTAAATGTTTTAGAGCCATGTGCTGCAAGTACAAGTAACAACAAGTAACAACACTGTGTTAGCAGATTGGCTACAGCTCTGCATCCTCTATGATGCCCCATATGCTTTAATAGTTCTAAATTCCCATATGGATAAATCATAAAGTTTTTATTTTGCTGAATAAGATTTCCTGTGTTTGTCCAGTTGGTTTCCTATACCTATAAGAATCTTCTTTCACCTTAAGAAGAATAACTATGGACTTGGTTACATTTATATTAGAAATTGGATTGGAATGGGGTCTGGGAGGTTTTGATTTTTTTAAAAAAAGCATCTAGATGATGTACAAGAAAACTCAGTCCCCGCCCCTCCAAGACTCATATTTTTCTGTTCAGATGGGTGTTATTTTAACTCCTCCGCCACCGTCCATTTATTTTAACTCGGTTAAAATTCACAGTTTTATGAATTGATTTGACTAATGTGCACTCCTCTGTCACGGAAAACTGCTCCTCATGTTTGTGTCACTGTGCTAGTTCTCCTTGTGTGTGTGTGTTCCTCTCTCCTCTGCCTAGGAGGAAGGAGGAAGGCTCTTTGTTAGCCAGCCCACTGCAAGTCAGACTTCACCATTGCTTCCTGAAAGAAAGGAAGAGGTGAGGCAGTGGTGGCAGCAGCAATGGTGGTCCCCCGCCACCTCCTTCCCCTGCCCATCCTGAATTTTGGGGGGAGCTGGGAACAACCCAGGAGCAGAGGGGAGGTGTTTTATTTCTTTATTCCTCACCTTCCCCTGCCTGTCCTTTCTTCTTTCCTTGCCTTATTCATTCCCACTTTTCCTCCCCATGTAGCCTTTTGTGGAACAAAGTTTAACATGGATGGAGATAACACAGGGAAAGCCATCACTGCTTGGGAAACTACACAGCTGATGGCAACCTCTAAATGTCACTTCCCACTCTGTGTGAGAGAGAGAGAGAGAAAGAGAGAGAGAGAAAGAGAGATCCTATCTAGTGTTGAGGGAAGCAAATTGGAAAGCTTGAGGTGCAGGGTTGGTGGAGCAAAGAGCTGTCTTTGGATTTTTTAAAAAAGAAAGCATCTGAGGCACAGATTCTAATGGATCCACATGATTTTTATGTAGGATCATCCCTAAACCACTCTTGATCATAGGCACCATCTCTGCCCACAGTTTGGATAGTGGCTTGGGTATGATCCCATATTAAAATCATGTGGATTCATGAAGATCCATTCTTGAATTAGTGTTTTTGCACCACTGCAACGCAATGCACCCTTTATTTCTGTGGTGTATTCTGTGGATACAAATGGATCTTATGATTTGACAGTGTTTGAGGCAGATCCCATGCTAAAATCATGTGGATTCATGAAGATTCATGCTTGTATCCCTCTTTCTCTCCCTCTCCTCACCACAGCAGCAGGGTGAGTGGCCAGCACAAAGGCAGGGCAGGTGGGCATGAGACAAAGCCTAAAATGCAAAAGTTTTCCCAAGAGGACGTACACACTGGCCCAAAGACCATGTGATTACTCCATGATTTCTAAATTGATTCCATTTAGAATGGAGCTTATTGTGAGGCAAATGTAAATGTAAAAGAGCCCCATGTTTCTGGCAATTTTTGGCTCACATTTTTCATCTCTGAAAATTCTGTTTTCTGAACTTTTTAGTTCATTAGTCTGACAACATGTTTCTTCCTGCCTGTATGAAATATTTCTGCTTCTGGGTTGTCAGTTTCACTAAAAATCTATTTATAATTTTAACCTCACTGTTGTAACAGCTAGAGACCGCGGGAGGCAGGGTGGAATATGGTGTTGTACTTTGCTAAGAAGCCAACCTGGTTTGTAGTTCCTGAATAAATGTCTGAGTGTGATTATCCTTCAGTTACACATCTCTGCGAATGTTGCCATGATGTTCTTAAACAACACCATCAGGCTAGAAAATATCTGCTACAGGAAATAGAAAAAAGGCATAAATTTGGGGAAGCACTTAAAGAAAGTGTATATGGTAGGGATCCTGTAGGCATCCTTCAGTCTCGAGAGACTATGGTAACGTGCTCTGAATAGAGGTCTTGGAACAGCGTCCAGTGTGGCTGAGAAGGCCAATTCGAGAGTGACAATCCCTTCCACACTGAAGACAAATACAGTCTGTCCCCTGTCCAGCTCCCTGATTTTGCTGCTTTCGGGACTGCCTCTTCGCCTCGGCCTGCTGGACAAGTGTCTCTTCAAATTGGGAGACGCCATGCTGCACTGCCTGCCTCCAGGCTGAACGCTCAGATGTCAAGGTTTCCCATCTGTTGAGGTCCATTCCTGAGGCCTTCAGATCCCACTTGCAGATATCCTTGTATCGCAGCTGTGGTCTCCCTCTGGGGTGCTTTCCCTGCACTAATTCTCCATACAGAAGATCTTTTGGAATCCGACTGTCAGCCATTCTCACGACATGTCCAAGCCAACGTAGATGTCGCTGTTTCGGTAATGTATACATGCTAAACATTCCAGCTCATTCTAGGACTACTCTATTTGGAACTTTGTCCTGCCAGGTGATACCAAAAATGTGTCGGAGACAACGCACATGGAATGTGTTCAACTTCCTCTCCTGCTGTGCACAAAGGGTCCAGGACTCACTGCAGTACAGGAGTATACTCAGGACACAGGCTCTATAGACCTGGATCTTGGTATATGCCATCAGCTTCTTATTAAGCCATACTCTCTTTGTGAGTCTAGAGAACATGGTAGCTGCTTTGCCAATGCATTTATCCAGCTCAACATCTAGAGACAGGGTGTCAGAGATCATTGGGCCAAGGTACACATGGTAGGGGTAACTGTGTCCAAAAGTAACGGACGTATTTGTTCTACTTAGATTAGGGACACTTGTGTCTTAAAGAGCACATACAAATCTACAGAAGAATCCATCATGAATTTTCAGGCTAACTGAAAAATGCACAAACATTTGATAAAAATAGCACAAGCTTGTGCCTGAAAAAAAAAGTGAATGGTATGCTAAGCAAGACATGAATCCCTAGTGACAGCAGTCTGAGGAATGGCTTCTTTCTCCAGTCTGACAATACCCCTTGTAAAACATCACATGTTGAAATATTGATTTAAATTTTTACGTATGTAAATGGAAAAACTGATCTTGGTGCATCTGGACTGGGTAACGTTTGAGCAGACAGCTTCCAGTGACATATGGTACAGGTACCAATGCCATCACCTGTTACAGAATTCTCTATATTTAAACTCTAATCTTAATTCATATTTTAGCACTTGTAGTTATGTCAAGTGGCTAGGATATAGCCACTGGCAACACAGAGATTCACATATTTAACCAATCCCCTGTGTTAGAATAGATGTAAATAATTCAGAACACCACATTTATTTCAAGTATAAATTAATTGATCCTTTCATATTCAGTAGCTGAAATCCTGTTGCTTAGCATGCTAAGCCACACTAGAGTAGGCTCATAGAATCAGTGGGAATTTGTTGAGTCAGCACCTCTATAATTATCATTGATTCAAATGGGTGTACTCTAGCTGCAACTTACTTTACTATAGTAAGTTGATTCACCAAATATATGGGATTTTGATAGTTCATCACAAATTATGAGTGGTTTCAGGAAGCATGTATGTTTTTACTATAGTCATTTTTTTTTACCTCACTGACTATATGCTTCCAAAATATTTTGCTGGCTAATTGGAATGAAATCTTTCTCATCCCTCTGTCGATTATATTCCAGAGAGTTTGTCACAGAGGCTGTTTTGGTGACAATTCAGGCTTATAGCAATTGATTAGGTCAGGGATTTCAAGATGACAGAGAAAGGCCCAGATTTTGTGACCATTACTGAATTGCCACTCTTCACACTCTTATCTTTCCAGATTCAGTGCTGCCACTGTGTTGTGTCTATTAACCACTCTTCTCAGTCTTTAAAAATCCTTCTGCTTCTAGCTGTCAGTAAAGAGCAAATATCCTACCATAGAGAATGTGTCTGATAGCAACACTGAGAAAGCAAACAAAGTATTCATAATTTTCTGTCACACAAGAGTGTTGTGGTGCCTTTCACTAGTAAGGCATGTGTGGAGAGAGAGAGAGAGAGAGAGAGAGAGAGAGAGAGAGAGAGAGAGAGAGATTAACCCACTTAATATCATTTGGGGTTCTAGTGTACTTTTTACATTGATTCAGCACAAAGAGACTCAAAAACTATCATGTGAAATCAAAGATAATTTGTTGTTGTTTTCCTTAGATCTCTAGGCTGTGTCCTCACCAATGCAGTACAAGGCAGGGCAACAATATAATTAAACACAAGTAGTACAGTTACAATTAAGGAAGTGCTTCAGATCTGGAATTTATTCAGAAAACAAAGCACAGTGAGGGCATTGTCCATTTCTACAATTTTTAATTGTTTATTGGTACACTGATGTACGCCGCCCAGAGTAGTCAAAACGACTAGATGGGCGGGATAAAAATGTAAGAAATAAATAAATAAATAAATAAATTCTAAACCAATCCAATGTGAAGTGAGGAATCATGAAGTTGAATCAAGGCTGTCTGAATAATAATAATAATAATAAAAGAATCTCTTGGGACGTAGGACAGGTCTCAATAAGTCTGAATTAAGCACACAGTTGAAAATCATAACAAACTGAGGAAGTAGACCAGAGTTAAATTGAAAGTATAATTTAAAAGACATGGATATGCCACTTCAGCAACTGGTCAGAATTCACTAAAAATTCCTGGCCATTGGCCACACTGGTTGGAGCATTTGTGAACTAAACACCAACAGATATGGGAAGCAGAAGTTTAAGAACCTTTAAGAAGAAGACTGAGACTAGGAAAGGCAGTAATGAAGGAATTAGAAAAGATCATCAAGTGTAAGGATGCGTCACTGGAGACCAAGACCCAAACCACCCACACTCTTGTATTTCCATTCACCATGTATGCATGTGAAATCTGGACAGTTTAGAAAGTGGACAGGGAAAAAAAACTGATTTTGTTTGCAATGTGGTGCTAGAGGAGAGCTTTACAGATACCCTGGACTGCCAGAAAGGCAAACAAATCAGTCCTAGATAAAATCAAGCCTGAGACAAAATTATTGAAACTGTGACTGCCCTACTTTGGGCACACATGAGAAGGCAGGATTCTCTGGAAAAGACCATTTCACTGGGAAAGACTGGAGACTGCAGGAAAGGAGGAAGACCAAATACGAGATGGACTCCCTAAAGGAAGCCACAGGCTTGAGTTTACAGTAGCTGAGCAGGGCTGTTGACAGGACATTGGGAGATCACTCATTCATAGGGTCACTATAAGTTAGAGGTGACTAGATGGCATATAACAACAAGAAGATCTAATCTTGACAGAAGATCATAATGGGCTCAGTGACCTCTTTAAATGTGAAGGGTGTGTGTGGATTCTCATATGGTGAATGCTGAAAAGATTGTGGAAAGCTATGGAGCACCTCTCCTCTGTGGTCTTTGCTTCGAATCGAACCTAACTCACTGAGCTATCCAGCTAGCCCCAACACATTATTACTGAGTTAAAATTGATTT
This sequence comes from Intellagama lesueurii, assembly GCA_037013535.1. NCBI lineage: Eukaryota > Metazoa > Chordata > Lepidosauria > Squamata > Agamidae > Intellagama > Intellagama lesueurii. The sequence continues at coordinate 57,072,909 of JBAJHW010000003.1, read as the reverse complement.
TTTTTTCCAGAGAGGCTTCTTATCTTTAATGAATCTAAGTGCTTCTGCAAACATACCTATATGATATGTGAGATTAGGCATATTCCAAATGTATTTACTTTATGAAAATATTGATATCCTACCCTCTATCTGAAAATCCCATGGAAGGGAGCAATCAGCTTAAAATAATTTAAAGTTATTTAAATAATTTGATATTCTATAAAAAAATTCAAAACAAAACCCACAATCAACCAAAAAAACAAAACCATGCTCACTAAACCTCACATGCATGGGTGGCAGTTAAATTTGTACTTGATACCAAAATGAGGCCCATATTAGTATCTGTCAGGGCTCCAATGGGAAGGCCTTATTTTTCTAATTTATATTGCTAATCAATTCCCATCTCTTTAGCAAACATAGTTTAAAAAATGGTCATTACCAAATGAGCTGACTATACAGCCAAAGATCTAGCTTTATTTGGTTGATACATGTCCAGTTACAACCCAATGGAGGTTTATAATGTCCTTATTCTGTCTTTTTGTGCATAAAATGGATTTAATTGGCCAAATCTAGTTGTGATTTACTATGCTGAGCACCAGGATTTCAGCCAGTTTTACACCGCAATAATCCTGAAATTATTTGCTTAATTTTTATCAAATATAAAAAGAGAGAGCATCAAATAATAGCCAGAATCCTAGTAGTGATTTATGCTTGTGTAAGAGAAATTTTATAAGACTTGGCATCAATTTGCCAAGTGCAAATCACTAATATGATTCTGGCAATGCATCTCTATGTGCAATGTTTTTACACTATAATAATAACGGTGTGCTGTCAAGTCAATTCTAACTTTTGGTGACCCTTTTTAGGTTTTTCTGGGTAGAGAATACACAGAGATGGTTTACCCTTCCCCTCTTCTGTTGGCATCCTGGGACTGTGCAGCTTGCCCAAGGCTATACAGGCTGAATCTACTTGCAGGAGGCACAGTGGGAAATCAAACTCCCAAACTCTGGCTCCTCAGCCAGATAGCTAAACCACTGAGCTACTCAGCCGGCTTAATAATAATGTGCTATCAAGTCAATTTTGACATAATGTGATCATTTTTAGAGTTCTCCAGGTATAGAATACTCAGAAGTAGTTCACTATTCCCTTTGTCTGGGGCCCCCTGGGCCTGTGTAGTTTACCAAAGGTCACAGAAGCTGGCTGTACTCGCAGGAGACACAGTGGGGAATCAAAACTCCCAAACTCTGGCTCCTCAACCAGATATCTAAACTGTAACAAACAGTTAAATCTGGATTAGTCTCTGAAACAGATATCTCTACTGAGAGAAGCTTGTAATGGCTTAAGGTTGTGCACACCTTCCTTAGGAGAAAATACATATTTAAATCTTTCTTATAATATTTTTCATTGGATCTTTTAGGCAGTGGGAATATATGAGAACACTCCATGTCACCTAAGGGTAATGTAGAGTACAGCCTCTAGACTGAAAGTTTAAAAAGCAGAAATTGTTTTCATTACCACATAGATCACGCTAACATTTCCTGTCTGTTAGCAATGTATTCAACTTGCTAACAAGTTTCTAAACTTATCCTGGGGTGATAAAAATTGAAGCTTGGCTTGAGTTTTTTGTTTTTTGTTTTAATTTAATTATTGGTCAGAGTTGACAATATGACACAAATCTTGCAATGTAATATCCAGAGCTACTGTATCTTACAGCTTTGTCCAAGACAAATGTTAAATATAATTTGAAGGTCAGCGAAAGCAATAGAATTGTTTCTGGAAAGCATTAATATCACTTTAGCCTTAAACAGTCTTGTCTCCAAGTGAACAGAAAGCAATTTAGGAAATTGATTGCTAAGATAAAGAAAAATATGAAGGAAGAGAAAGGATAGCATTAAATTACTGCCAGTCCCCATAATGGAAGGAGGGGGTGGGGTTGTCAACAATAATAACAAGTCTTTGATGAACCCTGTCAGAGCTTGAAGTAGCACCATATTATTTGTTCTTCATTTTGCATTTTGATTCTTTCATTTCCAATTAGTGTGATATTTCAAGTGATAATGCAGTGAACTCAATGGAAATACAGCTCTATTAATTATTCACATTGAGCTGGCACCCACTTCCCATCAGCTAGCACTAAGAAGGTGGTTGAAGATGTCGCTCCTCCTTTTATTGACTATATTACCATTTCCTTTACAATGGTGAAAAGATAATTTAAATCCCTTGTATGGTTTACACTGTTATTACCTTGCATCAAGGGGCTTACTACCATTTTCGGATTTGGAATAAATATTACCTTTTCCTTGTTCTCAAAATTCAAGCTGGGAATAATAATAGCAATAAGAATAAGAAACCCCATGCACCTTGCCCTTTCTTCAAGACGCTCAGAGTGCCTTCCCTCTCAAATGCATGTGCCCTCCAAGCTACATCCCGTAAGATGTCCAACACAGGAGAGAGCATTTTTTAGAATTCTCCCAAGGCAGCATAATGTATTCAGGTGTCCTTGGTGAGACTTTTCACTTCTCTTGTAGTTGATGCTAGGAGGATGCTTTTAGAATCAGTCACCAAACCAGCCTTGTGGCTTGTCTGAATCACTGGCTCAGTGAAAGGAGGTCCTATTGTACTACTTCTGCTTATTTTTAAAGCCTTGTGTATCACTCTTCCTTCTGACAATTTTTCTGACAGGAATCTAATTAAATTAAAGAACATTAAAAAGAACAGGTTGACAAATAAGACAAGGTGTTCTAGGAATTAAAAGTTCCACAATCACAACAAGAAAGAGTAAAGACACATGCAAGATAAAGTAACTAAGTGGCAGAGAGTCCCACAAAGATACTGGAGCTGAAGGTAGCAGCCAGAGACTTAGCAATTCACAGCTTTTGTCTTGACCTATTCTAGAAACACAGTGGCTGAAATCCTGTTGCTTTGGATAGTATTTTGCACTAGAGTAAGGCCACTGAATAAGTGGTGATTTGGTGAATCAACTCCTCTCTAAGCTCTTTGATTCAAATAGTTGCTAATTACTTTAATGAGTACTGATTGATAATAACATGAATAATATAAGTAATAATCAACAATCTAAGAGGCTTAGGGTTGCCAACTAAAATGTATATTCTTGGCCAATATCAAGGCTCTTCCAAGCACCTCCTTTAACATATGTAAATTTCTTAGTGTGGGTAAACACTCATTTTTTTCAGACCCATATGGAAATCACACATACATATGAAAATAATGATCATGTAATGTTCATAGGTAAAATTAACAACAACAAGAAGAAAAACACCCTTGAACAATATCATCACCAAAGCCAAGATTTAAAAGATTTGCCTTGCCGATGTCCTCTCATTTTCCTGAAGCACCAACTGTATATTCTCTGTTGTGTGGGTAATGTTAAGCTATGCTAGCCATGTTTGTACTTAAATCATTGAACAGAACAAGTGGCTTAAAAATGCCAGTGTAATTTACAATTACAATGAGTGAATGTGTTTAAATCCAGCAGCGGGTAGTCTATGTCAGCACCTGAAGTAAATAACACTCTTTGTGATGTACTTGTCTGTCCCAATAAATGTATTCATTTGAAACTGTCATTGGTAGATGTCATGATTTATTACAGCTTGTGCTTCCCAAAAATAGCATTGCCACAACTACACAACAGGACATTTAGGGGAAAGGAATGACTTCTTTCTCTGGCACATTCTTCCTTATTTGTCAAAGGATTTCCACAATAGGCCTTCACTTAGTGGTAACAGGGAAGTATTGGAAAATCACACCATGCTTAATTCCCTAATCCCCTCTGCATTTTATTTGATGCAGTCAACAAGATTGCACAGTGAGCTGTTAAAACAGAAGACAAATTAGAACCCTGAAACTGACTATGCTTATTTTATTCAATAGAGAAGTTGAACTTGGTTTTAATTCTCTCCTCTGCTTCCAAACATCTTGTTAAATATTGTGTTCTTAGACTTGCCAGTTTTTGCAGGCCCAGTTTTCAATCATAAAATGTAAGTAGGCATACACTACAATCCTATACAGGTTTATTTGGAAGTAAATCTTACTTTGTCTATTGGGCGTTACACCACAACTGGGTGAGCAAGCCCCATTGTGTACTTGCCAGATAGATTTTTGTGCACTTTTAAAGAAAATGTATGTTTTAAACTATTCTTTTCATTTGAATTTTCTGTGGGGTAAAGAATATTCACATTTAGTATATATGAACACATTAAACCAATAACAATTAAAAAAACATTTAACAGAGCAGGGTCAGTACAGAAAAATACAGAAAATTAATTTACCTCTATAGGGTAGAATCCTGTTCGTACAGTCATGCTTGCATAAACTGGATCCAGGCACAAGAAATAATCAATTTAAATGAATCAAAAGCTTCCAATCTCACCTTTCAGGTTCAGAGGCTTTCTGGGAATCTCTTTTGCCCTGGGGAAGACTTTGGAAACCTCAAGATGTGGATGGGGGGAGCTTTTAATAGTAAAAAAAATCAGTGCCAGATCACCACCACTAGTGCCAACCAGTACCAAAAATGGCACCCAATTTTTATTATTACAGTAAAAAAAAAACTCATACAATGTTACTATATTTGCTAGTGCATGCCACAGAGTAACATGCATAGTGTTAGTATTTAAAGAAATAGAGTTTGTTACAAATAAAAAAATCGTACTAACACCTGTGTTGGACTTGTTGTCTTTGTTGACAGAAGAGAATTGTTGCTTGTCTAGTTATAGAAGTCAACTCGAAAAACTAACAATTTAACTCTTGCTCAGTAGTATACGAATGTATGCAATTTGCACTTATGGAAAAGCTAATTGACCAAGTTCAAGCACTGAGGTCAATGAGGAGACACTCCAAGATCTCATACATGTGGTATTCACTTATAAGCTGCGTAAACACAATGATTTCATCTAGCCTCCACCATCTCCTGCAACATTAGTCAAACACTTACAGAATAGAATATGAGAGGGACTATAGTACCATAACACTTTCATGTTAATGAGATCTCACAGTTAAAATATTGAGATGTGCATGTAAAAATAGTTATTATATTGGACTCAGAATGGAATTTAATTGTTATTTGCTGCTTGCAGCCAGCAGCAACGAAATGTGTCAGAATCCATGATCCGTGCCACCTGAAATGTTGGGAAATGGATTGATGGAATTCTAGAAATCAATTTTGCCCACCTTCAAACTCATATTCATTATGTCATATATAATTGTCAGGCTATTGTTGCAAAATGTTTCTATGGAACTGTTACATTTTTGCATTTCTAGCAACAAAAGTTAATATTATATTATTTTATTACTTTCTTCCCCCATTTCCACCTTCATGAATACCTAACTGCACATCCTGTGAATGAATGCATAAGATGAACAAATTTGTGGCATTAAAAGAAGAAACCCATTATGGGTTGGAATTCAGTTAGCAAAGACTGGAAAAAAATAAAGTAGTTCCTACTGAAATGAACAGGATTTTAGTAATGACTAAACTTTCTAGTTATTTTCACGTGAATACAATTCTCAAGATTTCTGAGATCAGGATTCTGACACATGTCTTCAAATTAGAAATCAGCTCCAGGTATGGGAAATTCTGTAATTTTGATCCTCTCATTCGGCACCCAGTTAGCTAACTCTCAATTGACAAACTTTTTAATTTCTTTCTGGACAAACAGGCATTTGTGCTGGCAAAGAGATTCTGTGTCATGATGTAAAAATATTTTAAAAGAATCTTAAGAAGCTCACTCATTTAACATGTGAAATTAACTGGGTTTTTTGGCTTTGCAGCTGGGGATGGATTTACTAGATATTAGCAGAACTTTGGTGCTTATATCCTGTCATAGTTTCAACCATTCTTCCCATCTTGTCACTCTACCACTGTCCTGTAATTAAGGAAAAACATATCCAAAGATGTTATATGCCATTGTCACTTCTGGTGAGTGATGACTATATGATTTCCCAAATGTCCGATCATTAACAGCTCTGCTCAAATCCTGCAAACCAACAACATCTCATATTAGGTTGTTCTTGCTTCTTACTGCCTCCCTTCCTAGCAATATTGCCTTTTCCATTAATTTCTGCTCAGGTCTTACAAACTAACAACTGTGGCTTCCTTCATAAAGACAATCTGTCTCATGTTAGTTCTTCCTTTCTTCCTACTGTCTACCCCCCACTTTTTGCAGCAATATTGTTTTTCAAGTCAGTTCTCTATTTCCATTATATGTGTACGGTAGAATAGCTTCTATTTATTCATTTTTGCTCTAGTGAGAGTTCAGACTTGACAAAATAATTTGTTCTCTAGTGGGTTTCAGAGAATAATTTTCTGGTTCCTTGTCCTCATATGTGAGGATGAGACAAATGAGAATTTAGATCCCTATAGAGCAAGGTGGGCATTGCCCATTTGAAGGCCTATTCCATGGCAGTGGCTGCAGCAAAAAAAAAAAGGTTATTTGCTGCTGCCATTGCATCTGCACAAACTCATCCAGCTGAGTTGTTTCGAGTGATCAGGGGCTTAGTACATGCCCCACCAAAAGAACAAAATATTGACCACTCCACAACCCTCTGTGAGGAATTTGCAAGACACTTTGCAGATAAAGTCGCTCGGATCCACTCTGACTTGGATGCTGTAATTGATACAGACCCAGTGGATGTAACTTTGGCCCCGGCATCAGTAATGGACTGGATGAGGGCAAACAAACTGAAACTTAATCCAGACAAGACAGAGGTGCTCCTGGTTAACCAGAAGGCAGATGAGGGAATAGGGATACTACCTGAGCTGGATGGGGTTACACTCCCCTTGAAAACTCAGGTCTGCAGCCTGGGTGTGCTCCTGGATTCATCCCTAAGCTTGGATGCCCAGGTCTCAGTGGTGGCCAGGAGTGCATTTGCACAGCTAAAGCTGGTGCATCAGCTGTGCCCGTTCCTTGAGATGTTGGATTTGGCTACAGTGACACATGCCTTAGTTACATCCCGTTTGGATTACTGTAACACACTCTATGTGGGGCTGCCTTTGAAGACAGTTCAGAAACTTCAGCTGGTGCAAAACTCTGCAGCCAGACTACTGACTGGGACCAGCTACAGGGATCATATAACATACCTGTTACAAGAACTGCACTGACTACCAGTCCGTTTCCAGACTTTAATATTTAACTTACTGTGTTTTTAATTGTGTGAATTTTCATGTTGTGAGCTGCTTTGGGTCCCTTGTTGGGAGAAATGCGGCATAATAATACAGCCCAAGGGCCACATGGAGCCCCCAAGATTTTTTGCACCTTAAGCCCCCCCACAAATATCTTTTTTAAAGCCACCAAAATCCATTGTTGCAATCCACCACTGAAAGTTGGTTCTCCAGTATCCTAGCCACTTGCCTGAAGATTTCTATCAATTGATTTAGTGATTAAATGTTCTTTACCTCTTTTGATCTGCAGTACAATTGTAGTTCTGGGAGTAATTGCTTTAACTGAATAAGGATATTTTTCAAATTATGTGCTTACTTCCAGGAATACGACTTCTTTCCATATGAACTAGTGATTGTTTGTTATTTCCTATTGATGGCTAGGAGCTGTTTAGACATCAGAGAATCAAGGCTGTCTGATTCTCTGATGCCTAAATAGTCTTTAGTCATCAAGACATGCAACAGAAAATGACAAACAGTTGCCAACTAATGCTGAAAGAAATCAGAAAGTGAATATGCTGATTGAAGATTTCTTCATGTATTTAAGGCACATAAGTCTCAAAACTGCAGTTTTTCCTCAGATCAAAAGTGGTAAACAATATTTAATCACTAAATGAGTCAAAGTAAGTTGAAATATACATTACATATCTACTGTGAAGCCCTGCCCACAATTTGTGGTGGCTTTTTTTGGAGAGTGGAAGATCAAAGCTGCCAGGCAAAATGAAGATTGGCTTTGATTAACCACCCATTATACAGAATTCAACTGAACTGTCTATGAACCTGGTTTCATCACTGGTAATGGGGTAGCAGGCTAATATACAAATTACAGAGGACCCCTGTCTTTATAATGGCTCACTATTTCTGTTATTAGCTAACACACCCACCTACTCCTGGTATCTAGAATTCATGTTTACAACCACTGTGGCCAATGCTGTAAACAGATGTTTATGACAGCAAGAGAGTGGCAGTCAAAGGCAGAATAGAGAGAACTGTACAGGTTAGGGAGAGCAGCCATCAGGCAAGTTAGAGAGAGGAAGCAGGGTGCAGAAGGGAGAGGACAGCAGAGAGGACTACCCAACTAGCATGCTAGGGGAAAGCCATGTGGGGTAGAAGTGAAAAGACTGTAGGTCAGTGGAGAATGTCCAGCAAACAAACTGAACAGACGAGTTGTGAAGGAGAAATGAGAAAACAGCAGAGGCTTCATTTATAAGGCATGAAAAATTGATTAGGAACCAATCCCTTATTTTAACACTGAGCCTGAACTGTCAGTTCAAGGTAAGTGATTTGTGTAGTGCAGCTGCTGCTACATGCAGAATCAGACCATTTTCACATCACTATCCAATTGATTCTGCACATGATGCCTGCTTGGCCTGAACTGGCAGGCTACAAGCTGCTGAAAAATGTCACAAGAGCATCTATGATCCCGCAAACAATAGGGGTAGCAAAAAGTGCATGAAAGCAGTGCTTCATGAGAAGACAGTAAGACCGAAGGAAATGGTGAATTACAAACAACATGGTTGTTGAGATGAGCAAATAAACATGAAATTCTTTGGTTGCATTGCATAGGAGAATTATACAGGTATGCTAATATAACTGACAGATGTTAAGTGATGTCAGCTTTCCTTTATGCCAGTGACTTTATTGTGGATAATACCATTTATTTCTTCTTTTCTGCCCTGAAGATAATGAGAGTGCTCTTCTCTGTGCACGTGCATGATAGGACATGAAAGGCACTAATTCCTATAGAATATGACTTTGTGATTTATTTGTATAATATTTTACATCATTCAGTATTTGCAAGAAGAAAGGACTGCAGGTGCTGCTTAGAGATAGCAGCCTAGTGAGAACATTTTATGTGGGCTACGGTAGTCCAGGAGACCATGATTATGTATGTTTGGCAAGTCAAACACATTTTTGTTGTGGTTGTTACAGTTCTAAAAGTCAGCAAAACAGAAAATGACCAGTCTAATTCTTTCACTGTTGTGATAATTAACTGGATCTTATTATCTCAGTGTGTTGTTTCTTTCTTTTTAAAGAAAGGAGGTCATTTCTTTGGTTATCTTTTCATGAGTACCCAGAGGCTTCTTGGCATGGCACCACATCAGCAAAAGTCTTGTCATTTCTTTTTGATCAATTACCTTGAATGATAGGGAGAGGAGAAACTTTAGAAGCAAGTAGCCATGTTGCTCTTTTGCACCAAATGAGTAAAAATAAAATAATCTCAGAAAGAGCAACTTTGAGAAATTAAAAATTCCCCCCTTCCTCCGATGGCTTCCGACAATGAAAGAGATCCCACAGAGGCCTCAGGACCTTCAAGAATTGGGGTAGAAATATTTTCTTCTAAAATTCTGTGGCACGCTCCAAGAACCATCATAATTTGCAATATTATCTCTGGTAACTCTTCCTTATCTGAATCCAGTGTGACAGTCTAGTATTTTCACATCATCTATGGCAAAAATTCTTGTAAAACCTTAAACATCATCTTGCTTGCTTGTGTAATTAGTGTTACAGTGTTACAGTTACTACACTCTTCAATGTCTTTTCATTTTTAATTAGAACCCCTAACCATTTCTTCTACATCTCACCTCTCTATCAGAGTGACACATTTTCTTTTGAATTTGTCATCTCCAGAGTAAAACATCATGTAACAAGTCATACTGAAAAGATCCTCTTCCAGTCCAATTCATTTCAGTCACACCATCTTTATTCCAGTTGCTTCATTAGCAACAGAGCAATTGGTACTTAAGTTTTGCTCTTCACTATAACTTCTGATCTGGGAAGCTCATCTTCTAGCACCATCTCTTGTTTTGCACTGAGGGTCTTTGAGGCACAAAAATAGTAAAGCTTTTTTCCCTTGAGTTTTAACAGGATTTGGCTTGAGTGTCACCACCATTGTCTATCAAAGATCCTCTGTCAATGTCAGCTTCCACTACTGGTGCTGTCCAGTAGCTGTCCATCAGGAATTTCTCTATCCCTATAACCACTCAAACTATCAGTTCTTTTCTGCTGATATGACTGTTAATTCCTGAAGATGAACACACCTTACTCTAATGCCTCAGTTTTAATCATTCTGTCTCACGTGGTACTGCTAGAAGTCTAGAGTCATGGTGGACCCCAACCTCTTGATTAGAGATGCCCCACAGAGGGCTGGAGCATCATTGGGCTTAAATGCTCTCATCTGCTTTCGGGGTGAGAGAAAAGAGTGTCACGTGGGTAGGCAATAGGCCAGTGTGCAGAGATCTACCTTAGAATTAGGAAGTGGCACACCAACTGTATGATGCAACATGCATCAACAAAATTCCCTCAAGGAAAGAGAAGGAGGGAAGAGATTCCCTTTTGTACTGATTTGGATCCAGAGGGAGAACAGTGATTTTGTTGCTATAACTAAGATTGCTCAAAGATGCTGAGAAGTGAACTGCTTGGTGTTATGGCTTCAGGTGACATGGAAGAAGTCTGCTTGGGTAGTATAGGGAAAATCCCAACAAATAGTATTCATGAGAGGTCTCCCCCATCCCCAAGCTCTGCAATATGCAGCCTGACAGGGAGTCCTGAGGATTCAAAAGCTCAACTTCTGGGGATATTTTAGTGCTCCAATAAAAGTATTGCTCACTCCTGGGTTTGAAGTCAGACACAGGCTTGACATCTATTATACTAACAATATATGAAGTCAGATTTTTTTTCTTATCTATCCGAATTGAACAAATAAAAATGAGCATTGCTTATATAAGAATCCCACACCCCCGAAAAAGTTTTGTGAGTCACCTTACTTTTGACTCTGAACCATTACAAATGGAACACTTACAGCAAATCAATCATGCACTCACATTTCCAGCCATCTGGGATCTCAAGCCTCCCTTCCTCCACACAAGATGTTACATTTATGAGTGATTTAGCACTTTCCTGCAATGCTCTTGGAGCTCCTCCATGCAAGGTTTAAATGCTAAGCTTTACATATTTTTCACATTAAAATTTTATAAATCAAATATGGGAAGCATCAGCATGACTGTTAGTGGTAACCCTTGAAATCCAGAGTAATTTATTACTGTGCCTGCTATTAAGGTGGAACAATAGTTGCAACCATTTTTTTCTTCAGTCTCATGCCGTATGCTGCATTTTTTATTGACGGTTTTAATTAGTTTAATTCATCATTTGGGGCTTTATTATGAAAATTTTATGCATCCCTTGATGCATGCAAGTTTGGGAAATAAGTGTCTTTGCCCTTAACAGGAACAGAACCCTTTGTAAGTATGAGTGAGGTAGGCACTCAGCTCCATCATTTTTAACAACAGGATACATTTTCCCACACATTCATGTGTAGGGTGTGGAACTTGTATAGTCTTCTTCTTGTTATGTGCCATCAAGTCAGAACCAACTTATTGCAACCCTAATACGGCTTTCAAAATAAGTGAGATATTTAAGGATTGGCTTTGCCAGTTCCATACACTTAGTGAATTTCCATGGCTGAACAGGTATTTAAACCCAGGCCTTCTGAATCGTAGTCTGTCACTCTTTCCATTACACTACACTGAGTGTTCTCATGTTCCTTCTTAATCATCACTAAATCATTACAAACCATGTAGCTAATATTCTTGCTATGTTTCAATGCCAATTTTGTTATGACTGAACATTTAAAAGCTTTGTTAGATATTCAGAAGAAGGCATTCCAATGTCTAAAGTTCCAAAGAGGATCAAGTCCTTGGAGGAAATCAATATGTCTTAATGCTCCTAGAGGTCTTCATACATATGCATGTTAAGAACTGTTAGCATAGATTTCGTCCAGAGCCCTCCAAAAACAAGGACTCAGAATGAGCAGCTGATTAAACCTCTAAATAGCCTCAAAACAAATAAGAAAACTGCAAGTGCGCCTGCCTGCCCACTAAACAAATCCATATCAAATTAAGCCTTTGTACCATAGGGTATTATTAGAGGATGATGGGTGGCTATAGAAGACTGGTGTAATGGACCATTCAGAGATTCATGGAGATGGGCAAATGAGCTGTAGTTGTGATCAAGTTGGCAGAGAGACAATAGAAAGATAGATTATAGTATGTATATGAGACAGGACTGGAGATCTTTAGTTTTCTGCTTCTATGCATCGCTCATTCCCCTCTTTTCTTTCCCTAGATGACAAATGGGAAATGGCTGCAACCCCAAAATAAATCTGCATGGGTTTGCGTACATGAGCTCAGTTTATATGAGACAGAATTTTTAAAACTAACTAGAGACTTTGATTTAACAAAAAATATGAAAAATATGTAATACCTGTTGACTTTCTGCACTTATGATGCTGGGCAGATCACATTAATGTTAAGGTCAAACTGTGCAATATATCAAATATGCAGAGCTTAAGAGTAATGGACTAGGACTCAGGAGACCTGGGTTTGATTCCCTGATTATGATGTTGAAATTCACTGGGGGTTAGAAATTGTGAAACCACTCCTTAAATACCTCACTTACCTTGAAAAACCCTATTAGGGTCATTATAAGTCAGTTCTGATTTGACGGCACGTAACAAAAGTCAATTTTAGTCCTGCTAGAATAGATCCACAAAATCTTCAGGAGTTAATTTTCATTTTGACTAGGAGTATAAAGAAAACTCATCAAATGCTTCATTCTTGTCAGTATAGGCTGTCTCAACTTGACGTGATAGCCTACACTGACAAATGTTCAAGCCCCGAGTAATTCCTTGACTTCAGAGAAAAGGAGGCAGTGATAACTGAGTTGTTGTTCTGGTGGTTGTGGCCTCCGAAATATGCATAAATCATATCTGTGCAGGACTACTATCCTTCCTCTTTGGGAAGCAGAGGATCCACATACAAAAAGCACAGAATGACTAACTGATTATTGTAAAAGATGCAAATAACCACTGCAGTGCTTCTAATCCTTAAAAAAGTCAATGGAAGAAAGCAGCAGCCATTAGCATTTTGCACTACTTATGTTAAACCAGTATTTGTGCAAATCCGCTTAATTGATACAAAATATATCTTCTTGGTCACCCTTTTCTTGCTGATCAACACAACTCAAAGCTCTCTTTTTTGGAAAGTAAGGAGGAAAAATTCCTTACGCTTGTGTGAGAGCACAAAAGAAGCAAAGATTGGTTTAGGCATCTGGCTGCTGAGCCAGAGGATGGGAGTTTGATTTCCCATGATGCCCTCCTTATAGGGTCTGGACTCTATGAGCCATAGGGTCCCTTCCAGCTCTGCAGTTCTAAGATTATCCCTAGTGTTGAGTAACAAGTAGATTTAGCCCAACAATGCTGTTTTAGTAGATTAGTAATCAAGTTAATGCAACCTTTTGCTTTGCAGAACTACTCGACTCGGCTGAGACAAGAAAACTTGTCTCTTGATAGTACTTGTGATGGTAATGTTACTTTGTTATCCAAAGCAGAATATGTTTTGCTGGCTGCATTGCTTGTTGGCGTTCCTGGCCTTGCTGTTCGTAATTCTCGCACTCTTGCCAACATTGCGTGCTCCTTAGCTAGAGCCATTAACCGCACTTCCACTGCTATTGCCCTGCTGAATCAGGAACAATGACAGCTACATGACGCTATTTTAGACAACCGTACAGCATTGGATTATCTCATGTTGCGTAATCACATCGGTTGTGAGTCTTTTGCCAATCTCTGTTGCTTTAACTTATCTGATAATAGTCATGCAGTAAATAATCAGCTTGCTCAGTTTAGACAGCTTACCAATAACATACGACAGGACATACTTTCTTCCTGGTGGGACAGTTTGTGCTCATGGCTACCCCGCTTTGGATGGCTTCGCACTGTGTTAATGTATGGAATTATGCTCCTCATACTCCTTATAAGTTCCTGTTGCTTTATTCAGTGTATACCAACCTTCTTTTCCATGATAACTACCTGTCTCAAAGCTTCGCCCTCAGGCCTTCGCTGAAAAGATTTATATGTAGTTCGCAAATATATGAAAGAATATGTGCCTTTGCTTAACAAACAAAAAAAAAGGGGAAATGTGGGAAACTTCTGCTTAAAGGTTGTTGCTGCATTCTGTTTCAGTGATGTGCAAACACTCCTGGCAGGATGCAGCAGCTGCCAGCAGGCGGGGTAGCCCCTTATTCTGCCCTTTTGCTTAGAGGTAGAGCATAAGATCAAAGGGTTATTTTAGCCAATCCTAGTTACGACTAGGTAACTAGTATCCTATCTGTTTCTCTCATAACATACTATGTAATCATGCTAAGTAAAAAAAAAAGAGCTCTCAGGGCATTGCCAGTAGGCTCCGCTGGCTCAGACTTTTGCTGTCGACTCCTTTATTCTCTCTCTAAGGCAATTAGCCTTCCTTTGTTCCGTGATCACCCACATCTGTGAAACATTTGAATAGATATTGAAGTAAATACTTTTTATCAGAGAAAGAATGTTGCTTTTCCTCTTTTTTTTCCACTTCTCATTTATTTGGTTCTTTAGTAGCACTGGGCAAAATTCAGCCAAAGTTTAGCAGATATCAACACTATAGATTTCATTTGGAAACATAGAAAATGTTTAATATTATAACTGTACAAGAGAGTATACTGTCAACTATCTTGACTGCTGCCATGGGTGTGATCTACATTCAGGCTGCCCTTTGCTATGTAATGCTTGGCATCCTTTTTCCTTCTGGCGACATGGGCACAATATTGTGCAGCAATATCGAGTAATTTCCTGGCATTTTGAATCATGTATACAGAAACACAATATTCCATATTCATAAACAGGAGGGGTTTGTTTTGTTGTTGTTGTTTTTGAAGAACTGAATATTCCTCTCTGTTTGTGGCAAATGGGCTCTGAAGCAAGATCCACAAATTAGGAAGCAAGACATTACTCTGTTCTCTTCTTTACAGCATTTTAAATTATTTATGTTCAAAGAACTCAGAATTTGTAACTTACCCTAGTAAGCAGTTTCTATTTTATTGGATTCCTTATTCCCTTTTAAATCTCAGTGCAGCTTAATTCCCTGCAGTGTATAAGTGCAGATAGATTTCCTGACACTTTGTGGTTATCAGCGACTTGACTTGCTTGTAAGACCCCTTACTATAAAACTGTCTAGGCTTAAAAAAAACCAGAACAACAGTCCTTGTGGCTTAGGAGAAGCAGAGGTGGCAATGAATTGTCACAAAAGAGGTCACATGCACTAACATTAAGGGAAAGAGGGACTTCGCTCTACGCAAAGGCACTGTGCAGCACTTGTCATTTCCACTGACATGAGGGAAACAAAGGAGAACCTACATCTATTGCCTGCCATATGCCACTGCAGTATCATTACTTTCTCAGCAGTAAGTTAAATCTAATGAGAGAGAAGTGCTAAGAAGTAAATGAGAAAATGGGAATGGCATGCCAAAGTACTTTGATGTAATTTGTTGACTGCACAGCAATACATTTGTCTCTTGGAGTAGCATAAAGAACAGTGTCATAAGTTTGTTCTCTTTACAGATATGTGTGTGTGTGTGTGTGTGTGTGTGTGTGTATGTATGTGTTTGTGTGTCCCTAGGTTAGACTTCATGAAACCACATGCAGGTGGTTCACAGAGCAATTAACACAAGCTGGACAAAAAGCTAGTCAAGGGAAATTGAACAAATGCCAGCATTAAAGCAGAATATGTTTTAAACATTGTAAGCCAACTTCCCCAACCCAAAGCTTTCAAGCTAAAGCAGAGAAATGCACTAAGAAGGGCTATGCTTTGCATGCAGGAGATACAAAGTTCAATCCTCAGCATCTTTCCCTAAGCTACAACCCCCCCAAAAAAACACAACAGTCTGAAATCCTAGAAAGCAGCTGCTTGTCGTTTCAACAAAAAGGGGAGTGGGAGTGGTGTGGTCTTTGTGCACAATCCAAAGGCAAGGCTGGGTGATCAGTGTAGCTAATAGTGAGCTCCCTGGGCCAACAGGCCAACTTTGTGTGAGGAAGGTCTCAGTGTGTTCCTATGAAAAATACAAAAGAAATAAAGAAAGAAGCAAACAAATATATCAGAAATGAAAGCTAAGAGTATAGAGCAGGTAAAGCAGTAGGAAGGCAAGAGAATAAAAATGGGTTAGTTTAAAAACGAGACAAAACCACAGCATGATATTAAAATCACATGCCAGGTTAAAAGCATAATGAAGTGAAAATGGGAAATATATTTTCTCTCTTTAAAGATTTCTTCCAGAAAGTGATTTGGACCTTCCTATGGAGAGAATTCCGTAATAGGATGCCACAGTTAGAAAAGAACTTGAGCCTCATCTCAGCTCCCTAGATTTCAGAAGGTTAAGGTATGGACCAGATTTAACATGATAAAGGTAGTGGGTAGGGAAGTTCCCACTGAAATAATGCATGAACTGGCCTCAGTTTGCTAGGTACTGCTAATGGGTTTCCATTCTGGTTTCAATAACAGTAATAGGAAGTATAAATATATTTGTTAATTTTGTCTTTTAATGAGAACTTGCATATTTTACACCTTTGAACCAATACAACAGCCAAACCCCCATTTTCCTTCAAAATGCACAATTAACTGAATTTTGCAGGATAGTTCTCATATCAAAAACATGCATACAAAGAGACAGTGCACACAAAGATTCCTTGCAAAGAAACATGACTTTTGAAATACATTGTGCTAAGAAAATTGCTTGCAAAATGCAGATTAAACAAAAATGCATAGAAAAACCCACATAGTGCAAGAAATAAGAACAGACTTTTGGGGGGTGAACCAAACAAAAGATACAAAAATTCAAAAAAGTTCAGCCAGACTAACTTTAGTATTAGAAAAATGAGAGACTGAGAGAAACTGAAAGAAACAGGTTTGTCCAGCCTGAGAAACAAATGAGTAACTATGATTTAAATGATGCATCTGACTACTCAGAATGTGAATTGGAAATAGCTTTTGGCACCAACACACCTGATTTGTTTTCTGTGACACAAGGGATACTGGTAACCATACAAGCCCCCTTCTGCTCTTTTAATATGTCATCTAAACCTCGGTGCAATGATTACCATTTCATTTTCAGTCCGATTCAGTGAATTTGCATGTGTAAAACACAATTAATAGACAAAAAACACCCCTGGGAAAACCATTTATATCTTAAAAGAGAGGATCATAAAGCTGATCTGCAGGGGGAAAATCATGTTATTTTCATTTAAAGTAATAATAAATACCAGTGCTGAGAAATATATATAATCTCAAATGCATAATCCTATCCATATTATAGTGGCAGTATGTTGCGTCTCAGTTTTTCCTCTTTATCTCTCTTCAATAGAGAGTGTGTTTTGAGTATAGAGGACTTAAGAGAAAATCCACCCAGACACAGCAAGTTCACATCAAATGGTTTCTAGTGAAATGTTCAAGTGTTTGAAGAACAAATGTTGTCCCTGGCCTCCTGCTGCATCAAAAGCCTCTGCCAACTTTGCTCCTAGAGTTTTCCATTTAACCTTTCATAATGTGCACATAAACATGTTGTCTGGGCAGAAAGCAGTGCAAATTAAAGCACAATCTAGCCTTTATTTTATGTAACAAAGCTTGGGAAGGTAGTTACCCTCAAGTCAGATTAGAAGCGATGAGAATGGCTGCCTTACCCTCAGCTGTCTGGAAGGCTGTTTAACTGACTCTTGCTTTTTTGATTTATCTCACTAAATGTATTCTTGACCTATGCCTCTGCCATACTGCACTTTAATTGTCTCCGTTCTTTACTTGTGGGAGTCTTAGATAATACGTGACAATGAAATGGTGCTGCGTACAATTCTGTCCACCAAGGTTACAGCCAGCCAAATATCTTATCTTTTAGGATATATTGCATTGGACTCCCCACCCTTCCTGTTTTTTGTCCATCTTTCTCAGGTCCTTAGTCATTATTCTGTGTCTTCTGGGTGTGCTTAGTCCTCACTGGGCTGTTCCCACCTTTCCCTGTACTGTTTGTTCTTCAGAGCCTACTGGTAGCATCTCTTTGTTTTGTGTGGTTGATGCTGCTTTGGGTAGTCGTATTTACTACAATTATATGGGATGTATGATGACAGATTCTGTTGTACAGATACTGACTTGGGTAGACTTTGTGATGATATACAAAGTATATGTTTTAAAAGCAGGGGAGTCATTTATTTTTAGGAGAAACTTCTAATGCAGAGTAAGGAGTAACAGTCAGGAGGGAAAAAAACAGAAATCATCATGTGCAGCACAGAAGTGCTTCTGCACAATAACTTTGAAGTACTCCATGAGGTATGCTTTCAATCTACAGGACTGCTATATGAGGTCCTTCAGAATGGAGGTAAAGGCTCCAAAGTACCACTTTATTAGAAGGAGATTTCATTGAAATAAATGAAGTAAATTAAGACAGGGGAGAAACTTTAATATATTGATAATGGATTTCCAGTTTCTTTGTGGATATCAGTTTATGACACTTGAAATTGTCATAGAAATTTCCAAATGCTCGAGCCGCTGCTGAGATAAAACTTCAGTAGCATGGCTCACCTTTGCCTCCCTCCCTGGATAACGCGAGATACCTGGTCTCACGAGAACAGTTGGGTGAGAGGGGGGAACGTTAGGTTATTTAAGGAACGTTCCCCCCTCTCCATGCCCTCTTCCTTTCCTGGCATCAGCAAGGATAGAGCTCCGTTGCTTCGAGCGGTTTTTTGTTGCGTCAGTGGCAAGGACTAAAGGCAACAACACTCAGGAGGCTGGGGGGTAGCATCGGCTCCCCCCTGCGGTTTGATTATTGATTTTTTGTCATTGTCTGGGGATTTATTTAATTATTTTGATTTAAATTTTACAGATTGCTTTAATTAATTTCTAATTATTTCTTGTATTGGGATCCAGTAATTACATGGGGGGGCGTGACCGCACCGCTCGCACAGCTCGTGCCTCGGCACGGGTGGGGTGTAGGGAGCTGAGAGTGGAGCCCCTGATATATATTGAGAAGGAAGTTAAAGAAGGGAGAATGCTGGGACCCTTTGAAACAGCTCCCTTGGAGACCTTGAGGGTTTCGCCATTGGGAATAGTGACAAAAAAGGCCCAAGGCGAGTTTAGATTAATACACCACTTGTCTTATCCAGAGGGAGCGTCGGTTAATGATGCCATCCCTCAGGAGCTTTGTACCATGCGCTACACCTCCTTTGATGAGGCAGTTCGCATGGTACAAAAGTGTGGTGTGGGGGTGGAGCTGGCAAAATGTGATATAAAATCAGCTTTCCGGATTTTGCCAGTTCACCTGCAGGATTTTGACCTGTTAGGAATTCATTTTCAGGGATTCTTTTACATTGACAGAGCTTTACCTATGGGCTGCTCGGTTTCATGCATTGCGTTTGAGCGTTCCAGCTCGTTTATTGAGTGGAAACTTAGGAGCAGGGCAGGCTGTATGTCTACGGCCCATTATTTGGATGATTACCTTTTTTGTGGAGAAAGGAATACAGGAAAATGTAGATTCATTTTAAACACTTTTCAGTCAATAGCACAGGAGCTAGGCTTACCCCTGGCAGAGGAAAAAACGGAGGGACCAGCCACGTCCCTTACTTTTCTAGGTATTGAACTAGATACTGTTCAGCAGACATTGAGGCTGCCTGATAACAAATTAGCTGACCTTAAATTAGGATAATTGCACTGTTGCAAAGGAAAAAGGTGTCTCTGCGAGAGCTCCAGGAGATTGTGGGCCACTTAAATTTCGCTTGCAGAGTTGTGGTGCCTGGGCGCGCATTTTTGCGCCGGCTTTGCAACGCAATGAAGGGTTTGCAATGCCCTTTACATAGGACTAGGGTTACACGTGGTATGAAGGAGGATCTCCGAGTTTGGAGTCAGTTTCTATCATAGTTAAATGGGATATCATTTTGGAGAGGTGACATAGGGCTGAAGGTGGACTTTCAGGTACAATCAGAAGTGGCTGGATCTTTGGGGTTTGGAATCTATTTTAGAGGTAGATGGTGTGCTGGCACGTGGCCAGAAGAGTGGCATAGGTCTGGCGTTACCAGGGATTTGACATTCCTAGAATTTTTACCAATAGTTGGTGCGCTATGACTATGGGCAGAGGAGTGGTCAAACTCCATGGTGCGATTTTGGTGCGACAATCAGGCGGTTGTTTGTATCATAAACAACCTTACATCGCAGTCTGAACGAGTCATGACATTAGTTAGGGCTTTCACATTACGGGCCTTGCAGTTTAACATATTAGTGCAGGCCCGGCATATACCAGGCATAGACAATAGCCTAGCTGATGCATTGTTGCACCAACAGATTGAGCGGTTCAGGGAGCTAGACCCCAGAGCCAATGAGTTCCCGGAGACTCTGCCCCCAGAGGTTTGGCAAATTGGCGCGAAGACGCGGAAAGAGCAATAGGCTTGGCCCTGGCACCGAGGACACGAAAAGGGTACCTGGCCATGAGTATAGAGTTCCAGGAATTTAGGAAGCTGGTCAACCTGGAGCCGGTTTGGCCAGTGCCAGTAGATCACCTGCAGCAATTTGTTGTGTATCTCAATAGAAAGGGACTGGCACCTGGAACCATAGAGGGTAGGTTGTCAGCACTGGCTTTCTACGCTAGGATTAATGGCCACCAGGATTATTTGTCAGATTACTGCATTAGGAAAATGATCGAGGGGTGGTCCAAGGAGCGGGGCAGAGTTCAGGACACCAGGGTTCCTATTTCACCTTTGCTGTTAGAACGCATATGTGCGCAGTGGGAGCACCTGTGCAGGGATGGTTATGAAGTTATTTTATTTAAAGCAGCAGCATTGTTGACGTTTTAGCGAGGTGGTTGCGACCGGAAAGGATGATGAGACTAGGGTAGCTCTGCAATGGCAGGACGTTAGGGTTGTTGACGGGAAGGTTCAAATTTACATTCGGAGATCCAAGGCCAATCAACTAGGTAGGCGTGCCAAACTTACTCTAGCATGGTGCCATATGGAAAGCATTTGCCCCGTGAAAGCCACAATCGCATACTTGGAGGTTAGGGGACAAGATCAGGGTTATTTCTTCAAACATGAAGATAATTCACCCCTAACTAAATACCAGTTCTGGAAACTGACAGACGTAGCGTTGGACCAGGTTGGCGTGCAAGGGATGAGATTTGGCACACATTCCTTTAGAATTGGGGCAGCATCCACTGCTGCAGCCTTGGGATATAACACAGATGAAATTAAGCTTTTGGGTCGGTGGTCTTCATCCAACTATCGTAGGTATATCAGAACACTCCCTAATGTCTAGGCAGGGGCCTGGTTTTATGTCTCTGCAGGTCCCGTGGCGACGGCAAGGCGGAGGCACATTCTAATTTTGGGCCATAGCTATATTTTTTGGGCAGCGCAATATGCGGCAGCATCCCCATGGGGGAGCAACCTCAGCCTTGGAGCCAGAGCCCACATCGTGGGCTGCGTGGAATGCTGTGGAGTCAGCTATGCAGGGCGGTGGCCTTTGGCCAGTTTCCACCAGATTTATTGGTAATACATCTGGGTGGCAATGATTTGGCCAGGTATAGTGGAAAGGCATTGGTCCTGGATGTTTTACGCTACCTGAAATGGTTGAAGGCTATGTATCCGGCCATGCAGATTGTGTGGTCGATGATCGTCCCTCGGTTGGCATGGAGAGATGCCAGGAATTTTTTTCTCCATTAACACAGCACGCAGGAGTGTTAACCAGGAGGTCTGCAGAGCTGTCTGCAGCAGCCTTGGATCGGTGATTGGTCACCAGAGGATCCATTTGGATAGGCCTGAGTTTTTTTTCGGAATGATGGTGTACATCTGTCCGATTTGGGTTTGGATGTCTTTCTTGAAGACATCAAGGGGGGCCTGCATGTTGAGCTTGATCGGCTCGTTGGCGGGCATGGGACATAGCATGGCTAGTCCCTATGCTGTGGTGGATAGTGCGGATATAACAGGTTTTCTGGTGAGTCCCACTGCAAACTCAGGTAAATTATAGCACATCTGACCTCCCAGCGCTGCGGATCATGCGATTACAGTGCTTGGGGGGAAAGATGTGCTGGGGCGACAACCGGACCAGCAGTCAACAAGGAGAAGCTGGCTTGAGGTCCAGGGGTGGTCCAATTGCGGCCAGCCAGGTTCTTGCTGTCTTTAAGGCCGTGAGAACTTGGGGCCAGGGACTCGCCCATTTGTTGCTTAAAGGGGTCCTTGGAGACTTCTATGCTTTAACCTGATTCCGCACTACAGCAGCCCCCCCTTTGCCAAAGGATGGCAACATTGATTTTGATTAATAAAGTGTGGCCCATATTTTAATCCATAATTCTTGTCTCGCGTCTTTATTCCGGGGTTGGGAGGGCAAAGAGAAATTAGACTCCAAATAGGAATTAAACAACATTGTAATGCCACACCAAGAAAGACTAGTCTGAAGGGCAGATTTTTAGAAGAAACTGGGATAGCTGTATCAGTTGCAGTGTCCCCCTGGCTCCATTGTTTAATTCTGATCCCTAAATAATGAACTATTAATTAGTGGAAGTGTTGTTGTATGCCATCAAGTCACTTCTTATTTATGGGACCCTGTGAACAAATAATCTCCAAACGTTCTCTCAATAGCAGCCCTTCTCAGATTAGATGCATTGGGGAGGTGTCCTTAATAATTAAATATTGTGTAGTGGAGTACCTGTGTCTTCACTTAACATATCTTAGGCAGGGATAGGTTTTATATGGGTATGCTTTGTGCCTATGGCAAGATTGGTTTTTATATGGGTATGCTTTGTGCATGAGGCAAGATTACAGACCTGTTCTAATATATCATATCTTCTTGGCAGAGTGTGAAATTTTGGCTAAAAACCTCTAGCTACACAACAGAAAATTCAGAGACCTACAGAGGAGGATTAGATTCAAGTCTCCCCAGATCAGACCACGCCTTTACCTTCTCATCAACTGGCACTTACAGTGTCAAAACGTCACTCCAATACATTGGTAAGAGAAAGAATTAAAATGTTTCCATTTACTCACAGTTCTGAAGAGATCAAAAACAACATACTGTAGAAAAATGACTTGTTACATGAACAAGCCTTAACTGTCTCATAGCTATATGACTAACAACATAACACTAACTTGCTAACTGAATATTAACGGGCAGCGGCTAGAAAAGGAAAGGAAAATATTCTTAAGGTGAGTGGCATGGCTGTCTTCAAAATCAGAGGCAGAGAGGGAACAATTGGTTACTGCTGGATTGATTGACAGTCACCTGAACCCAGAAAGATCTCTCCCAGCCAAACTTCTTAAAGGCAGCATATGAAGGTTGCTAAAAATTCCAACAGATCTTACAGCAAGACAACTTTATAGCTCCTCTCTCTTTCTTTCCTACAAACAACATCCCCTTGTTAATGCAGAAATGAGGGGTATTTTGTTTGAGGTATCAACAAAAGTTATTGTTGTTTGTTGTTTAGTCGTTAAGTCATGTCCGACTCTTCATGACCCCATGGACCAGAGCATGCCAGGCCCTCCTGTCTTCCACTGCCTCCCGGCGTTGGGTCAAATTCATGTTGGTAGCTTCGGTGACACTGTCCAGCCATCTCGTCCTCTGTCGTCCCCTTCTCCTCTTGCCTTCACACTTTCCCAACATCAGGGTCTTTTCCAGGGAGTCTTCTCTTCTCATGAGATGGCCAAAGTATTGGAGCCTCAGCTTCAGGATCTGTCCTTCCAGTGAGCACTCAGGGTTGATTTCCTTTAGAATGGATAGGTTTGTTCTCCTTGCAGTCCATGGGGACTCTCAAGAGTCTCCTCCAGCACCACAATTCAAAAGCATCAATTCTTCAGCGGTCAGCCTTCTTTATGGTCCAGCTCTCACTTCCATACATGGCTACTGGAAAAACCATAGCTTTGACTATGCGGACTTTTGTCGGCAAGGTGATGTCTCTGCTTTTTAAGATGTTGTCTAGGTTTGTCACCACTTTCCTCCCAAGAAGCAGGTGTCTTTTGATTTCGTGGCTGCTGTCACCATCTGCAGTGATCATGGAGCCCAAGAAAGTAAAATCTGTCACTGCCTCCATATCTTCCCCTTCTATTTGCCAGGAGGTGATGGGACCAGTGGCCATGATCTTAGTTTTTTTGATGTTGAGCTTCAGACCATTTTTTGCACTCTCCTCTTTCACCCTCATTAAGAGGTTCTTTAATTCCTCCTCACTTTCTGCCATCAGAGTGGTATCATCTGCATATCTGAGGTTGTTGATATTTCTTCTGGCAATCTTAATTCTGGCTTGGGATTCATCCAGTCCAGCCTTTC
This sequence comes from Intellagama lesueurii, assembly GCA_037013535.1. Classification (NCBI taxonomy): domain Eukaryota; kingdom Metazoa; phylum Chordata; class Lepidosauria; order Squamata; family Agamidae; genus Intellagama; species Intellagama lesueurii. The sequence continues at coordinate 57,048,615 of JBAJHW010000003.1, read as the reverse complement.
GCATGATGTATTCTGCATATAAGTTAAATAAACAGGGGGACAATATACAGCCTTGTCATACTCCTTTCCGAATTTTGAACCAATCAGTTGTTCCATATCCAGTTCTAACTGTTGCTTCCTGTCCCACATATCGATTTCTCAGGAGATAGATAAGGTGGTCAGGCACTCCCATTTCTTTAAGGACTTGCCATAGTTTGCTGTGGTCGACACAGTCAAAGGCTTTTGCGTAGTCATCAAAGGCTTTTGCGCAGTCAATATCAACAAAATATCAACAAAAGAAAAGCCACCAATTATACAGTATATATCTGTATAATGTTTGGGTTTTCTGAGTGACAAAAGTCTTGATCATATTCATTGAGCACAAGATCAAAATTAAAGTAGTAGTAGGCAGCATGGTATAGTGTTATGGACTAGTAACTAGAATAGTTAGAATAGTTACTTTAACAAACAACATTTCAATGCTAGAAACAGCTCGGTAGTAGTATAAAAGACACTATCCACCAGTCTATTTTGTCTTTACCTTTCCATCTACAATAGAATACAGAGTACAATATGAACCAGCACTTAAACCATATAACAGTTCTACCCAACATTTAGTGAGGCCATATGTTTGTTATGGTAAAAGTAACTAAAATGTATATTACATTGCAAAAGGAGTGATATTATCCCTTCTTACACTACACTTGTACAGTAATGTAGTTACACCTTTATTTTGGTTAGAATTAATGATAGGTAATAAGTTATGTTTAGTTACAGTGGTGCCTCGCTAGACGATTGCCTCGCAGGACGAGGAAATCGCTAGACGATGCCTTTTTGCGATCGCTACTGCGCTTCGCAAAACGATGTCTCTCTATGGGGAATTTTCGCTAGACGATGAGGTTTCCCCATAGGAATGCGCCGACTAGTGGTGAAAAGCTGTCAGTGCAGCTGTCAGTGCATTCCGACGGGGACCCGCACTCGCTAGACGAGGTTTCCCTATGGGAGATTTCGCAAGACGACGAGTTTTCCCTTTGGAACGCATTGAAGAGATTTCAATGCATTCCAATGGGAAAACGTGCTTCGCTAGACAATGTTTTCGCTAGACAGCGATCTTCGTGGAACGGATTAACATCGTCTAGCGAGGCACCACTGTACTAACATTGACCTTAATCTAATTGGTTTTCCTATTGGTTTTTACCAATGCATGCACCACTCTTACTAGGCATTTTTATCCAGGTAGGGGTGCAACTTGATTGGTTGCCTAGTCGTTCCCCTACCTGGATAAGAAAAGCCTAGCAACAGTGGTTCATGCCCACATTGGTAATCTCAAAAATAGACTATTGTAATGTTCTCTATGTAGGGCTGCTCTTAAAAACAGTACAGAAACTTCAGCAGGTCCAAAATGTGATTTGTGATTTCTGGCACTATTAGATTCAATCATATATCCCCATCCAGTCTTGGCTCTCCTGCATTGGCTCCCTGTCAGTTTCCATGCTCAATGCAAGGTGCTGGTTATGACCTGTAAAACCCTTGATATTTTTCAGAACATCTCTCTGAGAAAACAGCCACTTATCTCACCTGCTCCTCTCAATCTAGGTTGCTAGTCAAGGAAGGAAAAAAAAAGGTGACAATGAGAAATCAGCTCCCAATTGAGGTACGCCAGGTTCCTTCCCTCCTGACATTTAGGAAATTAGTGAAGAAAGAACTATACAAAGCTGCCTTGAGTAACTTATCCCTCAGTGCTGTTGATATTACTTTTTTCTTGTGCTTTCTTTTTTGTTTTAATTTTAAATCGACGTCATTGAACTGTGATATTGATATATTGCTCTTGGGGTCATGTGGGGTTCTGAGTTTTTAATCTGAAAACCTCCCAGAATAGTATGTCCATTAGAGGGGTGATCAATCAATCAATCAATCAATCAAACAATCAAACAATCAAACAAACTAGAGTTGACCCACCAAACGCATGTTGACTAACTCTTCAGGAATTAATTAAATGTTTCTATCCTAACTGAGACTAACAACTAGAATTAGAACATTATACTAGTTATTTGTAACTAGTTACTTACACGCTCAAGTAACTTCCCCTCTTGAGGTTCCCAAAGTCTTCCCCAGGCCAGAAGGGATCCCTAGGAAACCTTGGAACCTCACAGGAGGGGGATAGGAAGCTTTTAATTACTTTAAATTGCAAAGTAATGCAACAGGATTTTGCCCACTATATCAGAATCCAGAGTCATGGTTGAGTTCTGTTCATCTACTTGTGCATTGACAAGTGGATGCTGAATCTCATTTGAAAGTATCCCTTTCTGTTAGCAACTCAGTCATGAAAGAAGTTGGCTTTACTGTTTTTTAAAAGAAAATACATTGCCTTAGATGACAAACAAGAAGATAATCAGTGTAAGAGCTTTCCTGTGACTATAGGTGGTAAAAGGACACTATATTTATAATTAGATTCTAAAGCCATCCTTTTTATTGCCAGTCTATCATGGTCAATGGCCCATTTCTAAACAAATTAAGACTGAGTGTCTGGAATGCTGTCTCCATATGTTGCTCATGAATGAGTTTCTAATAAAAGTCCTTTTTAAAACTAATCCATCAGTAAAAATCTCAGTGAGCTCAATTCTCCGGCAAGAAATTAAACCAAATATCTTAATATGAAAATAAAGCCCTTTATTTTCTTTCTCTTTACAGTAAAGATGAATGTGGATTTAATATGAGTGAAGGGATTATCCCAAGAACCTGTTTTCAGTACACAGTCAGAAAAAAAGACATGAAAGAAATATATTAAAATTAAAAGGAGAGAAAAGAGATTGCACTGTTGACTCTCAATAATTTGAGAAGACAACAAGTAGATAACATAATTTTCCTTCCAGATTGCAATAGGAGGCTGAAGGTCTCCTGCAAGACACAGGCACTAGATGTTAGGAACAGATGAGAAAAAAGAAAGCAGAACTCAATGAATGATAGTGCAAAGATTTACGGGTACACAGTCCTTCCACTCCTCAGGTAGGAGATGGCAGTTGACTTCTCTTTATGCACAAGGAAGGAGCCAATGGAATGAAGTACTGCTAGCAAAGATTGTCTCACAGTAACTAAGAGACAGTAACTTTGTGCTTCAGTACTGGAGTGAGGCCACTACCAAGGATTACAGTTTGATCAAATTACTTTCTAGGTGTTTCTTATCTTATCAAATAAAAGTGGCATTTTAATGTGGGAGTTATTTCAAGATAATGACGAGGATCCAGTGACACCACATATGCTGACATAGAAAGATTACTCCTAATAATATTTGAAGTAGTTAAAATAGGATCTGTGGGCATGCACAGGATCCAAAACAGCCCATGTCTTAGCATCACAGTGTACCTCTTGAGTGGAAACAATGCATGTACTCAGAGAAGAAAATCACAGCTCTTTCACCTGTATAGTGTCAAGTCTTCCTCAGATCCACCATGCTCTTCAATTGATAGGACTTGAACCTGAGTCATTTGTTGCAACAGGACTAGCAGGATTTCCCCACTCCCCCGTTCTGTTTTCAGAGCAGCTGGGGATGAGAAACTCTTTTGGTTTCCACTTTCTCTCACACTCAGATTTGTTAAATGCCAAGCTCTTTTCCTCCGAAATATGAAGACATTTGTAAATTTTGGTTAATTCATCAAAAGTGAATTTGAACTAAATTATTCCCTATTTGCACTAGACAGTCCAGTAAATACACCTAGCATGAAGATGTATGTGTTCTGCTTTCCTGTCGTATAACTGCTTATGATAAGGAGTCTCTGAGGAAAAATGAAAAAACAAACAAGTTACAACTCTATTCAGCACTAAGAAGACTTCAATACAGAAGGAATTTAAAAACTTGATGCCCTAAGTATGGGTGGATCAATCTGTCAGTTTCAGGTTTTTTCCATGTTCAATTGTGGGTTTTTTGTTTGTTTGTTTGTTTCAGAAAAAAATGCTCTTAATTTTTTCCATATGAAGATTTTTTAAAAAATTATTTTTGATAAGGCCTCCAAAAATGAAATAAATGAAATTTCCATTCATTTTTACAGGGACTTGAGATGGTTGCTGTTCTGTGCATATACTATACTGTGAGCCACAGGCAGTTGTCTCAGAGTGTGGTAGATAGGTCACACAATGCCAGCAAATGTGTATATGATTCTCTGCTTGGGACATGACTGCCTCATGATATTTTATGTACATAGCGGGAAGTACACAACTGTACTTCACAACTGAAAAAGATCCTCAGCTAACTGTTCACTCAGTGAATGATGATACTTGCTTAATTGTTAACTTTTGCATATGCCAATAGAAAATATCACCACATTGCAGCTACGCAGTGAAGCCATTTTGCGGATTACATCCTTTGATAAAAGGCCACAGTGAGAAATTTTGCCAGCGTTGCTGAAGTGCTGTTATTTCAGGAACACTCAACACCAAAGGATGAAGCTATTTTCTTTAATAAAATAAATGCTTACTTGGAATGAAAATTCATTTGCCAAAGCATAATTTCAAACTGGCTAAATATATGAAGCTTTAATTAGATGTCTATGCAAGCAATATATTAAGTCCTGGTTCTGCTAACAAAGGATGGTGTTTAGTTTTTTGACTTTTTGAAAAGCACACAAATACAACAAGGAACTCTATTGCTTCTAAATGTGATTCAGTTCTTCAAAACATCTCTGGTTTGTGAATGTGGGATCTTGTTCTTCTATACCAACAATTCAAATACAGATTACTATACAGGTTACAATGTTATCTGTTGACACTCCCCACATGATTCGGACCATTGGAAACTCAGCATTCCCAATAATGTTGCCACCATCTCTGGATAACACCTTTTCTCCTATTAACAAGATCTTCCACATCTGGAAGGCAATCATATATTGTGACGGGTGGAAGCCCCTAGAAAAGGACACTCTCCCTCCTTCCATATTTATACTCCAGAGATTTAGAACACTTATTTAAAAATCCCAGTTTCATTTTTTTAAAAAAATGTTGACAACATTTTGGCTTTACATAAGTAATTCTGGCAACTAGCCCAGAAACCAAGGCCAGAGTTTTGTTTTGGTTCTCTTTCTGGCCAGCTGTCAAGCCTATCATTGGGTTTCATGGGTGAACATCATGGGTGAAGTGGAACATTCAAAATACTGAAGTCCGGGCAACCCTGATATGTAATTAAAATACCAAATTCAACCCTGAACTGTGACGAGGAAAAGACATAACAGGGATATTAACTAGTGCTCTGATTTTATTTTTATTTTTTTGCTATAACACCATGGAAGCATGGTGGAAAGTAATGCTATGGAAACACTAACAGATGGTGCTTCTTGTATAACAGTCTTTCTAGGAGGAGGAAAAACTGTGAAAAAGCTAGAAAACATCCTTTGATAGAGCACTGTTTGATACCCTGTAAAAGGGCCTAGCAGCATGTACTATTTAATAATTAACTAGCTTTTTCAAAAGAGAAAAAAAAGTTTTCGTTTCTCCATACTAGAAAATTAGGAGAGGAACACAGCTGTTCAGAAGGTTCACAGTTATGTTTTCTTATAAATCTTTTCATCCTTTTATTTCTTTTAGCCAATGGGCATAACAAAGTGCAAGAAGTAGGATGTAATGGTCAATCTAAACATAAAGCAAGCAATAAAATAAAACAGAGATCACGGGGCTATGCTAAAATAAAATATCAGATATACTAAATGTGAACATCACAAATTATTGTGCCACTTTGCAGCTATTATAGCAAAATTAGCAGGAATCTGTGTTATACTATTGCTGGTTAGAAGATAGCTCCCCCTTTTTTATTAATGAAAGAGTTCTATGTGTTTGTTCCACCATTAAAAGAAGCAGTCACCTGACATTTTCACAAACAAGGAAATGAAACATAATGTGGTGATTTTCTTCTATTATATCCTCTCCACTTATACATTTACTGTAAAAATGAATATTTTAATAGTCCATGCAAAATCAGGGCCACTCCTCCAGCATGGTGAAGAAACCTTGCCTCTGTGGATAACAGTGTCATTTAGGTGGTGTAGGGCTGGGGAAAGTATGCTGTCGATGGGTTGGCCTACCATTACAGGAGAAGGCATGTCAGGCAATTAGTGCCTGTGGCTTCTCTTAGTTTGTGAGTTTTTGTTCAATGGCGGACTTTTTCGTGCTGTTCTGCAGCTTGTCTAACTCATGAAAAATCCATTTTATTATATGGAAGCTGTGGGAGCCAAGAGATCAAAATGGGAAGTCTTTAATTACCAACAATGTCCACCTACTGATCATGTCATCACCCTTCCACAGGCATAACTTACAAACAGAATGTTGGCCACTGATTAGCAATTATAAAGTCAGCTGTAAATAAAGTTAACAAAACCAGTCAGAGTACCCCATATTTCTCATTACAATTCCTGATGCTGCTGCAATACTTTATATTAAGATGAAGATATATTAAGATCTTTTCAACTGGATAAATAATTTAAACTTCAATGAAATATGTATGGTTCAGTTAACATATTACAGATATATGGAGTAGGAACTAGCACTAACAGGGGCTGTATAAGCTTCTCGGAAAGCTAGAAATGACATCCAAGTAAGAAGAAAGATATACATAAGAAATGCATTAAGACTGCAGTCCTTTGCATGTGTACTGAGAAGTCCCATAAAAGTTAGCGCCACTCAATTTCTGATCACATCTGGCAAAAGGACCCCAGTCATACCGAGATGGCCATTTTTTAGATTGCTTCATAAATTTCCGAGAACACGATCCATGGCCAAGATCAACTCATTTTCCTGGCCAGCAGTTTATTTCCAGTTTATTTCCCCCTTGCCAGGAGGGTTGTTTGATTTTGTACTGGTGATGAATCACTTAATTCCTTATCATTTCAACCTGTGTGAACATTGCTGTTGATTTCCTTTGCAAAGGGGGTCAGGTTACTGGGCGCTGTGACCACTTCATGGCCACTGCGCTTGTATTTTTTTTAAAAGGTATATTGAAAAAACAGAATTAGGATCCACTCATGGTGGCGGTGCTGCACTGCAGCCACAAAAAACAACATGAATATATTGCTCAGAAGGAGACAGCTTTCCCCCTTGCCTTGTAGGTGAAAGAGTGCTTCAGATTTCCTGCTTTGAATGGTTAAAAAAAAGAGGAGTGTTGCATGTATGTAACCCCGCTTTTCACAATACTTTGTAAGTTTTTTGAAACCTACTCCTCCTGATGCTGTTCAAAAGGTGAAAGATATGCGGGAAAGAGGGAAGAGGAAAGAAGCTTCATACCACTGTATTTCTGTATCTATCGTTTTTGGTAATTAAAAAAAAAAGGACAAGGAGGGGCCTGATTGCCCCAAGAAACACTAGAGAAAATGAATAGATACAAAATTAAAGAGCAGTGTAGTCTGCTATAAAGGTTCAAACAGAAAAAATATTAATAGATAAAGTTATAAACCATGTGACTGCTCCCGTGGGTATATATACCACGTGACGACGAAAATAAATGTATCGGTACAAGAGAGGTATGGAAAGAATCAGTTTAACTGGGGTTCTTTTGGCAGGTGTGATTAGGCCCTCAGATCAGCATTATTGCACCTTTTTGGTACATGATGCAATATTCCACAAAGCACCATCATGCAATCACACATATTAATAGTTAACAACTGAATCATTTTTTTTTTTAAAAAAAAAGTTTTTAAGCCCACATCCAAAGCTGTCCCTACTGTTAGGTGGACAGGTGATTACCGTATTTTTCTGTTTATAAGACGAACCAATGCATAAGATGACCCCCCCCTTTTCTAACCCCAAATTAGAAAATTTGATCCCTGCTTTTCCCTTCCTTTTGCTAAGCTTAGCAAAAGGAAGGGAAAAGCAGGGATCAAAGGGCTCCCTTTGACCGCCACTTTTCCTTGCCTTTTGCAAAGCCATGGGGCTTAGCAAAAAGGAAGGGAGCCTTCCCTTCCTTTTTGCTAAGCCCTGTGGCTTCGCAAAAGGCAAGGAAAAAGCGATGGTCACTTTGACACCGCTTTTCCTTGCCTTTTGCGAAGCCACGGGGCTTAGCAAAAAGGAAGGGAAGGATCCCTTTGGGTGAAGCAGCAATGAAAGGGCTGCACGATTGCAGCCCTTTGATCCTGAAGCCCTTTCATGGCTGCTTTACCCACTGCCTAAGCCCCGCGGCAGGGAAAAGTGGCTGCCTTCCATGTATAAAATGACCCTCAATTTTTTGTCTAATTATTTAAGGAAAAAGTGTCATTTTATGCATGGTAAAATACGGTATATGCATGCTGAAGTGAAGAGTGTCTCATAAAAAATCAAAGTAGCTGTTACTAAGAATCACTTTGGTGTCCACTCATTTGCCTGGAGCTCAAGTGCCCCATTGAACCCACGCCTGGGCTGTTAAAGGAAATGAGGAAGTTCCACTAAAGAAGAGGGATGTGTTTTTGGTCCTCTTTCAGTGGACCAAAATTGGAATCCAACACCTCCCTTGACAATATAGAGTGAGATGGCAGTGAGAATGCAAAACAGTCAAATGTTATTTTTTATGCTCAAATGCAACACAAGCAACATGAGGCTGGTTGGTGACCAAACATTCACTTTCTGTTACAATTTTCCCTCTTCCAGTCTCTTTGCATTTACACCATGCCATTCAACTCTCCATTCACTTTCACCCTTCCAAACCTCAACAACCACCTCTTCACCCGTTCTTTAGCCCTTTCCCACATCTATCTGAGGGCTGAACCCAAGAGTGGGTAGATGCTAATGCTGTCCATCACAACAGAAAATCTACATTAGCACTAATACAATGGAATATACAGACAGTTGAACTTGGAATTTTAAGAGTTGAGTCTTCAAACCCTGGCCCTCTCAGAAACTGGAAGGATCCATTGAAGGATTTCTCAGTTTCTGTTTCTCTTATGTTACAATTCTTTTATTCTCAGGTTCTTTCCAGTGCAAATATGAATACATTCGTGAAGTTTGGAGAATTTCTATATACAGAAATTGAAAGGAAATTCCCCCCCCCTCCCCATAAGTCACAATATAGAGATTTTGCAAGTCAGGAAAGACTTTTTTCAAAGCAAAGGAATTTTTAAATTAATCATTAGTGAGCTTTCAAAAATGTTATCATTGACTTATAAAATGGTTATTTGCATCAATCACAATATTAATTATTCCTTCTGAAAGAAACTAGAGACAGATTGTACAGTATAGACCTTGTTCCATAAAACCCCTTCCTATTTTCTCGCTCAGGTAACACTTCACCAGTGCAAATGAGAGCTCCTGTTCCATTAAAACCTTCCAGACCTGCAAATCAGAGTTCATGTCACAGAAAAATCTTTCTAGTATCTTAAATAGCTCTATATCTCTGATGTCTGATCAATAACTAGAGGTATTGGAAGATTAATAATGAAACAATGGGTGAAAACTCACTATTCATTGTAGCAACAAATAAATGAGAATGGGCTTTGTTAGGTTAAAAAAAGTTAAGTTTTTTTCCTCTCATTATTCAAAACCCAGAATGAATTAATAAAACATATGACTCTCATAAGGAAGATACCATTGTAGTCTAAGAACATTTGCTCACAAATATGTTACATTGGTTTCAATAAACCTGTCCTTTGGCAGCTACTTTCGGCTTTTCTCTGCATTTCCTTATATTCCTTTGATAGCCAAATAGCCATTAACAATGTCTTACTTATTTGTCTTCATGTTACATCAACTTTTCACTAACCTGTTAGGTTTTATGGCCAGTTAGACCAGAACGTATGCTGCTTCAAGCCAGATCTCTATTAAAATGTAAATTAATGTTTTACTCCAGTGGCTTGTTGGAAATCGAATGGGAAACAGCATGGTGAGATTAGACCTTGACAGGTAAACATCATCAGAAAGGGAAAAGACTCCAAAATTTGCTAGTGGAAAGGGGCATTGCAATGCCACAATCCTAAATCTGTTTATCAATATGTAACAATTTAAAATATTATACACCAAGAGACTAATGCTGATGGGGGCTATGGATTCAGAGAAACAGGTTCCATGGCTGAAATCCTGTTGGTGTTTGCCTAAGGCTTGCACAACTTGCTGTGGCTAATTGTGGCTAATGAATAAGGTACAGGACCAGCCACATGACTGAGATATGTCCTTATTGCAATTGGCCATTGCAGGTGCACAGTCCTTCCATGAAAATCAGTATCATTCTGAGTCTCAGTGGGGACTGTTAGAATGGTGAGGTTCAGAAATTTATCAAGACTACTAGTCAGATGATGGGATCATGTAGTTCACAGGAATCACCAACAGTTTTGAGAAATGTAAAGGCTAAACATTAGATCTGTTCAGCTGTACAACAGAGCCATTTTGAATGATTAAGGGACTATTACATTCTGGCTAATGTAAGGAGAATACAGACCATTCAACAGGCTGTTGTGAACAACTTGCATGCCACTTTTCAGATGTCATTCAAATACATTCTGACTTGGATGCTTCCATTTCTACAGGCCCAGTGGATGTAAATTTGGATTCTTATAATCTAGTGATAATAGATGCATTTCAGCATGTACAGCCTGAAGAGATGGATGAAATATTTGAAGAGGAGAAAGCCACCTTTGAGTGCTACTCTTGTCTTTCCTGGCTCATAAAGCAGTTGAGTGGCCTATTAAGCAGTAAGGGCAGAGGTGAACACCTATCTTCAAAAGGCAGGAATTTGGAGTGCCTAAAAGTCTGGTGCAAAAGTCTATCTGACACCCCCCCCCTCCAATACTGCATAATTCCTGGCCAGTCTCCAATATTCCATTCCTGAATAAGGTGCTAGAGTGTCTTGGGGCCTCCCCAGCCCAAGATTTTCTGATTGACAGTGATTATTCATTTCACTCTGACATCAGGTAGAGAACAGAACTGAAACAACACTGGTCACCCTGGTGGATGATCAAGAAATTAGACAGGCGGACAGTGTCCATATTAGTTCTGCTAGACCTTGTAGCATTTTTCAATGCAACCAACCATGGTATCCTTTTGGGCTGCCTATCTGGGATGGGACTTGGAGGTACTGTCTTACAGTGGTCCATTCTATACTGGAGGGGCAAACTCAGGAGGCAGTGCTGAGGGACTCCTGTCTGATATCCTAACTATTGGTCTGTGAGGTCTTTTGATGATCTGTTTTGTTTATCATTCTAGCGTTCACCCTAAGTTATGTACTAAGAGATGTAAAATCATGAGATATATGCTAATGTGGTTGAGAGGTGGGGCCTCAAGAGATGTTAAAAGGCGGAGCCTGAGAGGAGGAGAGTCAGTGAGAGGGAGTCTGAGTCAGGGTTTGGAATCAGAGAGAGAGAGAGAGATAGTTTGGGGATCTGATGAGTGATTAGTCTGAGGAGTGATTAGTAACCTGTGATATTTAATATAGAAGATTAATATTGATGCTTGGTGAAACTGAAAGAATATGCTTATGAATTATCCTAGAAACCATCTGTAATCAATAAACCTGTTTTATTAATAAGTCAATACTGAATGGACCTGCTGATTTGATAGTTCGTGCCTGTTCAGTGGATAGCTGAACAGGAGTTCCACAGTTCTGCGCCCTGCCCCTTCCAGTACGCGCCCACTCAGAAGCAGTGCCTGGAGGAGGTGGGGCGGGGAGGTCGAGGCACTGCTTCCAATTCGGCACCCGCAGAGGGGGCAGGGTACCTAACCATTGAATCAGTATGAACCACCAAACTGATAGTTCATGCCCATCTCTAATCCAGAGATTTGGAATTTGATGTCATCACTAGGGTGATGACATCCAAATTGACCTTTACTTCCCATATAAATTTGAGGAAGCTGTTTTAGATTTAAACCAGTCTGGTGTCAGTAATGGACTAGATGAAGGTGGACAAATGGAAGCTCAATCCACACAAGACAGAAGTGCTTCTGATCAGTCAAAAGTACTGTAGATCAGGGAACAGAAATGCAGCTTGAGTTGGATGGGGTTACATTTCATATTTCTGGACTTTCTATGAGCTATAAAGCCCTATACAATATGAGTCTAAGCTATCTGAAAGGCCGAATTCTATCATGCTAGCCTGTTCAGTCATTGAAATCACAGAAGACACCATTCTACCAATTCCAGTATTATCAGAGGATTGTTTGGTGGGAAAATAAAATTTCAGAACTCCCTGCTAAGGGAGGGAAAGATGCCACTTCTCCACAGACTTTTAAAATTATTATTATTCAGACAGACTTTTGAAAATTGACAGCTTGCTAAATACAAGGGATATGGGACTGGATGTTTTGATTTCTGTGCTCCAAGGACATGTGTGCATGTTTTCCAAAAGATGCCCCCTTGCATTTTGGAAACAACAACAACAACAACAACAACAACAACAGAAGCTGGGAATAAGCAAAGATTGTCACTGGAAACCAAGGTAAAAATCATCCATACAATGTGAAAGAAAGACTGTGAAGAAAAACAGGGATAAAAATCAACTCATTTGAAATGTGGTGCTGGAGCAGAGACTTAATGTTACCATAGACAGCTGGTAAGGCATAAAAGTGGCTGCTCAATCAAGTCAAGCCTGAACTCTCACTAGAGCAAAAATACAGAACTGACCAGAAAAACAATATTGCTGACTGAAAGGGTCAAAAAGTTCAGATTGCCCAAGACCTGGAACTGATTTCCCCCTCCTGTATCAGGAGCCTGGTCTCAAAAATCGTGAGATAATGTTTACTGAAAGCACTCAGGGCTGGGACAAACACAACTACTCTGTGCTTTTGTAATACAGAAATACATTCAATATATGCCTTACAAAATTATATGCTAATCCCCTGGAGATACATGGCAAAGTGTCTTTCTGGAGGACTGTCACTCCATTACTTGCTTTAAAGCAAGCCTGTTTTTTTTAAACTCTTCAAATAAACCTTGTCTTTTGATTCTGTCTACATTGCCCTACAGCCTTCCCCACGTGAAGCAACAACAGTGTATCTAAATTCTAATGCTCTTGCTGGTAAGCTTGTTTCATGTATGCTCAGTTTATTAAAAAGTCACTGCTTTTCCCTTTTGAAAGGCCTTTTTTGAGGATTAATATTTCAGCCCCTGCAGTCTGGATTTTTTCCAAACAAACCAACCAACCAACCAACAAACAAAAAAGCATATGAGATCAACCATCCTCTTTCAATATAGGCAAGGTTAGTCTTTTCAGTTTGTGTGAGCTATTTTAAATCTGGGAATGTTTCGGGCTGCTTGTTTCTACACAGGGGATGGAGGGGGTGGGGTAAAATCATTTTGCTTTTTAAAAATAATAACTTGAAAATCATTTATCTAAACTTCCCCAAATTTGGTACAGGTAAAGATGATACCGTCTCTTACACATGTGCCATATTTGGTGCTGATATGGAGTCCAATTGCAAAGTTATAATTTTTTGTTTGGGCTGCCTCTATTTTTAGTATTGCCTTGTAGAATGCTGATTTGCTCTGCTGCACGACAACAAATTCATAGAAAATTTGTTCCCAGCAGAGCTGAGTATTATGGGGTGAGCATAGCTTTGTATACTGAACTAGATCATGATTCTTGGTATTCCACAGTTTTATTTTATTCGCCTTTCCCACATCCTTCTTCCCTGCCATACAGTTCACCAGATGTGTCTTCAAACTTGGGCTACCTGATAACTGCACATAGCTAAGGGCCATGGTGAAAGTACCCACTTATTAGAATGCCAGACACTCCCCCATATGTTTTATAATCAGTATAATGAGCAGGGGGGAAGAAGACAAGGGTTTAAAGAGATGGTGCATTGATTGGCCCAGATAAAAATTATGTGCTACCATTTGCAAACACTTCATGCTCTTTCCAGTAAGTACAGGAATGCATAATGGAACTGTAATTAACTAAAATCAGATACATAAAATAATATCCATATTTAACAATAATAGAGTACATTACCCTCAATGTATTTCTACTTAATAATTATAAATAAAATGAGGCATCTAAAACAAAATGGGAAAACTTGAAACCAGAATAAATCATTATGACTGGTGTGACCTCTATAGAACACATTAATAAATAAGAGTATTGGCTAATGTATTCATATTTAATACTTTGCAGGAAATATAATCTCAGTTAAAATATTTTATTGTTCAGTTGTGGAAAGTAAGACATAATTGGCTGAAATCCTGTTGCATAGCAACCAGAGTAGGCTCATTGAATCACTGGGGATTTAGTGAGTCAGCTCCCCCACATATTCAATGGGCCTACTCTAGTTGTGACTTACTATGCTCGGCAACAGGATTTCAGCCTTTCCTTATCAGTGTAAAGAATATGATGGAGACATAACTATTTCTGGTATATCCATTTGTTGCACTAACCAGTCAAACAGAGATCTCATCTGTATTTTGATCAAACCTGCTGCTCTGACCAATCTCTTTCTGATCTGTCATTGTTACACATGTCCCTCTCTTACAGACTGACTACACCGCCAAATATCTTGGGATTTGCTCTGTTTATAGTATGAGTGAAACTGAAGTAATTTGTCTTGCCCACATGACACAAAGGCCAAAATGAATCAATCCACCCCTTTTAGCTTTTTTCTCTCCTGGCTAGAGGCTACTACTTTTTCTTGCCAGAAAGATTCAATAGGGCTTTTTCTGCTCATCTATAGAGGAGGCGGGAGGAAAGAGCGGAAGGAGAAGCACCAGCTGAGAGAAAAAAGAGAGTGTGTGTGAGAGAGGGCAGTGAAAGAGAGCAGGGAGCTTTCTGTGTATTTGTGTGTATGTGAGGGGAGAAAGGTGGCAAAATCACAGGAGAGTATGCATACACACACAGCACCAGGGAAAGCACACTGTCTGACCAGGAGAAAATAAAGAAAAGGTGGAAAAGGTGGAAACAGTATAGTAAAGACCTATACAGAAGAGATAAAAGGATGGCAGACTTCTTTGAAAAGGAATCCTGTGACGATGAATCTGAAGTTCTGGGTTATGCCTCTCCACCAGCCGTGTTTGTTCTTTGTAAGGATGCCTGACCTCAAAGCAAATCTCCCTCAAGGATTTGGAGGGCCTGCTAAATGGCTGTTTCACAAGGAGCATGGTTGGAAGAAGGAGGCAGATTGTGGAAAATCAGATACAGGCACTTTTTGTGTGATCTACAGCAGGTACCTCCAACTTGTTTTCCACTATCTCTCCTTCCCATCAAATTGTCCCAACCATAATACTTTCAGAGGATCTTGAGGCAGGCATGGTCAAGAGGTCATTCTTGTATTCAGTTTCTGCTAACCCCATTACATGGGCTCTAAATTCGGCTCTATATTAGACACTACCCCAATTCCATTCCTTTTGTATTATTCCTTATTTCCCAGTCATTTATCCTTCAACATGCCATAACTTATGGCTCAGAAACCAGGGGCCTGCAGTAGTGCGGTATCAGGTTTGGTGCCAAAGGTCTCCCGGGACCCCCTCACCAACCTATCCGGTTGAGTCCCACACCCCATTGTCGTGCTGTCCCTAAGACAGCATGACCCCGGCCGGTGAAATATCAAGCCCCCTCCGGGCAAGGAAGCCCTCTGCCTTTGGCGGCCCTCAGCCCAGGGAGGGCCCCAGCAAGTCTTTCCTCCCAGCACTGTAACCTCATGATCCGCAGTGCTGAAAGTTCAGACCCGCTATGCGCTGCTTGAACTCAATGAGCACTCACCAATTCAGTTTCCTTCTGCACTACCCACCACGGAATGGGCAAGCTTGCTACGCTCCATTCCCCCCATCCAGCCGAAAATTTCGGCACGCAGGCCCCTACTAAGATCCCTCAAGAAAATCTCTAAACCAGCCTCAGATAAATGAACCTTATCACTTATATACAGCTCCGGTCAGTCCAATCGGATCTCTGGGTGTCCTATTACTGAACCTAATCCATTGACCATTGCTCTGCAAACTTCCTTATTAACTTTCCTACGTGCTCTATTTATGCAACTAGCATTGCAGTCGGCTCTCTAACTATGCCAAGGAATAATCATGGACCAAACTATTCTTGAAAACAGGAACTTTGCCTTCCAGCTCTTCAAATCAGCCAGAATGTCCAGCACAAGGGACTTGCCACTTCTCTTGGCCAAGTCATTACCCCCCAGATGAACCAACAACACATCTGGGGGTACACCAGCTGCTGATGCATCTGCCATGCCGGAAAAATTGGCCCAAAGCATACCCCTCCAGCCAAGCCATTGTAAGCTCGCTGCTGGTTGCAGTCCCAAATCTCAGCCCCATGCCATCTTGGCAGCATAATCTGCCACCCAGTGAATGAATCTGTGACCCACCAACAGGATCCTTGATTGCCATCTGGGTCACTCTGCTTCTGAAAGAAAGAGACAAAGAGCCCAGCAGCAGACTACAATTGTGGCAAATCCCGCACATAAAGTTTGTATCTATGGGAGGACCATCTCTCCACCTCCCTGATCTCTTCTGGGCCATACCCCAACATGGCTGCAGTAGATGCTGCCCCAATGTGAAATGAGTGGGTTCCAAAGTGCCATCCAGTCAAACCCACTCGTTCCAATGCAGCTCCAGTGATCCTCCAGAATTGGTATTTTGTCAGAGGAAAGTCGTCACTATGACAAAATAAGTAGCCCTGATCTTCTCCTCTTCTCTTAAGGTAATCCTCAAGGGCCCGAACCGGGCATATTTCTAAGATGGAGCAAGTCCCCAGTGAAAGACAGGCTCCTTCCCCTAACTGATCAGTTTTAGATTTCTGGATATGCAAGTGTAACCTATCCTTGCCCAGTGTGACATCTGCAAGCTATAACGCCATTCGAGACGTGTCCTGCCTGCCAGCTGCCACAACCTCACTAATACGAAAAGCTCCAAAAAATGTCAAAAGTGTTGCTGCCTGAAAAAGGGAAGCCTCATACCTGTCACTACAAAGGCTGCCCCATAATTCACTAAACCTAATCAGTATGTCTGGAGAAAAAGGGGACCTGTCATCGGGTGTTCTAATTTTTTCTTTATTCCATCCTTCGATCATCTTACATATTCTAAAGTCCCCTGTGGAATCAGCTACTCCAAGGGCATTCGCCTGAAAAAACAGCGCTGACATCTTGCCCTGAATAGAGCTAGTTGCCATGCCCTTTTGAAAAAGAAAATGCCAAATTGCTGTAAGTGATCTACTGGTATGGGCCACACCTAATCCAACTGTTCATGAACTCTAAATTCTCTAAACTCTTCACAAACTGCAAAGTAGCCCTGCCGCATACTTTGGGCAAGAGCCAGCCCTATGGCTTGGATTGCTTCCCGCCTCCAATCTGCCATACCTCTTGTGGGAGGACTTCTGGCCACCTGCAAGCTCCTGGAGCCAACACCCTGAATCACGCCATCTGTTGACGGGACAGGGCGTCAGCTATATTGTGTATATGCTGGGAATGTGCCTTGCATGAAATACTATATTAAATTGCAAGGTGCATAATACCAGCGCCCTCACAAGCCTCATGACCCGTTCAGATCTGGATGACATGTTATTAATGACATGCACCACTGCCATTTTATCGCACCAGAATCTGACTACTGAATTGGCCCATTCCTCAGCCCATAACCAATTGGCACCTAGAATGGGAAAAAACTCCAGGAACATCAAGTCCCTGGTCAGGCTGGACTTCTGCCACTCCTCCGGCCAAATCCCTGCACACCAGCGACCCCGGAAACAGGTTCCGAAACCTAATGACCCTGCAGCATCTGTTGAACTTGGAATTCATTCTGGAGGTGTAATTCCGCTCTCCAGAACGAAACTCCATTAAAATTGTCCAAAAATTGTTGCCACATTTTCAGATCTTGTGTCATGCCTGCTGTAATCCTAGTTCTATGGAATGGTTTGCGGAGACCGTTCATGGCTGCGCAGAGAGTTACAGGAGACAGTGGACCATTTGAATTTTGCTTGTAGGGTAGTTGCCCCAGGTAGGGCCTTTTTGCGCAGACTTTCTTCTTTTCCATTTTTGAGACAATAGCAGCATCTTTGCCCATTTCATTTAGCAACCACCTTATTTCGGTTTAGCTTAGAATAGAAGAATAAAATGGCTGGCAAGGACTATGAGAGACAAAAGCTATTCCAGGTCTTTTGAAAGCTATTCATTAAACAAATCCCAGGTTTCTGGATTGCCAAGTTAATACAGCCACTTCTTGATGTTGATAAATCTTTCAAACTCAATCTGACAACACAGGAGAACAACAATTATCAATGAAGCAAAATACAAGCAAGTGAGGAACTTTGATTATCTTGAAGTCATCACATAGAAAATTTAGTGAGGTAGTATATTAACTCTGAATTATGAATTCAACAGATTAATTGGTAATGTGTACAAGGTATAATTTTCTCATTTGGATGTATGACAGACTTTTAAGGAAGCCAATTTTTGGTGTCTAAGATTTTCACCTTTTATGATGTCTGATATGATCAATTTTATCTCAGCCATTAAGCAATATGAAGATGTCACTTCAGACTGAATATTTCAGATAGATTCATCACCTTCCTTCCTGTAATTGTCATATTTCTCTGACTCGTGAAATGAAAAAAGAAAAGCTTCTGTTTAGATAGGTGTTATAAAACATTTCTTCAGAATTAAAACCTCTAAATCAGCATTTCATGCCTTGTGTTATTTCACAAAGCCTACTGATAATTGTCTTGAGGAATCAATGAAAAGTAGAGAATATTTGGATTTTGTTAAGAATTTCATTAAATCTGAGTATTTTTTTAATATTCGTAATGGTAAATAGTTGAAGTTTGTTTTTTAATAGAAAGGTAAACAAGTAAGAAATAAGAACAGAGAGATTTATCCTTTCAGGTCCAGTGTTTTAAGTGTTTAGCTCTTCTAGTGATATTCCAGGGTTGCCACTATTTTTATGAGAGGATCTTTGTCTTTAACACTTTTTTTCTAGTTCTCTCTTTGCAAGGAATAGCTGTAACAAACTTGACTAGTGCAAATGGAGGATAATTTGGTCCATTTTTGGAAAAAAAAACAAATTTCTTCATATTTCTGATGAAAAGAATGTGTTGTAAAACTCTGAAATATTATACAGGAGAATGTGGAAGACAGATTTTCCCATTCCTCACAGAATTGCTTCTGTTTCCTTCTAATTCAAACAAAGGATGGGCTAAGTTGGTAAAAGGAGTTATCTTTTATGTTATCTTATGGAGAACCTGGAAATAGCAGAGTTTTTAAACTACAATTCCCAGAATCTTCCAGCCAGCTCTTTTTTTTATTTTATGGAAGCTTAAGGGGGCTTGTCATGGAAATACATGAAATACAGAATATGTAATTCTTTGTGTAATTCCACTTATACAACCCACCTCAGGTAGGTATCACCTTCTCATACTCCACAAATGGTTGGTGTCATAAAGATTTCTGTGCAAGGGATTATTTTTCTTGCACAGTTGTACAAGCATTTTTACTTTCAGTCAGTGTATGTAAAAATAATCCTATTGGATTCCTAAGCAGCTGTATAAAAGGGATCACCAGCCTGAATTTCCATTGTGTGATTGCTTGTGCAACTGTTTAGTGTGCAGCTATATGCATCAATATTCATGGTACAATAACAGTGAATAGAATCCTTGCCTTTGACATTCAGTTCTAAGGACAGAGCTCTCCTTCCTTTCATCTCACAATGATTTGGACCAATACCTTACATCAGAACATTTTTATAAGGATGACAATGGAACAATTGTCAGTGGGCAGTCACTCCCTGAGACCCACCAAATTCAAAACATCCTGCTCCCCAGTAGACCTGGGAGAAACTATGATGGACTTTGTGGGCCAGGAATTGGAGAAGATATTGGGAGGTGATAGCAGTTCCAAAAAGGAAGAAAGAGTGGGAAAAGGAGATCAAGACTGATGCAAAATAAGGGATATAAAGCAGGAATTGGTAAAAGGAAGATAAGGGACATGCTGGAGGGAGCAAAAGGACATTTTGGAGTGAAAGACTCAAGAAAGAGAAAGAAACTTAAAGGTTGGTGAGGAAGAAGAGGAGATAAAAGTGGAGAATGACCTCTCCAAAATGGCACTGGGTCACCATTTCGGGGAGGCTTTGCCCGCCTGTCCAGAGGCAAGCATCACGGGTGACACAGTCTTCAAGGGGAGGAGGGATGAGCCTTTAAAAAGGCTGGGTCCCTCTTTGCTGCTTTTCTGTGCAAAGGGTCCACGTTGTGGCTGGCGAGATCGAGCGGTTTCGTTTTCGCCACTCAGCTTCTACCTCTTCGGCTCGGAGCGATCATCAGCTTTTGTTAACTGGAGGAGTGGGGGTTTTCCCTTTTTTGAACCATCCAACCCCCCCTCCCCTATAAGTAGTTTGGTTTGCCAGGGGGACGCTGGTGGGAGGTTGATTGTTTTACAATCATCAGTATTTCCTTTGTATTTTCACAGGGGGTTTTAGTTCTATATTTTCAAGTGCTTGTTTGTAATAATTCATTCACTGGTTCTTTGTATAATTAATTAGGGAATTCATTTATTTACACGTAGAGTTTAGCTGTGATTGTTATTTCACCTTCACCCCCTTTCCCTCCCCCTCCACCCTTGTTTCTTGTAGCTTTGGGGTTTTTTTGTTTTAAAAATTAATATTCTTGATAGGGAGCCAGTATTTGATTTGTGGGCAGTGCCACCTGCTGGCCAGTTCATAGGACTTTCAGTCTAATTTCCAAAAAAAAAAAAAAAAAAAAAAAAAAATCAGGCAAGCAACAGGTTGGAGGCATTGTGCAGTGCCCCCTGCTGGGTTGCACGGTAGCTATTGGTGATTAAATAATACTAATAATAGTAATAATAGTAATAATAGTAATACTACTACTACTACTACTAATAATAATAATATTAATACTAATACTACTACTACTACTACTACTACTACTACTACTACTACTACTAATAATAATAATAATAATAATAATAATAATAATAATAATAATAATAATAATAATAATAATAAATAGAGAGAGGGGGATTAAATAAATAAAATATATAAATTTTAAAAAAATTAATCCAAGTGAAATTGACAAATAATTAAGTCAATTTAAGACATAAGACATAAGACATAAGAAATTTATTTGTCATTACACTCACAAGTGGGTGCAACGAAATGAGGTGCTCTTCCCAAGGTAAAAACTGGACAACACCACTACAAAAAAAAAAAATTAAAATATACACCACACTCTCCATACAAATATAAATACCCCGTTACTCTCCGCAATTTAAATTTCCACCAGACACTTATGACCCTGCATTTAAACTCAGTACTGCACTTGGGTAAAAGCTGTTCTTGAATCTGCTTGTCCTTGCTTTCAATACCCTGAATCTCCTTCTCGATGGTAATAGTTTAAAGAGTTGATATCCCGGATGAGAGGAGTCACTCAGTATGTTGGATATCTTCCTCTTACATCTGTTCTTATACAATTCTTCCAAAGAGGGGAGTGAACAGCCAATGATGTTCTGGGCCGTCTTAATCACCCTCTGAATTGCCTTTTTTTCTGCCACTGTGCAGCTCGCGAACCATACACAGAGACAGTAGGATAATATGCTCTCAATCGAACTCCGATAGAAGGTGGTTAACAAACTCTCAGTCAATTTTTGTTTTCTAAGAGTCCTTAGAAAATACAACCGTTGTTGCGCCTTCTTGATTAACGCAGCAGTATTTGCACTCCAAGTCAGGTCATTTGTTAAGATGGTCCCAAGAAACTTACATTCAACCACCTGTTCCACACGGACTCCATCTATATACAGTGGCCGAATGTCTGCCCTTTTTTTCCTATAGTCCACTATAATTTCCTTGGTTTTTTGGATGTTAAATAGAAGATTGTTTTTTTTACACCAACAGGATAGTTGTAATACCTCATCCCGATACGCAGACTCATCCTCCCCGGAAATAAGTCCTACTAGTGTTGTATCGTCTGCAAATTTGATAATCCTATTACTGGGATGGTTATTGGTGCAATCCGATGAATAAATAGAGAACAGTAGTGGACTAAGGACACAGCCTTGTGGAGTGCCAGTGCTGAGTATCTTGTCAGTAGAGATGTAGTCATTCAGTTTAACCCTTTGTGGACGGTTTGTTAGAAAGTCCAAAATCCACAGACAGATAGAATCTGGAAAGTCTAGATCTTTAAGTTTGGCTATTAATCTGGGAGGTATAATGGTATTGAAAGCAGAGCTAAAATCCGCAAACAGCAATCTTACATAATTCCCTTGTGTTTCCAAGTGGGATAAAACCATATAAAGCACTGTATTAATCGCATCCTCAGTAGATCTATTTTCTTTATAAGCAAACTGAAGCCCATCAAAGGAATCCGGAAGGCAGGAGATAATATATTTCCGAACTAACTGTTCAAAGCACTTCATTAAAATTGAAGTTAGTGCCACCGGTCTATAATCATTTGGACTGTTTGTAGGCAACTTTTTAGGCAGTGGAATGATGATAGAGGCCTTGAGACAGATAGGAACTACACATAGTGTCAGGGATCGGTTAAAAATTACAGTCCATATCCCGGCTAGCTGATCAGCACAGCCTTTTACCACCCGACCGGGAATTGAATCAGGTCCAGCTGCTTTTCTGGAGTTAACCACCTTCATAGTCTGTCTCACATCCTGCTCGTTCACAATGAAGGAAGGACTCTGCTGAGTAAATGATGGCAAACGAACAGTTTCAGTTTGATCGATCTCAAATCGAGCAAAAAAGTTGCTCAACTCCTCAGCCACCTCCACTCCTCCACCCGAGGAAACCTTTTTTGCTTTGTAGTTTGTTAGTTGTTGAACCCCCTGCCAAACTTGCCTCATGTTATTGCTGTGAAAGCAGTCTTCAATTCTCCTCTTATATTCGGCCTTAGCTTGCTTAATGCCTCTCCTCAAATTCGTTCTTGCTGCACTGTATTCTAGATCATCCCCAGACTTAAAAGCCTTGTTTCTGGCATACAACAGGCGTCTAACCTTCCCGGTCATCCAAGGTTTTTGATTGGGATAAACCCGGATACGTTTATCCACTGTAACAGTGTCAATGCAGTGTGCCATATACCCTAACACTGCAGCTGTATGTTCTTCCAAATCAGGATGGTCAAAAACTTCCCAGTTCGTCTGTTCAAAACAGTCCTTTAACTGCTCCATTGCTCCCTCCGGCCAGCTTTTCACTGTCTTAACTACTGGCCCTGACTGTTTTCTCAGAGGAATATACTCCGGAGCAAGAAACAGGGACATGTGATCAGACTGGCCCAAGTGTGGCAATTGTAATGTCCTGTATCCATTTGCAATATTCGTGTAGACCTTATCTAAGGTATTCGACCCCCTAGTAGCACACTTTACATGTTGATGGAATTTAGGGAGGATCGCACGTAGGTCTACATGATTGAAGTCTCCTGCAATAATGTATACAGCATCCGGAAATTTCCTTTGCAGGTTGCCAATTTCATCGCCCAGATGACCCAGCGCCAAATCCGTATTTGCATCCGGCGGAATGTAAACCACAAGAATAATAACAACACTGAATTCCCGTGGAAGATAGAAGGGCCTGCATTTGACAGACAGATATTCCAGCTCTAAAGAGCAATGACATGTTATAGTCTCTGAGTTTGTGCACCAGCTCTCTCTAACAAACACGCACAAACCTCCTCCTCTGCACTTCCCCACATTCCTGTCTCTGTCCAAACGATGTAATAAAAAACCTTCCATATCAATAACAGTGTTTGGAATAGTGGGGTTCAGCCAGGTTTCAGTGATCAACAACACGCAACAGTTTTTCACAAACTTACTTGAGGAGACCTGTAACCTTAAGTCATCCATCTTGTTTGCCACTGATCTGGCATTAGTCAGAAAGAGACTTGGGAGCGGTAACCGCTTCGTTTGTTTTTGTAGCCTGTTCAAAACACCAGCCCTGCAACCCCTTTTCTTCTTCCTTTCCTTTCGTTTTCTTTTCCTTCTCACTCTCATCTTTGCCGGAATTACAGTCCACAGAGGGCCGGGGAACCTTGCAATCTCTGATGGTATGCCATGTTTCCAAATAAACTTAGCTGTTATCTCTTGTTTACATTGCAGTCCTATCCTCATAAGTTCCCTTTTGCTGTAGAGTATGTTCATTCCACCGGAGATATTCACAACACAAGATAATACACACAAATACACACAAAAACATCCATAAGGAACGCCAAGTCGAAGAGCACTAAGCTGCAGCACCTGAATGCGCGGCCATCATCCTGGAAAAAAAATAAAAAAAAATTAAAGGGTTTTAATTTATTTTTTTCAAAAAGGAGAAAGGGGTAATTGGAATCGGCTAGAAGTATTCATTAATACAGATTAAAAGAAATAATTAAGGGATCATTTAATACAGACCAAACTTATAGCTGGTATGTTGCTATCGGGCAACTATTCTTAATTTAATTAGCCGCCATGGCTCCAAAAAAGGGGCAGGGTGGCAAGAAAGGTAAGCAACCTGTGAAGTGTAGGACTCTTGCCAGGGTGGCTCCGGCAGTTTCTTCATCCGACGAAGAGGCGTGGCTGGATTATAGTGCTATTTTAGCTAAATTGAGCGAGCTGGAAAGGAAGAGGGCGTTAGCCAGGGAGGCTGCCAGTGCTGCTACACCTAGGAGGTCTGGTAGGGAGTCAAAAGCATGTAGATTGGCTGAATTAAGACAATTGGGTGACGTAATGATGTCATGTATTGCTGTTTTGGAAAAGGAAGTTTATGCAGCTCCAGGAGTCTGGGCAGCATCTTCAGTTCAAGGTGACCCGGCCCCTGCACCCATCGTGAGTGAGGAGGAAGGCACACAGGAGGTTGATACCAGTGAACAGTCAAGAGAGCAGCCGGTGGAAGAGGTCCCCAACCCAGGACCAAGTGGGCATCCCGGAAGGCAGCTGGGCTCTGCGGCGGCTGGTCCTGGCCCCAGCCGAAGCGCAGATGAGTGGCCTTCAGCCAACTTGACAAGCACTGCGTTTCTACCTCCAGGTGAGTCTTCACCAACACAATTTACACCACACATGGAGGGACTTTGGCCTTGGGGGATGGTTACTCCACCAGGAAGTTTCCGGCCAGTACCTAGTGTGTTACCCAATAGTTTTGGGCTTAGTTTTGGGGGGGGGGCTCCTCCGGCTTTGAAGCCTTGGCTGGCCCTATATCCACAGGCACCTTCGCCTTGCTCCAAGTCTGGTTTCACAGGGGTCTCTAATCAGTTCAATTACCCAGCAATTCCTAACACAGGGTACAATTTGGTGGCGAGAGGTGCACTGCCTTGTGGCTACCAGTCCTTACCTTTGGGGGACCACCTTTTACGCTGCGCTGCCTGGAGTACAATATTGTGTTCCAGGCTTGTCATGTACCGGGTGTTGAAAACGAGCTGGCTGATGCCCTGTCCCGTCAACAGATCGACCGGTTCAGGGTGTTGGCCCCGGAGGTTCAAGAGGTATGGAGCATTGAAGGATTGAAGCCAACAGGGCTATAAGCTTAGCGATTGCTCCAAGCACCAGGCACAGCTATGCAGCGGCATGCGAAGAATTTTTTGCGTTTTGTGCAAACGAAGGCATGGGCAGACCATGGCCTATAACAGTGGACCACTTGCAACAATTTGTTGTTCACCTGCATTTTAAAGGTTTGGCTCCTCGCACCATTCAGGGGAAGATGTCTGCCCTGGCCTTTTACACTAAGGCTCATGGTTACCCCGACCTAGCCGGTGACTTCAGGGTTAAAAAGATGATTGAGGGCTGGTCTAAGGAACGGGGTAAGAGCGAAGACGTGCGCACGCCTATGTCTCCCAGAATATTTGTACAGTTAGGACAGATTTGGAAAATGGTCTGTGCAGACCAATTCAAAGCGAGTTTATTTAAGGCAGGTACACTATGCGCATTCTTTGGGGCCTTCAGGATTAGTGAGTTGGTGAGAGCATCAAAATTAGATAATTCACGTTCAGCGTTGCAGATGGAGGACCTACTGGTCTCCGAAGATGGGGTCTTGTTGCATCTCCGCCGGTCAAAAACTGACCAGTTTGGAAAGGGTCAAATTATACGGTTGGGGTCCTGCTCTGTAAAAGAGCTCTGCCCAGTCAAATCCCTCACCGAGTTTGTGCAGTTGAGAGGGGAATCCAGTGGGGATTTATTTTGGCACAGTAATGGTTCCCCTCTTACGAGGTATCAATTTTGGGCAATCACTTCACTTGGCTTACATGAGGCGGGCATTGTGAGGTGGAAATTCAGAACTCATTCATTTCGCATAGGCGCAGCATCTACGGCTGCCGCTTTAGGTTATGGTGAGGAGCAAATTAATAAATTGGGGAGGTGGTCATCGCACAGGTTTAAATCTTATGTGCGTTCCCTCCCAGTATAGATGTGACTCTGTTCTTCTTTTACAGGACCCATGGCAGCTTCTTCACGGCTGTGAGTGGTGGTGTATGGCCACAGCTATATTCACCGGGCCATGAAGCATGCATTGAGAACAGGTTGGGGATGTAATTTAGGTTTGGGAGCCATGGCCACTATCGAATGGAGAGGAAAGAGGGGCATGCTATGGCCAGAGCTATTGGGACTGGCCCTATCCAGTTTTGAGCATACACCCCCTGACATAATGGTAGTTCATTTGGGTGGTAACGATTTGACAATAAGAAAGGGCAAGTCATTGATTCTACAAATTATCCATGACCTGCAGACATTGAAGGATAGGTTTCCTTCCATTAAATTAATCTGGTCCAACATTATTCCAAGGCTGGTCTGGAGAGCCGATTGTGATCATAGTAGGATAGATCGCTCCAGGCGTGGAGTAAATCGCGAGATTGGCTGGGCATTGAAGTCAGGGCTGGGTTCACGGATTCAACATCCGGACATAACCATTCATCGGCCCGAATTATTCAGGAATGATGGCGTTCACATGTCTGAGTTGGGGACTGACTTTTTTTGAAGGATCTGCAAGCGGGCCTCCAGGCCGAAGTTTTCGGCTTGGGTGGTGGGTGTAGGGAATATAAATAGCCCCATGCCGTGGCAGGTAGTGCGATAAAAAAAGCTGGGGTGAGTTCAGGATTGACACGTGGTGCCAAAAATTTGGACATCTCTCTGTCAGGTTGTGACAATCGGCTATCAGATGAGAGGTGGTTTTATATGGTACAATCTCCCAGTCAACTGCCTGCTTAGGGTCACGAGGCTCGGCGGGAGGAGTTGGCTGGGGGGGTACCAGTTTACAGAGCACCTGAAGGCGTGCTGTACAGCGGACAGCACGTTTCAGAAATAGGAGCTCGCCCTGCTATAGGAAATGTCCGGAGATCTAGGATTATCAGGACATTGAAGAATATCGCACTATGGTAGGCCCCCTTGCATTTGGGGGCATATGACTTTAAATAGTTAATAAAGTTGTGGCCCAAGTTTTAATCCCAACACCTGTGTCTTGTCTCATTATTTCCGGGCTGGGTGGGCAAAGAGGGCACCTGGGAAGATGCTCTAGCAACCCAGGGTGAGGAGACTTTCTTCTTGGAGAAAGAGTCAAAGGAAACCCTTGAGTTGCCTCAGGAGTGGACCTGGGTAGTTAAGGAAGACCTGTGGATGGTACAGCTGAGGGTTCTGTAGAAGAAGCAGAGAGCATAAAAATCAACCTCCCTGCAAACCATCTTATTGAGGAGAGAGGGAAAGGAGAGAGAAGAGACACCAGGCCCTGGAAGCTAGTGAAAGAGAGGAATATAGCGATAAGAACAAACCCTGGAGAGTTACAAAAGAGAATGTTTGTCAGACTCCCTCAATCTTTACCTCACTGGAGAAGCTAACAAGGGAGCCCTCAAGTTTGTATTCCTTGTGGCGTATAGATCATCACCATTATGAATTTCATAACCTTCAGTCAGAAGGGATCCATGTGAGACAAAGTGACATTGACACTTGCTGTATGGTTGAAACCAGAGTCCTTCTGAGAGAGAACTCAGGGAAAACGTTGTTTGTGAGATACCCTGTTATTACCCATTCAAAGAAAGCCCAACTTGCTGATGTTGACAATGTACCTGTTCAATCAATAAATCTTGTTCATTCGTATGAACTCAAGTCTCTTCTTACAGAACAGGTAATGGATGAAAGCAGGCCTCATGGTCCCCTTGGAATTGAGGGAATCACAATTCTCTTTGAATTTTTCATCACTTCCCCAACTCAAGCTATTTTTGTTTTCTGAATCAAAATGAATATTGGAACAATAACAAATGATAGTGTGGCTAGCAATGGATTTCTGCCCTGATTCTGAGTTCCCGAAGCCCAATCACAGCTTGAATCTATATTAAGATTCAAATTCAAAAGCTGCTTCATTGGCTGGCTTTTGGTTGGCCTTGCTCCATTGCCCGTTTCAATTTATGTTTCTCAGATGTCCACTCTGATAGCCTTGTAGACAGACAAGGCTAACAAAAAATGGATTTAGCAAGTGGACCTGAGTGTGCTATCTGCCTTTCCTATTTTGCAATTGTTGATACATTCACACAGCTATTTGCAGTTTCTGAAAACTTTTGAGATATTTTGCTGAAGTGGAAACCTCTTGCCTGAGCTGTTGAGGAAAGTTATCTTCCTTAGACAGACAGCCTGCTCATCCAAAATGCACAGGCAGCATGTTTCTAGCTCTGATAGAAGGACTGCAGTGGCCAAATATTTTTTAATGTCACACTGAAATATTTTTAATTATCTCAGCTATCATAAAGAGTGCTGGGACAGAGTCCTCATGGTTAACCATCTTTATAGCTTACTCTATGAATCTGTCATTGTTTGATGAGTGATAATTGAGTACCAGACATGTGGGTTAAGCAGTACACTGTTTATTGCTGTAAATATTTAATCTTTATAAAGTTCCCACAGAAGAAAGAACATTTGTAGTTCAGTAAACTTAGGTTGTTTTAATGAAAAAGGTTGGTTCTTTAGTTGTGAGGAACTTACATTTGTGTAAACTCACTGCATTAGTAGGTTCTTCTAACGTTATAGAACATATGACCTATCCTCTATATTAGGGAACAATAAAGCCTATAGATTATTGAGAACATTATAATTATAAATATTAAAAATACAACTGGTTTTTAGGGTTATTTTAAAAAACAGGTTTGCTAGAATGTGTTTGCTAGAAGCCTCTGCTTTTTGATAGACCTAGGAGACACAAACATCCACATCATTCCTCTCCAGCCCTGTGGGATAAAATCCATCTTTTTACAGGAACAAGAAACAGAATTGTTGCCGCAAATGTCATCTGCATAGCCATTTCTTCATTTCCCATTTTCTTCCCTTTGGGCCATGATCTTCAGCAGTGGTGAAGGATCCACCTGCATTACATGGTGCTTTGTCTCCCTATCTAGAGCCTCATAGAGATACTGGTGGGAATCCTGTTGTTGATTTCCTCATGCATAACTTAGATAGCATACCTTACTGCAATAAATTGCAACTAAGTGTTGAAGTGCAAGGCACATTTTGAGTCATGTACCCGACTGTGCAACAGAAATATGCCTAGGAATGTGACTGGTGCTTCATTAATGCTCTACAGTATGTCATCTGCATCTCTCTCTCTCTCGCTCGCTCTCTCTTTTTTTTTTTTTTGCTGAGGTAGCATGAGTCAGTTCTTTTACCACTGTTGTTTTAGTAAAAGCCAGTGAAATCCCTTAGTTTTTTCCTTACACCAGTTTGCTGTACTTGTCCACCAAATTATAATAATCAAATCTCAATGTAAAATCTTCCCAGAGACTATCATAAGACAGAAACATTTCTCACTGCTGAGGCAGTTGATGATTGGAGGCAAGGCACTGCCGCACAGCTGGGAGTTCTCCTCTCCTCTCCCAAGTTAGTGTCAGTTCATCAGATGCTCCCTCTCTCCCCTCCAAAGATGAGCAATCAGTGATGAAGTGGATCTGATGGGCAGCTTCATAGATCCACTTGAGTGCTGTCTCCTAGCAAACAGCTGAGGATTGGAGCAGAATGGGAGAAAAGCAGATAGAAATCTGAGATGGACTTTCATTCTCTTTGTGTGGAACTGAAACCAAAATGTTGAAAACAAAAACTGGGAGTTTGCTCTCCTGAGAAGTCAAAGAGTAGGAAAGAAGTAAGACTAGGTAAAAGCCAGAATAGAATGAAATAGAATGGGGTTGAATGCAGACTTCTTAATTAAAAAATGATGCCAAAAAGAGTGGGATGCAATGGACAAACATCAGAACAATATTTTAGACCTCAAACACACACACACAAGAATACTCTGATTAACATATGGATTTTCTGACTGGAACGGGTACTGGAAAGTTGTTCCTGGGGGCATTTTCTGGCTAGCCGCATCAGTCCCCTCTAGTAAGATGGGACAGGTGAATTTTGTTAGGCTGCCCTAGTCAGAAATCACAGTTCTGAGCTGGTTTTCACAATATCTGTTTTCTTCCCAGAACAGATACTGGAATGTTGTTCCTGAGGAAGATTTGTGGCTTGTTGCATCTGTGTCATGTAGTTGCACATGTCTTCTGAATTTGGCTCCATCATCCTTCTCAAAAGTTGCTGTTCTGGCCACTGTGTTCCATTCTGGTGTGATTTGTGGCAATTAAAGGTTAATGAAAGAGTTATATGGGAGGGGGGAGTTTGAGGTCTAAAATATTGTTTTGATGTTTGTCCATTGAATCCCACTATTTCTGGCATCAATTTTTATTAAGAAGGCCACATTCTGCTCTTTCTGTTTCATTCTGTTCATATTACCTAGTCCTGAAACAATTTTTTTGTTCCTGTTTCTTTCACTTAACAAAGGTTATGTTTTAAAAAATAAATTAAACAACCTCTCACAAACCTTTCAGTTTTGCAGTTTATATGTTTTAAGAAAGCCATAACTAAACCATGATTTGCTAACATGAAACGTTATACTCCTTCATTGAGTAACCGGCTGTAAACCTTGTTTTTAATCCCACTGATGCTGTTTAGCCTTGAAAACAGAGTAAGTAGAACTAGAAAAACAATCTGGTAGGTCATTTCAACATTTTTCTCCTTGTCACACTTTTTACATTGCAGAATTATGGGATTATTGGAATTGAGATGAATTTGAAATCATTTTGATCCCTAAATCATACTGCCCTCATTTGTCACGTTGCATTACAAAAAGCTTTCTGTTTCTTTCCTTGTTTCTGGAGACCTCACCACCTGCTGAGGTAACTGGTTCCATTGTAGTACTGCCCTAACCATTAGTAAGTTTTTCCCAATATTCAACCAAAATTTGCCTCTCTATAACTTTAGCTGATTTTTACATGTCCGGCATTTTGGGATGGTTGAGAACAGATCCTGCCCTTCTTCTGCATGACTACCTTTCAAGTATTTGAAGAGTGCTATCATGTCTCCCATCAGTCTTCTTTTCTCAAGGCTAAACATGTTCTTTCAGTCTTTTGGTTCTTCCAGTCTTTCCTCATAGGAACTGATTTCCAGTCCCTTGATCACCCTTGCTATCCTCCTCTGAACTTCTTCCAGTTTGTCAGCATCTTTTTAGTGAGGTGTCCAGATTTGGACACAATACTCAAACATGAGGCCTAACCAGTGCCAAATAGAGCAGAACTAGTACTTCATGAGGTATGAATATATTTCCATTAATGCAGCTTAAAATAGCATTTGCCTTTTCTGCAGCTTATGATCTACAACAATTCCAAGATCTTTCTCGCTTGTAGTGTTACTAAGCCATGTACCCCCATCTTGCAACTGTTGTTCTTCAGACTGCCTTTGAAAACTGAAGTTTCATTTACTTCATTACCTGTTAATTGTAATTGATAGACCTAATGTCCTCCCATAAATTTGCCTAATCCCCATTTAAAACTCTTTGAATGCCTATAACCTATAGAAATGCAGGAGCAGATGATACCTTTAATCAGCCATTAAGAATAATAATAATTTTTAAAAACCCCAAAATAACAAATAAAGAGCTTTCGATGACACTTCTTCTTCCAGGCTAGGCATGAAGTTCTTGTGGGCAGTTCCAAACTTATGTGCTGTTTTTAATGTCCCAAATTCACATGGCTGATGGTGTAGAGACCAGGTTAGCTTCTTAGATGGAAGCAGCTGCTGTATGCATGTTGGTCTTAAGCTCTTCTTCAGTTAGCAATTTGGAATGTATGGCCCATCTCTTTAAACAGAGAACAGTCACAGGCAATCTGGGGTGGGTGGGGCTGGCTCCTTCTCTCTTTCTGACTTTTGGAAACTCAAAGAGTTTGCCTTTAGCTGGGGCAGGGAAGGCTGCCCAGCTAGCATGGCCTGCCCCTAACAGAATTGGGATTAGGAATTTAGTTAAACCACCAGGAACAGTCAATTTAAGACAAATTAAAGACAAATAAATAGTTTTACCTGGTGGATGCTCTCCTTAGCATGCAGTACTGCTTGTTTGATGTCAAGAGTCCATGATGTCTGAGGACTCACGTTATGTATAACCTATAAGTTTTATATATAGCCTATAACCACATCTGTCAGTTAATTAAGAATTCTAGTGGCTCATACATTTGAATGCTTCCCATTAACAAACATTCCTGATTGCAGAGATCATGCAAAAGGTTAGGCTGAAAACTGCAGCCCTGACCAAAAATAGAATAAAACACATTGAATGAAGAATGCTTAATCATCAGGTCATATTCAGAAATAAGATTTCAGTAAACTTGGAATTCCAGGTTCTATGAAGACATTTTTATGTGTAGAATTCTGCCAGCTTCCTAAACCATATTTCACTCCCAGCAGCTGCATGTGGGGAGGTATCCTGGCAATTCTAGAGTACATTGCCTGGTTGCAGCAGGAGACACATGGATAATTTGGAACTCTATGATGATACAAAATCTGGAGCAATTCCAGAAAAAAGTAATAAAATCCTTGTTTTCACAGTGTCTTTATTAGGCCACCTCAGAGATCACATCACACCATGCAAGCTTTCAAGTTCTTACAGGCAACTCTTCATCAGATGTTAAACAAAAAGAAAAAAAGTTGGAGGAAGGGAAAGAATGCCTGTGGTTTAGCTATTTAAGCGATGTAGTCTCCATCTGGTTCAGTCTTAAAATGGAAAGTGGGAGGACATTCAAATACAGACATTCAAATTAAACTCTACCGTCTCCAGTCCTGGTAGAAGCTAATTTGAATGTCTGTAGCTTCCTTTCGCTTTTTATCTTAAGACTGTAGGCAGATGCACCCGACATCAGTCCCTTCTTTTTTTATTTGCTTTGTTTAATATCCTGTTTGATGAAAAGTTCTGGAGAACTGAAAAGCTTATCAAAGACTCTGTGATCTTTGAATTACACTAAGAAAGGAAATATGCCAACATGGAATTTAGCATTCTCTTTTAAAAACTTTTATTTTGCCCATTACAGGTACCTTCACCTTTTCTGTACCTGGAAAGTGTCTTGCAGCATCCAGCACAGCTAGATGATACCATTAACTCAACAGTGGATTGAAAAGAAATATGTCATTTTCATATCTCAGCGATCTCTGTGGCTTCCCTAAACTCCATAAAAAATATCTATTTAGTAAGATTTAGAAGGAGAGTATTTAATAGGACTTTCTAAGTCAGGTTAAAAGGAAATCAACCATGAAATTTAGTGAGCCTGAACAGAGAATTTATCATGAACAGATTGGGGAGGGGGGAGTCAGGTTCTGAATTTGTTGGATCATTGATATTGTACACTGAGGTTTTAACTCATACAATTCCAGAGGTTTTTAATGAAAATAACTTTGATTATAACATACAGATCAGTTCTCTATGTGATACAGCAAGGGCGATAGTGCTACATAATCCACTAACTTTTAGCTGCCCATATACTGGACTGGAAATTGGTGTACCTTAGACACAGGAGCTTCATATTCGTATCTCAGGTGATACGAATACGAAGTCTGGCACAAAAGGTACCACAGTGGTCCATTCCTGGCCCCCAGAACCTGCCCGGTCCACTCACTGGGCTCCTCACAGCAGCTGAGGAGGGAGACTTGTCATCCCACCCCCTCGCCAGATTGGTCAGCAGCGCAGGGAGTCGGGGAAGCCCCGGCTGAGATACTTCCACGATTGGCGTGGTGCAAAGGATGATGGCTGCGCACGCCGCACCACAAGCAGTAAGTGGATGCCTGGTTCACTGGGAGGAGCATCCAATCAGACTGGCCACTTAGTGGTGAGCTTAGTATTTGTCTACCCAGGGTGATGAATACAAAGCTCTCATCTCTAATGGTAACCAAGGCAGACTTCCCATGGCAGATTTGGCTCAGGAAAAGATGAAAGCAGCCAGAAGGCTAC
The DNA here is from genome assembly GCA_037013535.1 of Intellagama lesueurii. NCBI lineage: Eukaryota > Metazoa > Chordata > Lepidosauria > Squamata > Agamidae > Intellagama > Intellagama lesueurii. The sequence goes on along the minus strand of JBAJHW010000003.1, from coordinate 57,014,513 downwards.
TTACGAACCTTTAGCTTGGATGAAATTTAGGGAGGCTGCAAGCTGGCTCCTGCCTTCTGCCAAACATATTGCTCAACTCAGTAACAGCTTAAAATGCTGTGGCCATCTCCCTTCTTATTTCCAGGTCCAGCTGTAGTCTGTTCCCCAAAGCTTCCCATAAATGATTGGGTACAATCATTCCACAAAGCCCATCCTCTACTGTTTTGGTGCAATAGTAACTTATATTTCCGATAACTAAGAATTTTAAACAGCTATACTTGCCGGGACACTGTTGATTAACAAGAAGAGAGTTCCTCTTATTTTAAAAATCCTTATTCCCTGGTATTAAAACAGCCCCCTAATCTTCCTTCTACATAATAAATGTAAAAGTATGATTGTTTCCATAGCTACTGTGATTATGGAAAGGGTAGGTTGCTCCTTCCATGATACTCTACCTGTGCCCCATCCTTAAATAGCCTGAAGATGAAAGTGGATAGTGACTTTTGTGAAATCTCCATGTTTTTGCAGTGCAAGAGAGACAACCAGCACAGGAAGATTGCTTGCATGTTTGGTGAATTTCCAAGTGTGACAGGTGGGCTGCCTTTCATTTTCACCCTCAGGCACTGATTGTACCTGCTAAGCAGGCGTGAAGACCAAAGAGTACAGCAGCAAGTTCTCATAATGTATAGAAACTGTGTTTGTTTTTTGTTTTTAATTTTTTGGAGTTGCAGAGGAAATGTTTTATAAGGTCTAGGGACTCTTCCATGGAGACTTGCATTCAGAAGCGCTACAGTGTGTATGACACTCACATTCAGCTATTTGAATTGGGGCCACGACCTTTGTGTAATATGGATGGGATGGGCAGAACATTAATCTCCATGGTCAGTAAAAGAGATATAGCAGGAACAACCTACAACTCACTCCTGAAATGACCCATCAAAGTCACATATAATAAGCTGCTTGAAGACTGTGACCCAAGTCATTTTCTGAAAACACCTGGTCAACATACAAAACTTAAGTGGAACTCAATGACTTTGTGCAACTGAGTGACTCATACATTCAGCTCAACTTTCAGATTGTTTAACACGGAACAACCTCTTAAGTTTAGGGTGTTCTTTTTCCAGATGGCTTAGTCTATTTCTTGAATCTTATATAAACTCTGATAATTCACAAAACTTCAGTTTGCATCCTTAGAGACTATTAACTAAGACTAAAGTATGTTGTGCATTAGCATCTGATATATAAATAAGGATAATGATGTGTGCATTTTGTTGAAGATTTAATTAAGTTACAATATGGAAGAAACTGTGCATATGAAATATTTTCCATGTATCATTAAAAATAAACTATTAAGCAAGTCCTTTTCTGAACAAATTAGATTAGTGTCCTTGACTGTAACAGCACCAAATCAGTGCTAAGCTATTTTGAAACTTAAAAAGAGCAGACACAGGATAAAGTGTGATCTAATAAAATTATACAGAATAAACAGTGTCTAAACTATTTGCACATAAAGAGAAGCACCCCATTTTGCCAGTCTCCTCTATCTTAAATACACAATTTCAATTTATATTTTAATTATTTCCTATTTTGAAATTTGGCAAGGCAAACTATAATCTGTAATAAAAAGACTAGATAAATTTGTGTTGAATTATTCCTGTGCCCTGATTCAAAATAGGAAGACTACATTAGTACACCTTTCATGTTCTCTGCTTGCAGTAGCATAAAGGTACCCCCAGTTTTCCACATAAAACCATTTCAAGAAGTTTGAAGAAACATCAAATGCATGTTATATATTTTTTTCAGAGTTTATACAAATAAATACCTGGTAACCAAATGTTTGTACGCATGCAGACTTGTCACAATGAATATAGCAACCTGTAAAATGTACTCACAGTTCTTTGGTGCCCTTCCCCAAAAGGTACACTGCTTAACTCATGAGTAAAACATAAGGCCTTCAACCCTTCTTCTGAATGAAAATAAAAGCTGTAAGTATGGAAGGCAAGAAGCTACTCTTTAAAAGCAACTTCCCTCAGGGAACCTATTGTCCTTAATGTAGCATCTGTGAATCATGTCATACCCTGCACGTTAAAAGCCCATAAAGGAGAATGTCCATTTTACATCCTGTATATAGATTGCTATGAACTTTGTGCAGTTCTTCTTTTTGGTACTGTGGAATTCTGGCGTCTTCACTTCCACAATGGGCCTGCAGCCACGTTATTTACAATAAGGTTAAGGTTCTATGGCTTCCTTTTTTTTCCTTTTTTTTTTTGCATGGAATTCTCTGGACAGTCAAACAAAACATTATAATCCCTGCTGGTGATGGAGATGAACATTCAGTCCAGCTCACACTGGATTTTTTCAGTTCCTTGTGGAGACAAAAAGCACAAGGGGGGAGGGGAGGGAACTAGACATCTGAAACAAAGAGTAACATGAGTTAGAAGAGCTGATAGGGTGTAATGAATAGAGCACCAGGCTAGGACTTAGGAGACCAGGGTTTCCATTCAGGTGTGGAAACTCCCTGGAGGTTAGCCAGGCACATCCCAAGTACCTTAGAAACCCTATCAGAATCATCATTATTTGGAAGCAGCTTGATGAGACATAAAAACAGCAACTAGGAGTACACAGATTTAATTCTGAGCTATAAAATCCATGCTTGGAAAGTCCTTCTTGCTTTGAATAGTATCATGATAACTTCTACACATATAATGCACAATAAGATGAAGTTCTGCATATGCTACATAATCAACACTTTTAATTATTGGGAAAATAAACCTGAAACAGCAAAGAGCTTGATGGAAGAAGAGAAACTGAAAGTTTGTTTGGCTGAAAGTCAACTTGGGTGCTTCCTCCTATGGAGCACCAAGAAGATCATTATAACCCAGGCTCAAACTATTTGTGAGCTAATCAGAGATACTTTGCTTCAAAGGGCTGGAGTTAGTGCTGTGCTAAAAATTTATCCCAAGATGTTTTCAACCATTCTCAATCAATTTGAGAGAGAATAAATTTCCCTTGAAAGAAACTTTCTTTGGCCTGAGCACCCATAGCTACGAAGCACTTCAGGAACATCTCAGGTTTGGAGTTTGCAAGATTTTAAAAGAAAAGGAACTGACTATACCTGTAGAGTCAAAGGCAGTGCTGGTGGTCCCTGGTTGTTATGTCTGTACAGTATATCACAGAAGTGAGTACACCCCCTCACATTTCATAAATATTTTAGTACAGTGGTGCCTCGATTTACGAACTTAATTGGTTCCGGAACTCCGGTCGTAACTCGAAATGGTCATAAGTCGAAGCACCATTTCCCATAGGAATGCATTGAAATGCAATTAATCTGTTTCAGTTGAAGAAGAAAAAATCACCCCCCAAAAAATAATCACTGCAAGACCCATCAGAAACGCGATTAATCCCTTCCGGCCAAAGGGGGGGGGGGGAGAAAAGCAAGCGAAGCGTGCAAGACCCATCGGAAATGCAAAAAAAGCAAAGCAAAAAGCAAGCAGATCGTGCAAGACCCATCGGAAATGCAAAGAAAGCAAAGCAAAAAGCAAGCAGATCATGCAAGACCCATCGGAAATGGGGGGAAAAAAAACCCCAAAAGCAACCAAACCCCACAAGACCAATCGGAAATGGGGAAAAAAATACCAAAAAGCAAACAACCCCCCGAAGACCCATCACAGCACAGAAACATAAACCCACCACCCAGCCCAAAACCACACTGCAAAACACACCCAGAACAGTTTTTAGAAAGCAGAAAGTAGCACCTTACCTTACCAGGCAGTCCAAAGTCTCCTCCGATCACACTCACTCTAACCATTGGGGTGAAAGAACTACAAAGAAGCAGCCTCTTCGCCTACCAATGGTTAGCAATTTGAATTTCCTGCCTTTTCCCCCTGCCTTTTTGTGTTTGTAACTGGAAGCTCCGGCCACAAGTTGAAGCAAAATTTTGCAGCCGGAGCTGGTCGTAACTCAAAATGGTCGTAAGTCGGGACGTTCGTAAATCGAGGCACCACTGTATATCTTTTCATGTGACAACACACTTGCAGAGTGGGGGCGGCATACAAGTCAAATAAATAAATAAATAAACACTGAAGGAATGGAACTTGGCTACAATGTAAAGCAGTGAGTATACAGCTTGTATAACAGTGTAAATGTGCTGTCCCCTAAAAATAATGCAACACACAGCCATTAATGTCTAAACCGCTGGCAACAAAAGTGAGTACACCCCTAAGCAACAATGTCCAAATTGGGCCCAAGTAGCCATTTTCCCTCCCTGGTATCATGAGACCCGTTAGTGTCACAAGTGTCAGGTGTGAAGGGGGAGCAGGTGTTATCGCTCTCACTCTCTCAGACTGGTCACTGGAAGTTCCACATGGCACCTCATGGTAATGAACTATCTAAGGATCTGAAAAAATGAATTGTTGCTCTACATAAAGATGGCCTAGGCTATAAGAAGATTGCCAAAACCCTGAAACTGAGCTGCAGCATGGTGGCCAAGACCATACAGCGATTTAACAGGACAGGTTCCACTCAGAACAGGCCTCGCCATGGTCGACCAAAGAAGTTGAGTGCCCATGCTCAGTGTCATATCCAGAGGTTGGCTTTGGGAAATAGATGTATGAGTGCTGCCAGCATTGCTGCAGAGGTTGAAGGGGTGGGGGGGTCAGCCTGTCAGTGCTCAGACCATACGCCGCACACTGCATCAAATTGGTCTCCAGGGCTGTCGTCCCCAGAGGGAAGCCTCTTCTAAAGATGATGCACAACAAAGCCCGCATACGGTTTGCTGCAGACAAGCAGACTAAGGACATGGATTTCTGGAACCACATCCTGTGGTCCAGTGAGACCAAGATAAACTTATTTGGTTCAGATGGTGTCAAGTGTGTGTGGCGCAACCAGGTGAGGAGTACAAAGACAAGTGCGTCGTGCCTACAGTCAAGCATGGTGGGGGGAGTGTCATGGTCTGGGGGTTGCATGAGTGCTGCCGACACTGGGGAGCTCCAGTTCATTGAGGGAACCATGAATGCCAACATGTACTGTGACATATTGAAGCAGAGCATGATCCCCTCCCTTCGGAAACTGGGCCTCACTTTTGTTGCCAGCAGTTTAGACATTAATGGCTGTGTGTTGTGTTATTTTGAGAGGACAGCACATTTATACTGTTATTCAAGCTGTATACTCACTGCTTTACATTGTAGCCAAGTGTCATTTCTTCAGTGTTGTCACATGAAAAGATATACTAAAATAATTATGAAATGTGAGGGGGTGTACTCACTTCTGTGATATACTGTATTTATTTATTTTAAAACAGGCTCTCGAGGCATGGTCCCTTCGCCAAGGATATGTTGCACTATACTGTAAATCTACTATTAGAGTCTATTTCCACCTGCTGCTGGTGAAGTCATTTTAATTTTAATTTTTTGAAAGAACATAAGAAGGGAGGGAAAGGAGAATATAGGGTGACCTGGTTGCACTTGAGTTCAAAGCTGGGTGACTGTGAAGAGAAGCACTTGTACATCCTGGCACCTGAAAACATAACCCATTCAGTGTCCATTTTACAAGTGACCTCTGTTTGTATTGTTGTATGTAATCTGATGACATGGCATATATTTTATTTGTAGATATAATAGAGCTTATTAAGCATGGATTTCAGGGTCACTGCATTTGTCACCCTTTATAGCTAATATAGGTTGATCTTCAGAGCTGTATTTAGGAGCTCTTAATAGCTGAATAAGAAGGGTTCAGAAATATTCCTATGACCTTAACATTTATGTATCCCACCTTGTGAAAGGCTTCATATTGTACAGAAAGTCCCCTTATAAATAGCTTAATAGAATATTCATTAGTGGCTGAAATCCTGTTGCTTAGCATAATAGGTTGTACTAGAGTGGGGCCATTAAATCAATAGGGATTTAGAGAGTAAAGTTTTCTATAAATTCTATTGGTTCAAATAGGCCTAATTGGACTAACTCCCTAAAGGAAGCCATAGGTTTGAGTTTAGAAGAGCAAAGCAGGGTGGTTGAGGACAGGACAGTTTGGAGATTGCTCATTCACAGGGTTGCAGTAAGTCAGAGATGACTTGATAGCACATAGCAACAACAGTTGTGACTTACATCAGTGTAGATTTTCAACAGTAGTTTTTGATGTGGAGTGTAGGCAAAGTGTTCCACTGTACTTCTTTACAATTTTGGGCTAAAACTAGACATATTTTATTTAAATATTTAATTCATCTTTGCAAATTGAAACATTTTCAACACTTTTGGGGGGAAGAGATATGCACTAACACCAAAATTTGGATTTGGGATTCAGAATAATAGCCATTTGGATTAAAAATGTGGACTTTTAAAATTTCAAGGTATCTGCAACTCTATTACCATTAATATGAATAATATATAGTCATTATTTTCTGTTTTTTAAAAAAAAACAACCACGAACAGGCAAAACATTTTTAAAGGATTTCCCTGTGTCCTCTGACACCTTACCAATGGTTGTGTCATACAAAAAGTTTGCACACCAACAGCCAATAGTGCCTTGGTATTAGGAAATGACTGCAATGGGCATACTGACTGAACACTGAACAGTGGGGATGCCAGCAGGAAATGCCAGCAGCATTGCAGAAGCAGAGAACAGGTTGCATTTGGGAGTGGGCAAATACTTTGGGCAGCACTGTCAGGCTGAATGGAGCAGCAGATCGCCTGTGGTGGGTGGGAACGGTGCCAGCAGCATGGGGCATAGAACAGCTAAGTGAGTGAGCACAATCTTCAAGTAGAAGTTGGAAGGATGAAAGAAGTAGAAGGAGGGTGCAGCAGACTGAAGGATGGCTTACCTAGTGCTGCGAGCAGAATGTGTCTTTCTCATTTACTTGAAGGGGACTTCAGAGAAGCCCAGCAAAGGTAGGTTGACATTAAGGAAAACAAGTATTTCTACAGATCCGGGTTCCAGGTGTGAACAGTGTATGCTGACCATGTCCTTTGCCTAAGAGAACACTCTTTCACTGGGCACCCTAGCTGGTGGGGCAAGACAGCAATCCCACTGCCATTTGCCCACCCAAGCCCGGAATGAAGACGCGAGTCAATAGTATTGGTATTAAAATACGGGCCACACTTTATTTTCAAGATTTCAAATTAATCATCAATTGTCTCAAGGAAAGGGGCCTGCAGTAGTGCGGAAATGGTAACAGGTAGGGATAACCAATACCCCTTGCTTGTCAATTGGGTGAGTCCCTGGCCCCGGATTCCCGCTGTCTGACAGACAGCAAGAACCCGGCCTGCCACTAATAAACACCCCCAGACCCCAAGCCATCTTTATTTGATGACTGGTGGTCCGGAAGTGGCCCAGAGCATCCTTCCCGAACCGGCCCTGTAATCGCACGATCCGCAGAGCCGGGAGGTCGGATGCGCTGTTGGCTTACCTGAATTACACATGGGACACACCGAAACACCTGTTTTTCCGCACTACCCGCCACTGCATCGGGACTAGCTTAGCTAAGTCTCATGCCCGCCACAGAGCCTACCGAGCTCGGTAAGCAGGCCCCTTCTAATATCATCCAAAAAGATGACCAAGCCAGCATCGGATAAATGAACGCCATCGACGCGAAAAAGAGTAGGATTGCTCAGCAGAATTCTGTGGTGACTCACCACAGAGCCAAAGCCATTACTGCAGATATATCGACACACTTCGCGATTAACACGGCGCCGAGCCATGTTAACATTACGTACGTGTCGTGCGCCAAGCCACTCCAGACGTGGAATTATCGTGGACCACATGATCCGCATAGCTGGAAACCTGGCATGTAGCCATCCGATATCCCGCAAAATGTCCAAGATCAAGGCCTTGCCAGGAACCAAAGGCAAATCATTGCCGCCCAAATGAAGAAGAAGAATGTCCGGTGGGGACTGATGAAAGGCTATCAGCCGTCCCAACTGGGCCCAAAGCAAGCCGCGCTTACTGCGCCAAGAAACAAGAGCATGGGCACCAAGCCCCAAGTTAGTCCCCAAGTAGGACTCGGCAGCGCAACGTTCTGCCCAATATACAAAGCTATGGCCGGCGATCATCACGTGCCTCCGACCGTTGTTCCCGGCTGCACCTGAAATGACAAAAACCACTACCTACACATTAGGTAACGTCCTGATATAACGCTTGTAGCTAGAAGAGGACCATCGACCCAATTGCTTAATTTGTTCAGTCGTATATCCAAGAGCGGCTGCAGTCGATGCTGCACCTATTCTGAAAGAATGAGTGCCAAATCGAAGGCCAGATACGCCTACCCTATGCAAGGCTATGTCTGTAAGTTTCCAAAATTGGAACCTGGTCAATGGTAACCCACCTGCATGCTGTAAAAAATATCCTGGTTCTTGGCCTCTACATGCCAGGTAGGCCTGTGTAGTGTCAACAGGACAAATTGTCTTAAGACTGCATTGGCTTAAAACCAGTAACTTCCCCTTGCCTTTCTGATCCGCTTTCGATCTTCTGATTACAATTTTTAATTCGTTATCCTGTATGAAAACATCACTCATCTGTAATGCATATCGCGAAGTGTCCGCCTTTCCCTTTGCTACTAGCTCACTGACCCGAAGGGCCCCAAAAAATGCTATCAATGCGGCTGACTTAAATAAGGCCACCTCATAGCGGTCAGTGCACAGCGTGTCCCAGAGGGCGCAAATCTGTTCAAGCAGGCGAGGAGAAATAGGTGTCCTAGAATCAGACACCCTACCCCGTTCCTTAGACCATCCTTCTACCATTTTCTTTATCCTATAGTCGGTCGTAAAGTTTCTATGGCCATTAAGCCTAGCATAAAATGCTAAAGCTGACAATTTTCCCTGAATAGTACCCGGTGCCAGCCCCTTTCTGTATAAGGAGACCATGAATTGTTGCAAGTGTTCAACTGGGGCCGGCCATAAGTGTTCCAGGGCTGAAGAAGCCCTGAACTCTTGGAACTCGCTAATTATGGTCATGTAACTTTTTCTGGTTCGAGGAGCCAAAGCCATACCTATAGCTCGTGATGCTTCCTCACGCCAATCTGCCAGACCTCGGGCGGAAGAACTTCTGGCAGCTCGCTGGCATCTGGAGCTAGCTCCCTGAACCGTTTGATCTGTTGGCGTGAAAGAGCATCAGCTATCGTATTGTCAGCTCCCGGGACGTGACGGGCATGCACCAAAACGTTAAATCGTAATGCCCGGAGTACAAAGGCCCTAACTAAATTCATAACCCTATCAGAATGAGAAGATAGCTCGTTTATGATGCAAACCACAGCCTGGTTGTCGCACCAAAAGCGAACGACTGAATTGGCCCATTCTTTGGCCCAAAGCCAAAGAGCGCCAACAATTGGGAAAAACTCTAGGAAGGTTAAGTCCCTCGTAATCCCTAGCGTATGCCATTCCTCAGGCCAGGTGTCGGCACACCATCTACCTCTGAAGTAGATTCCAAATCCTAGTGACCCAGCTGCGTCAGTATGTACCTGGAACTCAGTTTTTAAGCATATCTCGGCTCTCCAAAAGGAAACCCCATTAAAGTCATCCGGGAATCGCTGCCACACGAGCAGGTCTTCCCTCATACCCCTAGTTACCCTGGTCCTATGCCTAGGGGACTTCAGTCCCTTCATCGCAGAGCACAGGCGCCGAACAAAAGCCCGGCCCGGAGCCACTACTCTGCATGCAAAATTCAGATGTCCTACCAGCTCCTGCAGTTCACGGAGAGTCACTTTTTTCTTACCTAAAAATTCCCTAACTCTAGTCTTGAGATCATCCAATTTCCTCTGTGGTAGCCTAGACGTTTGCTGCAGTGTATCTAACTCAATGCCTAGGAAAGTTAAAGACGTGGCCGGGCCTTCCGTCTTTTCCTCAGCCAATGGCAAACCAAGTTCACTTGCTAAAGACTGAAATTCTCCTAACATCCATGCACATTTCCCCGAATTATGCGCTCCGCATATCAGAAAATCATCCAAATAATGGGCCGTTGCCTTAGAACGAACCCTTTGTCTGAATTTCCACTCAATGAATGTGCTAAATTTCTCAAATGCCGCGCAGGAAATAGAGCATCCCATGGGCAAGGCCCTATCGATATAAAACAATCCTTGGAATTGAAAGCCCAAAAGATTGAAGTCGAGTGGGTGCACGGGCAAAATACGAAATGCTGATTTCACATCACATTTCGCCAATTCTGCCCCCACTCCGCAGGCCCTAACCATGCTCACGGCCTGGTCAAAGGATGTATATCTGACTGTACACAATTCGGCAGGTATGGCATCGTTAACCGATGCCCCTTCCGGAAAAGACAAATGATGGATGAGTCGAAACTCCCCCTGTGCCTTTTTGGGCACTATACCCAATGGAGAAACTCGCAAGTTCTCCAAAGGAAGACGAGGAAAGGGACCAAGAACTCTGCCTGCCTTAACTTCCTTATTGATTTTATCCAAAACAATGTCTTCCATATTCCTGACCGACTTCAGGTTCTGTGCGATAAAAGCCGTCCGTTCACCTAAAGCAGGGATACGAAAACCATCGCGAAAACCCTGAAGTAAATATTGTGCCTCATCCTTCCTGTAATAATCCTGCAACCAAGCCTGCAAAACTTTGATTTTAATTGGTGTGGGTCCCCTTACCAGCTGTGTTACTGCCACCTCCTGGCTTCTTTCCAGGTCCATTGCCTTTGTTTTGGCGTTGGTTCCCCCCTTTAAAACAGGTAGCCTTGGGGTGTTTTCCCCCGCAGTTAAGGCATTCGTGGCTAAACTTACATGGGTTCCTTGAACAGGAACCCTTGAAATTAAAGTCAAAGCAAGGCAGGTGGGGTTGAACCACCTGCCCCGCGCCAGGGCGGGGGTTAGCCATTGCCGCCAGCTTCCTGTTCAAATGGCCGCTATCGAATCTGTCCCCCGTGTTGGGCCTAGCCGGAGTCATGTGTTGTAGCCATAAACCAGGGTGAGGTTCATCCCAACGCAGGTTGGGCTGAATAGCGCTCCGCATCCTAAAGGCCTGCTCATACAAAAGCCACGCCTGCCCTGCAAAATCAGTATACGCTCGGTATATGATGTCAAAGTACTGTAAGAGTGAACGTACACGCCAGGGCTGGGTCTGTGCAAGTACCCCAGCATAAATGACGAAACCAGGGACCCAATTGGCCCAAGTCCGATCAGGTTTTTTGCGTCTATGTTTTTCTTTCTCTTTTTCATCGTCCTTGTCAATGTCCTTGATATCCGTGTCCCGGTTCAAGAGGTCGAAAAAATCTAAATATTCTCCTTTCCAGATCTTCTCTTTAGTAGCGGGGGTCAGATGATCCCCCAGCGGAGTAGAATAATCCGCGTACGGCATAGCTGCATAGGGCACCGTGTTGTACCCAGTATTAGGCACAGACGGTAGCTGAGAAGATCCTACGCTAGTGCCTGCACTAGGAGCCCCGGTTGTAGGCATAGCCGGATAAGGCCCACCCCAGCCCCATGGCGAAACATTGGTAGGATACCAAGGTAGGCCAAATCCCCCTGCAGGAACAGCAGGGTATGGTGTGCCCGCTGTGTATTGTACAGGAGGCCCACCGGCCCAAGGCCAAGATGTAGTGGGAGGGTGTGATGTGTGAAACAAAGAAGACTCACCGCCAGACACAACAGAAGGCTGAGATACATTGCTACCACCAACCGAGCTTGGCCCGGCTTCCTCTGAAATTTCACGTTCATCCCGAACTGCCGCCGCTGCCTCCATTGTTTCCGAGGTATCCGGACGAGTGTTTTCAAGCTGGACCGGAACTGTGCTGGGCGCAGCTAAGGCCCCTGTATTGGTTTGTTCCACTCGAACCGCAACCTGGGTAGACTCCAAAGCATTAAATCGGGTCAATAAATCCTGTGCCAAAGCCTTCAATTTCGTCTTTTTCCGCCCCTTAGTCTCCCTACCAGAACGGCGCACGGACACATCCTCTTGTTGAGGTGCCGGAGATGCTGACCTTTGTGCTTCAAAAGCACACATTTTCTCTTGCAGTACCTGCCATATTGGCCATGATTCCTCATCAGAAGAAGAACTTTCAGGAGAAAGTTGTGGCGCTGGCCGTCTTTTCGCTGGTGCCTTGCCTTTGTCATTACCGCGCCCTTTACGCGCGGCCATGCCTAACCTGTAGTGGCACGGAACTACCCAGAAAGCTTATCAAACCTAGCACACACTCTCTCTCCTTTTTTTTTTTATTTATTTTTTTTTTTTTTTATAATCTTAACAAGGCCAACCAATCCCAAAATTTAACAGCAGGTGGAGCTCAAGACAAGTAGTTGAGTCTAGAAAATCTGAACTGGCTCGCAATATGCTTTCCTCCTGCAACAGAACTGGATAACTGTAGAGGTAAGTACAAAAACTATCAGGACAAAATAACCTATCTATACCTAAAACCAACTACCAATTTATTATATGCACTATTATTAATCTTTATATATTTTAGTCTCACTATCAATTATTTATGTATATATAGAAAACCTTCTAACAGACCAACAGTTATCTAATAAACTAATCCAATATGAATAACCCAATCTGGAATGTGCAATCCTCCAATAATAAGAAATAACTAACTTAATTTATCAATTAGAATCTAAATTTGAACTAAAGTCTGCAAATAGCATGAATTATTTTTAAACGCTTAATGAACTGTTCAACTCCCAACTAACACCCCGAACCCCCTTAACAACCAATGGCTAACTAATAAACTAAACCCAAAGAGATAACCCACAAATATAGAAGGGGGTTAATCCCACCAGTAACAATAATTAAATGTTAGATATATCAATTAAACTGTAAGTAATAACCATACACCAAACTGCAAACAAGGAGAGAAGAACCAGGAATAGATGAAAAGAATAAGGGGAAGGCGGATTGCTGACTCAGTGCCTAAATCAACAAATGGCAGAAGGAAGAAAAAGCAGAGAGTGAAATACAGGAACCAAAGTGCGGTTGTAAAATAAAACGCCCAATGTAGCAAGGAAAAAATAAGGAACTATAGAGGAATTGAAAAACAAAACACCCCCAAAAAGAACGATCCAGCTATGACAACGTCCCACGTAATCAAGTAAATTGTTCTCCACGCAAACGGGGCTCCTAAAAATTACCAAAATAGCGATCACAAACCTACGTCTATTTGAGAAAGAATAGAAGGGATGTAAATGAAAATAAAAGTACTTGAATTCGCTGTGAGCCAGCAACCAGCGCCCCGCGCCCCTGCAGAACGGGCGAACGCCCGCCCGAACCCAGCAGTCCCCCTGCCCCTAAATAAAATTAAATTACACAAAGCAAGGAATCGTGCAGGAAAATCAAAGAAACAGACCCAGGGAAGGGGCAGAGCCACCTTCCCGAAATGAAACAACTTCGCGGATCCCAACACCGAAAGCAGAGTCTGCAGCGGAGCTTCCTTAGCCGGTGCCCGAAAAGGAAAGCGGGCGCACTGAGGGGAAGCGCTTCCTTAAATACCCGCGCTTCCCGCCCATTCTTTCATAAAAAACTTTTGAACACCCGCCTCGCGCCATCCGGTCTGGCGGGCAAAAAACCAGCGCGCCCATTCCAGGCCGTTTTTAACGGCCGTCAGGCGGCTGGAGCCATTGGGCAGACCTTCCTAAACAAACTCCTTCTCAGCCCAGTAAGAGAAGTGATTAATCTCTTTCAACTTTCAGGACTCCTGCATCTATACCTCCACCTCTGCCTCTCCTATGATCTTCTCCTGGGGTGGTGTCTGGAGGACAGGCCCCTGCCATGCTTGTCAAGAGAGTATCCCAGAAAGCTTGTCCTGTTATTGCAGGGGTGAGGGACTTGGCCTCTAGAATGCACTTACTGGTACTGCCATTTAGGGTGTTGTGAACATTGCTGGTTTCTTCCTGCACTGTGTGACTCCTCAGTGCTAGCTGGTCCTTCTTCACGAGCAGCTGCTGCATGTGAAAGAAAAAGCTGGCTGGCATTGTTGCTGTTTAATATTCATTGCCTACTGTTTAATTCAGAGGTCCAAGAGGGTTGCTAGAACATCTTCCACAAGGAGGCAAATCTGTAGTGGACCAGGTCCTTTAGCTTACTGGCCATGGTCACCACTTAATGCCAGGGGGGGAAACTGCTTTTCTTCCTTTTATGGGAAGGTAGAAAATCCACCTAGACTGTCCCCTCATCATGCCTCTCATTGTGTCAACCAAGCCCTGGAATACTACCCAACTCACGATGGCTGTCTCCCCACTAACAACCTTTGTTGCACTCAAAGCTTCAGAGGACATAGACCACTTGATCCATAATGTCCCGCTCTTCTCTGCCCAGAGGAACAGCCACACCAATGGAAGTCTCCACTGCCAAATCATGGAATGTCCTTGCTATCCAGCACTCTTTCAATCATTGTAAAATGTATCACCTGTGCCCTGGCCAACTGCTGCTGTATCAGTTGCCTGGCACCCCGATGTTAATCCGGCACCACCCTAAGGCTAAGAGTTGTTTTGGATGGCAATTGGTAATGGAGTGCCAGTTCTGTCACAAACCTATGGAAACCAGTGTTCTCCACCAGAGAGAATGGCTGGTCATCCAGAGCTATCAGCAACAAAAAATCCTTGCATTTTTACATTTTCAGAAGGCCTTTTCCTGCACCCCTTCAAGCTCCTTCAAGGTAGGCTTCTTCACATGTGGGTCTGGCATTTGCTGCCTCCTACCTCCTGTTGTTTGCCCATCTACCTCTCTGTTCCCTGGGTTGGTAGCTCAACTTCTGCCCTCTGATGATTCTTACCCTTCACAATAAGGAAACCACTAGCTTCCAGAGTACCCACTTCATTTGCCAGCAGCAGTGCTCTGTGCTGAGTCTTCATCCATTTCAGCACCAGACTTGAGTTCCAAAGTCCAAATGATGCTGGAGCATTTCAATTAAAGGCAAGCCTTCAAGGTTTGCTTGATACCATAAAACTGATTTGTGAAAGTATTTTTAGCCAACTGTAGCATATGCTTTAATGCAAAGAAGCTCTGCAAGTTTTATCACATTTGTGTAATAACATACTTAGAATTCTTATATACTTCTCTTTTTCCATGAATCATGATAAGTCCTGAATATGATTGTATTTATTTATTTATTTATTTATTTATTTATTTATTTATTTATTTATTTATTTATTTATTTATTTATTTATCCTTCCAAGGATTTTGCATGCTCCTGGCTAGAGATGGTGGCTCTGCGGGGTGCTGCAGCACAGGGTTTGGGAACCACTGCTATAAATCTATATTTCTTCAGTTACTCTGGCAAGCAAAATTGCATGACCGAGTGGCAGAGGCTATAGAATATTTCCAGCTTCTTTATTTGAACTTCCCAAAAACTGAGATCCTCAGAAACATGTCAGCCAACAAGATACATACTTATCTGCATTGAGAATAGAGAAAGACAAAACTGTGCTTTCATAGTTGCTTTCCCACAGCTGCTTATCTTTTACTTTCAAGGCTGCATTCTTTTCCTCCTCAGTGGCAGAGACTAAGCTCTGAAACTTCTTGCCAAGAGAGGCTACATTTGCCCCCTCCCTGCTCTCCTTCTGGTGGCAAATGAAGATCTTTTTATTTAAGCAAAACTTTGGCAATTAAGAGACTCCAATTATAGGAATCCATCTATGTATTGGTTTGTACTTTTTTGACATAAATTATTATTATTATTATTATTATTATTATTATTATTATTATTATTATTATTATTATTATTATTATTATTATTATTATTATTATTATTATTATTATTATTTTAATTAATTTTAAGGGGATCTAATTTTAATTGGATTTTAATCCTGTAATACAATTCTTTTCTATTTTAATGTTTATGATTTTATTGTGTTTTAGTCTTCTGTTGTTTTATACTGTTCTGTAAGCTTCCTTGGGTCCTGATTCTGGAACAATCTCAGCACGTATATGAAATAAATAAAATAAATGAATTCCCACATTTCAGAGTCAATGTGAGCTACACTTTGCAGGCCTAAACCTTTTACGTCTGCAAAAGCAAGAGCAAAGCACCTGATGACTTTGTTCACCCTCATGTAAGTAGAATTGCCCAAAAGGAAGAGTCAGGCAATTCTTGTTGGCCTTAACTTCCTTGTTTCATTGTTTTCTTCTAACTCTGATCTTCAAATATTGGCATTTCTCCAATGTGAACTCTCTTTTATCCATATAGTCTACCCACATGACCTGGAGTGCCCCCCAACTATTCTGCCATCCTTTTTCCTCATGAAAGGGTCACATGTTCTTGTGCTATTGTAATATGCTATCAAGGACCAGTGGGCTAGCTGTTCACATCTAAGCTGAGGGAAGGGAAGTGGCCTTAAGTGGTGTTAAATAGAGGTGTGCTCTTTTCTAGTTTTTTTGTCTGAAATTCCCATTTCCTGATAGTGAGAACCATTAAGTGGTGGAACAACTTGCCTCCCAAGGTTGTGGGTTCCCCATCGCTGGAAGTTTTCAAGAAAAGCCATCTGTCCGGGATGGTATGAGGTCTGGGATGGTATGTGGTCTCCTGCCTTGGGCGGGGGATTGGACTAGAAGACCTCCAAGGTCCCTTCCACCCCTATGATGATTCTATGATTCTATTCTATGATTCTCTGCTACATCTCCTAGAATTCTACCTTGGGAATTCATGTAGAATTCATGTAGAAATATGGTAGTTTCACTCCAAAATATGAAATAGTACACTAGTATTGATGACCACTGCTGACATCAAAGGCCACTGTTGTCTGTGATTCAGCTTGTCTGCAAGCAGAAGAAGCCAAAATTATAGCATGGTGAGAGGGACAGGACAATCAAGAAAAGACAAACTACTTCAATGGCCTATGCAGAACCTAAAAGAGGGGACAGAAGGAGGCAGTCGGAAGCTAGAGAGCAAACAAATAAGAGGAGGAAACACCAAAGGAGAGTTTGAGAGTCAGTATTTCAGAGAAGTTTGAGAGAACAAGAAGGCAGCAGAGAAGAAAGATGGGGAAAGAGAAGAGGGCAGTCTAAACACAAAGGCAGGCAGGCAGGCAGGATGGAAGCTAGAGAAAGAAGGAAAGAGAAAGAGATAAAGATGACATAAGACTAATTGCAGGACAATAGACAAATCTATGGAGGGAAAGGAATTGAAAAGACGGAGTGATAGATTAACCATGCAGAAGAGGGAAGGAAGAGGAAATGGGAGGGAAAGAGAGAGGCTCTGAAGTGTAATAGAAAAGAGAAAACAGAGGTGGGGAGGGGAAGAATCAGATAGAAGAGCAAAGAAAGAGAACTGCTGAGGAGGAAAGAAAGCAGAGGAGGCAACAGATCTGGCTTAAATTCTCAGGAGGAAAGAGGGTGCACAGAACCAGAAGAAGAGTGGACACTACTGTCTAGAGATATATATCCCACATTTGTCTTTTCAAAACTGCCCTGCTCCAAGACTGTTATCATTTGGCTGAAATCCTGTTGCTTAGTGTAAGAAAATCTATAATGTTCAGTCTATTCCTAGCTTGCAAATAAATAGTTTGCACCATGATTCTCAGAGTCTGGCTTGGTGCATGTGTAGACACACCTAAGACTCACAGCAGGAGCTTTGTATTTGCTGACTGGGAATGGGCTGAAAGTTACAAATTTTCTTACATTAAGCAACAGGATTTCAGCATTTATTTGTGCAACATAACTTGGATGTTCTGTGGGACACAGTATCAGAATACCGATATTGATTCTGAAGATAACCAAGAAATACAAGAGGGTATGGACCGAGAAGGAACCTTCTTGTTCCTTGGTACAAAACGCATGCCATTTTACCTCATTTTCTGGCTCAGTCATCACACCAAAATAATTCACCACCATAACAACCAAATCCCTTGGACTATCTATCTCAACAAAAAAATGTGACGTGGAGGACTTCCAGACATTTTGTTTTGTTTTTGAAGATTTGATGTATCTCTAGGAAGGAGGAAGCAGTTTTGGCTGCCATTTTTAAAAGTAATAACTCAGTATTCAATTACAAGAGTTTGACAGGGAGTTTGACTAGCACTTTTAAAATAAGGATAATAAGCTATGCCTAAACATGGATATGTCTCAGTTTTAGCAACTGTCACTTTCAGACTCAGAACCCTTAGAGAACTGTGGTGCCTCCACCCCTGCTAGTCTAATGCTAACTTCACCAAGCCTTCTCTTCTTTTTCCTTGTTGTTGGGGTATAACCAGAGGAATGTTGTTACGTATCACATGAGCAAAGAGAAGAAAGAAGCTTGCGACATTTTTGACTAAGAACTGCAAAGATGGCATTCTTTTTCAATCTTCATGGTTTTTTGAGCCATGGTACCTGAAGGGAAAGGGAAAATAACCCTATGAAATAAAAGCTGAGGCTAAATAGAATGTAGCAGTACAGGCTATGATTGAATGATCTTCACATCAGCAATAAAAGGTCATTAATGGTTCCATTATGTTTTGTCCACCTGTGGATCTTTTGATACAATTTTGAGTACATATTTGAATCAGTGAATTTAAAGGCCTTTTCTCTTTCCTTCTTTCTAATGGCCAGTCTTCTTATCTGGGAAGATGCATTCATTCATCACACAAGCTCTCTGCCTTCTTCATTTCATAATGCATTTTCTTGATGCATAACTGTTGTTCCACCAAGTGCCTTATGCCAGCTGGTGACATACTTACTTTCACATCTGAATAACACTTTCATTGTTCTGAGAGCCTGTAACACAGACTGTAATGAGCCTAGATTTTGATCACAATTGCTTTCATGCACATAGAATTTGGTACCAGCTTTTCTGATATTATGTTCTCAGGCAGATATTCATACCTTGTAGGCTTGCTAAGAAGTGGAAATGGACAGAGCTTATTATCATTATTACTAGGTGATCATGACAACTGAATCTAGTTGTAAAGAAGGGTAGCTATTGGGAACACCTCCCTCCATATCACACACACACACACACACACACTTAGAAACTTGAAATCCCAGTTATAATCTGGCCATGAACAGCAAGAACAAAGTTTGTTTCTTGCAGAGTTATACAGTGAAGAAATCAAAAGTGATTTCTCATCTGTTAAAAGAAAAGGAACTCGTCTTACTAGGTGACCACATTGAGACTAGAGCAGTGGCCCAGTCCTCTGGTGGCATTCCAGGGGCCCCAGAAAATGACAGCAGGTGCATATTCTGATAGGCCAGTTTGACCTGGGGAGGCATGGCCACAGGCTGACAGGCCTGAGGAGCAGTTTTCACTCCGATCTGCCAGACGAGTATAAGAAGATGACTGGGGCCAGGAGAAACCTCAGTTCTCTTCAGTTTCACATCCCCTCCCTTATCTGCCTTTTATGTTAGGTTACTCATTTGGTTATGCTTCTCTTGTGTGGACATTGGTTTAGTATGTTTCCTTATTTGACTAGTTACTATGACTGTTTAGGGCATTGGGATGGATCCAGGTGGTGGTAAGGAGGTGGGGGGGGGGAACTGTATATCCTGGTTGCTAAAGAATCCCTTCATGGAAACCAGGGATGGGAGCCGGGGACTGCCCCATCTGTGGACAGGTTGCATTCCATGGGAAATCATTTTAAAGAAAGAAATCAACAGTGTTCTATATTATGATATCTTCTTTTGGCCTTTCCATTGCAAATGATGCTATGGTTCCTCACAGTAAGCCACATTACACACAGTAAACTTTATTTAAGTAAGCATGCATAGTGAAGGATAGTTAAAGTGGTAGGAAACTAAGTTTGAAAATGTTGCTTTTTTGAACTACTATTCAGCTGCAAATTCTGCTTTTTCTTTTCTTCCGATGTTAAGAATTTCAGCAGTTTAATCAGTCTTTCGTTGAGGCTTTTCATTTAACCATAGGAATAGACTTCTTGTATTCTTCCATGATTTAATTTCACCATTTTTCTAGTTCACACTCAGTTGACTTGGTAGTGCAAACTTTTATTCCTTATGTGGTCTTTAAGTTCTTCAGGAATGCTGTTTAAATTATATTTTAACAGCATAATTAAGTGTTCTTCTTCAGCTCTTTTCTAATTACTGATGTTAACTATTCATGGTATGTATCACAGTCCATTCATGGTCTTGTTTTTCTAGTAGGAATAGACTTCTTCATTTTCTGCTTCCAACTATATAATCTGTTTAATTTATATATTGGCCATCTGGCAATATCCATTGTACAATCATTTGTTGGGCATTTGCAATAAACAAATTATTGGCTTCACAGAATTCTATAAAGTGTTCTTCTGCTTCATTTATGACTAATAGGTGAAATTCTCTGACCATCCTTGGTTCTAGTCTATTTCCACCTTTTGTATTCTCATTACCCATTTAATCAGTATACCTTCTTGGGCTCCATGATCACTGCAGATGGTGACAGCAGCCACGAAATTAAAAGATGCCTGCTTCTTGGGAGGAAATCGATGACAAACCTAGACAGCATCTTAAAAAGCAGAGACATCACCTTGCCAACAAAGGTCCGCATAGTCAAAGCTATGGCTTTTCCAGTAGCGATGTATGGAAGTGAGAGCTGGACCATAAAGAAGGCTGACCGCCGAAGAATTGATGCTTTTGAATTGTGGTGCTGGAGGAGACTCTTGAGAGTCCCCTGGACTGCAAAGAGAACAAACCTATCCATTTTGCAGGAAATCAACCCTGAGTGCTCAATGGAAAGACAGATCCTGAAGCTGAGGCTCCAATACTTTGGCCATCTCATGAGAAGAGAAGACTCCCTGGAAAAGACCCTGATGTTGGGGAAGTGTGAAGGCAAGAGGAGAAGGGGATGACAGACAATGAGATGGTTGGACAGTGTCATCGAAGCTACCAACATGAATTTGACCCAACTCCGGGAGGCAGTGGAAGACAGGAGGGCCTGGCGTGCTCTGGTCCATGGGGTCACGAAGAGTCGGACACAACTAAACGACTAAACAACAACAAAAATCCTCAGTTTGCATATGATCACTTTTCTCCTTACTACCCTGTTTCCCTGAAAATAAGACCTAACCTGAAAATAAGTCCTAGTATGATTTTTCAGGATGCTCGTAATATAAGCCCTACCCCAAAAATAAGCCCTAGTCAAGTGAAACCCCGCCCTTCACCATTGTGCAGCAACCAGATGACATGACTGTATTTGAATAAATGTAGATTGTTGTACATGAAAAAAATAAAATATCCCCTGAAAATAAGCCCTAATGCATTTTTTTGGAGCAAAAATTAATATAAGACCCTGTCTTATTTTCGGGGAAACACAGTACTTGTTCAGTTTCGTCTTCTTCACCAGCTGTAGTTGGAGCATAGTTCTACATAATAGTTACATTGAGAGGTTTCACATGAATTCTGATTGCACTTATTCTGTCACACTTTTCTTTATAACCTCAAACTGATTGTGCTACATCAGTTAGGGGTGCATCATTACTTCTGAGTTTGTTGTTTCCAGAGCAAAACATGCTGTAGCCATCTGATTGAAAATATATCTCTCCATTTTGCTTCTTTCACTCACACCAAGTATTACAGTGTTGTTCTCCTTCTTGTTATATGATTTCAAGCTTGTCTTGATTCATACTTGTCACATTTTATTTTTCAGTTACATGTATCATACGGCATCAAACTTTTCTTTTGCCTCAGCAAAAGAATGCACCTCAGCAAGTAAATACTTTTCAGCTTTGATCAGGTTGCTTCATTAGTACTATTCATACGTATGCTTAGCATCTTCCCTGAAGCTAATTGAGTGCCTTCCAACCTGGCAATCTCAACTTTTTTCACTTTTATTTTCGATTTTCTCATTGTAAGGATTTTGTGTTACAAAATATTCAGACATGGCTTATCATGGGCTTCTTCTATGCAATACTGACAAGAGTTACCTTAAGTGCCGCTGCCACTGTCTGAGAAAGATACTCCAGTACTACTTTCCACTACTGCAACTACACTACAAGAAGTTGCCCACCACCATTTCGTCAGTTCTCTTCGGTTGATGTGACCATTAATGCCTGCTAAACACATATGTCACTTCATCTGGTGTCTCAGCTTGATTATTTTGCCTTGGGGATCCATCTGTAGGAGTCCATACCCACAACAGAGGGCATCTGCACTGGCATATAGTTATTATATATAAATTGTTGATGGCACAGTTTGGATAAAAAAACCCACAGGGAGGGGGAAAGGGAGCAAATGAATGGGACTTACAGAGGGAAAGAGGAGTGATGCAAAAAAAATATCTTCCTTTCACTCTGTGCAGACAATCAGCAAAGTGCTTAATTGACAGGGGATTGGGCTACAAGGGGTCATTTGCTGTTTTGACAGGAGCAGCAAATGGCATTGCTCCTCCCCTCAACCTCAACAGACCCTTTATAGCCCAATCCACCCCAAATGGCCAGTCTGGACAGGACCACAGAATCTACCCTTCTGACAGCATTACTCTCAGTTTGCCTGACACACTCAAAACCTCTGACCACATTAAGATGTGCATCCCAGACTAAGCTTTAAACCACGTGAAATGGTCTCTTTTGTTGCAATAAAAGCAAAACACAAACCCTGCCTCAAAGCAATGCATCCATTGAGGGAGAATACTGGTAAGTCTGCATTTTTACTTGAAATGGTACCTCATGGATTAATACGCATATAGGAGCATGGTTATTGTTGGGATTGTAGACTTCTCTAAATTTGTTACTTCTTGACACAAAACTGCTTACAAATGTGCATGTTAGGGACAACTGCAGTAACAATGTATATGCTGGGAAAAGTGCATATGGAATGAAGTACTTTTTCCCCAATTTTTTTTAAAAAAATCATAACTCAGTGTACAAAAAATTATTCTGACAATGGCCCATCAACTTTGGTTGCTCCTCCAGAATGGGTCAAATCACCTCTGTGGTAATCTCACACATACGGATCTTCCAAGTACAAGAAGATCAGTAAAATCAAATTTTGATCATATTTCAGTTCATCCTTTAGCCCTAAGGCTCAGCCTGTGAATTAATTGGCTATTACATGTCACATGATGACTTACATTTCACAATGCTAAATCACACAGGCAGACATTTTAATGGTAAGGATTAAAGAGACATTCATAAAAATCAAATTAGCAATGCCAACTTCCCAAAATCATTCATTATTTGAACTGTAGAAAAAAGGGGCTTGTTCAATGTTTTTTATCATATATAATCTGGAGGAGGTGTTCAGTGTGAGAGCAAAAAGTGGGGAGAAGATGCTGAGCATCACAAAGAGTCGGACACGACTTAACGACTAAACAACAACAACAACAACCTTGTTTCTTGATAGTGCCTGCATGGAGCTTCTGAACTAAGTAATGCCTTGTTATTTGGGCTTAGGTGAATTTCAGGATAGGATAAAAAAACTATTCACTCTTTTTCTTCTTCTTAGATATGCTGCATTCATGCATTACACATGCCCACAGTAAACAACTACAGCAATAACAAAAGGACACAAAGAGAATATTCTTGCTGGCTGCATTAGTGTTGTTATTGTCACATTCTGTCAAGACGCATCCAATTTATGGTAACTGTATGAATGAGAAATCCAAAATGTCCTCTCTGATCAGCTCTGTTCAGCTCTGGTGAACTCAAGCCTATGGCTTAGTTTAAGGAAGTCAATCCATCTTGTATTTGTTCTTCCTCTTTTCCTGCTACCCTCAGCTTAAATCTTTAGCAGCATTATTGTTTTTTTCCAGAGAATCTTGCCTTCTCATGATGGGCCCAAAGTAAGACAGCCTCATTTTTGCCTCATTTTTCCTCCAGAGATACTTCAGGCTTGATTTAACCTAGGACCCACTTACTGTCTTTCTGGTGGTCCAGGGTTTCCACAAAGCTCTTCCCTTGTTAGCTTTATTACTGTCCAGCTTTCACTAATGAGTGGACATGTCCCTGTTAATTGGAGTCATCTCCTACACCTCATTGTTCTTGCTACCAACTCTTGCTTTGTCAACACTTCCAGTCACATACAGAGAAGAGCAAGGTATGTGTTGGATTCTGCTTTTTCTTCTTGTTCCCATCATGGAAAGCCAGGGTGGCCCTAAATTTGCTGTTCTTCTGCAAGGTGGGAAAGACCTTTCTCTTCAGGCAGGCTTTCTTGTAGTTTCTGACTGCCTAGGAGGGGGCTCTAAAAATGGGACTGTTGTGTTTTTGTTGTTTTGAATGTGTTTTTAGAACTGTTTTTTAAAATCTACTTTCTGATAATGTTGCTGTAACGGATGCCCAAGTCGCTCCTGTCAATCACAGCGGAACCTCATGTGCATAAGCCAATGAGAGGACAGGAGAGGCAGAGGGAGAGTTTTGTCAGTTAGTCAGTTGGAGAGTTAGAGAGAAGAAAGAGTGAGGTTTGCTGAGAGAGAGAGAGAGATAGTCAGAGATAGAGAGAGAATTATTATTAATAAATATACACTGGTTGAATTGAAAATAAGTAAACAAGAAATGATCTAATGTGGAACATAAAATATGATATTTCAATGATTGTGATCTAATGAAAATGAATAAAGACCACCTGTGATTCTAAGTTACCCTTTCATACCCTTTGATAAAACTAATTCTGTTATTGGCAGCAAGTGTGAGAGTAAAGTTCTTTACTGTGTGGATAAGAGAAAACCACTGGTGGCAGTGAGAGAAAAAGAAGGAACGTCGCCAGCGTGGACCCTGGGTTGAGGGAAACAAACAGGGACACGGGGTGTACGTCACAGTTGCTTATTTTTGATGCTGTAATATAAGTTGCCTTGGAGACTGTAGGATATTGAAAACAACCCCCTGCTCGAAAAACTGCTTCACATGATGCATAGTTGTACCATGACACTTTTTACCACAATTTGCAGAAATAGCTGCTAATTCTGATGGCTTTCATAGGTGATTAGACAAACGCATGGCTGATAACATTATGAAGCAACATTAATCATGAGAGCTATATTTTACCTGAAGTATCAGAGTCAATGTTGTTCTGAACATCATTATCCCCTTACCCAGGAATAAGACATGAGACAACTGTTATGGAATAAAACATGGGCCACACTTTATTAAATATCCAATATTATTCTCAATGTAGATGGGGAAAAAGCAGGGTTCCTGCTGTAGTGCGGAATCAGGTTCTGCAGAGGGGTCTCAACGGACCCCTAACCAAACTATGGGCAAGTCCTAAGATCTCACAGTTGTGAAGACAGCGAGAACCCAGCTGGCCCAAATTTGACCACCCCAGGACCTCCAGTCCCCTCCTTCTTGTTGACTGTTGGTCTGGGAGCAGCCCCAGCTTATCTTCACCCCCAAGCACTGTAATCGCATGATCTGCAGCGCTGGAAGATCAGATGAGCTATACCTTACCTGTGGTTGTGATGGGACTCACCAAAACCTGTTTTTTTCCGCACTATCCACCACAGCATAGGGGCAAGCTACGCTTAAGGCCCATGCCCACCATCGAGCCTCTCGAGCTCAAAAAGCAGCCCCCCCCCCGAGGTCTGCCCAAAATAAGTCCAAACCTCTATCGGACAGGTGTACTCCGTCCATCCGAAATATCTCCGGCCTGTTAACACGGATCTCGTGGTGACCAAGCACCGATCCAAGGCCATTGCAAACTGCTCTGCAAACTTCCCTGTTAACACTCTTCCAGGCAGTGTTAACACTCTGGGCCTGGCGTTCATCACGCCAAACAAGCCGAGGGATGACTGTGGACCAAATAATACTCATCCCAGGATATGTTACCCTAAGGTATCTGAGGTCTCACAGGACATCCAAAATTAAGGACTTGCCACCAAACTTGGCAAGGTCGTTACCTCCCAGATGTATAAGCAACACATCCGGGGGTTGCGTGCCAAATGCAGCCACCCTGTACAATTGGCACCAAAGCAGTCCACGGATCCCTTTCCACTCTATTTGGGCTCTGCCTCTGAGACCCAAATCACTCCCCCATGCCGACTGAACAGCACATCTCGTTGCCCAAAACATGAAGCTGTGACCCAAAATCACGACTTGCCGGCGTCTCCCCGTCAATATCGGACCTGAAAAGACAAAACCAGGCACCTGCCTAGATGTGAGGGAGTGTTCGAATATATCTTCGAAAAGCAGTAGATGACGATCGTCCTAACCGCCTGATGTCATCAGGGAGATAACCCATCACGGCTGCAGTTGATGCAGCCCCAATTCTAAATGAATGAGCACCGAACCTCATTCTGTGAATTCCTACCTTGTTTAATGCTAAATCAGTCATTTTCCAAAACTTATATTTTGTCAAAGGGGTACTGTCCCTATGAATGAAAAAATAACCTTGGCTCTGACTTCTGACACTAAGATAATCGCCTATTGCTTTTACCGGGCAAAGGTTTTGCATTGAACAGGTACCTAAAGTAAGATCTGCTCCCTTACCACTCTGATCTGCCTTGGATCGGCGGATGTGAACCCGCACCGAATCCTGCTCTAGTGTTACATCGTGCCATTGTAAGGCCAATCTTGATACATCCTCCTTAACTGATGCTACCACCTAACTGATCCTTAATGTGCCAAAAAATGTCAATAATGCCGTTGCATTAAACAACGTAGCCTCATATGCATCTCTGCAAATGGTAGGCCACAGCTGACAAATTTTTTCCAATAGAGACGGGGAAATTGGTGTCCTAGAATCCTTAACCCAACCCCTTTCCTTACTCCAACCTTCGATCATTTTCTTGATATGAAGGTTGGATGTATAATCCTTGTACCCGTGTATCCTATCGTAAAATGCTAGAGCTGACAACCTACCTTGGAGGGAACCTGGAGCTAAACCTTTCCTATGAAGTGACATGAAGAATTGTTGTAGGTGTTCGACCGGAGCTGGCCAGATCAGGTCCAGTCCCATGGCTCTCCTGAACTCCTGAAATTCTGTACTCACTGCCTGGTATGCCTTCCGCGTCCTCGGAGCCAAGGACAAGACTATTGCTCCGCGTAATCGCGCCAATTTGCCAAACCTCTGTCGGGAGCTTCTCTGGATACTCGCTGGCTGCTGGGTCTAATTCCCTGAACCGAGTGATCTGTTGGCATGATAGGGCATCGGCCAAGCTATTATCCAAACCAGGAATATATTTAGCTTGGATTAGAACATTAAAGTTTAAGGCACGCAGTGTAAATGCATGCACCAGTGCCATAACGCATTCTGAGCGTGACGTGAGGTTGTTCACTATGTGAACCACGGCCTGGTTGTCACACCAGAAACGTACTGAAGAATTAGCCCATTCATGCGCCCACAGCCACAAGGCACCTACTATTGGGGAAAATTCTAAAAAAGTGAGATCCCCTGTGATACCTTGCAGGTGCCATTCTTCGGGCCAAAGCCCAGCGCACCATCTCCCTTTAAAATAAATTCCAAAACCTAACGAGCCTGCTGCATCAGTCTGAACCTGATTTAATGTCGCACTTTGCCAGTTCCGCCCCAATTCCACATCAATGCACCATACGTACCGCCTCATCAAGAGGTATAGCGTACAGTACAGAGCTCCTGCGGGATGGCATCATTCACCGAATCCCCTTCTGGGTAAGACAGGTGATGAATGAGCCTATACTCACCCCTATTCTTTTTGGGTACGACGCCTAAGGGTGATACCCTAAGGTTCTCTAAAGGGGGATGTTGGAAAGTCCCTAAAACGCTACCTTCAGACACTTCTTTTTTAATCTTTTCCTGCACAATACTTTCCATACCCCTTACTGACTTTAAATTTTTTGCAAAAAAACCCCTTACATTCGCCCACTGCCAGTATTCTAAAACCATACTGAAAACCTTCTAATAAATACTGTGCATCTGCTGGTCTCGGGTATTCCGCTAACCAGTCCTCTAGTACCTTCAATCTAATTGGGCTGGGGCCCTTTGCTAGGGGAACCTCCACTCCCGGGCAGCTTTTTAGGACCTCCGGAGTCCTTATTGGCATTTCTCTGTGCCCATGCTCTGAAACAGGCTGTACTGGGGTGCTGGCCCCCACAGACTGAACACTCATGTCAGAAACGACATCCTTTCCATGAACACATGCCCCTAGCATTGTAGTCCCAACAGAGCAAGTGGGGTTGAACCACTTGCCCTGTGCCAGCACGGGAACTCAAATTCAGGCCTGGTTTCTGAATAAGGTGACCACTATCAAACATCTCTCCAGGGTTGGGCCTGGCGGGTGTCATAACTTGCAACCACAGGCCTGGCAGCAACTCATCCCACTGTAGATTTGGATGAATCGCGCTCCGCATACGGAACGATTCATCATAGGTCAACCAGGCCTGCCCCGCAAAGTCCAAGTATGCCCTATAAATTAGGTCCAGATACTGGAACAAAGCCTGAACTCTCCAAGGCTGAGCTCACACAATCACTCCCGCATAGATGAGAAAGCCCGCTAACCAATTAGCCCAGGTCCTGTCTGGCTTGCGCCTTCTACGTCTCTCCTTCTCCCGCTCATCGTCCTTGTCAATATCCTTCTTGTCCACTTTTCTATTAAGTAACTCGAAAAGGTCTACATAATCTCCTTTCAAATTTTTTCCTTCGTTGCTGGGGTGAGATGGTCACCCAAAGGCATGGCGTGGTCCCCAAAAGGCAAAGCCTTCAGGGGAACTGTATTATATCCCGTATCAGGGACAGACAGGTATGGCCATACACCTACACCTGGTGTTGAACCTAAAAACACTGGCAAGGGGGCTGACGTATATGGACTCCTAGTACCAGTACTCCAATTACATACTGGAGTACTGGTACTAGGCCACTGTGTACTCATAACCCCAGCTCCTAATGTGCCATGTGGTGTGTGCGTTGGTGTACTGAACTGACCACTGCCAGGCCATGGCCAGGCTGTGAAAGGAGTGACTGTGTTGGGTGCAGTCTCTAACTCATGTGCTACATCTGACGTAGTCGGGTCAACATCCTCTACACAAATGGCTGTGTCCCCGTCGTCCTGCCAGCTCTGCCTCTGAGTTGCTGGATGAAACTCAGCAACTCAGTTTGCGATGAGGCCCAGCTTTGCTCTTCCTTCTCGCCCTCATCTAGTCTTTCTAGACTGATGTCCAGTCTCGTGATCCCCTTCTAAGGCAGAAAAGCGAGATAGTAAATCCTGAGCAAGACCCTTGAGTTTAGCCTTCTTGTGGCTCCTACATTCCCTGGCTGAACAACGCCTTTCTGGTGCACTAACTGGCGAAGCCTGACTAGCTGCCCTTTCGGCTTCCAGTGCCACGATTTTTTTCTTGCAACTGCTGCCATATGGGCCATGCCTCTTCATCTGAAGGTGATTGAGGGGGGGGGGAAGTTGGGGAGCCGGCTGTTTCCCCTTTTTGTTCCCCTGTCCCTTTTTTGAAGCCATCTTTATTCTTGGACTTACAAACCCCAGCCAACTGCTCGCAAAAGCAGCTAGGCCCTGCAGACCCTTACAATCTAGTCTTGACTATGTATCACCTATTAGCAGCTATGATTGCAGTAAATGTACCTTTCTTTAGGAATAACAAATTTAATTCTAATTATTTTTTAAATATATAAATTGTTTAATTTAATGTAATGTTAATTTTTATTTATTTATTTATTTATCCTGTGTGTGTGTGTGTGTATGTGCGTGCGCGCACGTGTGCATGTGTGCATGTGGAGCCCTCTACTGGGCACTCCTTTAATTTACTGCCCCAAGCAGAATTAAATTAATGCCTTGCTGCAATCTGAATTACTGCTATAATTTTGTGCACCAAACAATCAAATATTGAAATGCTATATTACTGCCAAAGCAGCACGAACTGATAGTAAACAATAACCCCCCTACATTAATGAAACTGTTACAACAATTATTAATTAACCTAATCCAGTTTACAACTGAAGTACAGCCAAGGCACAATGTATATGAGTCCTGTCTAATATCCTAACCACTTACTTTATTCTTGAATGAATGAATTACTAACAAATACCTGCAGTGCACTTTATTTAAAATTAAACCAATAGTCAATAAATGAGATTTTAAATTATTTAATTTAGCCAATTATTTATTTATTAAACTCAATAAACGTCCCCACACACTAATAAATTCTATGAATTACTAACCCGAATAAAGGGTGATGATCGATTCCTAAGATCACCAGTAAATACAAGTCGTCGTAGCTAGTAGTTACTACCTGGGGAGAGAGGAGGGAGGGGGAGGGGCGAATGTATATGAACGGGTGCCCGCCTGCTCTAACCAGCCGGGATTAGTTTGCTCTCTCTTATTTTATTTTTTTATAACACTAAACAGCCCCTACCGAAGTCCTCGTAATAAGCTAAATCTGTAAGCCCGGCCACGCGGCACTCCCATCTGCTACCCCCAAACCTCTGCTTTCGTCCTTTCTTCTTCTTCTTCTTCTTCTTCTTCTTCTTCTTCTTCTTCTTCTTTTCTGTCAATATTTTATTTTATTTTATTATAATTTCTGTTTTTTCTCCATCTTGAGTATTATTAATATTAATATTATTGTTTTGAATTGTTTTATTTTAATTTTAATTGTTCAAGTGTTTTATACTTAATGTTTTATGGAACCGCCCTGAGTAGACTCTGTCTAAAAGGGCAGGATAAAAATCGAATAAATAAATAAATAAATAATTTTTTTAAAACACTCAATTAAAGAAGGTCCTTGTCTGGCAATCGGCCCGTCAAGTACGAGCCGAAGCCGAACACAAACCGTAGGGGGGGGCGCCGATGCAAACCCCCCGTCCAAAATGGCAACCACGAAAAGATGGCGATCGCAAAGCGTGGCGCAGCAATAAATGCTGATTGCAACACTCCGTCCTTCCTCTCTGGATGTCAAGAAGAAAGAGGCCGAAGGTAGGAGGAGCTCTTCTTAATACACTCCCCCCCCAATACTCTCAAGCTGCTCTTGTGAGACTAGCTTGTCTCGTGTTATCCCAGGAATGGGATAATGGCGGCCCATGCTGCCAAAGAGCTCGCCAGCAGACCGAACGTTTGCTGGCAAACACAAACAGGATAGCATCACTGAGCTAATATGAGTGTCTCATAGACTTCTCAATGACTGCTGTATGACCAGAATAGTAGACAAGACAAGGATTTGGTCTAATCCAGCATGACTTTTCTTTATTGGGATTAAGGTATTTTTTATTCAGCTAAAAGGAGGGGGGAGGGAGGGAGGTTTTTTAAAAAAATATTTTAGTAAGAAAAGCTTACCAAAAGGACAAAATAAAATAAAGCTTACACAATAATGTAAACAGGTAAAATTTCAAAAAAGAATGCAAATTCTTGTAGCTGTTCTCCCTGATAATGCAAAGTTCAAGTAGGTGTGTATAGCTGTGTATTATTCTTGGTAAGCAGAATAATGTCATGCATTTTAGCATTGTGATGCACAAATCGTTTTCTGATCTACAGCTACATTCAAAAGATCAAACAGTCTCACCTCAAGTTGCTTTGATCTATTGCAACCCATATCTACTGAAACAAACAGAAAACTAAATCAGAGATAGTTTCAGAATGCATTGCTTTAAAATGTGTACTAAAAGCATAATGAGCAAGCTTGCACAGAGAGGCAATAATTCTCCCAAGTCCCAAGACAAGTCCTGATTATTTTAATACAACAAATTTAGGGCATTTATAGGTGATGAATGCATGATTTGTTCATTCCTATACTGGAGGAGGAAAGCCATTTTAAGTGATGACTTTCTCTTAACACTTAAGGTAAATGTTAAGTATAATGCTAAGCCAAGCTATTTCGAGCAAGATGTATCCTGACAGTAGCTGACAGATTGGTCAAGGATATGGATATACACTTCTTTGAGTTAAGGAGGACTCAGCAAAACGCTTGAGTAATAATACCTGCAAATATGTGTTTATTTCACACTTTAGTGCTCTTGTTCTGCATCATCACATCCATCTGGCAATACAGGAGTAGCCAGGTGTTCTAAGAAATAGCTGGCATATGAATGCATAGAACGGCAGGCCCTTTATCTTGGGAAAGTAGCAGGGAGCAAATTTGAAAAATCAAAAAGGAAATGTCCCAGACATTAATGTTGACATGAAATAATTACCTAGCAGAGGTCTGAAAGCTCTTTTCTCTTTCAACCAAGTAGGGTTGTACCATAAACCTTTTTATCTGTAGTTGAGCAGACCTTTTTGCAGACTTTGCTAAAAAAGGAAAAGGAAAAGAAAGTGTGTGTGTGTGTGTGTGTGTGTGTGTGTGAGAGAGAGAGAGAGAGAGAGACAACAATATGAAATAGTTAGCATGAACTAGAATCTAAGCTCACTTCCTTGGTAAAAAGGGAGTGATTGAGCTCAGCAGAAGCACCCTTCAAAGTGGTTCTGTAGCTTCCAGAATCCCTTAGATGATTTGCTCTCCAACGTCTCTTTCATGGGTCAGAATTTAAGAGATCAACTTCCTTTCCTCCAGATCATTTTCTTGATATGTGTAGAGTTCCCTTGCTGAGTTGATCTACTGTAGAATGTTCTTTTTAGTTAAGGACAGGAAAGAAATTTGCATTAAGCATTGTTAAAAAGAAATTAATCCAGTTTGTGTACTGCAAGTTTATTAAAGAAAGTGCAGGCATATTTTTCACCTTCCCATTCAGGAGCAAATTTGAGGATCAGATTCTTCCCACTGCCTCCTGTGGACTCCTAAACTATGCGTCTTTTAAAAAATGGACACAAATGTGGGAAAATACGCAAAAATGAGTACAGTAGGAGAAATGGACTAAATTGGGAAATGTGTGTACCAACACATGGACAAATTTCCACAGAGGAAGAGAAAACAGTTTATTGCATTGTGAAGGAAGGATGGCAATCAAATCCAACAGGAATTTGGAAAACTGCAACAAGTTGAAGATTAACAATTTCCTCTTCCTACTTTCAGTATTTGTGGGCACACATACACACACCAAACCCAGGTACTGAAAATTCAGGTGTACATGCCAAACTATGACAATTTCAGAAGAAGAGGTATCAGCATGTATAGGGAAATTGGAGCAGGGGGAGGGATATCTGGGAAAATTCTCCAAAGGCATGAGTGCACGTGTGCTCAGTGGGCACAGAGTCTGGGGAAGGAGTAGAAGGATTGGACCACAAAATGTGGTCCACTGAACAGGCACGCCAAACTACACTATTATTATGTATCATTTCATTCTTTTATTTAGTCTAAAAATACATATCCTAATAAAACCAATATACTTATGTAAGCCTAATAATAGTAAGAATTTCAATAATAAAATCTTAACTTCACTGATAATTTTGGTCAACTGTCACATAAGAGAAAGAGAAAAAATATGATTCCTACATAAGAGGATCAGAATAAATGAGCAATACAGACTAAAGACACAGGGAAAATGGCCTTGCTTTGGATGTCAAGAAAGAAGCCGTAGCCCATTTCAATGCAGTAGTGTAATCTAGATAGGACTAAATCCAATATTAGTGTTGCCTAGAAGGAGTGCAGTCAAATAAATTAGACATTAGTCACATCTCACTCAAATTTAACTGATTTTAGCAGGTCTACTCTAAATAAGATTTAGCACCTGGTTTTTGATTTGCTCCTGGTAATAAATATGGTGATCATTCAGAAGCTTGGGGTGAAGTATCATCAGTCACCTAATAACACTCAGTGGTATTACTAGCAGTTAATACCCTTTAACACTGCCTCGGTTTTTTCATGTGGTGAATGAAGGTAAGCAAACTGAATTTAAATCCTGTCAAAATTGAGGTTCTATTTGTCAGATGAAATAAAAGTTGGGGGATTAGGTTTCATCCTCTTTGGGAAGATGTTGTGATACCAACAAAGGTTACTTTATGTGGCTGGGAAGTTCCTTGAGCCCTGCTATGCCTAGATTTTCAGGTAGCAGTGGTGCCTAATACTCCAATTAAGGAAATGTGTCATACTCCAATTGTGACTTTTCCTGAGTCCATATGATTTGGCAACTGTTATAATTCCATCATTTGTGATTGCTGTAATGTGCTGTACAGAATGGCTATTGTTTATAACTAGTATCACACCCCTTTTTAAAAAAAATAAGAACCCCTCCATGCCTCCCCATTATTTCTTTACCATTATGTAGCCTTCCTTTCAACAACAGATCCCATTTGTAATTTAAAATTAAAACTCAACACAACATGTAATAAAATTATTTTAAATTAAAAATAAGCACAGATAGTTTTTCTAGTCACAAAAAGTTGGTAAAATGTAAGTAACCTTAAAAAATAGCAGAAACAAACTTAATTTAACTGCAAAGGTTGATGGAAATGTTAGCCTCATGCACCTCAATGGAATCATTACCCCTCCTACTAATTTGCAAACCAGTATTCTAAGACTGTCTAGACATTTCAGTTGGTAAAAATTTAACAGTGGGGTCTTATGTGGTGCATGATATTGGTAACGTATTATTCTAATACTATAGGGGTTGCAGTGGTTGCTAGTTATTTCCTGGGTCCAGTACAAAGTGTTGATTTTAACTTTATGTCCACAATCCACGAACCAAGATGAACTGCTATTTAGGTGGTTCGTGCCCATCTCTAATAGATGTTTATATTTTATTAAAGACAGCAAAAAGTCAAAAAGTTCAGAAAGGTTTCAAAGAGCATCTGGAGCAAAACACAATTTCAGGCAAAGTTAAGGCAATCAAGATAACACACCAGAAAATAACAAAGCTAAACTAATATACCTAATACTCACACATTAGCATAGAGTCAGCATACACAGAGTGCATCCTTCCAGGCATGGGCAAGCAGTACAGCAACTGAGCTTAGCATCTCTGAGAGGTAAGCTATGCCAACTAAAGTATGTAAGTCGAATCAATCAATCAATTTCTGAACTTCATTTTATACATTAAACGTCCCATTCCAGACCTTTCCATATAGCCTGCCAATTAGGATATGGCATTCCCTCAAATATTCATAAAGCAATTTCTGCCCCCTCCCTTCACACAGCTGAAATAATCTTTTAATTAGTGTAGTACAAGGGAGGAAGTGGACTTGGTCTTGATGGCCTTTCTCACAAGAGATAAGCTGTGGATGTTACTCCTTGTTAATGGGAAGAAACTGACCTCCACTTTCTCAGCCAGCTTTTCCTAGGCACTCACAAAGAAGGCCAATTTTTTTAGATCAATTCTACCCCCCCCCCCCTGCAATTTCTCTGTTTCTTCACAATCAGTTCCTGTTACAAAAACATTTTAGAAAAGGAGCCTTTAAAATATGCATTTTCAAATTCCTGCATTGGTTTTATTCAACTAAATCCACATATATAACCTTAACGACTTTGAAAACAGTTGCTGATAAGACAGAAATGAAAACACGAGCTGTGCATCATGTTACTGATCTATTGATTTTTAGATGAAACAAATCATTGTCAGGTAGGTACACAAATTAGTTAAGTACAAGCTAATTCAAATTTCCAGGAAGAGATTTAGATATTAATGTTGAAAACTTTATATAAAGGCTTCATCTAACAATGCATGGTATGTTAATATACAGCAAAATGCTGTGAAAGTACTGTGAAATGCTGGAGTTTCTTTAGCTAAATTCTAGACAGAACTTAAAACATATGCCCTTATATCAGGATGTGTTCTTTTTAGTTTTGTTTTTTGCTAAAAATGAGCACATTTGGTTTCCGTTTCCATTCCTTAAGAAGACAGAAAATAGAAACAGTTAAATTAAAATGTAATTTTAAAAAAGGCAATTGATGAGAGGAGCTGCAGTTCCATTGCTTCCTGGCAGACGTAAACCATTATAAAAAGATTTATCCTTTGCTAAACAAAACATTTCAGCCACCAGTTCCTTTGAAATAAAAAGCAAAAACAGAACAAGAGCATATGGATTCTTTATTAATTAATGAGGTAAGCCCACTGTTCCCAGCAAAGCAACGACACACACACAAATATGTTGTTTACCCTCAAATCCCAATTACATTAGATTAGAAGCACAATTCAATTAGCTTTCCTTGTTCTTTGATGCTATACTTGACATTAAAGTGAACTTTTAAACTTGGTACTGAATTCTTGCAAATCAGTTTGTTCCAATGGTTGCCAACATGTAATCGGCAGCTGTGTCTGACCTTTGTGGTATTGCATACGATAAGCAAACTACCCATAAAATCAAGAAATGAAATGTGCCTATAATGCGCTGCTTTTCTTGACTTATACATTCATTAAGGTCTGCAAAGTATGTAACAGAATCCATATACAATCTTTTTTTTCTTTAGTTTTGTAATGCTAAACTTTACATTTCTGAGCAAAAAGACTTAGCTTACTCCAAAGCTGGTTTTCAATTTTGAATGTGTCTTTTTATTATCCATAAAAGTTTCAATTATTTTTATTATAGCTACATGAGTATAGTTTGAATTAATTTCAGGCGATAGAAGCTCAAAGCAGTTTTGACTAAAGGATCAACTTTTCCCTGCAACTTTCATCAAAATGTAGAGATAATGAACCATTCTTTTCAACAGTTCTAAGAAAGAAAAGAAAAGACTGGGTGACATAGAAAGTTACAATATTATATTCAGTGAATATTTTGGTCTATTTTTACCTTGTCACGAGATGTAATGGACCAATCATTGCTTCATTTAACTAACTCAGCTTAGAACATAATTTGTAAAATACTGATAATTACTAACAAATACATTGTTCCCAATATGCCACAGGCAGTTCTGGGTGTTCATTATGGTGCCTGTTCTCACATAGTAGAGTTCCTATGGCTCTCTGTAAAAAGTTGAGGAATCAGTGAATTCTTGACAGAACTAACTGGGATTTGAACAAGTAGCCTCTTAGTTTGCACACTTGCATCCAGAGCTTGAAAAGTTTTCTTTTAAAATAAATCAGTTATGGTTAGAGATGGGCACGGACCACCAGTTCAGTGGTTTTAATTCATTTATTTAGTGACCAAACAGGTGTTTGGTGTTTCAAAGCCCTGCCTCCTCCAGTGGGTGCCCATTCAGAGGCCACACCCAGAGGAGGTGGGGCAGTGAA
Source organism: Intellagama lesueurii (assembly GCA_037013535.1). NCBI lineage: Eukaryota > Metazoa > Chordata > Lepidosauria > Squamata > Agamidae > Intellagama > Intellagama lesueurii. The sequence continues at coordinate 56,977,755 of JBAJHW010000003.1, read as the reverse complement.
GCCAGGCTGCTGATTCTAAGTGGGCGCCTGCCAGAGAAGGTGGGACTTTGAAGCACCGAACATCTGTTTGCCCAATAAATGAACCAGCACAAACTGCCAAACTGGCAGTTCGTGCCCATCTTTAGTTATAATTATAAATTTATAATTCCAGGCCCAAATGTCTTCTAGAAGAGCTGACTGTAAAACTGTTTTTACAGTCAGCTCTTCTAGAAGACATTTGGGCCTGGAATTATAAATTTATAATCATAGATGAAAGGGGAACCCAGGTAAATGTGAAGAAAATCTGATTAACATCTAACCAACAAGATAATATGGCAAAATACAGAGGAGGGGGGATTTTTTTATTTTGGGTTTTTTTTGGGGGGTTGTTGTTGTTGTTGTTTGCTTTGCTTTTTTTCTTTTTGAGTACCTGAGCAGATGGCAGTATGTGTTAAGCAGCTGCTCACGTTTTTGCTTAGGCTTGTAGCACTGACTCCCTTATCTACTTCACACACATGACACATGGGGTATTGCTACTGGCAGGATTTGTGCAAGAAAAAGGCATGCGGGTCACAACACTGGTACTCCATTTCTTGCTTTTCTCCAAATGGAACAATAATGCTGAAATTGAACAAACACAACACACATAAAAACACCTTTGTGCTGATACAATTTGTTGTTTAGTCGTTAAGTTGTGTCCGACTCTTCGTGACCCCATGGACCAGAGCACGCCAGGCCCTCCTGTCTTCCACTGCCTCCCGGAGTTGGGTCAAATTCATGTTGGTAGCTTCGGTGACACTGTCCAACCATCTCGTCCTCTGTCGTCCCCTTCTCCTCTTGCCTTCACACTTTCCCAACATCAGGGTCTTTTCCAGGGAGTCTTCTCTTCTCATGAGATGGCCAAAGTATTGGAGCCTCAGCTTCAGGATCTGTCCTTCCAGTGAACACTCAGGGTTGATTTCCTTCAAAATGGATAGGTTTGTTCTCTTTGCAGTCCAGGGGACTCTCAAGAGTCTCCTCCAGCACCACAATTCAAAAGCATCAATTCTTCGGCAGTCAGCCTTCTGTATAGTCCAGCTCTCACTTCCATACATCGCTACTGGAAAAACCATAGCTTTGACTATGCGGACCTTTGTCGGCAAGGTGATGTCTCTGCTTTTTAAGATGCTGTCTAGGTTTGTCATCGCTTTCCTCCCAAGAAGCAGGCGTCTTTTAATTTAGTGGCTGCTGTCACCATCTGCAGTGATCATGGAGCCCAGGAAAGTAAAATCTGTCACTGCCTCCATATCTTCCCCTTCTATTTGCCAGGAGGTGATGGGACCAGTGGCCATGATCTTAGTTTTTTTGATGTTGAGCTTCAGACCGTTTTTTGCGCTCTCCTCTTTCACCCTCACTAAGAGGTTCTTTAATTCCTCCTCACTTTCTGCCATCAGAGCTGATATAGTGTCCAATAATATAACTTCTATCATACTGCCATGCTCTATGTTATTATTTTTTATGCTTTCAATTGTGTTTATTGTATTATAATTTTACCCTCACTTCACTTTATGATATTTGATTTTCACCCCTATGTATTAATGTTGCTATTTGCTATTTTGTTACTCTGTTGTTTTTTGTTATTTGTTGTAAACAGCCCAGAGTGGCCTTGGCTGCCAGATGGGCGGTATAGAAATCAAATAAATAAATAAATCCAACAAACCTTGGTAGCAGCTGGGAATGGATTAAGTGTCAACAACTTATAGTCACTGTAGTGGAGTGAATGGGCAAAAATTCAACCAGAGCAACTCTTGCTTTACCCAGCTCGTAGGCTGGCTTTTTCTGTTATCTCCTCTGGCTGGCTTTTCACTTCAAAAATTCCCCCATTCTTTTGAAAAATCTCCCCTTTCCCCTTATTTTTGTTTTATCTCCACCCCCTGATGATCACATTTAGAATCCTATACTTCTGAACTATGTGATTATTGATTAATAGTATTTTAACATGTTAGAATTAACAATTCCATATTTCTGGGCAAGCTTCCTCAAATGTGAGTGGATGGCAAAGAATATAGTACATGGGGATAGTTAAGTTTGAAGAAAGCCTTCTAGCTCAAGTAGAGAAGGGCATGAACTGCTGGTTTAGTGGTTTGTGCCAGTTCAGGGATGGCCAAGCAGGTGTTCCACAGTTTGGTGCCCTGCCCCCCCCCCCAAATCCTTCACCTGGTCATTGGAGGTGGCAGTGATATAGGACAAAGTGGTGACAGGCTGGCCACCCTACCTGCTGGTGATGTCCAAGAGTCTCTTGAACAAACTGCCTTGTCACCTAGTGGTTGGATCAATGTTGTATGGGGTAGTTGGAGGGGGGCAGAAGGATGCCTAGGGTGAGCACTTGAGTGTGATCTGTGTTGTGAGGCATACAATATGGGGCAGAGGAGAAAGGAACACTATTTTTGACAGAGGTGTCATCATGTCTCTGCCACTAATTTAGTGGCTGGCCTTTCGTTTAGCAATTATCATCTCTGTCCAATGAAGAGAAGTACGGCTCTAGGAGGAGAAATACATGAATAAGTATTTTCTAGGATAAGAAACTCTGTAAAGGTTATGAAGTTGTAAGCTGAGTATTCAGAATCCATCATGTGGAACTTTAATTAAATAACAAAGATTTATTTAACTAATTCCACACAATAAGGTAAACAGCATATTATACAGTATTCGTGCTGAAAAATCTGTTGTTGTTTTTCTGGTCTCCTCTGAGGTGGCAGAAATATATTATGCATTATAGTTGTATTAACTTTCACTGTTTGTGATGATATTAATGGTCTTCGCTTCTGTATCAACTGAAGCACTGTGGGGAGTTGAACCGCACATTCTGCATTCATCCTTGTAATTGTTTCTTTGTTGTAGTGATAGTTTCTGTAATTAAGAATAAGTTTTGCCCCCAGAAATCATTACTTAGGTAAGCTTTTATTGTTCAGAAAAAAAATTAATATATTATGTTATTTGATTAACATGATCATTTGGGTCTCCGTACATATAATATCAATTACTGCATTATGTATTTATGCCAGCAAATGTGGTTTGCAAAACTTTAATATGCCGGTTCAATTGTATTAATTCAGAACATAAGAGAAATGACTCTGCAAACCAATTAAATGGCAAACAAATAAGACAATAAATGAAAGTGATCTTATTTCTTCGGCATTGCACTTTGCATTGCTTCATCAAATGGATATTTTCAACAGGAAATGAATGGTATTTTTCTAAATACCAACTTTTATATTTTGGGGGCGGGGGAGAGGGAGTATTAGTGGATACACCTCTGAGGAAAATCCTCGAGATGGAAAAATTAATAGAAAAGGATTAATATATAGTTAATTGCCAATGGATCTAAAAATCTGATGCAGTTAAGCTTAAGATGGAGGGGGGATTTTCTTCAGCAGTTATGCTGATATTAAACTGTAATACCAGTTTCAGTCAATAATTAATGACCTGCTGTCCAGTCAAGTCCAACTTATGACAACCCCTTCAAGGGTTTTCTAGGTATAAAGTACACAGAAGTGGTTAACCACTTCCTTCTTCTGAAAATGTCTGGGGTCATGCAGCTTGCCCAAGGCTCCAGAGTTTGACTCTTTTCCCAGGAGGTATAGTGGGGAATCAAACTCCCAACCTTTGGTTCTTCATGAAGTCACATGTACCTGAAATAGCCAAAGAAAGCCTGTGATCTTATGTTCTGTACAGGTGGAGATGTCTAACAGGACTTCAGCCAGTGTTTAGTGAGGCCTGAATGCTAAGAAATTCAAGTCACATTAAAGGTAATAGTCCATAATCAGAGTGTGGCATTCAGTGCCACAAGATGAAACAAGAGCCACGTGCTAACTTGGTTAGTTTTGAAACAATTTGATTAAACAAATTCATGGAGGATAAACCTGTAAGTGACTACTAGTCACCATGGCTATGTATTACTTCTCTTAGTGAGAGCAGTATGCCTCAATATTTGTTGCTAGGCAATACAAACATGGGTGCACTCATATCCTACCTGTGAGCTTTTCATAGGCATGTGGTACTACTATGTAACAAAATGCTACAGTAGAAAGGCATTTCTTCTGATCTGGCAAAGCTTTTCTATCATTCTTACTTCCTTATGTAAAGTATATGTGTCATTTCTTCCTCATAAGGGCTATCCCGGGTGAACAAAGATTACCTCATAGAAAGAATGGAAGACCCATATCTACACACATCTGAATGTATATGGGAACTTATCACTCTGATGCTAAAATCGCATCTAGCTGGGGGGCATGATCTTGGAGCACACATAATTGACAGTGTGAGAAGTGGTTCTCTAACCATTGCCACAGACTCCCTTGTTAACTCAAAGGATGAGATGCTCCTTCCAGCATGCATTGTCCAGACGCAACCTAATACATGTATACCTACCACTGACTCTCTCAGTCTGCAATCTCCATTTTTGAATTCATTTTTACAGTAAAATTAGGAACATGACACCTGGTCTACTGTTTGGTATTTCCTGTTTCTTCCCTTATCTCCCAATGTTTTGTGTCACATACTCTGAAAACCTACACACTTGTGTGTCATTTAGGTTGGTCCTAATTGCCCAAACTCTTTTGTTTTACTCATAGACTTCCATGAGTACCTCATGGTTGTTGGTTTTATTTCTTTGTTTCTGTTTTGTTTTTGTAACATTTTTCCTTCCACATGTCCTCATTTACCATTGATTTTGAAATTACTTGTATATTTGAATCAAGAAAATTTGAATTCAAATTTGAAAATTTATTTGATAACTAGATTTTCTGTGAAAACCTATACCCCATTTGTGAGATCATGTGCCCATTATAACCAGTTCAGATCATTTGTGAAACCATGGATTAAATAACAGTTTACTATGCAAAATCAAAAATAAGAGGACAAGCAGATACCGTATGTTCTACCCGAATCACCCGTCATAGCCAGGAGGGACGGCTGAGGGGCCTAACACCGAGAGAGGCCCGGAAAGAAAGAACAAGAGGCCGGGACTTCTCGGCAGTGGCCCCTCAGCTTTGGAATAACCTCCATCAGAGATCTGCCTGGCTCCCTCGCTGGGTGTTTTTAAGAGCCAATTGAAAACTTGGCTCTTCAGGCAGGCCTTCCCTCCTGTCAATATTTAATTTTATTTTATTATAATTTTTTTCCATCTTGAGTATTATTAATATTAATATTATTGTTTTGAACTGTTTTATTTTAATTTTAATTGTTCTAATGTTTTTATATTTAATGTTTATGGAACCCGCCCTGAGTAGACTTTGTCTAAAAGGGCGGGATAAAAGTCGAATAAATAAATAAATAAATAAATACTTTTGTCTAAAATCTTTAGAGGGTTGTCTTATACACAGAAGTAAGCTGAGGAGAAAACAAAATGGCCCATACCTTGCCTCTGCAAACAGGCTTCCTTCAATCATGAGGCTTAGATAACTGACATCAGCTGATGCTGAACAAACCAATTGGAATACACCTCGTTGGAGGTGGAGCCTGTAGGCAGTGCTCAGATTGAACAGGGACTCATAATGCCCAAGCATTCTGAGCCCAGAGGCTGAATACTCAAAGTTAAGTAAAAATGTCTTAATTTTGGGTTAGAAAAGTGGGGGGGGGGGTCTTATACATTGGGGTGTCTTATACACAGAAAAATTGTACCACCAATTTTCTATTGTATCAGTTCTCTAAAGCAGTTCCTCTTACTTCAGCAAGGATAATTCCATGTAAATTATTCATGAATTGTGGTCTGTACTGTCCTTCCAATATTGACTTTTTGATGACATTAATCCTTAATTCAGATTTCTTTTTGAAGTAAAACACTTATAGTGAAGCTCTCTTTTACCCAACCAGTTGTACCTGTTATGATTTACTTGGCAGATCATAGTCTCTTCTGTTGCTATCTTAAAAGCATATTTTACACACTTAAGAAAATTACTGCATTTTCTTCTATTGTCATCTGAAGGGAGGCCAATGAAAATGCAAGCTAAGACTGCAATGGACATCCTATATGCCTTGATTATAGAAACTAAAATAACATTACAATTTATAAATTGCAACTAATGAAGCCATTCTTAAAATAATAAAAGTCTACAGTAAATCAATGGCATAATATAATACCATCTTAGCACCCCTAGAGATAAAGCAATCCACTGGACAGCTCTACAGTGTAAGCAAGCATTACTGGTATGTTTTACTTCTCTTATGTATAGCTATAAGGAAGTGATCTTAATGTTTATGTGGTCATTATGCTCCCTCAGAGTCAATTGTCATAGTTGTACTTCTGCAGAGGCTTCAAAATATTCCTATTCATTTGAAATTATTCATATTTTTCAAGCAGGTAGTCCTCATAGTTAAAGAAAATACTTATATATGTCTGTCTAGAGAAAACAAATGGAGTCTTCAGACTGTCTATAGCAAATAGAGGTATGTCAACTGATATGAGGTACGCAGTGTGATGTAGTGGCTAGAGTGACACTTTTAAGACTCAGGAGACATGTGCTTGAATCACTTCTTAGCCCTGGAAACTAACTGGGAGATGGCACTTGTAAAACTACTCCTTACCTTGAAATAACATCACTATACCTCAGATGCTATTTATTTATTTATTTATTTATTTATTTATTTATTTATTTATTTATTTATTTATTTATTTATTTATTTTTAACCTGTCTTTCTCCTTTAAAAGGACACAAGCTGGCACACAACAATTAAAAGACAGTACTTAAATTGGTAACAATTGGTATGCACTAATTAAAAGGATCGATGAATATAGAACCAAGAAACATAATCAACACCAAAATACATTCAATGCAGTAAGGTACAACAATCTATTTTTTAAAAAAACCCAGTCGGCAGCCATTCACGCAGGGAAAGCATACGTGCAGATATTTTGGTTGAGGGAAGTGTAAGCCCCACTGACCTGTCCAGGTTGATGGGTGGCCCCTCCTTCATTCTCTGATTCATGGACTTGACAACAGGTAGTTCAAACAAAACAGGGTTTATTTCAATTGGGAAGGGAGTTATGACAGATGCTTGTTCTTGCAGTTCGCTTCCCTCAAGGCTAGTTGATTTAATTAGCCCTGGCTCATTTCTGCTTTCCTCCACACCCCAAATTCACACCCACTGGGGTGTGAAAGTCTATAGTTCACTTCTTGGGAGGGCAACATGCATTTTGATGTTTCCTTCTTCAGCATCATAATCAGCTCCACTAGCTCAGTTCCTCACTGCAGTGAGGGCCTTTGTTGTCTTTCCCATCAGCAGTGCAGGCAGGGTGGAGAGCAAAGATACTGATGCTTTTCTCCCTCCCACTTGAGTACCCACAGCTGCACTAGGACTCCTGTCCAGGTATTATCCTTTATAATATAGTCCCACTCTCCACAGCTACAGGTTCTTCCTACTCTTCCTCTTCAGTCTGGTATGCCTCCCTCAGTTCCTTCCAAGCATCTCCCCAGGCTCCTTTAAGAACCCTCCTGTTGGGCTCTCCTTCTCTGAAATCTGAGACTCTTTCTCCTGCATCTCAGTATCTTTCTTCCCTTCAAACTGCCCCCCTATATTTTCCAAAACCTCCTTTATATCCCTACCTCCCCCTTTTCCTCCCCCTACTCCAGTGGTCACTGTGTACTTCCTGGTGACTCTTCTACCATCTCCAAAGGCAGAACCTTGAGTCTGGCAGTCCGTGGCCCAAGTCTCCTTAGCTTCTGATTTCCCAACTGGTTCTGACTTACTGTTGTCCCCAGGGACTGGGCTAGGGCTCAATGACCTGCCAGAGATGTCCTTCCAAATGTCCCCCTCACAGGAAGACATATAACTTATACAACATGTGCAAATATATGTGTACAATAAGTACAATGCATAAATAAATGCACACCATAGAAAAATATAGCACAAAAAAAGAGAAGAATTTCAATGAGGGAATGAAAAAAGCGAAGTCCTACAACCCAACATCAACAAGAAAGGGAATAAAATGCAGGTGGATTTTGGAGAAATGGGGCTTCACAAAAGCAATGCCCTTCCACCAAATATTAAAGTGTCTTGACCACTTTTGAAGGCTTCTGGGCTTTCTTGTGAGGGTCCTTCCCTGCCTCATCCAGCCTCTTCTCCGCAGGTAGAAGGCTCTCTCTCTCTCTCTCTTTCCACATTTTCCCCACACTCTTCACTTTATCCCTCCTTATTACTTCTCCTCTATTCTTTAAATCTCCAAACCAGACACCTTCAACCATGTGCAGCTACTGCTGTTCCTCCAGTTCAACCTAACCAATGAGCAGGTGGCTGCCTACAGGATGGCTAATTTTGAGTGGTACTCCTCACCATGGATCTGACTGGGCTTTCCACAAGCTTTCAAACTTGTAGTAAGCCCACAAGTCCTATTCAGGCATTCTTTCTCTGTTTCAAGTTACAACAGATAGAAGGGAGTGCTCTCTTTCCAACAGTCACTCTCCTAGCCAAACAGCAATGAGTTCAAAAATGAACACTTCTTCTATTCATGGGGGCTTTCCATGTAATTTGGAACTCTGATTTTGACACATAGAGAGCCCCCATGTATGGCACAGACCCTCTTCTTCAGCCTTACTGCTCTTTATAGGCAATAAAGCAACAGCATAGAAAACAGTGGAGAACTGCTAGAGCATTCTTCTCTATCCATAGTGACTTAACCAGGGAGAGAAAAGCTCAAAAGGGCAATAGTGAATTTGTTAACATTCCTATTGAGTCATTTTAACTGGTCATGTCTGCTCTGTTGGGTTAGCTTTAAATCCAGAAAATTGTCTTAAAATAAATTTTAAGGGTGTATCTCACCATCTTCTTTAATGAAGACAATCAGAGCATACAATTTATTTGAACAGGTTACATTCAGAAAGGAAAGGATATACAGTATAATACAACTGCCTCTCCTTACTTTATAAAGAGCAATATTAAGCCTCTGGGCTGAGATACCACCAAAATCAGTTGGTATCTTATCATAAGGAAAAGACATTGCTGGTTTCCATGGTAGCTACAGGGCAGAGTATTCATTCACTCCCCCGATGTCAGTATCCACATCATTATTTTTTGGGGGAGGAGGGGGATCTCATTGCCACATCAATGACAATTTTAATATTTATATAGCTTATATGTAAGCTATATCGATCTACTGTGAGCAATAGTGCAAGAAATGGTCCTTTTCTTGCTTTAAATTTAATTTAAAATCTAAGAAATAAAGGAACCAGTTATATATTTTGCATATGTATGTAGAATACATCATTTGAACTTGCACCAAGAGTGGTGTAGTGGGTTGTTTTTTTTAATGCATTTTGACAGGCTCAGCTCTTTAGAGAGTTACTTTATGCCCTCTGATAGATGTTGATTCCAATGGCACTTCTCACATGACCTTAACACACCAAATACAAAGAACCAGCATGTCTATTCTTGTCTGACAGAGATAACATATATTCCACAGAGTGCAAAGAGCTAGAGACCTCCAGCTTAGATCCTATTTTTGAACCTATTTCTTCATTAAAGCTGTTAATGGGAAAGGAGCTGATAATCTATGCGGAGAGTTCTCTCTCTCTCTCTTTTAATGGCACATAAGGGCTTGAAACTGGCATAGTGCTGACAATCCTGAAGCTATCAGGTGCCTCTTTCTCTAAGCCAGGCTGCAATTTATTATGGGATGTGTCTCTAGAGTGGCCATTTATAGTTTTATTCTTTTGGTTCAGCCCTCTTGGGTAGTCTTGACCTGTCACTGTTGATAAGAGGTTGCAGCAACCGGGCCTTGCCAGGCAAGTCTTTCTATTTAATGCTTGTTCTTCTGTGAGCAGGTGTCTGCAACTATGGGGCAAAATCAATGTGACATTAAACACCCCTCTGAATCCTGTGCTTGAGATATTCCTGTTCTTTTATTGAAGGTATAACTACTATGAGAGCTACCAATCTATCTCAGAACTCTACAACACAAGGGGCTTTATCCTGCCTCTGCTATTTTTCCAAAGCTATTTTCTCCTCTCCCCCCCCCCCCGAGAAAATAATATGTAAAGAATAAATGGGCATCTGTGTAGAGGGGATTTTCAGCTGGGCATCAGACATGGGCATACAATCTTCTGTTTTTGCTATGGCCCCAGTCTGTATCAAGGATCCACCACCAACTGGGACTAGTATGTCAAACGAGGGTGAGGATGGGGTGGGGGGCAGAAAAGAAGGGGAGAATCCAAGTGTGAGATTCAGAGATATGTTCAGTATTAGTATCCTTAAGGCAGATGCAAAATGAAATGCCAAAATTAATTAATCTTAGCCTTGGTTCAGTTTTGCTCTCAAGCATCAATGAACTAAACTGAATACTTTGCAATTGATTTATAACTTTCATCTCAACAACTTCAATTTACTCCATTTAAAATTTAGCTTCATTATTCTAGTATCATTAATGCTTTATCCAAGTTTTTTAAAAGTTATTTTTGCTTTCTGGAAAATCATAAGCCAGGTATCCCACAACTAAGTCATGCTGGTTATGTGAAAGAGGGTTTGAATTTATCTCTAAGTCAACTCTGAAGCATTTGGAGGGGTAGAGAGAAGGAAAAAAAAATCAAAACCGCATCTGACCTATATACAATGATTCATCACCAGTTTACAAGAATTCACAAAGATATCACCTCCTATTTCTTGAAAGGGAATTATGTGTTAGGCAAGTAATTTGCATTCTGTATTGAGGCTCAAGAAATAAGTTTCACTTATAAGAAGTAAGACAGGTTGATGACATTGCAGCCACACATGTTGTAGTGCTGTCATAAGGTGTGGTACAGATAATAATAATAATAATAATAATAATAATAATAATAATAATAATAATAATAATAATTATTATTATTATTATTATTATTATTATTATTATTATTATTATTATTATTATTATTATTATTATTATTATTATTATTATTATTATTATTTCAGACCATGATAAGCGAAACTGCGGATACTAATCCCACAGATATGGGGGTCCTACTATATATATAGGTGCATACTGGCACTGCTTCTGTGTGTTTGTGTGTGTGTGTGTGTGTGTGTGTGTCTGTGTGTGTGTGCAAGCACACACTCTCACCCTTTTTTTGCCCACTCCCCCCAACACCACTCTCTTTTCTTCAGTCTGACTCTTCTTCTTCCACTCTTCAGACAATCCACCACCACTCATCTGCACAGGAAAACGCCTTTTCTAATCTTTCTGGCAAAAAAAGTAGTAGCCCCATGGCAGGAGGGGGAAAAACAGTTTGCAAGCCAAAAGGGCTGGGCAGATTCCATTGACCTTGGTGGTATGTGGGCAGGAAAATGTAATTCAAATTCATCAGTTTTATAAATGGAGCAAATCTCAAAGTATTTGATGGTGTAGTTGGGCTGTTAGTCAATGACTCTGCAGCAGGAAAAGCAAGGTTGGTTCATTTCTAAGATAAACTGCAGGCACTCAATCTTCCTGATTTTTCCCCCTTGTTTTCCCCTCACTTCTGATCATGATGCATTAATGTCAGATTTAATATGAGGGATGTGCAAGGGTCCTGCTCCACCCTCTCAGCACTTTGTTCTGTCCTATGATCACTATGCAAATGTACAAACATCCCTGGCTCAGTTTGTTTTAACAAACTTTTCTGAAATCAGTGCACATTCCTACATCCTACAGTGCTTTGGGAGGTGCCAGTTTCCCTTTATAACACAGCTACATAAGGATAGGGGTGAGTGAAATGGATTTGCAGCTCTCAGCAATATCAGAGTTGCCCCCCGCAATGGAATTTTCACACTGAAATTTCAACTAAACTTTGTCTATTGTCAGCGCCAATTCTTTGATTCTGCAGAAGCATGTGAGAGAAGTAATTTTGGAAATACCTTTTGCTATATTTCTGTGTGGACAGAGGAGCCAACTGGCTAGCTATGGAACTCTTACTTCTCTGTCTAGCTACAGAACTACTTCAAACAGCAGCTGTGGATATGTGCAAAAAGAAAAGTATTTCCAGGATGTATGCTCCTGGCTCTTATTCAGCTGTCTCACCAGCTTCTAATAGCCACCACTTTCCACAAAGTGCCTTAAAAAATGACTCAGCTTCTAACTCCATCAGGGATGGGAGTCATTGCCCTCCTTGGGATACCATGACAAGCCTTCCAGAGGTCCCACAAGGGCTGCTTACCCTTATACAAGAGGAGAAACAACTTTGCTAAAAGCCTTCACTTCTGATGGTGGTTGTACAGAGAGACAACCGCACAAACACACAACACACACACACACACACACAAAGGCCATCCTCCTTACGACAACCAAGACATAGCTGTTCCATAGTACTTGTTAAAATCTATGGCATTTATAAGAAGTTATACAGAAAGTCAAAATTTAACCAAAACATATTTTCTTTAATTACACTGCCCAAATTTCCTTTTTAAATGATGTTAGCTTGCAAAAATTCAAAGGCTTTTTGAAGTCATCCTTCCTTCCTTTTTTTTTTTTTTTTTTGCATATTTAGGCAAACTCTGTAACCAGTCACATAAGGCCGTATTTTTTCTCACTATGAATATTACTAATTACATTTTAATTAGGTGCTTCAGTGAGTTGTTAGAAGAGACCCAGGGAGCTACAGATAGTGACAATACCAGAAATCATTAATAACATTGTGACTACTGCTGCTATTTCCAAACCTCCTGAGTATGTGTGTTTCTTTTATTTTATTTTTCTTCTCTTTTCTTTATAGATTGCTGGAGAAAGAGCTGCAAGGATTATTACGCTTGACGGGGAGAAAAGAAATTCACAAACAATGACAACAAAGAAATCCCTTTAGCATCCTTAGTTGCTGACAACAGTAGTCTGATTTTTTTAAAAAAGGCTTGAGAGTTATGGGAACACTTATCCAGTGCACCAGAATGTTGTTTTCTAAACATTTATAACTTAAAAAGAAAACAAAGAATATTTCAAAGGGACATTCACGGATAATGGAATCATGTTAAAGTGGTTGCCACATCATTAGTTAAACTTTTAAAATGTCTACTTCATGATAAAAATGTGTGGTTTGTCTCTTGTGTTTTCACATTCGCTTTCTGATCCTTTGTTTCCATGGCGTCCAATTGTTCTTTCACAGGATCCAGAAGCAGTCGTACTTGGAGCAGACTCATTAGTAAACTTAATAAATCCCATTGGAATGATAAAGTCAGTTGCATTGTATTTTAGTGGTGTACATTCCTGGTTTCTATTATAGTGAACAGATAAATTGGTACTTAAATCCAATATTCTGCCACTGAGAGACCTCCTGCTGTAAGGTAGCAGTGAAGCTGGAACTAACCACAACATAGGGCAGTCTATTGACATCCATTTTGCTTACATGGTTCACCTGTTATGGGCATGGCAGTAAGAATGGCTATATCCAATTGGTCCACCCTGTCAAAAGCAACACTGTGGGAGACAAGAAAGAGAAGCAGGTCAAAATAGGTAAGGAAGTGGTAAAAGAATACGTAGCTGCTTTGAATGAGTCCAAGTCTCTTGGACCAGATGGTTTACATCCCAGGGTACTAAAAGAACTGGCAGATATGATCTCTGAACCACTGAATGAAATTTTTGAGAGGTCTTGGAGCATGGGCAAACTGCCAGAGGACTGGAAAAGAGCTGATGTGGTTCCAATCTTCAAAAAGGGGGGAAAAGTGGATCCAGGAAACTACAGACCAATCAGTTTGACATCAATACCTGGGAAAATCCTGGGAAAATTAATCCAGCAGATTTGTGAGCACCTGGAAAATAACAAGGTGATTACTAGAAGCCAGCATGGGTTTGTTATGAACAGGTCAGGTCAAATCTTACTGCCTTCTTTGATAAAGTGACTAAATTAGTGGACCAAGGAAACACAGTGGATATAGTATACTTAGACTTCAGTAAGGCACTTGATAAGGTAGACTACAACCTACTTCTGCGTAAGTTAGAACAAAGTGGGATAGACAGCGCAACTACCAGATGGATTTGCAGCTGGCTTACGAACTGCACTCAACATGTGGTCCTCAACAGAACCACATCTACGTGGAGGGAAGTATGCAGTGGGGTCCCTCAAGGTCCTGTCTTGGGCCCAGTGCTCTTCTTTTTTTCTTTTTTCTTTTAATTTATTTTTTATTTTTTAAAAACTAGTGATAACGTAAGGAATACAAAATGTAGAGGGGGATGTAGGGGAAAAAAGAGAGAGGAGGAAGGAGAACATAAAATGTACTGTCATCCAATCTGTTTGTTCACGTTGCGATATCAAGTCCACTTTTCGCCTTTCTACAATTTGATTGCCCTCCAGGTTTCAAATTACAGTTACATCTTAGTTTAATTTTATGTTATTCAAGCTCTGTCTGGTGACTCAAGCCATTTATATATCCCATCATTCAGTTGCCTTTTGTATTGGACAGTCTTTCAACATTTCTGATAGAATATCCATTTCTACCGCTTCCCATATCTTCTCAATGAGTTCCTCTTGTTTCGGTATCTCCGATTTCTTCCAGTTCTTAGCATAAAGAATTCTGGCTGCAGTAACTATATATATAACTAGGTAGTTCTTTGTCTTATCTATATTATCTGGTATAATGCTCAGTAGAAACAATTTTGGGGTTAGTTGAACATTACAAAGCAGTATTTTTTGTAACAGAGTATGTACTGCTATCCAATACTGTTTCGCTACTCTACATGTCCACCACATACTGTATGGTAAAAGCTTCCCTCTTGTGCTTCACACTTCCGACAGACATTTGACACCTCTGTATAAATCTTTGACAATTTTTTCGGAGTCATATGCCTGTGAGACACGAGGCGAGGGGATAGAAGCCCTCGCTGGAGTGTCGTCCTCCCTTAGGAAAGAACAGGAGGCGCAAACAGACCCGCAAGCATCTCACGTAGAGACGGTACAAAGGGGAGTAGACACCCGTGAGTTAGAACGGGGTTTGTCTAAAATGACAGTAGCCACTCAGACTGAGAGGGAAGTGGCGGGAAACGAGGAAAGGGGCAGAACCACGGTGGAGGCGGGAATAGGGGATATAAAAGGAGGGAGAGATGATATACCGGGGGGCTGGGAATTGATATGGGTAAAAGATCCCTGGACCGGAAGGTGTGAAAAGGTCCGGGTTCCCAGAGAAGAGGCAGACTATCGAAGAAGGAGAGGTCTGCCTCCACGACCCTCATATTGGGGGGAATCGGAGGCGCGGGAATGGCGCCGTAGATTGAGAGAGGAGAAGGAAGCCATGGAGAGAGAGGTGGAGGAGAGACGAGCATGGAGGCTGGAGGAAGCCTGGAGGAGGGGGACTCTGTTGGACCGTGGGCTCCTGTACCCGGAGAGGAGAACCCCTTCAATCCAGAGGGGAGAGATGAAGAAACCATACCACTACTAGATCCAAGAGCGGATGTTTGGGACCTAGATGGCAGCAACCCCTTTTCGAGGGGACCTTGGAATGATGTTGACTTGAACCCTTTTACAAAAGACGTTTGGATGCCCTCGTGGGACCTGTTGGCGACGAGAGACAATGTTAGACTTGACATTGAAACTAAATCAGAGTTGTTTAATGTTCCAATAAAACCTAGTTTGGATTTTGCACCTCACAAGCCTCTAGTGTCTGTGTCACAACCGGAGGAGGCCATATTTGAACCCTCACAATGCCACCTATAAAACATCTTATATATGTTCTCCTTAAAATTTACCGATTTTGTGAGCTTTATGTTATTTTTCCATATTTGCAACCATTGATCAATATCAATATTATGTCCTATATTTTGTGCCCACCTAATCATACATTCTTTTACCATCTCATCTTGCATTTTAGTTTCAAGCAAATAATCATACATTTTCTTAATTACTTTATCATTGGAACCCAGCAAAAGTTTATCAAATACCATTTGTTCTGTGTAAAAGCCCTCTATTTTATCTTTTATATACCTAGATTCCATTTGTACTCTAGACCACCAGTCTAGATATATGTTTTGTGTTTCTAACTCTTCTTTGGACCTTAACTCACAGTCCTTTTTAAATAGATCCTGATATTTTAAAAGTTTTGCTTCTGTCATGAGGTTAGGTTGTGTAAAGGCCTCTATGGGTGATACCCAGCCTGGTGTTTTTTGGTAAATCTGCTGGATGATCTTTTTCCAAGTCCCTAGTAGGGCTCTTCTTATCATATGCGAGTTGAAACTTTTCTGCTCTTTATCTTTTTTGTACCATAGAAAAGCATGCCAACCTAACTGTAAATCATGTCCTTCCAATTTGAGTAGTCTATCAATATCTAAAGTTATCCATTCCTTTATCCAGACTAATACACAGACTCTATAATACAATGCCCAATCTGAGAGACCAAAACCTGCTCTTTGTTTGGCATCTTGCATTGCTTTGATTTTAATTCTTGGTTTTTTACCTTGCCACACGAATCTCATGATTATCTTATTAAGTTCTTGGAAAAATGACTGTTTTAATATTATGGGAATTGTCTGAAATAAAAATAAAATTTTAGGTAGAACCTTCATTTTGATGGTTGCTATTCTTCCCATCAACGATAGCTGTAATTTGTCCCATCTCTCCAAGCTATTCTGTATCTCTTTAATCAACTTCATATAATTGTCTTTAAATAATGTACTAGTTTTCTTTGTGATTTGAATCCCTAAGTATCTTACTCTCTTCTCTTCTTGAAAATTAGTCCTTTCTATTGATTTCTGTCGTTCTTATCTCTCATATTTTTAACAAGTATTTTTGTTTTCTTTTGGTTTATTTTCATTCCTGCTATATCACCAAAATTCATCAGCATCTCCATCAAGTCTTCAATTGAGTCCACTGGATTCTCCAATATAATAACTAGATCATCTGCAAAAGCTTGGAGCTTAAATGTATGTCCTCTTTCTTTCAGTCCTTTTATTTCCTTTTTATCTCTAATTTGCTCTGTTAATATTTCTAGAGTAAGAATGAATAGTAATAGGGAGAGTGGGCACCCCTGTCTTGTACCTTTCTGTATTTGTATTTCTTTCACCAGCTCACCATTGATTCTAACTTTTGCCTTTTGCTGGGTATAGATTGCTTTAATTAATTTCAAAAATGTTTCTCCAACTTGTAGCACTTCCAATTGCTGTAGCATAAAATTCCAATTCAGATTATCAAAAGTGTTCTCTGCATCCAAGAATATCATAGCCATTTGCTTTTCTGGGTGAGCTTCATAGTATTCCAAAGTATTTAAGATTATCCTTATATTATTTTTCATCTGCCTTTTTGGAAGGAAGCCATTAATCTTAATGTCTGTATTAAGATTCTTTTCAATCTAGTTGCCAAGATGGTTGCATATATTTTGTAATCCACGTTTAGTAATGAGATCGGTCTACAGTTTTTGATTTCTTTACCCTCCGTGTTTTCCTTATGTATGAGAGAGATTATCGCTTAAGACCACGTTGGTGGCAATTCTCCCTTTTCTTCAACAAATTCCAAGAGTTTCTTATATGGTTTAAGCAATACATTTTCCAATTCTTTGTAATATTCAGCTGGAAGACCAGTGCTCTTCAACATCTTCATAAATGACCTGGATGAGGGGATTGAAGGACCACTTATCAAATTTGCTGATGACACAAAGCTGGGGGGAATTGCTAATACTTTGGAAGATAGACTCAACATTCAGAAGGATCTAGACAGACTTGAACATTGGGTCCTATCCAATAAGATGCAGTTCAGTGGCAGGAAAAGTAAGGTCCTGCACTTAGGCAGGAGAAACCAGATGCACAGGTATAGGACAGGTGGTACCTGGCTCAACAGTAGTACCTGTGAGAGGGATTTAGGTGTCCTGGTGGACCACCACCTAAGGATGAGTCAGCAGTGTGCTGCAGCTGCCAAGAAAGCCAACACAGCCCTAGGCTGCATCATCAGGGGGATAGCATCAAGATCACGGGAAGTGCTAGTACCACTCTATACAGTGCTGGTGAGGCTGCTCTTGGAGTGCTGTGTCCAGTTCTGGTCACCACAATACAAAAAAGATGCTGAGGCCCTGGAAGGGGTGCAGAGAAGAGCAACAAAGATGATACGGGGACTGGAGGCTAAATCCTATGAAGAACGACTAAAAGAACTAGGTATGTGTGACGGACAGGCCAGAAACCACACCTGTCCATCACAATGGAACACTGATTCAGGAGCCAATGGTTGAGCAGGAGGGCGGAACCAAGGAATAGAAGAGAGAATGGAGGACAGATATAATCAGTTAGGATGACAGTTAGCCAGGAGTTAGGTTTTCAGTTAAGCATGAGATAGGACAGTTGGTCAAGAGTTAGAGAGACAGTTAGGAAGGGAGTTGTAGAAAAGTGGTTTTGGAGATAGGGAATTGAAGAGAGAGTTAGGAGATTGATTGTATTGAGAAAGTTAAGAAAGAATATATATAGTCAAAGGATATTATAACAGTGAATAAAAACAAACAAACCCCAAAGTGAAAGCTAATGATATTTAATAAATAAGCCTAAACATCTGTGATTTACTCCTGTGATTTTCATGACATTTATAAAATCAATAAATCTGTTGAATTGACAGCACGTGTCTATGATCTATTTGGTATTAAGGGAATAATACCTGGTGGCAGCGTGAAGTGAGGACAAGCATCCAGAAGGTGGACTTGTGTTTAAGGGAAAAGTAAACAAAGGACACTGGGTGTACGTCACAGTATGTTTAGCTTAACAAAGAGAAGGCTGAGGGGAGACATGATAGCAGTCTTCCAATATCTGAAAGGTTGCCACAGGGAAGAAGGCATCAATTTATTCTCCACTGCGCCTGAGGATAGGACAAGAACCAATGGGTGGAAATTCATCAGAGGGAGATCCAACTTGGAAATAAGGAGGAATTTCCTGACCATGAGATCCATTAAGCAGTGGAACAGCTTGCCTCCCAATGTTGTGGGTTCCCCATCACTGGAGGTTTTCAAGAAAATATTGGACAGTCATCTGTCCAGGATGGTATGAGGTCTCCTGCCTTGGGCAGGGGGTTGGACTAGAAGACCTCCAAGGTCCCTTCCAACCCTACGACGATTCTATGATTCTATGATATCCTGCCCTTTTGGTGTTTGAACGAATATTTAAAACTCTTAACATGTTTAAGTGAAACACTGGTTTGTTGTGGCCATTGCTGATTCAATTGATTTGTCCCTTGAATGGCCTCTTTTAAAAGCTACAGTATCAGTTTCTCTCCTGAAAAGAAAAAGAAGAGGTGGAAAATGGGTTTAATTGAGAGGCAGTACAGTCCAAACACAATGACACACTGGCTGTACTGTGTTTGGAATGGGCAGAAGCCTCTGTTGCCAGTAAATTTGGCCCCAAGGCAGAAGAACCCTGGGTGTTGGTTGATCTCAGATCTCCTGGCACAATGGGATCTGCCAGAATGACTGCTGTGCTAGCTGAGATGAGCAAACCTAAAAGCCAACAAGCAGCCAGAGAAGGGGAGGAACTGAGTTATGTGAAAGTCAAATCCCTTTCAGCTACTATGCAGGCACAAAGGTAGGCCAAAATCAGGCTAGTTCTGAGTAATTAAGAATTTCTCTAGGCTGTGTGTATGTGCTGAATTCAGCACATCATATGGCTTACTCTTCAGCTCAGCCAGACCTCAGCCATCTTGGCTAGTTAAGATTGAACCTATAGATAGATATGAACACACATGTTTGCATTTTCTGACAACATCTCCCAGAATTCTCTAGGCGGCATGGTCAGTGAGTATGCTTCCTGGGAAATCCTGAGAGTTGTGGTTCAAAAAGACACAACTCCAGTAGGTATCATCATCATTGTTTTCTTCTCTATGAAATGAAATACAAAATGAAAATAAAAACATTATGGAATGGACCTTGTAAAGCTTCTTTTTGTTGGTCTACAAACTGCCACTGAAGCAGCATAAAGATGCCTCAAAAGTTATTTCAAGGCCATTAATAATTTGTCCTAAAGATGAACTCTTGACAAAGCAATTAAAATTGGATACTTTTAATTAAAGGTACAGGAGCCCTCAGAATCCTGAATAATCAATTGCTGTTTATTGCCGCTATGCTAGAAATAGGTTTGGAAAACACCAGAGAACAACATGGAAAAGGCTGGATTGCAATTATTTAACAGCAATTTCATTTGGAATATCCAGTAAAGGAAAAGAACAAAAATGGAAAATTTCAAAGAGACCAGAAGGAATTTTCCTCTGAACAACATTGTATATTCATTACACCTTGCCTTTGTACACTTATTGCAGCTAACATCACAGGTTAGCAGTGTGATGTAGTAGGCAGAGCTAAAAGATTAGGACTTAAGAGATCATGGTTCAAATTTCTGCCCAGTCATGGAAACTCACTGGGGGCAACAGTGATAAAACTATCCCTTATGTATCTCACATACCTTGAAAATTCTTGCTGTATGTTGAGTGCTACTTAAGTTGAGTGTTTGTACATAACAAACAAACAACATCACTAGCGTGTTTATCGTAAGCAGCAGTGTGAAAAGTCATACTATATTTAATTTTTTTAAAAAATGGATATTTTTTTTTGGTCAGAAGTGCACACAGTTTTTACAATTAGGGAAGTACTGGTGAAAAAGTAGTCAAAGAAATGGTACTCCGAATGGATGGTGCAAGAAAATGAATTCTTCCAGTCCTTTCACAGTCGCAGTGGAAGCACCACTGAGGAATCTGAAGTTAATGAGAGAATGCAATCAAACCACATACATTTTGTTGCTCAGTAGAATACTGAAGAGATATATTTAACACCTCTTCAATCTAGGACCATTTGTAGTTGGAGAGCTTGAAGTCCCAGCTGTCTCTTTCAAATTTTGTAAATATTCATTCATACTCTAGTTATTCTCCAGCTTTCTCAACACAGTTCAACACAGCAGCTGTTTGCTTTTATTATGACTAATGCGTAGTTAGTTAACTTCCTCTCACACTTTTCATGCAAGAAGGGGAGAAAAGAATCCGATGCTGCCAACAGCAAGCCTCCGCTCTAAGGTCACCATGAAGAAAGCCTGTAGCTTGCAATGACATTAGCAGTCAGGGTAATAGGAGTGTCAGCCTCACAAAGGGCATGTGAAACCAAGAGCAAAAAGAAGCTGGGCCCTGCATGCTCTAGAATTACATTGATGCCCTCATTTGCTATATATGGAGCATTGGCTCTCTGTGTTAGTCCTGGCCTAACTTCCTCAAATGAAACTGCCTTCATATGGTCATGGCAGACGTTCTAGTGGAGGAGAGAAGTGAAGGAGGACAAAGTGCTGCACAAAGATTTCAAAGATAGCTGGAAGATGTTAGGCCAGGGGAATTGTAAAAGCTTGCATTGGTTGTATCTGCACCCCAGCATATAGAGATGGTTCTAAAGATGGTTTACTGCCTCCCCCCACCTGCCAATGATTAGAGATGCCTATCCTTAACTGTGATTAGGTTTGGAATTAGTATAGAAGATCAAGAGCATGGTTGACCAAATTGTCGACTAACAAAAGCCCAAGAAGATCTACATGCTTTTGATGCAGAGGAAAAGAAATATGGGATGGGAAGAAGAGGAGGAGGAGGAGGCAATATCTAGTAGGTGGTTTGGTCCCAGATTGCTTGAACTGTAGTGAGAATCTAGAATAAGGAGCACATTTGTAACATGTTTGAGAGCTCCAGTCAGTCACATGGCAATAGTGAAAGCTCAGTCAGGATCATCATTAATGAGGGTAACAGGATAAGACTAACAGCCCTGCAGTATCATGCCCCCACCATTCGATATCTGTGAAAAGGTGGGGGGGTCACACTACTTCCTTCAACAACACTGGGGTTAGGGGTGCTGGAGTTCAAAATATATATATAACTCTTATGCCCCCTAAAACGTAACTACAAAGCATAAACTGTTAATTAACACAGACGTACACACACATATAGCCTCCTCCAACCAGCTTCAGCTTTCCAGCATGCCCCAGCACCCTGCCTGTGGAGCCACCATGCCAGGAGAGGGGGGCAGCCAGGCCACTGCCATTGGACCAGGGATTGCGGCAACGCCAACAATAGGGGCTTCAGTGAGTTTGAAACCCACCTTCCTTAGGCCACTTCCTGGAGACGAATAGCAGCACAGTGTTTATTGAATATCTATTTATTTACTTATTGGGGAAAAAACATTTATAACCAAAACTGTGGTGCCCAGACCTGTGCAATTCAAGGAAGAAGTGTACTGTATATATATACATGTGAAAAGGTGGCCAACATTCCCCTTTTCATAGAGAGGCACTGTATCTACATGTTAACATGTATGTAAGATCCTCCCATATGTGATAAATGCACAACTATCAGTTTTATAGCCAATAGGTGCATTGTCAGTGCACACTAAATGCACTGGTCACATGAGCAGGAAGATGGAGTCTGTAAAACCCCACTTTGTTTTAACTTTAGAGGAGAGTTAATCTAAACTCATAACTGTTCCCCTATCAAAGATAAATCCTTTAAAAGGCTCATCTTTTCAGGTAGGTCAAGGCACATTTGGACCCTTATAGGTTTTTATAGCCAAGATATTTTAACATATTCATAGAAATGTGATAAGCAGTATTAATGCTTTTGAAGCATTTTTTTTTTCAAAAGCACAGTTCATTGCTACTTTTTTTCTCTTGGTAATTGGTTGAGTATATCTGAGGTACATTTCTGAAAAACATAATGGAAATACCTATGATACTCAAGCCCAGTTTGAATTTGGCATTAAAAATGAGTTGTTATAGAAACCGGAACATTCTGTTTAAGAAATAATGTGATATGCACGCACTATGGCAATATGAATGGTGGCCTGTTTCATAAATTAAATATATTCTTCCCTTGGGTTAGACCACCATTTGCTTTAATTTAATCAATTTAATTAAATGAAATAGTGTTGTAATACCCTCAGGGATAGTGTGCTTCACTTATGAAGTATTCTATCAGAAATATTCAAAGTCTGAGCATCCCCCTCCCACCCCAAGATGTGAAGAGCATATTTAAGTATGAATAGGAATAGTGATCATAATATTCCTTTTTGTATTAGAACAAGCTTTTTTCCAGCTTTGGCAGTCAATATGTTAGTGAAGTTTGTTTTCACTGACTCATTTAACAGGGGGAACAAAAAAACTCACTGATTATGTACAAAATATTTTCAACTTGAATCTAAATAGGTTATCTTAATGTATTTAAACACAAAGAGAGAGGTGGGTAATGAGTTCATGCAGCTGAAACTCTCATAAATAATGGGACTTTTAGATTAACTTATGAACTGGATATATTTCTTCAAAGAAAACGAATGCAGAAGGATTTTTACATAGGAATTGTTTTGTAGTTCAAGATGTGTTCTTCCAGCCAGAATAAAGGTATAGATTTTAATGAAGATAAGTGCCAGAAACAGACAGATGTTCCGTTTAAGACTATTGCTTAATATATTGAGTCTAGAGAGGGCACAATCCAAACCACAAACCAGAAAAAAACACAAACTGAGCTGGTTCATGGTTTCGTTTGGGGATCCTGTTTTGCCGAAAAGAAACAAAGTGCCAAACTTTTTTCCCTTGGTGTTTCATCTTGCTTCAACCATGAAGCAAAACATGGGTAGCCATGAACCATCACAAACCAATGGCTTTCTGGTTCATGCCCATCTCTAATTGAGACTCTGTAATTAATATTATACTTAATATTATCTAAAATGTTATAATTAGAGATGGGGGTATTCATATATGAACATGAATACCCCCCCACAGGTGGACATAATGATGGTCTGGCTCCCTGGGGCCGGACTGTCCACTCACTGTCCGCTGCTGCCACGGGCTCCACGCTCCCTTCCTATTGCTCTGGAGTGCCCAGTCGGTGCGCTACTCTTCGACCTGGCAGAGAGGCTTGTCATCCTGCCTCCTGCCAGGAGTGACTAATTGACCGGGCACGCTGGAGTGATAGGAAGGGAGTGCGGAGCCCATGGCAGCCGTGGACAGTCTGGCCACAGGGGGCTGGGCCCTTGTCATGTCCACCTGTGGGAAGGTATTTGTATACGAATACAAATACCCCCATGTCTAGTTATAATATCTACTAGGAGATGTTTTCCATTTGATCTTATCCTATACAGTATGCTTCTATAAGACAAAACTTTAGATTCTTGTCAACTAAAACACTAAGGATCTATTTCTTTTACCAACCACCCAATAACAATGCATAAGAATTCTCATAACTGTATCTCAGGACCAAGACATGCATTGAATTCATGTGCAGGGGTAATGAACAGAAGTGGAGAAGTGCCTGCATACCAGTACATTTAGCATATGTTAATTCATTACCTTTCATATATCAGGAAGATTCTTGCTCTCACCACCACAACAACCTTGTAAGGTAAGTTAGATATAGAGATGGCACCCAGTTACACATTGTGACATTGTGTCTCATAGCTAAGCAGAATAAACATGCTGGTTTCTCTCTCTGCCACCACATATTGGCTGAAATCCTATTGTACAACAGTGTGTGCATAACTCAAAATAACACAAATGTAGCGTTCACCCTTTGTTAGGTAATAAGTCATGTATTATTCATGTTCTATGCTAATGTGGTTGAGAGGCGCGGCCGAGAGAGATGTTAAAAAGGCAGAGCCTGAGAGAGGAGTCAGAGAGAGTCTGAGTCAGGGTTGGGGATCAGAGAGAAAGAGAGATAGTTTGGGATCTGAGGAGTGATTAGTCTGAGGAGTGATTAGTAACCTGTGATATTTAATATAGAAGATTAATATTGATGCTTGGTGAAACTGAAAGAGTATGCTTATGAATTATCCTAGAAACCATCTGTAATCAATAAACCTGTTTTATTGATAAGTCAGTACTGAATGGACCTTCGTCTTTTCTAAGTAAAGTACGTTGATAAGGAGACCAACTGGTGGCAGCGTGTGAAGAGAGGTTTTGGTTTGCCTTTGTGAGCTCTGTGTTTGGGGAGACAAGCAGGGGCCACGAGGGTGAAAGTCACAATTGGTGGCAGCGGCGGGATACGAAAGAATCCAGTAAAGCCAGAGTTGAAAGTGAATTTTTTTGAGTCGTGGGTACCTTTTTAGTCAGAGGTCTGTGGTGAAGAAGTGGGTGACCTGCTAGGGCTTTTGTGGAAAAGCTTAGTGGAGGGGCTTCTGATCCCAGATCTGGGGGGGGGGGGGAAACTAAAGATAGGGAACGACTCTGAAGGAAAAATTCCTTTTATTTACCTCAGAATTTGAGAGACCTGGTGGATAGCTTAAAATCCAAGGCTCTGAGAGTTAAGGGAGCGCTTGTGGATAAAAGTGGAAGCCAGAGGTCAGAGCAGATCTGAGGTGACAGGAAAAATCCAAGCAGAGGCTTGAGAAATAAAATTATTTTGGTGTCTGTGAGCAGGGATAGCTCAGACATAGAGAGACACAGTAACTTAACGTTGTTAGCTGGAGTACAGCCAGAGAGAGAGTTGCTGAGTAGCACAACAACAGTTACTGGAATTAAAAGTAGAAAGACAGGTCCTTTGTAAAATCAGTACAAACACTCAAGATTAAGTAACTCAG
This sequence comes from Intellagama lesueurii, assembly GCA_037013535.1. NCBI lineage: Eukaryota > Metazoa > Chordata > Lepidosauria > Squamata > Agamidae > Intellagama > Intellagama lesueurii. The sequence continues at coordinate 56,952,324 of JBAJHW010000003.1, read as the reverse complement.
ATGCAAATATGCCACCCAAACATAGCCAGAAAGGGAGTCGTGAGGCTGAGAGTTTACCTCAAGAAATGGAGGGAAATGGAGACCCTTTAACTCCAATGGAACAGGAGACTGATGAGGGTGCCTCAGAGGGACAAAGGGATCTAAGCTCCCAAGATTTTGAGAAATGGAAATTACAGCAGGAATTTCAGCTTAGAGAAAAGGAAATGGAAATTAGAGAAAAAGCTGAGCAAGAGGCCAGACAAATGGCATTTGAGCAAGAAAATAGACAAAGAGAAATGGAATTAAAACAAATGGAATTAAGACAAAGAGAAATGGAGTTTCAAATACAGATGAAACAATTAGAACCTTCTGCTCAAAACAATAATAGTAACAATAAAAATAGCTCTAGTGAGGGAATGTTAAAAATCGATCTAAAGAAATTTCCCCAATATAGAAAAGGTGACTGCCCTGAATCTTTCCTGATATCATTTGAGAGGGCATGCTGGGACTTTGAAATTAAGGATAATGAAAGGATGATAGTTTTGAGATCACAAATAAGTGGAGATTTAGCTGAGCTGTATTCTCAGATGCTGTAGCATTCACCCTTTGTTAGGTATAAGTCATGTATTATTCATGTTCTATGCAAATATGGTGGAGAGAGGTTAAAAGGCGGAGCCTGATAGTCAGTTAGTCAGAGTCAGAGTCAGAGAGTTAGAGATCCTAAAAATCTATTAGAGGCAGGTGAAACAGCTGATTACATTGGGGAGATTCGAAACCACAGGTTCTCTGAGGTAAATTTTAACAGGCAAAACTGGGGCAACCATAAGAAACCCTTTAATAAAAATTTCCTCAGCAAAACAACAGGAAAAGAAGGCCAGAGTGGTGCCTCACCTAAATTAGCACGACCTAGTTCTCAGACCCAAATGAACCCTGAGGAAGAGTTTAATAGATCACCTCAGAGTGAGCGAAGAAGACAATGCTATAACTGCGGGGAGTTCGGTCATTTATTATTATTATTATTATTATTATTATTATTATTATTATTATTATTATTATTATTATTATTATTATTATTATTATTATTATTATTATTATTATTTATTTATTTATTTATTTCATTTATACCCCACCTATCTGGTCTTGCGACCACTCTAGGCGGCTTCCAAACAACATAAAACAACAGATAAAATCACAAAATTATTACAAAAACAATTTCCATAACAATCATAAAACAAAAAATAAAGATAATAGAAAAGATAAAAAGATCAGGTATTGACTGGAGGGAAGGCCTGTATAAACATCCATGTTTTTAATTGATTTTTAAAGATACCCAGCGTAGGGGCGGCACGAATCTCCGGAGGAAGATTATTCCAGAGGCGAGGAGCCACCGCCGAGAAGGCCCGATTTCTTGTTCTTTCCCTACGGGCCTCCCTCATGAAAAATAAACTTAATATTGGGAAGGATGATGGTCAGACCAAGAAAATATACTGCTTGAAAACTGCAGAAGCTACTGAAGGTTGTAACAATGGTGGTTCTGTCTCCATGGCAACCGGCACGACAGAAAATTTTGATCTGCCACTAGCCAAGGCCGTGCATTGTTTTCTAGTGAAGGCAGAAGATATTTTAATACATAACCCTGGTGAGAGGATTCTTATTAATGGAAAGTCTTATGTAGGAGTGGTTGATACTTGTTCTAACATAACCCTGTGTCATCCTGAGGTGATTCCTAAAGAACAAATTCTCCCAAACCAGACTGTTACCATCAAGGGAATAAGTTCTACTCCAGTGATTTTACCCATGGCTAAAGTAAAGATAAACTATAGAGATTGGGTTGGAATTTGGGAGGTGGCAATCTCTGATCAAATTCCTGCACCTTGTTTAATTGGGCTAGATCTCACTAAGTATGTGCAGCATGATTTTGAAGTAACAGGTTCCTTGAGAGAGCAGTTAACAATCCCTGAAGGAAAAATGTATTCCCTAACCTCTGAATCTATCCAGGGATGCCCCAAGTTAGAAAAGAACCATGAGGTAACCAAAATGGCTGATGAGGTTATTTTGAAAACCCCTAATGATCCTTCCTGTATTGAGGAACAGATGGAAAATAGTACTTTGAATGATTGTACTACAAAAGCTAGAGAGAATCCCATTCCACTGACCCCTGAACACCCAGAGAGGTCTATGACTGATAAAGACCTGACATATAGAGAGGGTTTACATCTGACAGAGCATGTTAACAGTGCTTTTGTACTTACACGCTCACAAGGGGGCCAGGAATCACCCACTGCAGCAGAAATGGATACAGTAGCAGAGAGAAGCCTGGAGGGGAAAAGTCTCTTTGGAAGTCAGCCTAATTATCATCCAGAAGCTGATCTTATGCTTCTAAAGAATCCAAATAAAAATAGTTTGGCTCAGGAGCAGAAGGAGGAATTCAGTTTGGTAGGTTGCTTTGAACCAGCCACCAGTACACCCACTTTATTATCTCCTGAATGCCCTGAAAGGTCTTGCCTGGATAAGGAGCTTTTATATAGAAAAAAGTCCTTAGAAGTGGCAGAGCCAAGCTTGGGAAGTACTCCTGAAAAAGAGAAAGGCTTGTTTGAGGCCCAGGAAAGAGTATTCTGTCCTGAGGACCCAGTGGTAGAACTGAGAACTATAGAGGGGAGAAAATTGCTTTTGGCAGGGGCGGAACAAGTAGTCCTTAAATCCTTGCAAGGCAAACCCCTAACTAGTGTATCACTGAATAAAGAAATAGAATCAGCTAACATACTCAGTGCATCTAAAACAAACCAATCGTTGATTGCACTTAAGAGAAACTTGCATGAGAATATTAAAGTGACCCATGATAGTGGTCCCCCACATAGGGAAAACGTTTCAAGGAAAGTACCTGTGGGTGAATGTGTGAGTGAGGAGAAAGGCGTAAGCCCTGACTTCTTAAAGAGGGACGCATCCAGAGATGTTCGGGAGGAGGAGAGGGAACTGCCTACCCTCTCCCCAGCTGAGAAAGTGAAGCCCCGAGCTAGACTTAAAGCAGACGTCACTAACAAACGACAAGCAGAGGACGTCCAGTGGACAACCGAGTGGCTGATGACCTCCAGTCGATGGAAGAGAATGCGGAAGAAGGAGCCTGTGATCATCAGAGGGACCCCTGAGTGCCAGCAGTTGTGTGTCCAGCTGAAGGAGGCAGTAACGACCGGACCAGTCCACGGCGCACCTTACTACAACGGGAAGGTGAAAGACTTGGACTTTGCAAACCACGGAGTAAAAGAGACTCAGATCATGCCTCGAAAGACTGATGGGGGGGGGGGATAAACCAAGCTGATAATGTTATAAGAAATGTTCTTTTTGTGTATAGTGTGGAAAAACTGAATATTGATGAACTGAAATGTGGAGAATGATTCAAGGACTTCTAAAATGAACTGGAATGGACTATTGATTTACTGGTTAATTATCTATGTAAAAATTTTTTCCTGATTGTGGTATATTTCTGTAAGGTTGAAAATGTTAAATGTAGTAAGTATAACTGATAAGGTAAAGTATATTATTGAATTGTATTGGAGTGTTTAGACTAAAAGAGATTGTGATTGTTATAATAAATATTGTTATTGCTTGCAAAATGATGTCAGAGGGTAAGTAAAGTTTCATGCAATGATGCATGTTTGTTTGGGATGGAAAATGTGTTTCCCTTCCCAAACAAACATATTTAAGGGGGGAGGTCTGTAGCGTTCACCCTTTGTTAGGTATAAGTCATGTATTATTCATGTTCTATGCAAATGTGGTGGAGAGGTGGAGCCGAGAGAGAGGTTAAAAGGCGGAGCCTGAGAGTCAGTTAGTCAGAGTCAGACAGAGGCAGAAGAGATAGAGATTGAGTTAGAGACTGGTTAAGATAAATAGATAGAGAAGGTGGAAATTATATGGCAAGAGAATAGTATGTACATCTGAAGAACTTCTGTGATTATTAAATTGACTTCACTTTAATAAATAAGTTTTGTTTGCATTCACCATACAAGTGTCTGATCAAACGTCATTTATTTTGTGGATTGAGGTAATCCACTGGTGGCAGTGAAAGGAAAACGACTGGAACCTTTGTGAGGGCACAAAACGTAGGTGCCTCAGGGAGGTGAATGTCACAGATGCCTCTGGAGCAGGCTAGAGATTTTGAAGCATATAGAAAGATGGTATATGCTAGATTTGGCATCAATGCAGAACACCTGAGAAGAAAATTTCGTGCCCTTACCAAAAAGCCTGAAGAATCTTATTCTCTGTTAGGAGCTAAATTAGTCCAATGTTTGGACAGACAGTTGGAACGTGAAAATGTCACTTCTCTAGAACAAATGAAAAATGTGATTGGGTTAGAACAATTTTTTTCTATTTTGCCTGGGGAACTGCGTTATTTAGTCAAAGACAAAAATCCTAAAAATCTATTAGAAGCAGGTGAAACAGCTGATTACATTGGGGAGATTCGAAACCACAGGTTCTCTGAGGTAAAATTTAATAGGAAAAACTGGGACAACAATAAGAGACCCTTCAAAAAACATTACCTCAGTGAAACATCAGGGAAAGAAGGCCAGAGTAGAGCCTCGCTTGAGTTGCCAGGGCCTAATCCGCCAAAGCGAGTGAACCCTGAGGAAAAGTTTAATAGGTCTCCTCAGAGTGAGAGAAGGACTTTTAGACAGTGTTATAACTGCGGAGAGTTTGGTCATATTCAGTCAAATTGTACTAAAAACAAGAATAAAATTGGAAAAGATGATAGTCAGACCAAAAAGGTTTACTGCTTGAAAACTGTGGAAGCCACTGAAGGAAGTTGTAACAATGGTTCTGTCTCCATGGCAACTGGCATGACAGAAAATCCTGATCTGCCACTAGCCAAGGTCGTTCAGTGTTTTCTTGTAAAGACAGAAGATATTTTAGTACAGAACCCTGGTGAGAGGATTCTTATTAATGAGAAGTCTTATGTGGGAGTGGTTGATACCTGCTCCAACATAACCCTGTGTCATCCTGATGTGGTTCCTAGAGAACAAATTCTTCCAAACCAAACTGTTACAATCAAGGGAATAAGTTCTACTCCAGTGACTTTACCTATGGCTAAAGTAAAGATGAACTATAGAGATTGGATCGGAATTTGGGAAGTGGCAATTTCTGATCAAATTCCAGCACCTTGTTTAATTGGACTAGATCTCACTAAGCATGTGCAGAGTGCTTTTGAAGTAACATGTTCCCTGGGAGAGCAGTTAACAATCCCTGAGGGAAAAATAGAATCCCTAACCTCTGAATCAAACAAGGGATGCCCCAGGTTAGAGAAGAACCCTGAGGTATCAGAAATGGCTGATGAGGTTATATTGAGAACCCCTAATGATACTTCCTGTATTGGTGAACAGAAGGAAGATAGTATTTTAAATGATGGTATTAGAAAACCTAAAGAGAATCCCCTACCACTGACCCCTGAACACCCAGAGAGGTCTATAACTGATAAAGACCTGACATATAGAGAGGGTTTAAACTTGATAGAGCATGTTAAGAGTGCTTTTGTACTAACATGCTCACAAGGGGCCAGAAATGGATACTGTAGCAGAGGGAAGCCTGGAAGGAGAAAGTTTCTTGAATAGTCAGCTTAATAGCTGTTCAGAAACTGATCTCATGCTTTTGAAAACCCCAAATAAAAATAGTATTGCCCAGGAGCAGGAGGAGGACACTAGCTTGGTGGGTTGTTTTGAAGCATCCAGTACACCCACTTTATTGTCTCCTGAGTGCCCTGAGAGATCTTGCCTGGATAAGGATCTTTTATATAGGGAAAAGTCCTTAGAAGTGGCAGAGCCAAGCTTGGGAAGTACTCCTGAAAAAGAGAAAGGCTTGTATGAGGCCCAGGAAAGATCATTCTGTCCTGAGGACAAAGTAGTGGAACTGAGATCTATAGAGGGGAGTAAATTGCTTTTGGCAGGGTCGGAACCTATAGATGTGTTGCACCAGCACTGGAGGGGAGAGTCTAGTAGCTCTGCAGCTGAAGTAGACCATAAAACTTTGCAAGGCAAACCCCTACCTAGCTTATCAATGTATAAAGAAATAGAACCAGAGGAGAACCTCTGTGCATCTAAAATAAACCAAGTGTTTGAGAGTGCACTTAAAGGAAACCTGCCTGTGAGTTTGGAGATGACCCATGATAGTGGTCCCCCACATAGGGAAAACTTTGCAATAAAAGTACCTGTCGGGTGAATTTGTGAGTGAGGAGGAATGAGTAAGCCCTGACATCTTAAAGAAGGACGCATCCAGAGATGTTCGGGAGGAGGAGAGGGAACTGCCTACCCTTTCCCTAGCTGAGAAAGTGAAGCCCCGAGCCAGAATGAAAGCAGGCTTCACTAAGAAACGGCAAGCAGAGGAAGTCCAGTGGACAACAGAGGGCCCTAGGATGGCTAGTCGACTGAAGAGAATGTGGAAGAAGGAGCCAGAGATCATCAGAGGGACCCCTGAGTGCCAGCAGTTGTGTGACCAGCTGAAGGAGGCGGTAACGACCGGACCAGTCCACAGCATACCTGACTACAGCAGGGAGTTCACCATCCTCACAGATACATCGAGTGTTGGACTTGGAGAGGCGCTGTGCCAAGCAGATGACAACGGGAGTGTGCAAGATTTGGACTTTGTAATTCACAGCATAAAAGGGACTCAGATTGTGGATGCTGATACCTTGCCTCGAAAGCCAAATGACTGATGGGGGGATAAACAAAGTTGGTAATGTTATCATAAATCTTCTGTTTGTGTATAGTGATGAAAAATTGAATATTGATGGACTGAAACATGGAGAATGATTCTAGGACTTCTAAAATAAACTGGAATGGACTATTGATTAACTGTTTAATTATCTATGTAAAATTTTCATGAAAATGTTATATTTCTGTAGGATTGTAAAATTAAATGTCGTAAGTATACATCAAAAGGTAAAGTAGGTAACTGAACTGTATTGGAATGTTTAAAGTGATAAGATATTGTGTTTAATATATAAGATGTTGTATTGTTTGCAAAATTGTGCCAGATGGTAAGTAGAGTTTTTATGCAATGATGCATGTTTGTTTGGGATGAAAAACGTGTTTCCCCTCCCAAACAAACATATTTAAGGGGGGAGGAATGTAGCATTCACCCTTTGTTAGGTAATAAGTCATGTATTATTCATGTTCTATGCTAATGTGGTTGAGAGGCGGGGCCGAGAGAGATGTTAAAAAGGCAGAGCCTGAGAGAGGAGTCAGAGAGAGTCTGAGTCAGGGTTGGGAATCAGAGAGAAAGAGAGATAGTTTGGGATCTGAGGAGTGATTAGTCTGAGGAGTGATTAGTAACCTGTGATATTTAATATAGAAGATTAATATTGATGCTTGGTGAAACTGAAAGAGTATGCTTATAAATTATCCTAGAAACCATCTGTAATCAATAAACCTGTTTTATTGATAAGTCAGTACTGAATGGACCTTCGTCTTTTCTAAGTAAAGTACGTTGATAAGGAGATCAACTGGTGGCAGCATGTGAAGAGAGGTTTTGGTTTGCCTTTGTGAGCTCTGTGTTTGGGAAGACAAGCAGGGGCCACGAGGGGCGAACGTCACAACAAGTAGTGGGGAAAATTGTGCTGAAATGTGGTATTCACTAAAGCTTCCCACAGGTGAGATGCATAATAATTGCACCATTAATCATGCAATAGTGCAATCAAATTTTGTTATGTGGGCTGCTGTGGTGCTCTGCTGAGGTCCTCATGTGTACATTTATATTTCATCAACTTCAACAGGATTTCAGCCATTAAGTCATTTTTTAAGTTTCTGGTCATCCCAGAGTAGTATGCATACTTACAACATAATAAAAGGGGTTCAAACATAAATAGTTACTAGGGGTGTGTGAAAACTGTCCAATCCAAATTGTGTCCAAATATTTTCTACACAAATCAGGCCTGACCTAACCTGAGCTATTTGGAGGTGGCCTGAACCAATTTATTCTCTGGCTTCTGAAAGTACTTGTAGATATTTTTATATATTTCCAGTTCAGAAGGAAAAACAAACCCCTAAAACAGTGGAAAATAAAGAGCAGTGACCTGGGATGTGGGTGGGGCATGATGCTTTCCATTTGCTTTTGGAATGTGGTGGACCTTCAGTTTATAGGCAAAGCTTCTTCCTTCCTTTCCTCTGCTTTACCAGAAATCAGACTCAAGGGAAATTGGTGTGGAAGTTGTCCCCTTAGGGTTCCCAATAAGTAGTATGGCAACATGCCTGATCAATGCCTAGCCCAAATTAGATTGCTGCATATTTGGCATCTACCCACTCCAGAACAGAGAGTTCTGCAGCAACAAGAAAGAAAGACCAACAAATGAAGCAGAAAGCATTAGAAAAATAAAAGAAAGTAGAAAATGGTAGTGGTTAGGGGAAGAGAAAAAATGCCCCTTGCGATACTTTGACCGACCCAGTCAATGCCTGTACAGCAGAGTAAGTTACCCATTCCACATTTATACACACAATCCTAAGTGTAATGAAAACTCAGTGCAGCTACTACAGGAAAATTCTAGAATGTGGCCAGTCAAAGAAGTGCTGTGCCTCTCTCCCCTTCCAATGACTGGATATGTAACTGTTGCTCTGTTGGGTGGCTAGAGAATAAATAGAATTCAGAGAGGTCAGGCTGAGCCTCCCCCAGGCCTCAGTGAGTGAAGTTTCCAGGAGAGGTTTTGTCTTTCACTGGAGCTGTGGCTGTCCATCTCCTTTTGATTTATCACTTTCTTATTTTGTTACACCAACTGCTGTCAAGTATTTTTGTTAAAATTTCAGCATTTAACCCCCCCCCCCCAATAACAAAGCAAGCTTCAAGGATCTGTCAGGACACCCTTTGCCAGAAGAAAGGCAGCATAAAAGTGAAATAAACAGATAATAAGCCCCCAAGTATGACTAGTGGCTTCCTGAACTGTTCAATTTCTGTTCCAGTAATATATATATACCTCTGATTTGCCTCATTTTGAATTCCCCCCCCCCCAAAAAAAGCTGGTGCACCTACCCAGTTGCCAAGATTGGGGCCATTATTCAGTAGTGTCATTCTGATAACTATATTATAACTATATCTGATAATGATGTTTTGCTTGTTGATGCCAAATCCTGGACTATGTGTGAGGGGGAACCCAACATATTTGTGCAAATGGATGCACACAAGTTATAGCACTGGCAACTGCTGTGAAACTGATTGCACAACCCATGATACAAAATCAGTGTCATTCTCCTTGAGAAGCAAAGCACTTGTGCAACCATTCAAGGCTTGAGATGGGTGGATGTCCATGAAACTAAAGAGGTTTCCCAACTGCCTAGAGTTAAGACTCATGTCTCACTTCCAAGGCCAAAGATCTCTGCAAAAAATTGCTTTCTATTGTGCTGGATAAAGAAAAAAGAAAAGAAAAAACCTTTTAACAGCATAGTGTTATAGCCAGGCTAAAAGAAGAAAAGTGGGAGAGGGAAAGATTGACAGTAAAAACCTGGCCTTGCTAAAAGCCTCACCAGACAAAAAATTCCTGCCTAGCACCCACATTTCATGAATTAACTGTGAGTGACAGGTGTTCTGCTATTGCAGAAGCCAACTGGCAGACTTCAGCATGAGAAGCCTCAGCCTTGGGTGCACACAAGCTCCCAATGATATCTTTACAACAGACTCTTTAGTCACAACTTGGGTAGTGTGCAGCTAAAAATAGGACTTCATCAGTGGAGTAGGGTTGGCAAAGGGAATCAGGAACATGGAGACACCACATGTTTCAGCTTATCTTGACTTTTAAGCTCTCAGGCTAGGGAGAAATGTTACTCCCTTTCAATTTCTTTCCTTTCTGACACAAGCTTAACTTTCAGTCAAAACAATCCAAGCCACAGGATGAACCTGTAGACTCTGGCTCTCCAGTCCTCAAAAACAGCTAAAAGGGAGAGAAAATTGTTTGATTTTTTGCTAAAAACACACCACACACCATGCATATGTGGTTCAAAACCAAGAGGAAACATTTTGCAGCAGTCACAGAGAAGGCGAAAAATGTTGGAATGCTTTGTCTCTGAGGACAAGACAAGCAGAGATTTGCAACCCTGCCCAAAATCTGTCCACCAATTGCGACATGTTTGCTTTCCTTGGGAGAGATGCTTCCTCATTCTGGGGTGCTTCCAAATGACTTTAGCAGTTCTTTTGACATTGTTTTCGAATTTACCTTATCATTGAGATAGAATGCTCATTCTGCTCGTCCTACATATCTTTGCAGTCAAAGTCACCTATGGTTTCATATTTAAAAGACACCCATAGAAGGAGATAGCTCAAATGATCTGGAATAGAATCCCTACATGAAATCAAAGAGAAGTTCTTTGTCTGGTGGTACAAACCAGCTCTTAGCCAGCTCCAAGAGACTAATTCATTCAACCATATGTTCTTATATGTCCCATTAAAATCAGTGGCATCTAAAAGTGGCCAGCTCTGGCTTGTTGCTTATTATCCACACACATTATTGTATTATTTGTATTATTTGTTTATTATTTCTAGAGAGCCATCCCTATAATTGTATTCACAGAACACCATAATCAGAAAAAATGAACCATCGAAGTATCAACCCTTATAGTCCAAATTTAGACAGCAGAGACAAGAAAGAAGGGATGAAGAACTAAGGTTAGGCTATTTTGGACGGTATTGTTGAAAGCTATTATATATATTTGTCTCATCTCTCTTCAAGGCACAAAGCTTGTCGCAGTGTTCTAGAGAAGCCCACAGCTGTAAACATATTTTTAGTGGCAAGGTTCTGTGTGATTTAGAAGTAGAATTCTTTCTTTCTTTGTAAGCAAGACAAACCTGGTCACTAAAATAGAAAAATGTTTAATAAGCACAAGCTTCAATTATTGTATTAATTACCTGCTCCATGTGTAGCACTGCTGCTCCATCTATGAAAAGTAATTTTGTCCTTTATTTCAGCTTCCTGAATTATGCACATATTAGTGTAATGGGCAAACCACTGAGATGCTAGTAGCCTTCCTGCAGGCTTTTCTCTTTGTGGTAAAATCATTTATTTAATAAAATTTGCATGATTCCTTTCTATCTGAAGCCTCATTCTTTCTCCAGAAAAGAATTTTACACTGGAGGAAAGAAACTGCATCATAATTAAATGTAAATTCATTTAATTTCTTTCTTAATCTGCAGTAATCTTTTATTATTTCATAATGGTCTCTTTGGCAAGACATCTCTCATCCAATATCATATGCATTGTTAAGTTAGACTGAAATCCAGTTTGGCTTTTTTTTTATACCCTCTGTCTACTAAATTAATAACTTATGTCACATGCACATGAAATGATGGGGGAAACATTCAGAGATTTGGATTGCAAGTTGTCATACAGAGGAGGGGCAGAATTTGTTCTCAGTCCTCCCAGAGTACAGGACATGTAACAATGGGCTGAAGTTACAAGAAGCCAGATTTCTGTTGAATATCAGAAAAACTTCCTAATTGTTAGAGCAGTGTGACAATGGAACTAGTTACCTCAGGAGGTAGTGAGTGCTCCAGCACTTGGAGGCATTCAAGAGAAAGCTAGACAACAATCTGTCAGATATATTTCTATTTGAATTCCTGCATTGGGCAGGGGGTTGGATGATGGCCTTCCATTATTCTAAGATTTTATTATTTTAATTGGCTTCAGCTTTTCATATATAGGGATGGAACTTTCAGAATTAAGGCCTTCCACTTCCATAGTTTGGCCAAAACCTCACCCATTCCCAGGCAGAATAGTGGGAATAAAAACTCCCAAACCCCAAGCCTCCTCTACTTCCATGCTGTTCTTGCACCTTCTTCTTTGATCAGTAAGAAACACATCCTAATATGGTCATAAGATTTCCTGCAACTCACAAAGTACATTGGAGGGTGAGTTGCAGTCTTCATACACTGAAATTGGGGCAGCCTGTGTAGGAACTCACCCTCTCATACACCTTTGTGAGTTACAGGATAATCTCACAATGCACACAGCACAGTAGGGTGTTTTTCTTACTGATCAAAGAAGAAGGCAGCATGGGTCCAGCATGGTGGTAGAGAAGACTGCCCTAACCTTTGATTTGGGACCTTTCAATCTCATGATTCGACCTTGGTTTTCTGGCCAAATTATGGGAGTAGAAGTCAATAGTTCTGAAAGCCCCATTTCTATTCACAAATTCCAACCCACTTCATCAGATGCCTAAATAATACGCACATCTTTCCACTAGGCTTAGTGCTTTGAACACTGCTCTTCAATAATCATCTCGTATAACTTGAGATTCAAAAGACACTGTCAATTCAACATAGCAACATAGCCTGAACAGCTTAAGTAGACATGAAATTATAATTTGTGACTGCTGCAAAAAAAATCATTTTCTACTGTTTGACTTTAAAACGTAATTAATTTTAACGTAAAACAGGTTTTTTGTGTGCTGACTGAATACTTTCTTGTGTGTCAGATTCGGATATGACCAAAATTATGGGCCACAATCCTATTGTAGATTTATGCTCACTTAGGTGTAATTGTGTAAATTATGACTGAATTGCCACTAATAACAAGTTGCCATTTGCATTTCTAATCTTTGTGTCCCCTGTACAGAAGTGTGTGTATATGTCCAGCAATAATTTCTGCTATTTCTCAAATGAATTCTATTGTAATTATCAAAACTGCTGCTGGTCATATCTATGGTCCATTTCATAGCTTAGGAGATAAAAGAAAGTACTTATCCAGAAAGATGAGAAGTACTCAACTGTCAAAAAATGTATCAGGTAAACTGTCCTTGAAAAGCAGAGTGGCAAGTGGGTGATGTCTATTTTTACATTTTCAGGGTGTTTTCCCCGCAATGCTGCAATTGGGTCTCACTGCCCTTTTGTGCCACTAATCAATAAACCAGATTTTCTAGTTGCTTGAGACATGATAGTCATCAGTACAAGACAAGCAGTACTTGTCTTGCTTCTTATAGCTTTCCGTTTTCACAAAAAAATACAAGTACTAAGGTAAAGAAAACATGTAGCTATTTGTAATATATCTTAACTTACATAGATCTGAGTACAGAGAGACAGTAAATGAAACAAAATTCCATTGGAATATAAGTTTATTAAAAAAAATTTAAAAAGCTAAGATTCTATGATTTTATCTAATTAAAAGTTAATTTATAAACGAAAGGAAAATTATTCAACACATTGAAAAACATTAAGTATCTGTTTACAACAGATTATTTTTACAGTATGCAGTTTTAATAAATTATTTTTGCATTGTACTACTCAATTTCATTAGGTCAGATTTCTGAATGTTGTCCACCCATTCTCTGAAGATCACATTTGTAGTTAACATTTGAATTACTGACATTGAAAGTAACATTTGTAATCTTCAGCTTTTCACACATAATCAGCTTCTTAGAGTAACCATTTAAGAAACTACCGTAATTCTTTGTATTCTGGCTAGACAAAACCATTCATGTAATTTAACAACAAAACTGTTGCAGAGTTTTGAATTTCTGGTAAAATTCCTATTTTGCTATGCAATAAAAGTACACAGACTCACAGAGGGAAATAGCTACAAGTTCCCCAGAGTCCAGCCCTTTCTCATTAACTGGCATTTAAAATCTTAGTAACTCTAAGACATCTACAGTCCAAAGAACAAAAAATATTTATTTACTTACAGTTGTTTGAAATAACAGGCTTGTGTATACTGATTTCTTCACTGCACACATACTTAGCAACCAACAGAACTGATTAACAGCAAACAACTGACACCAACTGACAAAAGAGAGGGATAGAACACTCAGCAGAGAGGTGGGGCACTCTTTGAATTTCAAACACTGGAAGGAACAATTGGTTAGTGCAGGATAGCTAGATAAATCTCTAGCCCAGAAAAGTCCATCCCAGTCACTCAAATTATAGACAGTATGGCAGGTTGTAAATAAAACTCCAAGAAAAACACATGTACTTAATAACAAAAGAACAGATGTTTCATCCCCCTTCTAACAGAATAACTATGCAAATCTTCCCCGGTTTATGAAGCTGGGCAAGGCACTTACAATCTATGAGCCATGTCCAGTGCCACACAAGCAGATTTCTGTCAAGAAAAGAGACTTCCTTTTCACCTCTCATCTCTTACATAATGTCAGAGATGATTATGGAGATGCACAAGCCTTATTCAGTTATTACCAAAGTGAATGGAGCTCACATGCATTGAGGGGAGCATTCTATGTCCTCTCCCTCCATCATCACTTTCAAAATGTGAAAGCAAGGTCTGAGGATGAGAATGCTGGAATAGTTGGGTGGCTTTTTCTCAACAGCAGAACCCCAATTTCTGGCTCACATGGGGTGGGGGCTATATGGATATAGCAGCTTTCATCTCTTCAGAATGTCTGTTTCATGTGTTGAATACAAGGACAGAAGAGAGAAGGAGTGAACCGGGCTATACTGATTCAGGAGGAAGGAAAATCTGTTTTACAAGTCATGTCTGTTCTGCTGGTAGACTCAGACCATTGGGTTTTGCCCATCTCTCTCTCTCTCTGTTTTATCCCCCCTGCAACTTTACTTTAACTACTACTTTTGTCAGGTCCTCTGAGCTCCTGGGAGATTCCTTACAATCCTTTATAGAGTGGCATTATCCTTCCTTTATTACTTGTTGAAGACAATAATATATAGCCATCATCACTAGTATTCATAGATAGACATCTTTATCTCCAATCTCCATAAATCTACCTGAACTAAAGTCATCACCACAGGTTGTGGCAGTAAAATCAATAAACAAAGAAATTCTCATTTTAATCTATCACATTTTTCCACCTTTCTTTAGAAAGAAGAAACCTTCATGCCATTTAATGGAATCAAATATACTGTGAGTATCTGGTTTGTCTTGATCATAGCATTGCATATAAGCAACATTTTAGATGGAACCAATTTGAAGCCAAAATCATAAAGTATGAATAAATGGAAAATGGGAAAAATAAAGCACATATTTTGCAGTATGTTCTGAGAAAATGGATTTTTCACTATCATTCCTAAATTGCTATTTAGATTAAGGAGACAAACATAAAGAAGCATTTGTAGAACATCCACTGTATCAGCATGCACTAAAGAGGCAGAAAAAACAGAGCAAGGAGATAGCAATGTAAATGCTTCTATAGTATTCCTTCATGCTACAAAATATCTAAAAATATGTAACATTACAGTTCTCAGAAATATGTCTTGTCCACCGTTTGTAAGAAATATGACTTTTATCCCCCTCTTATTTCTCCTTTTTAAAAAACCCTTTAAACATCCATTACCCATGTTCGGCTCTGAATTAGATATATACCACCTCCTTCAAAAAAATCCAAACCACAACAAAACCATACCAGCCATACTGGGAGTAGACACACTGACATCAATGGGACATGTCATGATCATCCATCAAGTTGGTGGGAGGCCTATTTAACATGGCCCTGTGATCTTCTCATTGCAATTATTGAACACTGGGGGAGGGTAGCTGATGTCTGTTTCTAACCTATTTAGGCTGCTAAATATATTAAATTAAATATATTATATTAAATCTAAATATATTAAATTAAGAAAATTACAGGAGAATATTTTTGGTTTCAATTTAGGTTTTCCAATAAAATATGCATAATTGCTTTAAAATCCCAATTTTCTATTATTTCTGTGTTCCCCGTGACCTCACTGTACACAATTTCTTTTAGATTCTGACTAGACTGAAATGTTCCTACATGCAAAACCAAAGATGAACATGAGTAAAATACAAGCAACACATCCTTCTTTAGTTTTTTGTCATTCTCTTGTGTGAATTAAAGATGTTCATGGATGACAGATATCTAAATATATTCCCTGCAGGTAGAGATGATCAAAGGGAAAAAAGGTTTTTCCTCCATTCATTTATATTCAGTAAAGTTTTCTTTAATTCATTTTTCAGGCATTTGAACTGCATTTGCTTGGCTTTTTTTTCGCTGTTGGTTCACTCCGTTTGGTTTGGGTTTTTTTCCATTGATTTTGACTGTGGACTCAAACAGTTTCCTGCTCAATATTCCTTTGGTGTTTTAATTCTAATGGCATGAAATTTCCACCATTTTTACTCCTCATTCAAAGCATAGCACCTTCATGATTTTGGTCAGATTGGATAATGCATCACCATTTAAGAGGCAATTAAAGTAGCATATACTTTTCCATTGCTTTTAATAGGAGATTTATACCAGTGTGCAATGCTCTATTTGCATGGACTAATGGATTAATGATTAGTGCATGGATTAATGCATTTTAATGCATCCACCCAAAGGTGATGCCTGCCAATTTAACCTGCCAATTTTTAAAAGATGGTCAATAGAACTAAAATTCTCTGTACACTGAATAGAGCTTCAAACACGTCAATTTCATATATTCCTCCCTCTTTGTTTTCCCTGTTTGCTAGATTCAGTGCATTCAAATTTCATTGTTTCCTGAAACTTTTTTGTCAGTTGTACCTTGCATCCCAGATGTGCTATACACAGGGATTGAGAATGAAAGTGGAAATGGAAGAAAGGAAAGGAATAAAACTCCACTTATTTTATCAATCATTGACATTTTACATTTGTTTTAAAATGAAATCGTTCATTTTAATTTGCTCTTAAAATGAAAGCTACTCTGAAGACCAAACTGCACATTACACACATGTGTGCGAAGATGCTCACACATCTTCTTTATCCACGGGTGCCACTACTGAAACAACCATCACCCCCAAAACCCGGCACTAAATCTAAACTTGAAGGACTCCTTCTCTTGCATTATCCATATCAAAAGCTCAGGCAGACAGTATTTCCTTTTATTCTGCTGCCCATGTTGTGCTGAAGAGGCTCCAGGTGCTTGCAGACAGAGTCTATCCAGAATCCCAGTGTGGATTTCGTGCTAATAGATCCACCACTGACATGGTATTTTCCCTCCGACAGTTGCAGGAGAAATGTAGGGAACAACGACAGCTACTCTTTGTGGCCTTCATAGATCTCACAAAGGCCTTTGATTTGGTTAGCAGGGATGGCCTTTTTAAAATCCTTCCCAAGATTGGATGTCCACCTTGACTCCTTAACATCATCAGGTCCTTTCATGAGGAAATGAAGGGAACTGTAGTTTTTGATGGCTCAACATCAGATCCCTTTGACATCCGAAGCGGAGTGAAATAGGGCTGTGTCCTCACGCCAACCCTGTTTGGGATCTTTTGTGCTGTTATGTTGAAGCATGCCTTTGGAACTGCAACAGAAGGTGTCTATCTACGGACTAGATCAGATGGAAAGCTCTTTAATCTCTCTAGATTGAGAGCGAAGACCAAAGTCCAGCTGAAATGTATGCGGCGGTTCCTCTTTGTCGATGATGCAGCTGTTGTCACCCATTCTGCAGAAGACCTCCAACAACTCATAAATCGTTTTAGCAAGGCCTGGCAAGACTTTGGATTAACAATCAGCCTGAAGGAAACACAAGTCATGGGCCAGGGCGTGGACTCACCTCCCTCTATTACCATCTCCACACAAGAATTGGAGGTTGTTCATGACTTTGTGTACCTTGGCTCAACAATCTCTGACACTCTCTCCCTAGATGTCGAGCTGGATAAACGCATTGGCAAAGCAGCTACTATGTTCTCTAGACTAACAAAGAGAGTATGGCTTAATAAGAAGCTGACGGCATATACCAAGATCCAGGTCTATAGAGGCTGTGTCCTGAACGCACTCCTGTACTGCAGTGAGTCGTGGACCCTTTGTGCACGGCAGGAGAGGAAGTTGAACATGTTCCATATGCGTTATCTCTGACGCATTTTTGGTATCACCTGGCAGGACAAAGTTCCAAACAGAGTAGTCCTAGAACGAGCTGGATTTTTTTTGCATGTATACAGTACTGAAACAGCGACATCTACATTGGCTCGGGCATGTCGTGAGAATGGCTGACGGTCGGATTCCAAAAGATCTCCTGTATGGAGAATTAGTGTAGGGAAAGCGCCCCAGAGGGAGACCACAGCTGCGATACCAGGATATCTGCAAGTGGAATCTGAAGGCCTTAGGAATGGACCTCAACAGATGGGAAACCTTGACATCTGAGCGTTCAGCCTGGAGGCAGGTGGTGCAGCATGGCCTCTCCCAATTTGAAGAGACACTTGTTCAGCAGGCCGAGGCAAGGAGGGAGTCCTGAAACCAGCAAAATCAGGGAGCTGGACAGGGGACAGATTATATTTGTCTTCAGTGTGGAAGGGATTGTCACTCTCGAATTGGCCTTCTCAGCCACACTAGACGTTGTTCCAAGACCTCTATTCAGAGCACATTACCATAGTCTCTCGAGACTGAAGGATGCCTACTACAGCTGTTATAATTGTGCCAAAGATAAGGGCTGACTTCACACTGCCTTTTTAAAAGCAATAATATTTCTGGTGAAACAAAACTCTGATGGGTTTTCTGGGTTTTTCGGGCTCTTTGGCCGTGTTCGGAAGGTTGTTCTTCCTAACGTTTCGCCAGTCTCTGTGGCCGGCATCTTCAGAGGACAGGAGTCAGAACTCTGTCTGTGCTCTGGTGCAGTTTGTTTGGATAGTTGATGATTTATAGCTGTGGGATCAGCTTTTGTCCTTTTCAGGAGATGGGTGATTGTGGTGATCAGCATGTTTTTTGTTGTGGGTGTATTGTTGTGATAAGGGGGAGAGATGATCTGTCACTGTGATTGATGGGTGTCGTTAGCTGGTCTTTTGTGTGCAGTGATCACCGGTCCTTGTAGCTGGGTAGAGTTCATTGACCTTTTGCAGACTGTGTTTTTCAGTGCTGGGAGCCAGGCTTTGTTGAGTTTTAAACTTTCTTCTTTTTTGTTGAAGCTCTGCTGGTGTTTGAGGATTTCAATGGCTTCCCTGTGCAGTCTAACATAATGATTGCTGGTGTTGTCCACCACAATCACCCATCTCCTGAAAAGGACAAAAGCTGATCCCACAGCTATAAACACCAAACAAACTGCACCAGAGCACAGAGTTCTGACTCCTGTCCTCTGAAGATGTCGGCCACAGAGACTGGCGAAACGTTAGGAAAAACAACCTTCAGAACACGGCCAAAGAGCCCGAAAAACCCACAACAACCATCAGATCCCGGCCGTGAAAGCCTTCGAGAATAAAAACAAAGCTCTGTTTACTTTGGTGGCATGACACTACATAACCTATGTAGCATACTACTACTCTGTTTCCCCGAAAATAAGACCTAACCTGAAAATAAGCCCTAGTATGATTTTTCAGGATGCTCGTAATATAAGCCCTACCCCAAAAATAAGTCGTAGTTAAGTGAAACCCTGCCCTCCACCATTGTGCAGCAACCAGAAGATGACATGACTGTATTTGAATAAATGTAGATGGTTGTACATGAAAAAAATAAAACATCCCCTGAAAATAAGCCCTAATGCTTTTTTTCGAGGAAAAATTAATATAAGACCCTGTCTTATTTTCGGGGAAACATGGTAGCCAGCAACATTCCTTAGTATAGTGTCTCAGCACTGCTGTTTATAAAATAATAAGTAAAATGTATAAACAAAGAAGTTTAAAAAAACCTAAGAAATAAGAAGGTTCAGTGAATAAGTATAAAAACAAACTAAAATGTTTCCAGATGACAGTTTCTACAGCACATGATACTAAATCTTTACTTTTCTTCTTCATAACTTTGACCTCTATTCCTTATGTAGGGAGAGAGTTAAGTTGGTACTAATGAGATCACAACATTATTCACAAACCTTTCACAAAGAGACCACTCTCATGCTAACTTCTAGACTCTAATAGATGGCACTTATTAACAGCAATAACACACACACACACACACACACACACACACACACACACACACACAAATACTGTACAAAACAGTTCCTCTTCAGCCAGGAACCATATAGACCAATGAGCTTGCAATTTTACTCATAAACACGCATTCACTCTTCTCAATTCCCGTAACTGCTACTCCTACCAGACATCCTCCTATATTTATGTCAATCAACCCCAGCCACATACTATTCAAGCAAACAGAAGTCTATACACAAATCATATGTACAGTGCAAAATCACTACATGTGCCTACATCAGTTCTATATGGACCTAGAAATATACAGGAAATAGTGAATCACATTAAGAAATTGTCAAAGAAGGCAATCTCTTGCAGGACTTCCATCCTATGAGGCAGAGTTAGCTGGCTGCCTCAGGCTGCAGTTTTTTGCTAGGTTGTGTTTTTTTAAAAAAAAATTAATTCACTGCCAGAGATGTTCCTTATGAGATTTCCTGCCAAAATAACTTCGAAGACTTTGGCTACTCTGCTCCTGGACTTGAATAGGGGCAGCATCATTTGCTGCCACAAGGAGCAGTCCCACAAGGGAGCATCTCTGCCTGAGGCATCAAAAAGAACTGGATTAGTCCTGTGTCCCCCATAGGCACACACATATATTTTTCAAACCAGAGTTTGACTGATTGTTAGATCAGAACTCTGAAGCAGATCTGTCTGGAGACAGAGCATCCTAGTAAGCTATATTGTCTTCTTTCTAAGCTCACTGGAAATACTTTTCCCTTCATAACTTTCCAACTACAGCCTCTTCACTATGCTGCAGTTCACTCTTTCTGCCACTTCTCTCAACTATCTTTGCTTGTGGAGAGTGTTTCCTCTCTTGAGTACTTTCCATTTTTTCCCCATTATTCAACAAATGGAAAACTCAAGCAGGAGGTTCTTGACTATCACAGAGATGTCACCTCACCATGGAAATTTCATGCCTCTCTGCTTATACTTGTAAAACTGTGGACTTAAATACAAAGACAAACTTCACATGATGTTAAAAATGTGTGGCAAAGCTTCATTCTTGTAAATGGAAATCAACTTTTGTGGACTGGAAGTATGAGTAGAAAGAGCAGTGGGAACAGCTGTTTTATCTTTCCCCTTGGACTGGTCAAAATGACCATGCCAGCCTACTTATTATCCATTCCATGTGCTTATTAGGCTTGGGGTATACCTGCAAGTTCATGCAGGCAAAAGTAGTAGGGGAGGGGTCAGTTATGAATGGAAAATGACTTGAAGGAAATAGGGTTAAGACCTCCTTCCTTGAACACTGGAACTCCCTGAAACAGCTTTACCTTTATTTGTCCCCAATACCTGGAGGGACATTGTGATGATAATCAAAATGTTTAATATGTATATTGCCCCATAGTATTCCTCTTCTTTCTTTAGTACCAATTATGTTATAACTTATATTTGCACTGAAGCATAATACTATTCTGTTCGGCAATCAGTCCAATGGAAATATCAAAGAGACCATTCAGGATGTCTTGTGGATGTACCTAAGAGAATGTTTTCATACGGATTGCTGAAGAGTTCTCATATCTTTATATATAGGTATCATTTTGTATCAGGAACATCTTCTGAGTCCCTTTCACCTTTATTGTACTCTTTAGAAACAAGCATTAATCTCTGAATCGGCAGGAGATCCATTCTCTAGAGGTTGCTAGGTGTACATCAGTTTAGCTGTAACAGTTTGCCTTCTACAGAATGGAATGTAACCTTGAGAAGGAGAAATAAAGTGTATCACTTTTAAAATATAAAAGTGGTCTGCTTGAAAATAAGATCTAGAAGGCATCCTCTTATCAAAAAAAAAATAGAGGTGATATTTCAGATTTCAGAGCAGAGATTCTACTTCTCTCAGCTGTGATATCTGTTTACTATTGCTGTAGGATGCACAGATATAATAGCTCATTGGGGCCCATCATAAATTGATCATAATATAGTCTATGACCACAAAAAGATGGAAAGGTGTATGGAAGCATGCTTACCTGTATAATGAGCAGACGTCATCTCTGCTTTTGCGTCTTTACCCAAAATGGGTAAAGACGCAAAATGCGTCTTTACCCATTCTTGCTACCTTTGGACTCAATTTCTTTACTTCTATTGATGGAAAGGCATTTTTAGAAGACATTTTTGGAAATCAGACTCTGTCATTCTCCCAGTGACATTTTTGTTTGTGTGACAGGCTCTGAATGTCTCCAATCAATATATCTACATGTTGACCCTTTCTTCCTTTCCCACTGAGCTTGGCAGGAACAGAGGAGGTCTCCACTCCAAGTGCTTCAGTAGCTTCTGAATTCTGAAATAACGACATCTCAGTTGCCAAGGGCTCAGGGAAACTGCCAGACTCCATATGCAAGGAGCCCTGGGGAATGTAATTTCTAGGCACCTGATATATACAGTAAAGATGTGGGTTTGGTGGGAAAGTTCCACTTCTAATATTACATGTTCTAACACTGAAGAGACAAAGAAAGAGGAAGCCATAGGCACTTGGGCATCTTTTCAATCTATGCTGGATAAAAATAGCAATGGCAGAAATATTTTGCATGTCATAATACAGCCAAATCTATATATGGACTAAACAAACTCATACTGTGAGCCAGGTTATTAATTACACACACAGGCAAAATTGCTAAACACTTCAAACATGACTGCCATGTGGCTTCTGGATAATCACCCATTGGGTACATTATGTTGTGTGAATAATTGATGAAAAGGTATGCCTCTTTCCTTTCATATTCCATATTTTAAACATGCAAACAGATCTTTATTAGATAAGGATGCCTCAGCTGTTCAACTATGATCATTTAAAAATCTGTGGAAAATCAGCAGATAGAAGTAGTTAGACAAGCATCAATACACTATATTTAGTTCTTTTCAGAGAATTGTAGAATCATAGAATAATGGAGTTCGCAGGGCCTGTAAAGCCATCAAATTCAACCCCCTGCAAGAATCCAAATCAAAGTATATCTGACAGACAGTTGCCTAATTTTCTCTTGAATGCCTCCAGTGTTGGAGCACTCACCACCTCCCAATGTAATTGGTTCTATTGCCATACTATTTTAATCAGTTAAGATTTTTTTCCCCTGATATTCAACTGAAGTTTTTCTGTAATTTGAGCTTATTATTACATGCTTTACACTTTGGTATGAGAACAGATCCTGCTCCTCCTCTGTATTACAACCTTTCAGGTATTTGAAAGTTCTATCATATCTCTCCTCAGTTTTTTCTCAAGGCTAAACATCCCCAGTTCTTTCAGTCATTCCTCACAGGGTTTGGTTTCCAGTCCCCTGATTATCATTGTTGTCCTCCTCTGTACTTGTTCCAGTTTATCTGCATCCTTCTTACAGTGTGGTGTCCAAAACTGGATACAGTACTGAAGATAACACCTAACTAGTGCCAAATAGAGAAGAGCTACTGTATTATGTGATTTGGATACTAAACTTCTGTTAATGTATCCTAAAATAGCATTGACCATTTTTGCAGCCACATCACACTGTTGGCTCATATTCAGCCTTTAACAATTTTATGTTTATTCCAACTTCTTGGATGTGCTGTGGGTCTGTAGAAATCAGTGGCAAAATCCTATAAGTTTTAAGATATGACTTTTGGCTCCTTGCTAATCTTACGGTACAATTAGATGGGGGAATTTGGAGTGATCCAGGTAATGTTTAAAAGGTTCCTATCTTCAGTGTGATCTATTTTATCCCACACTTGAGTGATCCTTCCATTCACATGAGAGATTTTTGTTCTTGTGAGAAGGATCCAGAGAACACCTCAGATTACTCCAATTTCTCTCCCTTTTGATTACTGATGCCCCCTCTCCTATCACTTCCCCTACCTTTTGCTGTGGTTGTCATTCCATGGGACATAGTGACTTCTAAGGTTTTTTTGTTTAATTTAGTAAATGACATAGTACTACAGCAATACATCAACCTAGCATGGATACTCCCTTATATCTGAAATAGTGTTGTATTACTTAGGAGACTATTTTTAAAAACTGTGAGAATATAGAGGAGAGGGTTTCCCCACCATCCTTTTTATTGTCATAATACATAACAGGGTTGTCACAAAAGAGAATGCCACCCACAGCTCTAATTGGGACCAAATTAAGCAACCACACACTGCAGAACATGATAACCAGGAGCACTCTCCATTGCACCAAATAAACTGCTGCCCTAGTGCTATGCCAAAAAGGAGTGGAACGGCTTACAAAAGGGACAGGATGGATCTCCTTTACTTGAAACACATGTGGTTGCTGGCAAATAGGGTGAACCAAACTAAATCAAATCAAAAGCAAACCAAATAGCAAGCTATATGCTTGTCGGATCACCCCCTCAAACAGCTAGAGCTACCAGTGTCTGCTCCTCAGGTTGAGGGTAGCCAACCTCCAGAATTCTTGGGGCAGCACACACCCAGAACACATCTTGGGGGGGCACACTTATTCCTGTGATCCCCACATTTCCAAATTGTTTAACCAAACAAGCCCCATTGATCCTTCTAGTGGTATTCCTAAACATTTTAGGAATGCTGGGGGTTCTGAAAACCTGACAGCTCAAGGGGACTTTTGAGCCAAAATATTTTTAATTTTAAAAAAGAAAATAGGGCTACGTGGATTTTTGAGGTCTGCATATTGACCTTTGCATCACATTTTGTCCACCCCTGCTTTAGGCTAAGCTTTCCATATCTTTCATTTTTCTTATTAAATTGTGAGCTATGTGTGCCAGACCCAGTGGTTTTTTGTTGTTGGTTTTTTTGTTTTGTTTTGTAAAAAGAGAGCAGCTTGGTCTCACATTTTGGATCTCTCCTACTGGATATCAGATGACAGTATTAATAGCTATTATGATCTTGATAACAGTTATGATGATGGTGAACAATATCATTTCCAGAAACAACTAATTAGGCAGAAACAGCAAATAGTATAATTCCTAAAATATCAAGCAACTAAATTACTGATTTGATACATGGTTTAATTGGAATTTAAGTAATTAGTCAACCTAAGCTACACATTGTGCTACTTCACAATGATTTTTATTTATTTGTTTGTTTTTGTTTTTGTTTTTTGTTTGTTCAATTTATATTTATGAATTACCTATTAACAATTTTTTGAACATTTTACACATCTGATGACTTGTTTTCATTCTAGAACCCACTGTGATCATCCTGTTTAATATTCTGCATATTTTGCTTACCTCCTGAATTATATATACAACATATTTCCACCTAACCTGATGGAACTTGAAACAGTTCTTTAAAGAAGCTTAAAGAACTCAAAATAGTAATATTTAGGAGGGAGGTCCATCCTCTGTTTAATATTATGCTAATAGATGATTTACCACTCACCTGTGAATGTCACAGACACAAGATTTGCAAAATATTCAGTCTGGAACTAATTTTGTCATGAAGCTAATAATAATAATAATGTGTTATCGAGTCAATTCTGGCTTATGGAAACCCTTTTCAGGGTCTTTCAGGTAGAGAATACTCAGAAGTAGTTTCCCATTCCCTTCTTCTGGGTCTGCCCTGGGGCTGTGCAGCTTTGCCCATGACTACACAGGCTTGCTCTATTCACAGGAGGTACACTGGGGAATAGAACTCTCAACCATATCTAAACCACTGGCTAGAGACTTAAACTACCAAGCTATTCAACCAGTAGTTTAGGTATCTGAATAGTACATGAAGTTACTATTTCTAAATTCCTTTCAGATTACAATTCTCTGTAAGCTCTCTTTGTATTCCAATTTATTCTACATATTTCCACATATGGACAGAAAAAAGAAACAAGTGTGGAAATGGGCTTTATCTTTTTGGAATACATATAATATTTCATTTTTTATTCACCACTGAGGCACTATTAGGATGCACCTCATAGTATACAGAAGAAATCTTCACAGAAAGGAAAAGAAAAATACTTGAGATATTCTGTCTCTTCCTGAATCTATGCCTGTCACGAATTTCCTGCTCAAATACTTCCCATGAACTACACATGTTTTGCCTGCATTCTGATATATCACGGCAATATTGATGCTTGTTGAACTTAGCACTTGTGTTACCATAGTAACCACAGTCCATATATCAGGTATCTAGCTGCTTTCCTGCTATATAAGCCTCACAGACTACATAACTTTACAAAGTACTCCTCCCAGGCTTGGTTTCTGACTGAGCAACGTTCTAGCAATTATTTCAACAAATGAGAATGAAATGTGTACTGAATGCTTTATGTTTACCCTTGTACAATTCCACACAGCACAGTCCTATACATACCTAGGTAAAGGTTCCCCTTGACATTTAGTTCAGTCGTGTCCGACTCTAGGGCGCGGTGCTCATCCCCGTTTCCAAGCCATAGAGCCAGCGTTTTGTCCGAAGACAGTTTCTGTGGTCACGTGGCCAGCGCGTCTAGACATGGAACGCCATTACCTTCCCACCGAGGTGGTACCTATTTATCTACTTGCATTTGCATGCTTTTGAACTGCTAGGTTGGCAGGAGCTGGGACAAGCGATGGGAGCTCACTCTGTCGCATGGATTCGATCTTACGACTGCTGGTCTTCTGACCTTGCAGGACAGAGGCTTCTGTGGTTTAACCCGCAGCGCTACCACGTCTCAGCTTCAGGATACATACCTACCCAGAAGTAAATCATGATGAGTTCAGTGAGACATACTCTCCAGTAAAAATGAATTGGGTGAAGGACCTGTCCCTTTTTTCTGTGGATTTTCTTCTTTTAAATATTTAACTAACTATGATGAGTTAGTCCTGCCATTACTCAACAAATTGTGGTATTAAGGAAGGCATGTATAGCCTCAGCAAGAGTAGATTCAGGTTATTGATTTCTATGGCTTGGAGGTAGAGAAACATGACTTGAAGTGCTGCAGTCCCTTGCACTTCTGAAAACCTGTTCTTATAAATTGGAATATTCCATGGAATGGAATGGAATGGAGTGAAAAGGTGAACCATGGAGGGAGCAAAGTTGGTAAACATCAGGGCTAGTCTCCCTTGTGTGAACAGTAGTGCCTTATAATAAGATTGAAGCCAATGTTGTTGTTGTTTAGTCGTTAAGTCGTGTCTGACTCTTCGTGACCCCATGGACCAGAGCACGCCAGGCCCTCCTGTCTTCCACTGCCTCCCGGAGTTGGGTCAAATTCATGTTGGTAGCTTCGATGACACTGTCCAACCATCTCGTCCTCTGTCGTCCCCTTCTCCTCTTGCCTTCACACTTTCCCAACATCAGGGTCTTTTCCAGGTAGTCTTCTCTTCTCATGAGATGGCCAAAGTATTGGAGCCTCAGCTTCAGGATTTGTCCTTCCAGTGAGCACTCAGGGTTGATTTCCTTCAAAATGGATAGGTTTGTTCTCTTTGCAGTCCAGGGGACTCTCAAGAGTCTCCTCCAGCACCACAATTCAAAAGCATCAATTCTTCAGCGGTCAGCCTTCTTTATGGTCCAGCTCTCACTTCCACACATCACTACTGGAAAAACCATAGCTTTGACTATGCGGACCTTTGTCGGCAAGGTGATGTCTCTGCTTTTTAAGATGCTGTCTAGGTTTGACATCGCTTTCCTCCCAAGAAGCAGGCGTCTTTTAATTTCATGGCTGCTGTCACCATCTGCAATGATCATGGAGCCCAAGAAAGTAAAATCCAAGCCAATAGGTTTATGTAAACGCAGTTCTCCATAGAACGCGTCCATGTCCGTTAGCATCTTTGTCACCGGCAGAAATATTCCTATCTCCAAAATACAAGCCTATTTGAACAGTAATGAAAGTAATACAGATGTGTCAGGCACTCCTCTGAATTTCAAAACTGTATGCAACATTGTTCACAACGTCAGTTATAAACTACCATTTCCACATCCAAAAGGGTGTGTTGATATGCCATTTACATTTGGATCAAAACAAATCTTAGCTATTAGAGCCCATTAAACACATAAATCAGTTTTGTAGATAAAAATAACAATGAAACAATTCTAAATTGTATCATTTTTACTTAAGAAAACTAGCATCACCACCTTTTCTGAAAAGTGTATAAGTTGCCCACACACCCCACAAAAATGGTATGATACTAGCTCTCTTCAGAAGTTTCCTTTCACATTTTCCAAAAATGGATAGAGGGAAACTAAGGCCACACAAGTTAGTCTCACATTGACATCTGTGTTGAATCCTGGTTTCTAACTGGCTAGTAGAAATGAATTTTGCACTAATAGTAAGCCAATTACACTTAAGTACATCATACTGGTGAAGTATCTGTTACAGAAATCACTCAGATCAAATAAACTAGAATTTGGATTCTATAACCAGATTCTTCAGTATCAACCATAACTACAGTGGTCTACCACAGTTTTGACCCATGGTGCTGCAATTTAGACAGTGGAAACATGTGCTACTGGAAGGGTACACGCATATTTGCTTTGGTAAAGCACGCCTCCTGAGCACACCGGCAACAAAACAGGCAGGGTTGTTGTGGAACTAATCTAATTGTCATGTGCTCAGACTCAGGTGTTCCTCCCCATTCCTATCATCTCTCTGTATATGCCTATCTCATACCCCAGGCTTAACCAACAGAACAGTGAAGTGTGGGATGATTACTAGTTAGGGCTGTGGGTTTTAGTATAACTGATGTCCAGGCTTACCATTCAATAGACTGCATTTCCACTCAGAACTCTCATTCTGTTCTATACAGTTTGCTACCAATTGTAGCTATACAGCGCTGCAGAGTATAGCCCAACGTGTGAATACTTAGATCATACCTCAGAAGCAAGTAAGGATGCAACTAGATAGCCAAATGTGCCAGGCTAGATTGAACTAAACAGAGTTCCTTTGAACCACAGTATACCATTTGGGGTGGTCCTTGCATCCACATGTAAAGATTTGGGGACAGGAAGCCACAACTCACCTTTGTACAAGTGGACTGTGGCCTTGCACAAGCTGACCCAGCTTGTGCAAGGTTCATCAGCTTTGAATCATGGAGACAGAGTGAGACAGAATAAATAGCATTAACAACCCAGAGTTCGGCTGATGAGTGGGCAGGGCATGAATCAAGAAAGATCCCCCTCATCTCAAACAGAGAGAGATAGAGAGAAAGACATCCTGAGTTTTAAAATGGCTATACACCAAATTACACTTCTGTCCAATAGCAATTCCTGTAATCTTGTAATCTCTAGACACACAGCTGCTTCTCCTTTTTATACCATATTTATAACATACTTTCCCATTCCCATATATGATTTCCTCTTATACCGGAAACCAAACTCTTCAATTTCTATTAAAAGTTAAACATGCAGGGGAAAACAATATCCAACTTCTCTTCACAGATTCTAGCAGCAAGAGGTGTGTCCAATCCACAGCATGCTGCACAGATTATGCCAGAATATAGATTCTTCATATAGCTGTGTTCCTATTTCCATTGGTTTTTTATTTTGTAGCTACATTTCTATGGGTTACAGCAGCTTCCCATTGCCCTGTGTTCCTACAATACATGAGAAGCATTACATTATACTCTCATATGTAATGTGTTATCCTCCTCTAGCCCTTTACTTGAAAGCCAGTTAATCTTACTGAAAGATAACATGTAGATATAAATGCATTTCTTTTCATTATGAACAGAACAAACAGTACAGCCTGTAACCTCTCCTTTTTGGTCCGCTGCTACATAAAGCTCATTATGACCGGCCTTCACCTAGGCTAATCACATTTAAAATGCCCTTACTTTTAATAGGCCTGCCTTCAGCCCAAAATATATGAGCCCAATATGTTTTAAGACTGAAATATATAAGATGTTCTTTATCATAACATAACAACAGGTAAATATTAACAGAGTTCAACTAAAGTTTACATTGAGTTACATGCTAGATCTCAAACATGCAACCTCACTCTCCCAGATACAAAGTATTTCTCTCAAGTTCTAGCCCACTCTTAAAATACAACCTCTCTCCTCAAGATACAATTTAACTCTCCCCTGTTCTCTTCAGCTTTTTCTTCTCTTCACCTCCTGCAGGCTCTTCTCGATTGGCTCTCCTTCTGAATTCTTCCAGCCAATCACTTTATTTCTGCTGTAACTAGGTAGAACTGGCGAGAGTTCCATCACACTCATGTATGTAGCATGATCCTGTCATTGCTCAGGTATTAATAGTTTCTGCATCGTATTATATTCATTCTTTGTAAAAGTAACTTTCCATGCTCAAATCAGTGAACACATCTGCCTTCCCAGTCAGGCCTTTCTCACCAAGTAGCCTTGTTGCTGTTAAGATATTTTTCTAGTTTCTCATGTGGAAAGTTGAAACTCCACTTTTTTTTTTACCTAGATTATAAGAAGCTTTGTGGTTTTAGACATATGCTTACAGAGGCATACCTAGGAGTTATCATTCATAAGCTGCATGCTTAGGATAAGTATAGATAAGTGCAGATTATATTAGGGATGTGAATCTTGTAGCCATTTGCTCTCAGAGAGAAACCAAGAAATAATAAGTCTTTTCTGCTTGCAGAGGGATTCCTCTCTGTGAGTTTTCTGCTTCCTGGTAAATCTCACAGGATTTGTCAAAAGTTTAGTGGTCATTTTTTTTAATGGAATAAGTGGCAAGTTTCACAAGATCATTACAATTTATATGCAGAACATCATTTTTTTCCTGCTCAATATTCAACTGGAAAGGAAAGAAGAAACTCTGTGCAGGTCTATTATAATTCCTGCACAGAACTCTAACTTTATTGTGCATGAAATACATGGAACAGACCAAAATTTGGCAATTCCTGTGCAGAACAATGGGTCAAAGTGACAGAAAATAAAAGAATGAGAGGGACTGGGGCCTGGTTTTCAGGGGAAGCTGGGAAATCTGACTCATTCAGGGGGAAGGTCTCAGGGGGAAATCATAGCATAGCAAAATAGAGAAAAACATCAAGAACAAGAATTTTTGCACATCTTTCTCACATCCCTGGAGTGATGTGATGTGTCCCTCAAAGACATGTCCAGTTAATATAAGGTCTAAAGCATAGGCAAAGCTAAACATAGAACGAGCATGGGTTTAAGATACAGGCTTAGAAAATAAGTTATGAATTATAGGTAATTGTGAGGACCTTGGCCACCTGTGGTGAGGCTGGGTTCAGAGCGTCCCCAGTAACCAACTCCATGGACTCCAGACTACTGGTGCAAACAGGATTCAGGTTTATTGACTGTTGACCTGTGCAAATATTGTGCCACCCTCCTCCAGGGTAAACAGCTCTCTGATAGGCTTAGTTCCCAGCACTAGTCCATAAGAAAATGTCCCTTTAGTCTTCTCCCCAGTTATGTTCACTTAGATGAATTAAAACTCTTGGTTACCCACTCCAGACAGATGGGGTGTACTCTATCCCACTCTTCTCATAGATGGTTGGTATAGATGACTGGACAATATCTGTAAGAGCTCCCTGACTGTTCCTGAAGCTGTTGCTGTCTCTCTTTCTGTCATTCATGATGCTGGTACTGCATCAGGGTCAGGGTTGTTAGGCCAGTCAGTGTTCTTAGAAGGCAGGTGGACACTGGCTGGGGTGTGGACAATGGTGGAGCAAATATAGGCAGTACCCCTTGTCCCTACCCCCTCTTCACTACAAGCACACATTTTCAGGGGTCTTCTTCCAGCTGATACTCCACATTACCCTCAGTTCCAGTTCCTCAGTAGCTTCCTCTCAGATCTACTTGCCTTTTGAGTTAGTGCCACCATTGTCTGCACACACCCCAGAGGTAGTTCCCCATGCTTCCAGATCACTGGCCCTGACTTTGGTCTCCATTCCCCCTCTATTTCCCCCAGTCACTTCCTCTCCTCCTTCTCCACCTGTTCTCCCAGCTGTTTCTTGTTACCGGGCCCCTTGGCAGCTGGCAGCTCTCCTTCCACTATACCTCCTGGGACCGCAAGTTGCCTCCATCACTGGGTGCCCTTGGCAGATGACCTGTCTGGGGAGTCAACAGAGATCCCCTCACAGTAATAATATTCTAATTCATCTAAATTATTTAGCTAAAAGAGTATTAAAGGCAATCTTTATATAAATTAAGAGGGGGGAAGACCTATCCAATCAATGCCCTCATAGGAGAGTTGATCTCCATTCTGCATTCACATACACACTCCATTTCTAAGTAGACATTGTCTACTAGTAGAGATTTAAGTCTCATAACATTGCAGTCTATAACATAGCCTATAAAAGTTGTGCCTATAGAATTTCAGTGTATATACTCCTGGACTCAACACAGAGTTTCCTGGAGACATCCAAGATCCAAGCATTGGCATCAGCTCAATTTGATCCTCACTAGACGTTCTAGCCTTCCTAGTATTACGATCACACGCAGTTACCAGAGTGCTGATTGCGATACTGATCACTCCCTGGTGTCTAGTAGAGTAAAACTGCGAACAAAGAGATTGTATCACACGAAAAAGGAAGGAAGACCACATATTGACATCATCAAGACTCGCAATCAAAGAAAAGTGGAGGAATTTGCCCAAGCGCTTGAGGAAACCCTTCTAGGCCCAGCTGATGCAAATGCACCTGAATGATCGGAACATTTCAAGAACGCTGTTTATAATTCCGCCTTGTCCACATTTGGCAAAAAGACGGCAGACTGGTTCAAAGTCCATTCGGAGGAGTTGATGCCAGCCATCGAGGATAAGAGGAGAGCTCTACAAAGAGCTCTATACAAAGCCTGTCCTAGTGAGTACAACTTGCAGGCTCTTCAAGTTGCTCGTAGCAAAGTCCAACAGGCTGCCAGGAGATGTTCCAATGATTATTGGCTTCAGCTCTGCTCTCAGATACAGATAGCAGTGGACACAGGTAACATCAAGGGAATGTATTACGGTATCAAGCAGGCTTTAGGTCCAATACAGAAGAAATCTGCTCCGTTGAAGTATGCTACAGGCGTGATCATCCAGGACTGAGCACAGCAGATGGAACGCTGGGTGCAGCACTACTCTGAGCTATATTCCAGAGAGAAAGTAGTAACCAAAGAGGCATTAAATAACATTGAGTGCCTGCCTGTCTTGGAAGAGCTGGACAGCAAACCAACTTTAGCAGAAATAAAAGTGGCCTTGGATTCCCTCGCCTCCAGCAAGGCACCTGGGAAGGATAACATCCCTGTTGAAGTGCTGTAAAGAGATCATCACCACCGAACTGTATGAAGTCTTTCGTCTTTGCTGGAGAGAAGGTGGAGTACCACAGGACATGAAGGATGCAAACATTGTCACATTGTATAAGAACAAAGGAGACAGGGGAGACTGCAATAACTACCGTGGCATATCTCTTCTCAGCATTGTACGGAAGCTGCTTGCCCGTGTTGTACTGAAGTGACTCCAGGTGCTTGCAGACAGAGTCTATCCAGAATCACAGTGTGGATTTCGAGCTAATAGATCCACCACTGACATGGTATTCTCCCTCCGACAGTTGCAGGAGAAATGTAGGGAACAACGACAGCCACTCTTTGTGGCCTTCATAGATCTCACAAAGGCCTTTCATTTGGTTAGCAGGGACGGCCTTTTTAAAATACTTCCCAAGATTGGATGTCCAGCTCGACTCCTTAACATCATCAGGTCCTTTCATGAGGAAATGAAGGGCACTGTAGTTTTTGATGGCTCAACATCAGATCCCTTTGACATCCGAAGCGGAGTGAAACAGGGCTGTGTCCTCGCGCCGACCCTGTTTGGGATCTTTTTTGCTGTCATGCTGAAGCACGCCTTTGGAACTGCAACAGAAAGTGTCTATCTCCGGACTAGATCAGATGGAAAGCTCTTTAATCTCTCTAGATTGAGAGCAAAGACCAAAGTTCAACTGAAATGCATGCGGGACTTCCTCTTTGTCAATGATGCAGCCATTGTTGCCCACTCTGCTGAAGACCTCCAACAACTCATGAATCGTTTTAGCAAGGCCTGCCAAGACTTTGGACTAACAATCAGCCTGAAGAAAATTACCATCTCCACGCAAGAATTGGAGGTTGTTCATGACTTTGTGTACCTTGGCTCAATAATCTCTGACACTCTCTCCCTAGATGTCAAGCTGGATAAACACATTGGCAAAGCAGCTACCATGTTCTCTAGACTCACAAAGAGAGTATGGCTCAATAAGAAGCTGACGGCGTATACCAAGATCCAGGTCTATAGAGGCTGTGTCCTGAACGCACTACTGTACTGCTTTGAGTCCTGGACCCTTTGTGCACGGCAGGAGAGGAAGCTGAACACATTCCATATGTGTTGTCTCCGACGCATTTTTGGTATCACCTGGCAGGACAAACTTCCAAATAGAGTAGTCCTAGAACGAGCTGGAATTTTTTGCATGTATACATTACTGAAACAGCGATGTCTTCGTTGGCTTGGGCATGTTGTGAGAATGGCTGATGGTCGGATTCCAAAAGATCTCCTGTATGGAGAATTAGTGCAGGGAAATCACCCCAGAGGGAGAGCACAGCTGCGATACCAGGATATCTGCAAGCAGGATCTGAAGGCCTTAGGAATGGACCTCAACAGATGGGAAACCTTGACATCTGAGCATTCATCCTGGAGGCAGGCGGTGCATCACGGCCTCTCCCAATTTGAAGAGACACTTGTCCAGCAGGCCGAGGCAAAGAGGCAGTCCTGAAACCAGCAAAATCAGGGAGCTGGACAGGGGACAGATTGTATTTGTCTTCAGTGTGGAAGGGATTGTCACTCGAATTGGCCTTCTCAGCCACACTAGACACTGTTCCAAGTCCTCCATACAGAGCACGTTACCATAGTCTCTCGAGACTGAAGGAGGCCTAATCAATCAATCACTCCTGGACTGCAGATATATATTACTAAATGTAAAATGCTCCTTTTTTTCTAGGAAATCTGTTCCCATATCTGTATTATATTTGACACTGGAATACATTTCTCACATTTTAAGCTAGAGAATCAAGCTGACGCTTCCTCAAAACAGATCCTTAAAACTGAAAGTGAAATGCTGACACTTGTCAAAAATAATGACATTAAAAATGAAATTTGGAATGTAGTGCTATCCATTCTGTTCAGCAGCAAGCACATTATTCTATAGAATGTGTTTCTGTACAGGAAATTATACCAAATAAATGCTCTCTTTATGTTCCCAGGTGGCTTAGCTATTTTTTTTTCATCATTTCAGCATTTGCACAAGGACTAGAAATATCACACTAGAGCTATGTTCAGAATTCTATCTGCATAATCATTTCAGATTACTTGTTTAAAATAATTCCATTACATTGCATTGGGAAAGACTCTGCCCTGCCTTACCATGTGTTGCTTTTTGCTTCACTGCGGATGATGTATTTATACTTCAGAATAAATGCTGTGTACATAAGAGCTGGAACGTTTGTGGGAAAGCGCTGAAAATGTGTTTTCCAAGATGTATTTGCAATTCATCTCCTCCACTTGCTGCACTTAAATCTGACGCTTATCTGCTTGACTGGTAACAAGTTTAGCATGACTTTGACTTTGTCATTTACTTTATAGAATATTTCAGAATCTTCTGATTGTGTGACGCAAATAGAGGCTGAAATCGTATGATGTAACTATTCCACATAAGTCAGATGATGTCATCAACTCACAACGGTAATATTTAATTTAATTTTAAAAGCTTCCTATACCCACATTTCAAGTTATGAGGCTCACTTTCAACCTGGGGAAGCCTTTGGGAGCCTTGGAGCAAGGCAGAGAAGCTTTTAAAAGTCAAAAACCCCGCTGATGATGCTGATTCCACTGGTGGGACCATCAGCACTGTCTACTAAAGTCTCCCTCCCCCCCTCCTGAAGCACCCAAGAACTTCCCCAGGTCACAAAGGAATCCTAGGGAGTCTTGTCACCTGATAGTGAGGATAGGATCCTTTCAATTAAATTAAATATTACCACTGCAGGCTCTTGACATAATCATACATGCCTGGCATAAAGTTACACCAATAGGATTTCAAACAGTTCCCTAACAATAAACATTAGAATTGCTGGATCAATTATGTGATTGTTAAATTATATCATGTAATGTAATGTCCATTCCTACCATCTGGATGTTCAAATGAAGGTCATTAAGGATCCAGATTTCTTTTCATTTTTTTGTCTCCAATATCATATTTCATATCTCATGTTCTTGTAAAATCTGGTCCTGAAATGTGCAGTGTTTTGGTAGCACTGCATATCTGAACTACAACTGATGCTTTGAGAAAGACTGGTACAGCACTGATTGCTCAGCCTGAACAATTGCTGATAAAATTTGGGGAGACAGGTTTCCTGCCAGAACAATCTAGAAGTATCTACTGAGTGGTGGATTGTGGCCAGTTATCCAATGGCATCATTCATTAGTGCAAATGACATTGTGTTTGTGATGCCTCATTTCTGATTATGCATGCAGGAGAATTCAATGCATTTTCAGTTTTACAATTGGTTATGCACTTGGTTGCAGGACCTGTTGAAGTCCTGGCTGCACAGATGGAACCCCATGAAATTATTTGTTTGTTTGATTTATATACCACCCCATTAGTGTGATGCACTATTCTGGGCAGTTTACAACAATAAATAAAACATGAGGTAATAAATGATGAATAAATAATAAAAATTAAAATATTTAACAACATGCCAAAGGCAAATTCTCTATATGATAGCAGGATAAGAGGCATAAAATCAAGCTGGGTCAATGTGGAAGGCCTCTCTAAAAAGCAACATTTTAAGTTGCCTCTTAAATGATAACCAGGAGGGGACCAGGCATAGCTCCACTAGGAGCTGGTTCTGCCAAGTCAGTACCACCAAGAAGTACTGTGGATTTTTGGGTCTCCTTTTGGGTCTCCTTTGGGTTGGCTACCCAGAGGAACATAGCCTGGGGGGAGTTGGTGGATCGGGCTGATGACATTGTGGAGAGATGCTCTGAAAAATAGCATGGTCCCAAATCATGAAGAGCTTTATACATGAGCATCAAAACCTTGAACTTGATCTGGGACACTATGGGTAACAGTGGAGATGAGCCAGAACTGAAGTGATACGATCAAAGTTGCTCACACCAGCCACCAGTCTAGCCATCATGTTCTGGACACACTGTAGTTTCTGGGTCAGACTCAAGGGAAGCCCCATGTAGACTGCATTGCAGTAGTCAATTCAGAAGATGACCAGTTCATGCACCAATGTACTGAGGGACCTCTCGTCTTGGTAAGGGTGGAGTTGGGAGATAATACAGTACTACTTGTATAATTGGAAAACCAACAGTTCTCCACTAGACATTATTTTCCTCTATTAACCTTAGTTGAGTGTTGCATATGATTCCAAGGTTTATTAAATGAATATTGATTTAATAAATTTAGTCCAACTTTTCCTAAAATAATTTTTGCCTTCTCTCGCCCTCACAACACTTCCTGTTGAGGAAGGTTAATCTATGTAATGGTCAGAGATCAATGTACATCTGATGAGCTGCGTATGTGGACAGGTTTTTGAACTTGTATCTTTCTTTTTCTCATCTAATAATGTATCTTCCACACAAAGGATGGACAATGGACTCCTTTAAAGTGCCCCTCCATAGATAAAATTAGAGGAGTTAAAATAAGAAGGAAAATGCCTGTTCCTGCCTACCTTTTTGGAGGACAGTTGTCACTGTTTCGATCCATTAATAAACTATTAGGATTCAGAGTGGGGTTGGTAAATTCAGCAGCTCTATGAATAATCCTCTTGTAAAGGTGTAGGTGATCACAGAACAAAGGGAAGGCAATTAGCCTTTAGAAAAAGTGCAAAGAAGTCAACAAGCAGATGTCCGAGCCAGCGGAGCCTCAAGGCAACGCCCTGAGAACTCTCTTTATTAACTTAGCATGATTACATAGTATGTTGTGAGAATTCAGATAGGATAGTAAAGGTAAAGGTTCCCCTTGACAATTTGTCCAGTCATGTCCGACTCTAGGCGGCGGTGCTCATCTCCATTTCCAACCCATACAGCTAGCGTTTGTCCGCAGACAATCCACCGTGGTCACGTGGCCAGCGTGACTAGACACGGAATGCCGTTTACCTTCCCACCGAGGTGGTACCTATTTATCTACTCGCATTTTTGCATTTTGCATGCTTTCTAACTGCTAGGTTGGCGGGAGCTGCGACAAGCGACAGGGGCTCACTCCGTCGCATGGATTTGATCTTACGACTGCAGGTCTTCTGACCTTGCAGCACAGAGGCTTCAGCGGTTTAACCCGCAGTGCCACTGGTTACCTAATCACCACTAGGATTGGCCGGAGGAACCCTTTGATCTAATGCTCTAACTCTAAGCAAAAAGGCAGAATGAGAGGTTACCCCACCCGCTGGGAGCCACCGCTCCTGCCAGGAGTGTTTGCACGTCACTGAAACAGAATGCAGCTAACAACCTTGGGGAGAACTTTCCCACATAAAGGAAGATGCATTACAGCATATTTTTAACTTTAAAATACTTTAATTTTTTAAAAGGAAAATGAACTTGCTATTGCTTCATATTTTTTACTTCAAAAAATAAAGCAAAAAAATATAAAAACCAGTTTTCAGAGGAAGTATGTCTTGTGGTCAGTCCCAGGAAAGGGAAAAATTGCCGTGCAGAACCCCCAAAATAGATACATTAACTTTGTTGTTTAGTCATTAAGTCGTGTCCGACTCTTCGTGATCCCATGGACCAGAGCACGCCAGGCCCTCCTGTCTTCCACTGCCTCCCGGAGTTGGGTCAAATTCATGTTGGTAGCTTCGATGACACTGTCCAACCATCTCATCCTCTGTCGTCCCCTTCTCCTCTTGCCCTCACACTTTCCCAACATCAGGGTCTTTTCAGGGACTCTTCTCTTCTCATGAGATAGCCAAAGTATTGGAGCCTCAGCTTCAGGATCTGTCCTTCCAATGAGAACTCAGGGTTGATTTCCTTCAAAATGGATAGGTTTGTTCTCCTTGCAGTCCAGGGGACTCTCAAGAGTCTCCTCCAGCATCACAATTCAAAAGCATCAATTCTTTGGTGGTCAGCCTTCTTTATGGTCCAGCTCTCACTTCCATACATCGCTACTGGAAAAACCATAGCTTTGACTATGCGGACCTTTGTCGGCAAGGTGATGTCTCTGCTTTTTAAGATGCTGTCTAGGTTTCTCATCACTTTCCTCCCAAGAAGCAGGCGTCTTTTAATTTCATGGC
Source organism: Intellagama lesueurii (assembly GCA_037013535.1). Taxonomy (NCBI): domain Eukaryota; kingdom Metazoa; phylum Chordata; class Lepidosauria; order Squamata; family Agamidae; genus Intellagama; species Intellagama lesueurii. The sequence continues at coordinate 56,913,486 of JBAJHW010000003.1, read as the reverse complement.
TTCTGTCACCATCTGCAGTGATCATGGAGACCAAGAAAGTAAAATCTGTCACTGCCTCCATATCTTCCCCTTCTATTTGCCAGGAGGTGATGGGACCAGTGGCCATGATCTTCGTTTTTTTGATGTTGAGCTTCAGACCATTTTTTTGTGCTCTCCTCTTTCACCCTCATTAAGAGTTTCTTTAATTCCTCCTCACTTTCTGTCATCAGAGTGGTATCGTCTGCATATCTGAGGTTGTTGATATTTCTTCCGGCAATCTTAATTCCGGCTTGGGATTCATCCAGTCCTGCCTTTCGCATCATGTCTTCTGCATATAAGTTAAATAAGCAGGGAGACAATATACAGCCTTGTCATACTCCTTTCCCAATTTTGAACCAATCAGTTGTTCCATATCCAGTTCTAACTGTTGCTTCCTGTCCCACATATAGATTTCTCAGGAGATAGATAAGGTGGTCAGGCACTCCCATTTCTTTAAGAACTTGCCATAGTTTGTTGTGGTCCACACAGTCAAAGGCTTTTGCGTAGTCAATGAAGCAGAAGTAGATGTTTTTCTGGAACTCTCTGACTTTCTCCATAATCCAGCGCATGTTAGCAATTTGCTCTCTAGTTCCTCTGCCCCTTCGAAATCCAGCTTGTACTTCTGGGAGCTCTCGGTCCACATACTGCTGAAGCTTACCTTGTAGGATTTTGAGCATAACCTTGCTAGCGTGTGAAATGAGTGCAATTGTAGGGTAGTTGGAGCATTCTTTGGCACTGCCCTTCTTTGGGATTGGGATGTAGACTGATCTTTTCCAATCCTCTGGCCACTGCTGAGTTTTCCAAACTTGCTGGCATATTGAGTGTAGCACCTTAACAGCGTCATCTTTTAAGATTTTAAATAGTTCAACTGGAATGCCATCACCTCCACTGGCCTTGTTGTTAGCTATGCTTTCTAAGGTCCACTTGACTTCACTCTCCAGGATGTCTGGCTCAAGGTCAGCAACCACACTATCTGGGTTGTCCGGGACATCCAAATCTTTCTGGTATAATTCCTCTCTGTATTCTTGCCACCTCTTCTTGATGTCTTCTGCTTCTGTTAGGTCCCTACCATTTTTGTCCTTTACCATGTCCATCTTTGCACAAAATGTTCCTTTAATATCTCCAATTTTCTTGAACAGATCTCTGGTTTTTCCCTTTCTATTATTTTCCTCTATATCTTTGCACTGTTCTTTTAACAAGGCCCTGTTGTCTCTCCTTGCTATTCTTTGGAAGTCTGCATTCAATATTCTGTAACTTTCCCTATCTCCCTTGCATTTTGTTTCCCTTCTGTTCTCTGCTATTTGTAAGGCCTCGTTGGACAGCCACTTTGCTTTCTTCCATTTCCTTTTCTTTGGGATGGTTTTTGGTGCTGCCTCCTGTACAATGTTATGTGCCTTCCATCCATAGTTCCTCAGGCACTCTGTCCACCAAATCTAGTTCCTTAAATCTGTTCTTCATTTCCACTGTGTATTCATAAGGGATTTGGTTTAGATTATACCTGACTAGCCCAGTGGTTTTTCCTATCTAACCATCGGATCCTGGCCGTGAAAGCCTTTGAGAATACATATTTTAAAAATAATTTGAACTATATGGGTGTGTGTATATGTGGATCCTTTTTGTTGTTTGAGTTCTATGTGTGTAGAGCAAGGATGTACGTATGTGTTTCTGTGTCTGATGTTAATGGTGTTGGAGTTATTTCAGTCTCACATGCTGCCTCTAGTAGGTTTGGCTGGGAGGCACCTTTCTGGGCTAAACTGACTGTCACTCAATCTAGCAGTAACCAATTGTTCTAAGGTCTCTCCCCCGCTTTTAGTCTGCTGGCAGTTAGCAGGAAGTGTGTAGTTTGGAGAGTCTGCTGGAAGCAGTCAGGGTAGTCTGTTGAGGCCTGTTGCTGTAACCATAATGTTTGCTCAGTATGCTTTTTTATCTGTTCACCTGCAAGTAAATAAAATATTTTATTCTTTGTCCTACTAATGTCACAGAGTGAGTTATGGAGACTGTAAGTTATCAGTTGATGAGAAAAAAAGGGGTAGACTAATCTGGGGAACTTGAAAAGCATTCTACTCTGTGAGTACCTGCACTTCTGCTGTGCAGGTAGAGGAATTTAACCAACATTCAAAACTCTGCAACAAGTGGTGAAAAGAAAGTATTGTGCTGCATACAGTTCATCTTTTGATGCTGCTTTTTTGGGAAAGAGAAATCCACTAACCCCTTGCACAAGTGTAATGCCCCACTGGTTGCAATGAGGTGATCTCCCAGCTTCCACAAGTGCAGAGTGCAGTTCCTGTTGGGGCAAATGTGGAGTGTAGCAGGCTGAGAGCCCTTAAAATTTTGCTTTTGCAAACATGACACTGGCCCCAGTATTTTAAATCAGAATCAAGAAGTGACACCTAGTATTGAAAGCCTAATAACTGGGCAAACAAAGAAACACCTTAAAAATCAGCTCATTTAAATTCTTGTGGGTTTTATGTTCAAAAACATAATTCAAAAAGAAGTGTATGACTGATAGGTTCCTTTATTCCATGAAAGTGTGCAAGTAAGCATGAAGTCTGGACATTCTGCATGCTCCAAAGAAAAGAGGAAAAGATGGCATGCTCTAATTATGTGCTTTCATGTTTCTCACAATTCACCTTGTACACATTATTTGGGATTCTGTTCTTTTTCCCCCTCTTGAAATAGGTTTCCACACCAGTTTACCTTAGTTCTCAAAATGAGATCTTCAGGGATCTTGCTGCGATTACCACCTGGAATGGAACAAGCTCTCCTTTTCTTCTTCTTCTTTTGAATAAAAATAGCCAGCTTAAAAGAACCAGTGGGGTACAATGGGCAGAGGTTCAATCTAAGACTCAGGAGACCTGGGTTGAAATATCTGCTCAGCCACGGAAATCCACTCCTTGAATTAACTCCATAGTAAACAGCTCCTTGAACATCTCACATATCTTGAAAACCCTATTAGGGTTGCCATCAGCTAGAAACAACTTGATGGCATATAGCAACTACAATGAGATTAAAGTAACTGAAGATGACATATACCATCTTAGAGGGGGAATCTTCTCCTTTCACTAACACAGGAAGATGGCTCCCACACACGTGTATTATCTAAAAATAAAATAAATTTTTCTTGGAAACTATTGCTTGTTGACATATTTGTGAAGCTGATTTTCCAAAAGTCATTTAACTCTCATACACTGGGGGGGGGGGGGGGGGGGAATTGCACTGAATGAATTTTGATTTTTCCTGTCCCCACTGGAACACTAAACTACTGAGGATTAATATTAACATTTGCATAATAAGTTTAGCATTACATTTAGGTAATACTTTTTGCATTTTTTGAAACTGGGGAACTTTGAGGATTTCAATCACTTGCCATGAAGTCAATTGACAGAAAACCAGGCTACGCTCTTCTTTTTCCCACAAATTGTCTGCTGAAAAATTGTGAGAATTTTTGTTGTTGTTGTTGTTCCGATACATGACAGAGGCTGGTACAAAGGTATCAAAAGACAAAAAGCATCGTATTTTTTAGCAACCGGGTCTTCTCAGTCACATTACCAAATTAATTAATTAATAAAACAAGTGAACAAGCAGCCTTGGGTCCTTTTAAGGAGAAAGGCGGGGTAAAAATATTTTAAATACATTAAAATAAAATGGAGAAGCAAGTCAAAGTTTTTAAAAATTATTGTGAGTGGGGGAAAGTTGGGGACACTGTTTGCAACCCTTCAGGTGAGGAGATCATAGAATGTCAGCCTTGCAAATCTCATTCTGAATGAATTCTGTAGCTAAAATGTCTCATCTTGGCTCAGGAGGATTAACATTTAAATATGTCCCCATTTTACTACTCTGTCGTGAGTACTGCTAGTTTTCATTTTATTTCTCATGTTTATTTCCCCATAATTTCCCTGGCATAATTTTATGTCATAGTATAATATTGCTCTGGGGACATTTTAAGAAAAATGCTGCCCACTGGTGGAGGCTATTCTACCTACTTGTACTGCATTCGTCGTATGACTTTGCTGCATTATCATGGGGTATTTGACAGAAAGTGACAACATTTTAAAAACAGAGAAAGAAGAGGAGCACTGCTAAGGGGGAAGGTTGTCCCATTTTTATTTTCTTTAAATGTTCCACAATAATGCCATGCCATTATGTTGTTTTATTACTTGAAACTGCAGAAAGTGACCACTCACTAATGAGAGAGTGCATGAAATAAACAGCTAAGAAGAAAAAAGGCTATTCAGAACCTGTTATTCTCCATTTACACACACACACACAGAGAGAGAAAGCAATATTCTGGTCAAAAGCAAGTACTGTTTTACAGCATTTGGGGTAAATAAAAATGGCAGCCAGAATCAACAGGAAAGCAGCTGGAGAGCTGGCCAGTTTTGCTCCTCACAGTTTGAATTCACTTCCATCGCCACAGTCACAATGTGCGTCACTTTAATACCCAAAAATGGAATTGTGATCATGGATGGAGCATTTCTAACATCACTAATTTCAGTTTTGCTTAATCTTACCACAGCATAGACTGATGGTTGTTTTACATGATCATTGTGACAGCCACTTTTTATAGCTGCATGTGGAAGCTTCCTGTGTCCATAGGCGGCTAGTAAATTTATAAAGCCATTGCCATACATGGACTGAAGCCTTTTCCCTGCCTCTGCCAACAATACAAAGCAGAAGTTTGTGACTGCTTATTCAAATCATCAGCATCATCTTCTTGCATATGTCAATGGTTGCATATTACTTTTTTAGTCATAGACATATCTAACGATTTCAAGCAGCCAGTTCATCATTAAGAATCATCGTCTTCTAGCAATGATCTCACATCTCTGGCTGAGTAGAAATAAGACCTGAATTTCTTACAAGCAAAAGCAACACACTTTCCCCCTTCCCAATAGCTCAATTTCCAGGATTAATTTTTGCTTCCTTCTTGTACTGATCCCCAGTTCTTATGAGACCTTTAAATGCAGGCTGTGCTGTTAACCGACTTTATATTTTACACTTGTCATACCTTAGAGGGAATTTATATGCTCCTCACATGTGTGTAGCAATAATTTACAGCTAAAAGTCCTGCCCTATAAAATAACTAAATGAGTTTTCCAGTTTAAAGGTGTTTAAATCATGCTACTTTCTCTGCTTCCAAAAGAGTTTATTCCCATGGCCATGCAAATATAATGATATCAAAATCTGTTAATTGTGATATCTCTTTCTACATCCCTTTCATTCATAGCCCTGTTCATTTTGATCTGCTGGTATTGTCAGTTGCATTCCTTTGTAGAACATGGCTTTATTTATTTCAAAAGTCTTATCAACAGTATGTTTAATCACTTGTGCGTTTCTCAGTGTGCTGTTCATTTTTACATGCTGTAATCCCAAATGGATGAATGCCCTTCCAAGCAAAGCATTTATGCAACCTAAAGCACGAGTTTACAAAGCATTTGATGTCCTTTCTCTACTAATATTTTACTATGCTGTTACTCTTGAGAATGCCTCCTTTGAAACACTGTTCTAAGTATACCTTAATTTTCTTGTTGTAATGAGTCACCACTTCAAAACACGCAGCTGTGTAGGTCTGTTGGAGTAAAAAACAATAAAGAGTTTCATGGCTTCTTAAAGACAAATCAGTTTACTCTGGCACAAGCTTTTGTAGACTGCAGCTCACTTCATCACATGCATCTGATGTGTCATCTGATTTTGAGCATAACCTTCTAGGTGACTGCAAAAGCCAAGGGAAACCATTTTGTTCACCTACTTCCTAGTGGCTGTTCAAATGAATACTCTAAATATAGTGAATTCATTAAACTGGAGAAAAACAAATCTCAGGAACCCTTGCTTTGTGAATCAAACTCTGTATGTTTTGAGAAGGAGACCCCTAAGAAGGGTGCATTCATAGATACACAACCTTCTTCTAGATATGATAAAGGATGTGGGCTAGTTCCTCTAGTGAGGTGCACTATAGCCCTCAACCAGAGAATTCTAAGTACCTCACAAGACCACGCATGCCATAGGAGGGGACCATGGCTAGCAAAGTGGTTTCAAACTGCTATTAATGGTGTAGTGTAGATATCCTCTTATTGTGTTGCTGTAGATGACTATGTTCTTTTCCTTTTCTCTCATATTAAGTGAGATAAATTCACAATTTCTTAATATGCTGTTTATGAAAAAAATTCAAATTTTTAGTAATCTGTTATTGACTGAATCTGACAAAATTATTGGCCATCTACAGTGGCCAAATTCAATACGTACAACTTTTTTTTTTCTTTCGTGAAGAGAATCATGTTGTATCCTGCTGTGTAGCTCTTAAAGAAGAAATACCTACCACAAAAAAAGAAGTGACATTCAAATCTAAGTACTCAAAACCCTCTGTTTGTTATGACACATCTATTTGTCTTTCTTCTACATTTTTAAATATTAAGCTCTTTCTTTTGGCTTTATAAAGATATATGAGAACTTCAGAAAGCTCTTATAAAGAAAGGGAAGCTGAGCTACTTTTTATCGTGCCCCAGCTGAAGAAAGTGCCTTGTCAGCTTTAGAACCAGAACTCCCAGTTAGCAGCAACCATCTGGAAACACAGAAGATGAAGACTGTGCCTCAGCCCTCAAAGGGAACCTTACAGGAGTGGTGGAGCTTAAAGAGACAGGACATAAATGCCCTGCCTAAAACAAGTATGAGGCAGCAACAGAAGAATCCTTGGGAGTAAAGCTTCTTGATCTCAAAGAGCTGTGGGGTGTGAGGAACCTAGTTTGATCTGTAAGAATGCTGGCTGCAGCAGCTGTGATTCATGAAGACCACATGCCAATTTGCTATGTATTCTCAGCTCCCTCTATTCTGGAAATTGATGCCACATTTGCCTGTCCTGGTATCTGACCTTGCCTCAATTCATGATAGTATCTGCAGCAATCTCGTACTTAATTCATGACCAAGTAGGATTCTGTTATGACCTCAGCTTTGTTTTACAAACTTGACTGTAATATGCTCTTTATCTACCTTTTTTGCTAATGCCACATATGCTTGGTCCCAGTTTGGGTTTCTGTTTTGGTTACTCCTTATTTGATCTACATTCCCATGGGGCTACCAGCTGGACTTGAGGCCATCTGAGCTCTTGCCTGGCATTCACATCCGGAAATGAGGAATTCTTTGTGTGTTTGGCTAAGAACAAAACCAAACCAGTAGTTAACTTGTGAATAACATATAGGGATTCAAACTCATGCCTGTCAATTTGCATTGCTGTTGCCTTTGTCATGGGGTTCATTGAATAAAGATGTCATACATGGCTTCACTATGAATGTAGTGTGCATTGCAATCATTGGAGCATGTCCTCATCATTGTGATTTCAGTGATGCTACTTTGCATGGGTGGCATTTGGATATTTTCACTGGCATGGCGTATGAATGATGAACTTTATTTCCAGTGTTGCAATGTATTGCTATTTTTAAAATATCTGGTAATATGACACACACATATGACATGAAAAGAAAATAATGTTAATTATTCTTCTGGATATGATTAAAGTAAAGATTTACAAAGTAGATAAATTTGGAGCAAACGCTGAACAGTGGACCAAGATTTGATTTTGTATTCTGATCAAATGTGAAGTTCTTAGGTTTCAAGAACCATCACATCCTAACTTTTCAAAGAGAGTTGATGGTTTGTCAATATTGATTCAGCCTTCTCAGTGTCAGTGGAGTAAAAAATAATAAACTTCAGTTGCTGCGGGGACATGAAGAAAATATGTTTGATTGATTCTTCCATTATTCAATGACAGCTATTATAAAGCGGCAAATAAGAAGGGCAATTAGATTCTTACATTAACTGTGGGGTGTGTGGGGGGAAGTGAAGAGAAGGCTAAAGGAGCCATGGTGATTTAGAGAGTTGACAGAACAGTAGCACCTGAACATGCAAAATTAGAAGCTGGAATGATCAGTCTATCAGGCATGTTTTTCAGGAGTACAGAAATTAGTCCATAATTGGTACTTTCACCAACTACAGATAATGAGAAGTGCTTCTTGCAGTATTTAAAAGAGAATGATGTCCAAAAGCGGTGTGTTGATTAGGAAGCATTTAACTGGGTATGCATTAATGCCAGCAGTAAATGCAGAATGAAGAGGTAGAGAAAATATTGAAAACTTTCAAATTCTTCCTCTGTTTTACTTCTTCGCTTCTTTTCTACCAGGAATAAAACACTTCTAAAATGTTGCTTACCTTCACTTTGATAAGCCATGATCCTTCCCAACAACTACAAGCAAACTAACTAACTAACTAACTTGCTATGCAGAGAACATCTCACAGGTGTGTTGGGAATGATGGGAGCAATGGATCCATGAATGCACCCAAATCTTGCCACATCATATCATCCAAAACATAAGACAAGGAAGAGATGTGGGAGTGCTTGCTTTTTCCCTGTGACCCCTTGTGCTGGTGTAGCTGCCATCAGCATCCTATTCCAAAATGCACCATTCTGAAGACTTGCCACATGCTGGAACACCTCCAGAAGATTTTCACCCACTGCAGAGCCTTGGCAGAATGTAGCTTCAGCAGTGGGTTGTACAGTAAATGGCACATTTATGAGATTTAAAAAATCAGAGGAATTAAAGGTAATTCTACCTTCCCAATGTTTTAAAATAAATAATAATAGCAGATTCATTGTGGAATTTTTTTCAGTGATATAGTGGATGAAAATTCAAAGTTCCAGTTGTAACCATTAAAAATAATGGAAGAAAGATAAACCCTTGGCAAGGCCTAATGATTTAGGTAAAGGTAAAGGTTCCCCTTGACATTTAGTCCAGTCGTGTCTGACTCTAGGGCGTGGTGCTCATTCCTGTTTCCAAGCCGTAGAGCCAGCGTTTGTCCGAAGACAGTTTCCGTGGTCACGTGGCCAGCGCGACTAGACACGGAACGCCGTTACCTTCCCACCGAGGTGGTACTTATTTATCTACTTGCATTTTTACATGCTTTCGAACTGGCAGGAGCTGGGACAAGCGACGGGAGCTCACTCCATTGCGTGGATTCGATCTTACGACGGCTGGTCTTCTGACCTTGCAGCACAGAGGCTTCTGCGGTTTAACCCGCAGTGCCACCACGTCCCTAATGATTTACCTCTGTCTTAACGTAAAAAAAGTTTTTACTCCATATGAAAGAAACACTATTTGCAGTCTGGAGAATAGGCTCCAAATGAATGTTTTGAATGAGAAAAGGAAACTAATAACGGTGGGCTGTTTTAAACAAATTTTTTATTTCCCCTGAAACACATTATGCTGTTGTTACATGCCTTCAAGTCACCTTTGACTTATGGTGACCCGATGAATGAGTGATCTCCAAAATGTCTGTCCTCAACAGCCCTGCTTAGTTCTTGTAAACCAAGCCTGTGCCTTCCTTTAGGGAGTCAATCCTTCTCATATTTGGTCTTCTTCTTTTCCTGCTGCCTTCCATCTTTCCCAGCATTACTATCTTATCTAGAGAACCTTGCCTTCTCATGACATGCCCAGAGTAGGACAGCTTCAGTTTCAACATTTTTGCCTCCAGAGATAGTTCAGGCTTGAGCTGATCTAGGACCCACTTGTTCATTTTTCTGGCAGTCCAGGTATTGGCATCCAGTATCACACTTTAACAAATCATTTTTCCCCTGTCAGCTTTCTTCTTCTTCTTCTTCTTCTTCTTCTTCTTCTTCTGATTTCTTGGTTGCAGTCTCCATTTGGATTTATGATTAAACCAAGTTATACCAACTCTTTCACTATTTCAATTTCTGCATTTTCAAAGCTGAAGTTGTGTAGTTCTGTAATTTCTAAGTCCTGTAGAAGTTTGTATATGGAATGGTGGGGAAAAAATCATAATGAACATGTTCTTGTTTCAAGAAAATACCAATAGGCCCTGAAATTTGTATTTAAGCCATCCACCATTTCCTATTTCTGTCCAGTTTTACAGCTGTGATTCACAGTCTGCCGTAATTTCTTCTGGAAGAGTGTGATTGTAATGAACTCATGGTGAGGGAGTGGGAAGTTATATAAATATATATTTTAAATTGTATTAACTTCTCCTATATATACATTTGGCTGGATCTTTAGCTTCTTTTCATTACAGAAGAACAAAGGGAATGGTTTAATTTTCAGCTCTAGTGGACTTCCATTTCAAGAATTCATAGTGTCTGTTTCTAAGGTTACCACCTAAGGCTTGTATATTAATCAACTCTATACTGATGGAATAAAGCAATATCAATGGAGATTATCTTCTCTTCAGAGAGAAGACACACTGATGTAGCAGCTAAATTGCATTCCTTTGCTGTTACACTGTAGTTTAGTTGTAGGATAGCCATAATTACTTACCTGCCTTACAGTTCTCTCTCTCTCTCTCTCTCTCTCTCTCTCTCTCTCTCTCTGTGTGTGTTGGGAGAGATTATGCCCAAGCAAATTTTGAGGTAATATTTTATTTATAACAACCTGAAACTCCATTTATTTCTGAAACCAGAAGACTGGCCTGCTGTCTCTCTTGAGCTTCATTTGTGATCTAGGTAGGTGTAACAAGGTGAGGGTTTTGTCACACTGAGTTAAAATTGGCTGTACACAGCTGTCAATTCTCAGTTACCTTACGGCAACTGTGTGTGTGTGTGGGGGGTGGCTGTCTGACTGGCAACTGGACAGGAAACATCAAAATGTTATAATAAGCAAAACAGGGAAGTGAAAACTTTGTGTGGAACATCAACAATCATGAACCGAAACATGCATAAATAAGCCACCATTGTATGACAGCTACATTTTATTCCTTTAAAAAGAAAACAAGCTTTGGTCAAGCATGTCAAGGTATAAATGTGTTTTATATGTTGGTATTATATGTAAGTCTCATGTCTGTGTAAAAAAGTTCTGACTTGTAGGCTGAAATCCAGTTGGTGCAACTCTGCCAAAGGTAAATGAGTATGACATCATCACCCAATGACATTAATATTTATGCTGTTTTAATTTAAAACTTCCTTCTAGTTCTGAGGTTCCCTAGGGTTCAATTTTGCCCCAGGGAAGCCTTTTGGGGACATCAGGAAGGGGGATCTGTTATATCAGAAAATTCAGTTATGGTAGAAGTTGCTTTATCATACATTCTTTAGCGTGAACACAAATAACTTTTTTAAAAAAAGATTTGTGTTGAACCCACTTCTGGTATTAATTAGAATATTTTCATTTTATGATTATTCAGTGCTTTTTGTTGTTGTTCCTTTGTGTTTATGTATAATATGCAATCTGGCAAAAACAGTAGGAATTAGGATCAATAAACAGAATATCAATGTGAATCACATTGGGAAGCTAAGACTGAGGTGGTTGCACAAAATCTGGAGCCACAAGATGCAAAATATCCTGGCATACAGAATTCCTGGAGTATGCACATACACTTTTATATTTCTCTGCAAGAACTTGAGCATGGTTGAAGATGATAGGACATTCCAAGTGGAGTATGAAATAAATAAATGACATACCAGCAATTAGATTTGACGAAGATAGGTCAGAGAATTTCAAGGGCCTGGGCAGGCTATTCTCTCTACAGATATTTTAAAGCCTTTTTAAAAAATTATTATTATTATTGAGGGGGTTCCTCACACCCCAAGGGAACATGGAGGCAATTTCAATATGTTCTCTCCTGTGAGGAGCCTTTTTTTCAAACTGGGAAGTGACCAGAAATCACTTTGGTAGCCTGCAGTTTGCTGTTTCCAGAACCTGGGCCACAATGATTAATATCAATGTAGTCTGCAAGGGGATGTTAGTTCAGGTAGCATATAAAAGGGACTACTAGCTTGCTGTAACTACTGAGCAAATTGACCCTGTCCCTGGAAGATGGGTGGCTAGCTGCCCAACCCTGTTCCTTACATGGAACCACCAATTTAAGTGTACAATGACCTGCCTATATACCTTGTCCCAGGGCCTCTAAACTGATCAAGGCTAGTCTCAACAGTGAGCTCTGTCACAACCAATTGGCTCTATAGCTCTAAGCTGCAAGCCTTTGAGGTCACCAATTATGGTAAAGGTTTTCTGAAATGCCCACCAATCTTACAACCTCCCAGACCTACCCCCATATACCAGCCAGCCAAATGTGTCCAGAATAATTTCAGCACTTCAACCAAATTGACTTCTTCTATTGCTAATTCTAATTTCCACACATAAGGGCATTTTTGAGAAACATTCCAGTATTAGTCACAGCTGATAATTAATTTTCCTTTTCACTTGTGTGTACATCAAGAACCTATCACTGCCTTAATTCAACATGATTTTAGCCTATATTTATTCCTACCATACCTGTAACCATGTGTACCATTTCCCAATAAAACTTTCCCTTCTTTAACCTGAATAATTTACTGTTTTTTGTCATTGTGGATTAGTTGCTTAAGCCAATCATGCATAAAAGGAAATAAAAAAATTTTCTGTGCGCATAGCCCTATTACAATTTAACCCCCTCAAAACAATATCTGATATAGCTCAACATTTTGAATACTATTCAGTTTAAGCAAAGGAACCAGTTAGGTTTCACTACATCATAAGACACAAGACAAATATTTCTATATGGTTCAAGCAAAAGCATTTGTATGGTTACCTTTCGGTTTATGTTTGCTTCCGAACCAAAGAGGAAAAGAGAATGTCATGTTGGACTATTAACTCTGTTGTTGGATCATGAGGTGACATCCAGTTATGCTGGATCCTGTGTAGAATATTTGAGAAAGAATGTACTCAAGAAGCGTACAAATATTTTAATAAAGCTGACATTAATGCTGATCTTTATGAACAGCAAACATTTCTGCTGATCCTATATATCCAATAACTCTGATATCTTTGTGACTCTGAAATAATGTATCAAGCCCAGTGACATCAATAAAACCTGTTTTTAGTTGGAACTAGAGATTATTCCAAATATCTCTCAAGACTGACAGCTTGAGAATTCCTGATGGTGTGTAAAAGGGCCATCAAAAGTGGTCATGTTCTGAAACATCACACATTACTAAAATTACATGGTAGGGAGCTATGGAGCAATCGTCTTTAACTGCTGCTACTACACCATGTTGGTAACATGAGAGCTAGACCAGCAGTACAGTTTATAACTAACAGTGAATGGGAGTGAAAGGAATTCCCCGTTTTGTGTAACAGGACTCAGATGGACATTATTTTCATCATACCATTATTTACAACGTCCAGAAAGCTTTGCAAAAAGAAAAGAAAGAAAGAAAGAAAGAAAGAAAGAAAGAAAGAAAGAAAGAAAGAAAGAAAGAAAGAAAGAAAGACCCAGTCCCAAGGCATCCAGATCATTCTTCCTGCATAGAGAAGCCACAGATCTTCGGAAGAAAGTAAATACCTTTTAGACTACAGTTACCAGATACATTTTTTCTGAAAGTCAAAACCCGCCAAATTCTTTGGGATTCATTTTTGAACAAACACACATAAATTATGTGTCATGTGATTTGTTTGTAGAAGAAATCAAAAGTTGGAAGGTTAGATTTCACACCTGGACCATTGAAGCTTGAAGGCTACTGTCTCCATGTATACAAAAACTTCTCAAGTACACTCTTCCCCACGCTTACTTTGGCCCATTTATTCACTGGTGTTTCAAAAAGTGTGTTTGTTTTTTTAAAGGACACTTTTCTAATTTAAGTGATGAGAATTGGATGAAGACATAAAATTGGTTAGCACTCTCCTGTTCACAGAAGGCCTCTGTGGATTTAATATAAATCTTTGTTATTAGATGCCTGCTGTAAATGTCTAAGGTAACTGCAAATATATTCAAAATGAATAGAATAAGAACAAATATTGATGACTTCAGACACACATCAATTTCCTGTCTGTGCTCACCAAAACAGAAATTGATGTTTGTGTACTGAAGTTACCACTGAGTTTCCAGTCAGCCCTACAGAGTTTTCCAAGAAGAAAAAAGAATGTTTGACATTTTTCTTTCAGAGAATGACATATTCCAGCAGGGATTCTTTATCAACATTGTGCTTTAGAAGAAATCAGCGTTAAGGACCCATCACACACAGAGACATCTGTAGGATAGTTCCAAAAAGCCCTCAAATTCTCTCCAGAAAATGACAGAAGAGTGATTTTGTGTTTAAACTTGGAGGGGACAATTTATTAAATGCAAACTTATTTCTTTTCTTTCAGTACAAATAAATATGATTACAGAATCCCTACCGGCAGTTGGACAAGCCAAGGAAATATTCCACTTTCAACCATTATCCAAGCAAAACACACATTAAAATAATTCACACGTGTTGAAAAACAGCCGTGGCAATTGCTTTGTGTTTGGGTAAGAAGTGGTTAACTGATGAAAAAAAAAAGAAAGTCAACTTCTGGGATTTTCCTATGCTTGGTGTCTCTTTTTGAATGGTAATGAGTACAAGAGGGTATCCTGTAGGCCATCTTGACTGCTGGCTTTGGTGTTGTCAACATTCAGGCTGCCTTTGACTTTGTAAAGCTTGGCATCCTTTTTCCTGCTGGCAACATGGGCACAATATTGTCCAGCAATATTGGGCCATTTCCTAGCTTTTTGAATTGTGAGTACCAGAGATGGGAACCAATCTCGGTTTGAAGGTTCATGCTGGTTTGTATGCATGGCACCACAGGTGCTGTACATTCCCTTCCCCCACCTCCCCAGCTGGATACCCCACTCACCAGCTGGCATACACACCTCTTCCCCCTCTTCTTTGGCTGTTCAACCAGTCTCTGGCAGGAGCATAGGCTTCCCTGCCCTGCCACCTTGGCTGATTGCCCACTCAGACAAGGAGGTAGGACCCAAACCCATGCTCCTGCCAGGGACTGGTTGAACAGCCAAAGAAGAGGAGGAGAGGTAAAGGTAAAGGTAAAGGTTCCCCTTGACAATTTGTCCAGTCGTGTTCGACTCTAGGGGGCGGTGCTCATCCCCGTTTCCAAGCCATAGAGCCAGCGTTTGTCCGGAGACAATCTTCCGTGGTCACATGGCCAGTGCGACTTAGACACGGAACGCTGTTACCTTCCCACTGAGGTGGTCCCTATTTATCTACTCGCATTTGCATGCTTTCGAACCGCTAGGTTGGCGGGTGAGTGGGTAATTGGCTGGGGAAGCATGAGAAGCATGGGAAGGGAATGCACATACAAACTGGCATTAACCTCCAAACTAAGGTTGGTGCCCATCTCTAATGAGTATAGAAGTACAATATCCCACATTCATAAACCAGAATATTTTTTTGAAGAATTGAATTCATCACAGCAATTAAGAAAATATGAACCCAAAATAAAATATCTTAAAATTCAATCTTAAAAATAGGATGTGATTCCAGAGGTGTGATGTCACTACCATAAAGATTCTGCTGTGGTACCCATAAACCTAATGTCTCTTCTTGACAATCCCAAAAGCAGACTTCCAAAGATAGTTTGAATGGATGTAGGAGGTAATCTGGTCCTAAATGAATAACGACTTTAAAGGGGGGGGGGGGGAAGCAAATATATTTTGTTAATTGACATAATTTACATCCCACCTCTCCAACAATAATTTATGTCCCCAGGGCAAAAATAGAAAAGGAGGAGAAGGAAGATTAGATGGTGACAAACAATGAACTAAGGCTCCTTCTGCATACTTCAGCATATAATTAGGCAGAGCAACTAATATTCCAACAGCATTGGAGAGTCATGGGTCCCAAAAATGACAAGGGGAGAAGAAGGGAAAGCAACTGATGAAGCATAAAGTGCCACAGTCACCCCTGTTGCATGAATTTTCTAGGAATGTGTAGCCCTTTCCTAACTGCCCCACTGTAGTTCAGAGAAGCTAGATGGAAATCCACCACATGTGTGTGAGAGAGGGGAGTGTATACATGCATACCTGTGAAATACTTGAAAGTGTCTCTCATTTGTTTATTGCTAAAGTCCTTTGTTTCTCATCCAGATAAATACATATTGTCTCTTTATGTTCTACTGGGACCACCTGCCAAGTAATTGTGTACTAGTCTTACTTAGCAAGCTAAATCCTTCCTCTGAGCAAATTGTCCTTGTATCCCCATACAATTCTTTGGTGCTCACATATTCACAGGTGGGTAGGTGGGATATGCCTATCCAGTTTACTTTATGCCTCTGTCTCGGAAAATTTATGCCACAATCTTGGTGTACCAATTACAGCTCTGCAGAAATGGCCTTTTGAAATTCTCTACACTATTTATTAGCAATGAACCGAGGGACAGTTTGTGCCTCATTCTCAGAATCTTTGTGAATTTATTTTCACTGTATTTTCTAGCTACCCATGATGTTGCAATGTGGCTGAGGGTGCTGTTTTTGTTTTGCTTTGGTTTTGGGTGGTGTTTTTTGTTTTGTTTTGTTTTTACATTTTATTACATACTTTTATCACTCTGCAGCCCCGCCAGCTGCTCACACAGATCTGAATAAGCCTGCTCCTAAAGCAAAAGTTACCTTATGATATCTTCTCCTGAGTTTAACTGTCATGTGAGTTTGTTTTCAAAGAGACTTTGTTTTCTATGAAATAGAATGATAATGGTCTAAATTCTCGTGAGACAAATTGCTGGCACAGAGCTAGTGCCAGTTCATGTTTTAAATTAATATATAAATGAGTATTTAGTCAGTGATCTCCCCCATCCTTGGTAACTAATCAGTTGACTTTCTCTTAAGGTTATATTCTGTACATCAAGTACAATGTCATTTAACTGTTTGGGAGGGTGCAGGAAGGAAGGAACAAAATACCTCAATAATTTTGCTAGAGGTAATATATTCTTACTTAAGCATGTATTTCAACTGCTGGTGAAGTATATTTTCTGTAACAGGGAAGAGCAACAGATGGCTTGCCAAGACTGTTTTTGTGTGCCTCAGCATCTCCAAACAATGCTGTAGAATTCTCTGGCAAATCATGCTGTAGATTTTGTCAGCAGACCATTAAAAGCCATCTAAAACCAGGAAGAAAACAGGGAAGCCTCTTTAAAGCAAGCATTTCTGGTTTGCTCTAAAGACTTTTGCAATTTGCCAGCAACATCTGGAAGCATGGCAGGAGGGGTGCTGCCTCGAGTGGATCCAAGGATTGAAATTTGATCTTGGATTCAACCAAATTGTCCATCCCTGTGCTATATTCTGCAAAAAATAGGGTCTCTGCACTGTAAAGTGACACTAAACTGGATGTGGACGGCAATAACGATTTGCCCAGCTTTTGTTTATTTATTTATCTGACTAGAGTCTTATTTGACTGATATTGTGGTGTGCTTCTTTCTGGCTGTTCTGACACAACCCTGAAATATAAGTGTTCATCATGGACTTCTAGAAAAGGGCGTCCTTTGAGCATGCAGTTATATGTGTTCAATACATCAGCCTCCCTATAATCAGGAGCCAGAACTGTAGAAGGATCTTGGTTACATGGAAGGCTTGCACACAACATCTCCTTTGTCCATGCTGAATATTCAGATATTATAGGATAACAGAGTCTTTGAATAGGTGGACATTTTTCTCTGTACAGGATTTCTGTGTATGAGTAGAGAAAAAAGAGTGAGAAGAGAAAAATTATAATTTGCTAATAAAAATCTGCTTTATACGTTCATATTTAATCATCTGTTCCCAGTCTTTCAGGATTTGTGAAACATTAATCTTTTACAAAGATATTGAGTGTGATGCTCTTCTGTCTTTTTGGAATTATCCATAAAAAATAGTTGAAAGGAATTCAAAACACACTTATGCTAAGGAATAGTTTCAACATATAGTAAGTGAAGACAACAAAGTATAATGTTGCTTTGATAGCCAAGTGGTTGCACTGTAAACTACTTTGATAATTTTAAAATTAAAAGAAATATTAAAAAGTTTTGTATAAATAAATAGGCATGATCAAGCAGATATTACAGGTAAGTACAACACCAGCAAAAGACATGTTGATACTTGAAGCAGAGACCAATCACAGCTGTCAACACCTGACTCCTTCAAATTCATGTTCTACTATCAAGAAGTGAGTTCTTTCCTTCATGTCTCTCTCTCTCTCTCTCTCTCTCTCACACACACACACACACACACACACACACTGTCTTTGTGCCTCCTGAAACAAGTAACTTGGTGCTGCGAAATAGCGGGGCTGGTCTTGAGGTGGTTGTAAAGTTTAGTTTTCCTCTCCATGTCCACATTAAAAATATCTGGGGGCCTAATTTGAGAAGCCTCGTGAGGCCTGTCCAACAAAAACTAACCTAGGGTGGAAGGTAGAGATGGGGATGAGCCACAAATTGTCCCCCAGTGACCCGACGAACAACTAATCAATTCGTCATTCGTCAAGTCTTTTTTTTTTTTTTTTTGCTTTCCCTCCTCTTGCCCGGGGCATAGCAAGAGGAGGGAAAGCAGGGATCAAAGCAATTGCGCAGCCATAGCCGCGGCTGTGGGATTGCTTCAATCCCTCTTCCTCTCCTCTTGCTAAGCCCCGCAGGGTTTAGCAAGAAGAGGGAAAGTAGGGATCAAAGTGATCCTGCAGTACTTTGATCCCTTTCCCCCTCCTTTTGCTAAACCCCGCGGGGCATAGCAAGAGGAGGGAAAGCAGGGATCAAAGGGATCCCGCAGCAGCTGGCGGATCCCTTTGGTCCCTCTTTGATCCCTTCCCTCTCTTCTTATGCTGTGTGGGCATAGGAAGAGGAGGAAAAGGGAACCAAGCCATCCCCCAGCCCCGGGGGGTGGGATTCCCTTTGGGCAGGCTTTAGCAAGCCGCCTGAAGGGAAAACCCCTCTCTGCTTACGCCCCCAAGGAACAGCTGATCCGCGGGGGCATAAGCAGATAGGGAATGAAGGGACGAATATAAAAGGGTTATATTCATTGCTTCGTATTCGTTGGAGTCTCTGGACCCCAAGAATACAAAGCAACGAATATCTGACAAATGAGGGATATTTAATGAATATCCTGATTCATTTTTATATTCATCACCATGTCTAGTGGAAGGTAAACAAATGCCTAGCTCTGGTTGCCATAGGAAACAAAAGGGAACTGAAAATGGACCAGAGAAGAAGGTCCTGAAAGGAAGAGTGAAAAGTGACAGCTGAAAACTGCTAGCTTGGGGAAAATCTTTCTGAAAGCAGTGGTGATTCTGTTTTGATGAGAATACTCCAGCCCCATGTTGTCATCAGCTTCTTGCTTTTAATCAACTATTTTAGAGAGGAGTCTTCACATGGAGAATTACGTGATGAAAAACTCCTGTACATGAAAACAAAAATCCCAATAGATGAGAGATCCCTCTTTTTTAGAAGATGGCTTTCCACCTAGAGAAAGTGACAATGAAGAAGGGAGGTGCTACTTGCTCTTCTCGAAGCATGTGTATAATAATGAGGAAGGTCGCACAAGGAGTCTCACAGGGCTTTATAATTCCTAATTGAGATTTCTTCAACAAGGAATGTTAAAGATCCATGAGATTCTTTATCTTAGCAAGACAGTCTAAGTGCATGAGAACAGGAATTTTGTGAATAATTTTCCATCCCTAGTGTGCTTTCAGTTTGGTCTCAATTTAGACATTTCAGGCTGTTTCCACTGATATACCTCAGTGGGTTGGAGTCTCTATCCCCATAAGCAGGGGTTGGAAATTTGAAATACTTTGCTCATCCAGAGTCTTACTTCTTGATTAAATCTCATTTCTGCTTGCAAAACTGTTTATCTGGGTAGTAAATGCACTGTCAGCCCTGCTATACAGCAAGAGGAAATTCCCTGCTTAAGGTGGCACAGTGTTTGTATGATACATGAAAGCAGAAATAGATGAAGGACCATCTGCGCTTGTGTGAGCATGGAGAACTTTTGAAACCAACACAACATGCCTTATTCTCTGGCCCAACTAGAAGATGCCAACTGAGCTCACCTGGAGTGTTCGTGGCTCGTGGGGAGGTGTGGTTTACTTGCCCTGCTACCTGTGCAGCCTTTGGCAAGCTACATGGTTTCAGACAGCCAGAAAAAGGAGGGAATGGTAAACTCCTTCTGAGTACTTTATCCCTAGAAAACCTTTTGCAGCTCATTTGGTTTGATGAGATGTGATTTTTTTTTTCACTGCAGAGAGATTAAGTGATGCCCTGGTGGGTTTGTCAATCTAACAGGCTGTTCTCAAAGGTTTTGGTTTAATGCCATTTCTCCAGTGTGTTAGTATAACATACTCTAGAGAAATGTGCTCATTCTGCACAATCACTATAAGTCAACAACTAAAGGACACATTGGGAAGACGAACGAAAATGGCCAACGCTTGCTGGAGTTTTGCTGTTACTATCGTCTTTGTGTCAGCAACATTGGGAAGATGAAAGAAAATGGCCAACGCTTGCTGGAGTTTTGCTGTTGCTATGGTCTTTGTGTTAGCAACACATTCTTTAATACGAAGCTTCAACACAGAGTTTCCTGGAGACATCCAAGATCAAAGCATTGGCATCAGTTCAATTTGATCCTCACTAGACGCTCTAGCCTTCCTAGTATTACGAACACACACAGTTATCAGGGTGCTGATTGCAATACTGATCACTCCCTAGTGTGTAGTAGAATAAAACTGTGAAAAAAGAGATTGTATCACATGAAAAAGGAAGGAAGACCACGTATTGACATCAGCAAGACTTGCGATCAGAGAAAAGTGGAGGAATTTGCCCAAGCGCTTGAGGAAACCCTTCCAGGCCCGGCTGATGCAAATGCACCTGAGTGATGGGAACATTTCAAGAACACTGTTTATAACACCGCCTGTTTTTACACTGTTTATAACACCGCCTTGTCCACATTTGGCAAGAAGACCAAAAAGACGGCAGACTCGTTCTAAGCCCAATCGGAGGAGTTGATGCCAGCCATCGAGGATAAGAGGAGAGCTCTAGCAGCATACAAAGCCTGTCCTAGTGAGTACAACTTACAGGCTCTTCAAGTTGCTCATAGCCAAGTCCAACAGGCTGCCAGGAGATGTTCCAACGATTATTGGCTTCAGCTCTGCTCTCAGATACAGATAGCAGCGGACACAGGTAACATCAAGGGAATGTATGACGGTATCAAGCAGGCTTTAGGTCCAATACAGAAGAAATCTGTTCCTTTGAAGTCTGCTGCGGGTGTGATCATCCAGGACCGAGCACAGCAGATGGAACGCTGGGTGCAGCACTACTCTGAGCTATATTCCAGAGAGAATGTAGTAACCGAAGAGGCATTAAATAACATCAAGTGCCTGCCTGTCTTGGAAGAGTTGGAAAGCGAACCAACTTTAGCAGAAATAAAAGCGGCCTTGGATTCCCTTGCCTCCGGCAAGGCACCTGGAAAGGATAACATCCCTGCTGAAGTTCTGAAGTGCTGTAAAGAGACCATCACTACCGAGCTGTATGAAATCTTTTGTCTTTGCTGGAGGGAAGGTGGAGTACCACAGGACATAAAGGATACAAACATTGTCACATTGTATGAGAACAAAGGAGACAGGGGCAACTGCAATAATTACCATGGCATCTCTCTTCTCAGTGTTGTAAGCTGCTTGCCCATGTTGTGCTGAAGAGACTCCAGGTGCTTGCAGACAGAATCTATCCAGAATCACAGTGTGGATTTCGAGCTAATAGATCCACCAGTGACATGGTATTTTCCCTCAGACAGTTGCTGGGGAAATGTAGGGAACAACGACAGCCACTCTTTGTGGCCTTCATAGATCTTACAAAGGCATTTGATTTGATTAGCAGGGATGGCCTTTTTAAAATACTTCCCAAGATTGGATGTCCACCTCAACTCCTTAACATCATCAGGTCCTTTCATGAGGAAATGAAGGGCACTGTAGTTTTTGATGGCTCAACATCAGATCCCTTTGACATCTGAAGTGGAGTGAAACAGGGCTGTGTCCTTGCGCCAACCCTGTTTGGGATGCATTTGAGTCCAGCTGAAATGCATGCAGGACTTCCTCTTTGCCGATGATGCAGCTGTTGTTGCCCGTTCTGATGGAGACCTCCAACAACTCATGAATCATTTTAGCAAGGCCTGCCAAGACTTTGGATTAACAATCGGCCTGAAGAAAACACAAGTCATGGGCCAGGGCATGGACTCACCTCCCTCTATTACCATCTCTACACAAGAATTGGAGGTTGTTCATGACTTTGTGTACCTTGGCTCAACGATCTCTGACACTCTCTCCCTAGATGTTGAGCTGGATAAACACATTGGCAAAGCAGCTACCATGTTCTCTAGACTCACAAAGAGAGTATGGCTTAATAAGAAGCTGACGGCATATGCCAAGATCCAGGTCTATAGAGCCTGTGTCCTGAGTACACTATTGTACTGCAGTGAGTCCTGGACCCTTTGTGCACGGCAGGAGAGGAAGCTGAACACGTTCCATATGTGTTGTCTCTGACGCATTTTTGGTATCACCCGGCAGGACAAAGTTCCAAATAGAGTAGTCCTAGAACGAGCTGGAATTTTTAGCATGTATACATTACTGAAACAGTGATGTCTATGTTGGCTTGGGCATGTCGTGAGAATGGCTGATGGTCAGATTTCAAAAGATCTCCTGTATGGAGAATTAGTGTAGGGAAAGTACCCCAGAGGGAGACCACAGCTGCGATACCAGGATATCTGCAAGCGGGATCTGAAGGCCTCAGGAATGGACCTCAACAGATGGGAAACCTTGACATCTGAGCATTCAGCCTAGAGGTAGGTGGTGCAGCATGGCCTCTCCCATTTTGAAGAGACCCTTGTCCAGCAGGCCGAGGCAGAGAGGCAGTCCCGAAACCAGCAAAATTAGGGAGCTGGACAGGGGACAGATTGTATTTGTCTTCAGTGTGGAAGGGATTGTCACTCTCGAATTGGCCTTCTCAGCCACACTAGACGCTGTTCCAAGTCCTCTATTCAGAGCACATTACCATAGTCTCTCAAGACTGAAAGATGCCTAATCTAAAAGGACACCATGATATTGAACAATCATGATAGTTATTCCCCTTGCCCCATCTCTTCAACATGATCTCTTTTACAGATCTCCCCATACTTACTTGGCCTTGTTCAAGAAGCCTGAGCAGGACATAAGTACTACCTGAAATGGTATGGAATCATAAGATAAGCTTGTGTTTCAAAGTCAGGCCACAGGTGGAGAGCAATTAATGTGGCACAGGCTGGCTCTTCTCCAAGGAGGCACAGTGAGGAGGCACGCCAATCCCATTCTGCCTAAAGTAGCTGTGCCTGTAAGTACTTTCAAAATGAACTGAAAACCACATACAATGACACTGAATTGTCATTATGATCCATTGGATTGTTTCTGAGTTATGGCGACCCTATGAGTTAATGACTGACAGAACACCCTATCATTAACAGTGGAGCTCAGGTCTTGTAGACTATACACCATGGTTCCTTTTTTGAGTCAACCCAATAGAAGTCCTCTTCTGCCTCAATAGCACTGTTGTCTCTTTCAGTGAGTTTTGACTTTTTGTTATATTTTTAGAATACAGTGGTGCCTCGACTTACGACCATCCCGACATACGACAATTTCGAGTTGCGACCAGCTCCGGCTGCAAAATTTTGCTTTGACTTGCAGCCGGAGCTTCGAGTTGCGATCAAAAGAGGCAGGGGAAAAAGGCGGGGAATTCAAATTAGAGGGCTAACCATTGGTCAGTGAAGAGCTTCTTTGTAGCTCTTTCGCCCCAACTGTTAGAGTGTGTGCATCGGAGGAGACTTGGGACTGCCTGGAGCTGCTTTCTACTTCTGAGTAAGTACATTTACAGGGTTTTGCAGGGTGGGTTTGGGCTGGGGAGGTTATGTTTCTGTGCTGTGATTTTTGTGTGTTTTTGTGTGTTTATTTTTTCAGCCCCAGTGCCTTCCGATGGGACTTGCTGTGTTGTTTATTTTTGGTTATTATTTTTTTAAAGCCCCAGTGACAGAGCTTGCTGTGTGCTTTATTTTTGGGTTTTTTTTTAAAGCTCCAGCAACGGAGCTTGCTGTGTGCTTTATTTTTGGTTGTTGTTTTTTTAAAAAGCCCCAGCAATGGAGCTTGCTGTGTGCTTTATTTTTGTTTGTTTGTTTTAAAGCCCCAGCGACCGAGCTTGCTGTGTGCTTTATTTTTGGTTGTTTTTTTTAAAGCCCCAGCGACCGAGCTTGCTGTGTGCTTTATTTTTGGTTGTTGTTTTTTTAAAAAAAAAAAAAAAGCTCCAGCGACGGAGCTTGCTGTGTGCTTTATTATTATTTTTGGGGGGTTGTTTTTTTTTTGGCCGGAACGGATTAATCGCGTTCCTATGCATTTCAATGGGAAATGGTGCTTCAACTTACGACCATTTTGAGTTATGTCCATCTTCTGGAACGGATTATGGTCGTAAGTCGAGGCACCACTGTACAATAGTTTAGTTTATTCTAGTCAAAGCATAATAATGCTTTAAGATCCTTCCCCAAAGGCAAGTCATGCCAGTCTACTCCAGGGTAAAATGACAGCCTTACTTCCACCACTTCCAACTGCTTGTCCCTGTATTCTAGGCTTCAGCAATGCCTGCACAGTAAAAGCTTATCATTACCTTGGAAAGCTTGCACATTCTAACTCTACCCTACCCAGAACCATCATTTCTGGCACATTTTCAAAGAGATTACAGAGACACTCGTAGTTTTTTTTGGGGGGAGGTACTCTCTACAAACCCTAAAGGGAAGCAAGACTACAATGCCCAAGAAGCACTGCAGCAGGAAATAAGACTTCAAATGCCCTGCTCCTGGTGAGGCAAATATAGGTGTCTGTAGGTGTCAGTTTATGGACTGGAACTCCTATATTTCTGCCTGAAGAACTCTTGGAGAACTCAGGGAGTTGGAGTTAAAATTAAAAATTGAAAGAAGTGGGACAAGGAGGGGGATGATTTTTTTTCTTCCCCTTTAAAGGAGGTGGGCTAAATAGGTTTGTTTGAGATGTGTATGCCATGTAGATGTAAGGGTCATGCCAAACAGCATACCAAACCTCTTTGTGACCTTAAGCAACCCTATTTAGCCTAATCGAGTCTACGTCAATGGAGCTCTCAAGCCAAGCTGTCCATCCTCCTTCTCTTATTTCTCTCTGTGTGTTTCTTTCTCTTTGTCTCTGGCTTCCTCTTACCTGTAACACAGCAAAAAAAAAAAAAAAGAAAGGAAAGAAAGGTGCTAGGAGATAGTATACTATTATAGGGAGGGGAAAGAATACTTCATTAACTACCCACAAGTGAGTAGTTAATGCATATTTTGCTTGCTGTTTTTTACAGAAGCAGATAACATAATGGCAGATGCTTGTATATGAGTTTCTATTTTTTTAAATTTTATGTGTGTTTTAACACACAAACACAAAGACCAAGATTTCACTATTATTCTCTGTTGCTCCATCTCATGGTGATTACTACCAGCACCCATTATGTGCTTCTTTTATGGTTTATATATGCCACTGTCACCTTGGTGATTTTGTTCCATATGTGAAATAGGCATGCAGGGTTTTTTTTATTATTGTTCCAAATCTTTTTACTGTTCTCAAAGACATAGGTTTCAATTGCTTTCTCCCCACTGGGCAAGATTATGAGATTTTCTGTGTCTTTTTCACATTTCAGGATCTTCTGTGGGGGGAAAAAAACTGTTTTTTGTGTGTGCAAAAAAATCCTCATACAATGCAAAAAAAAAAAGGGAGGGCACAAGGGTTTTATGAAGGTTTGTGCAAAACTGCAAGATGAAAAACACCCACACCCACACTGTATTCTGCTATTCCTGATGAAGCACAGACTTTTTCACTTGTGCAGAAGCAAGACATCACAGAGCAATTGATAATCTTTCTAGAGGATGTTTCAGAGTGTTGATACACCCTTTTCATTAAGGAGAACAAAATTTGTTAGTATGTTACATCCTTGATGTAAGCTATCAAAATGTCTGATGATCAGAAACAAAGAATCCAGTGGTCAATATCTTATTGTAAGTGTATAAATCATGGAGATGATTTGCTGCTAATTGAATCACTTATGGCTTGCATTCCCAGTCAAGTATCACTCACACAACCTAGCAGGTGACCAGAACTGCAAATAGCGACATCAATTAGCAGCAATTTGCCATTTCATAATCCCCAACAGAATTCTGGCCTGTATTCAGTAAAGCAGGAGCTGCAAGATATGGGGGGGGGGGAGCCCTAAAATGTTGTGATAAAGAATGCCTTGGACATTTCCTAAGGTGTGCACCCAGATCTAGAAGAAAAGGCAACTGAAGAAAGGTTACTTCTTTTCCAAATATTTCAAATAAACATGGTGACTTTTTGAGATAGTCAACATGTCAGATTTTGCAGTGCCTAGTTATACACCATTCATTTAGACAGCTGACTCACAGGAAAAATTAAAAGGACTGTTTGTTTTTGTCTTACCAGGGATTGCTGAAAATATTGTATAATGAGCTAAAGTTAACATTTATGTTTGCCAAGGAGATTTTGATAAATGAAAATCAGCAGGCTGGCTTTAACATTATGGAACAAAAGGGTTCACAAGCTACCCGGAAGTGGGCAGGTTTCCACTTACATTTAAAATATTTGAATTTTAATCCTCCTAACTGGAAAAATATCCTTTAGGATATAATAGCAAGTTGTGCATGAAAAGGAAGGACAATAATCTCTGTGGCTGAAAGAAACCGTCAAGGAGAAGAAAAGAGCAAACAACAGATGCTACACAAAGCTTTTAGGACTTGTGTCAAATCAGACCAAAAAACCCACACCCAAGAAGACAAATGGTTTTTACCTCTTAACAGCAAACAGTTATTGTTTTTTGGGGGAAAACTAATCTATTCTCTAAAAACTGTAGATATTTGTGCTGGTATTTTAATAAGAGCAAATGCATTTTAGATGACAGGCTAAGTGCCTTTAGTTCAAAATTATTCAGATTTGAATGAAATGTAGCCATAGAAATGGGACGAATAGGGGAAATACCTACATTCCAATTGTTCAAAACACGCTGCTTGCCAATTAAGGAATGTTTAATTAGAAAATCTCCTTATGAGGAAGATGCTCCCCAAGGGAGCTTATTCAAGCTGAGTGATTTTTAATAGAAAGGCCTGCTACTAATTGGAGAAGGTTGTAATGCTTTCTGGGAATGCCTTCAAGTGATTCAGCAGAACTTGGATCATGAATGTGTTTCAGTTTTATTCTGTCTGTCTGCCTTCCTAATGACAAAAGTGGATGGTTGTTGCTGTTTTCCTATAGAATTGAAATGTGCAGTGTGTTACAGTGTTGTGCAATAGAGTCTGTTCACTCATTTTGTAGGCTGTAAGAAAAGCTAGTAAAACTGATAGCTGTAATCCATCGAAGCAGACTCCACAAATTCCTGCCCCAACAGAGTTAAAACTGTGGCTTTTGACACTGAAAAACTTGGTGCCGTTTCTGAATGTTCTGGAAGTTGTGAGAGTTACCAGAAAGAAAGCAGCTTAATTAGGTAGGATAGCTCTATGACATAAGGAAAGTGTGGAAGAGCCAACCATTTCTGTACTGTATGTCTCTTTTGCAGTCATTAATGGTAAATCCTCTATGATGTGGGATGTTCCTTCCATTTTTTTAAATGTAGGGGTGTGTTGAAAGTTCTGTGTTATGTAGTCCAGTTGTACTATCTCCTATATCACACAAAATTTGTATGTTAATCAAATATAATTTAGAATGTATCTGTGTATTGTCTATATTGTATTTCACATTTGCTTGTTCTGTACATTGCAAGTTTTATGTTGTTTCACATTGCTTTGAAATGTTTGAATTGAAGCAATTTATCAGTGCTCTTGAATGAACAAACAAACATGCAAATGAAGTTATTTTAAAAATCTTGTGGATGAATATTAGCCATACTTGTGTATAATGGCATAGTTGTGTCACTGGTGGTTGAAATGTCTGTGGAATGGTACATAACTATCTGTATCCCAATCTGCTTCATCAACGCACAACACACCTGTTTGATCCTTGTACTGTGTATGAGGTTATATCTGTGAAGATTCTCAGTCATCCAGGTGAGGTTATCTAGAATTTGAGTCATGGCAACTGAATTTCTTTCTTATTAGGTTGAAATGTTTTACTACTCATCCAAGTAGCTTCTTCAGTCTGAGGAGAGTTGGTAGTACACCCCTGATATATCCTCCATGTTGGTTTCACTTCCCCCTGGTCTGAATAGGCTCATTAGATGGACAAAGGATGGGGGTGTGCGTGAAATTTTCATGAGCCTACTCAGACCAAGGGGAAGTGAAACCAATGTGGAGGATATATCAGGGGCCCTCCATGGTTTGGGCCCATGTTACTTGTAAGAGCGTCTTTCCTTAATGTCATCTGCCTGACTCACAAGATCATCCCAGTTGAGAATCCTCTGGGTGGCTACCCTGAGGGAGGCCTATAAATCCTCTACAAGAGATAGGACCTTCTTTGTGGTGGCTTCAACTTTATGGAACCAGCTTCTGGAGGAGCTTCACCTAGCCCCCTCCCTGTGGACATTTAGGAAGTAACTAAAGACTGCTTTTCAGAGAGGCTTTCACGTCGATCCCAACTGACTACCTTTCCCTGCTTTTTTCTTTCCCTTTCTCTTCTTCCCTGCACTCTTTTCCTCCATCCTCTCTGGGATTGGTTGATGCCTTCTTCTTCTTCTTCTTTTTCTTTTTTTAGGGTTCTTGTTCCTGGTTTTAATGTCTCTGTTTTTATTTTATTTTTTTATTATACGTGTTGTAACGCGGCCAGAGTAGTGCTGTGATACTAATGGGAGCGGGATACAAAATGAATGAATGAATGAATGAATGAATGAATGAATGAATGAATAAATAAATGTATTGACCTTGGAAGGATGGAAGGATGACTCAACCTTGAACCAGCTACCTAAGCCGAGGATCAAACTCAGGTCTTGAGCAGAGACTTTGACTTTAGCACTGCAGATTAACCACTGCACCACAATGCTCCTGGCCAAAGTCCTTACCTTTTTGGCACTTTTAAACAGCCATTCTCAACCTTTCCTTGGCCATGGCCATAAACACAATTTGAAAGAAATATAAGCTGATTCAGAACTGTGGAAGTTGCATAATGAACCTTATAAGGTGGTGTGTGAAGAATTGTTCCCAGCCTTCAAATATGGCATATGCCCCCTCATTGAGAATGGGTGCTTTACATAAAATATTGTCATCAAAGGTAGTTGCAGTGAGAGTCTCTGAAGCCTCCAAGAATTTTTCTGAGAAATAAGGACCAACCAGGATCACCACACACATTGTCTCTAGGCAGTATTCCTAGAATAAGATTTTGAGACCTGCTGTCTCTTCCCTCAAAGAAAGTGTCAGCAAGTGACACTATATAATGACATGCAGTTGTTTGCACTAACATTTGGAGCTCAATTTTGAAAACACTCAGCAGCCAGAGTGACAAACCCGTGACACTACTTGGAACTATGTTTTAATTGTTTCTACATTGAAGAAAGTGAGGGTAGAAAACCTGGTCCTTTGTAAATGGACATCACTGGCAAGGTAATATTCTCATCCCCATGGATCCTCACCTTTTCATTATTTTCAAGGCCACTTTTATTGCCTCTGGACAGAGAATTATTATTTTTTAACATTCTATCAGAACACCTCTCCTGTGCTCCTTCAAGTACCAAATGACTTTTTAAAGAAGAGTGTGGGTCTATGCCATTCATCATTGCTTCTCCCCAAAAGCCACTGATTCTTTAATCTTCGTGGCCACTTGGTACATTCTATCTGACCCACAGAAATACTGCTGCCCTCTTATTCCCCAATGTGATGAAAGAAAGACAGCCATCTTTCCCCTTATAGCAGGTTTAATGAATTGATCAAGATAACAAATGTCATGCCATCTGCCCCTTGTGAAAGGAGAGCATTTATCAGAACAAACCTCCTAGTCAAGGAGTGTTTTCAGCATGCTACCAAGGCCAAGAATCAATGGATGGGGGCGGCGGGGAAGGAACTGGAAACTAGAACAGAGGCACAAATGAACTGGTTCTCAGAAAGAAAGAAAGAAAAAAGCCATTTTGATTCCCCAGAGCAGATAGTGAAATTACACACATACTGTCTTTGCTTTATGGTGACAATTTAGAGAAAAGAAATAAAGCACCTTGTGTTGCAAAGATTTGCCAATCTTTAAAAGACAGTGAGAAATCCTGCAAAGTAACCCATCCTCAGTAACACTGACATGTGTTCATTATTCACACTGGAATTTAGAAAGTTAACAAATGCTAGACTTGTCTGGAAACACAGAGCTATGTACATAGTCTGTTCTGTAATAATCTTTTGCCAGGTACTTCAAATATTGAAAGTGGTCATTGAGTTTTATCCCAAATTATGAATTCAACTGCAGCGTCAAGCTTAAAGACACATTGGCTGAAATCCAGTAACAAATCACAACTAGAGTAGAGTTATTAATCAGTTATGATTTGGTAAGTCAGCTCCTCTGTAAGTTCCATTGATTCAATGGGTTATTTTAGTTGTGACTTACTACTGGGTTTCTGCCATTGCATATCTCAAAAACAAAAATAATAACAATGTGCTACTTATATACTGCTCCACAGTGCTAAAGCACTCTCTGAATTATGCACAACAAAATTATGCAGGCTACACGTCCCCACCCCCAGCAAGCTAGGTGCCAAATTTACTGACCCCGGAGGGATAGAAGGCTGAGTCAACCTTGATCTGGCTCATGAGCAGAGCCTTGGCTGAAGTACTGCAATTTAACCAATGCACCACAAGGCCCCTTAATTCATGTATTGAAGATTCAGGTGAGACAGTATATATTGGCCTAGGTATCAGTACACTTGATGAGTAGTTCAACCAGGCACTGATTCATCCCAAAGTCAGCTTCATCCATCCTTCATCTTTCCAGATTGGAGAAGGCAAAAGACAAGAAGAGACACGTGAAGAAGTGACTCCTAAAGGATGGGGCTTCTTCATCAAAGACTGGTTTTTGATGAAAAGTTCTTTTAGCTGGCTAAAGAGCACTTTTGTGGGGAGACTTGCTTTAGGGGGCTATAACTCAAAAATCCCAAATCTGATCTTTGCCAATCTTGGAGGGAGTAGGAAGGAGAGTGCTCTGAAGACTCATTGTGACTTTGGCATCTTTAACCCATATGGTGGCCATATACCACTTGCTGAAGTCCCAAATTGCATGAAGCATGAAGTGTACACATTGCCAATGTCAATAATAGTTCAGCGATTTGTTTTATTCTGAGCTGGCATGTTTCCCTGAAGCACCCCAAAACAAACCACAAAATAGCAGGATTCATCAGGTTTTTTGCTTCATGGTTCATTTCATGCCCATCTCTAGTTAATGTTATTTCCTTCCCATATTTTTTAGGGGATTGCAGCTGTAGCGTTACTTTTCAAAAATGTTACATTCATTTTTGTGGTTAGTGGAGTGCTTTTGTAAAATGAATGAATGAGCTCTACTGGTGTTTTCAGTTTTATAATTCTCTTAGCACTCTTTATGAGTACTAAGAGAACTGTCCCTCCATTGGCGTCCGGGCAATCTCCCTTGTCATCTTGACAGTCCTTCAGGTGAGAGGTAGATAATTGGATTTCTGTAGCTTTAGCTTTAGCTATTTCTCATTAGTTATCTCGTTATACTAGTTACACTAGCTTTTGCAAGATTGTAAGTTTCAGTGTTGTTGGGTAGTGTTAGAAAGTATAGGATTTTTTTTGACCCTGCCCCATTTCAGGGGATATGTAAGCCCTGTTCTGGCATCTGGAACCATGTTGAGTAAACACTAGAAGACGGGCAGCTTACTAACGTTTTCAGTCTTTAGGATCATCACATTCAATGTGGAAAATGACGAGTCTGAACAGGAATATCTCCTCTGTGTGTGGGGCTCTTGACACAGGTTGGAATCCTGGGGATGTCCAGTTCAGACTCATTACCCTCCATGCATAGAATGCAATGGTACCTGAGATGGAGTAGGCAGGATAAATATACTCCCTCTCCTCCTATACTTACTCTGCATGGTTCCAAAAGCCTGAACAGGACATAAGTACTACCTGAAATAGCATGAAATAATAAAATAAGCCTGTATGACCACATGTACAGAGCAATTACTGTAGCAGAGGCTGGCTCTGCTGTGGCACTGTCACGCTAGATGGGTGTCTACTGTTACAATCTCAGACACTTTGTGTCATGACATCAAGTTGTTTAGAAAAAAAATGAAAATATGTAAAAATAAAGTTCTTCCAATGCCCATTTTAAAAATGAGACTGCCTGCTGTTTGTGCTTAGCTGAATCAAAGATGACAAGTCACAAATACATAACATTGCAATTAGTTTTTCTTAGCCTGTCATGTGCTAATGAATTAACAAGCAAATAACCACTCTGTCAAAATGCAGGTATCAGATTTGGGAAGCCTTTTATTAGTTTGTTAGCTGATGCTTCATCCCTCTGTAGATTCATAGCAAGTTGTACGCTTCTTCCGACTCTACTGATTCCTCCCCTTCACCATCGAATGCCCTATTTCTGGTGCTGACATCGCTTTTGCTTTTGCATTTCACTGCCAGCTGGTCTGCCACCTGTCCATTTAGTGAATTAAAGGGGAGGGAATCTCTAGAAGTTTCCAAAATGAAAGGAACAGAAGAGGAGGAGAAAGACAAGTGACAAGGGACTCGAAGGAGCAGGGTGTAAACAGATGGAAGGAAGCCGAACATGAGCAGCAGTGAAAGGACAGAGTCTACTGAACAGCATAAACTGACTAGAGAAACAACAAAAGGGTTCTTGCAAAGGTAGCAAAATTATTGATAATGTCTTATGCATTTTGAAAGTACTAATGTTCTATATCCTTCTAATTAGTGTATCTTAATGTGCATTATGTTCCTGGGAAAGCTCCATGAGTTGTGTACTTTACTGTACATGCAACTGCATGGGAAAATTCAGGGGGTGTGTGGATTCTGAAACATAATTTTTGAAGTATGGAATTGGCTAAATTGTATTGAAATGAGAACCAAACACTTTTCTCCTCCATTTCTGTCTATAACAGACTGATAGTTGAAACACTTTAGCATGTGCACCAAGATGCTAATGCATCCCAGACAAAAATTTTCCCATTTTTGATCACATTGGCTAAAATCCCACTGGAGCATATTTATGTCAGATTACATCGTCATTTTGCAAAATATACCTTTAATTTATGTAAATTTAAAACTTCCCATCCCTTCTCTGTTTTTCATGTTCTGAAACTCCCAAGATGTCCCTTTTGCCCTTGGGAAGCCTTTGGGAGCCTTGGGACAAGTGGAGGGAGCCTTTAACATTGGAAAATTGCTGCTGGTGGTCCTGATGTTGAATTTGGACCATCGAGCAGTGATTTTGCTCAAGGTATCATGGGATGAGTAGTGTCACTGTCTATTAGGCTCTCAAGAAGAAGCATCTCAAAAAACAATGTATCCCATGATTCGTGTTTTTATGTTGCTTCCTTCATCTTTAAATTCTGAATCTGCTTTTGCTACACAAACCCCTGCACATAGAGAAACTGTCACTAACATCTTTGCTTTGCTTTTGCTTTATTTTTAGGACAAGAGTCTGATCTATTCATTTTAGGCTCTTTTTTCCTATTAGCAATATATAAATAACATGTTATACAGAAGGAAAACAATTCAAAATTCTGCTATGTGTGCTCTACCCAATGGCAACAGAAGTGGAAGCAAACACTATAACTGATGGTAAAGACTTTAAAAGGGTATTGGTTTGAGATGTTCCCTGGTGAGAAAATCCCATTTGATTAATTTGAATGCCTAAAGTAAACAAATGAAGCCACTCTGGAACAACTGTCAGCTTATTTGATCAATACAACAAAGGAATGATGATACGTTGTCAACAACTTATACATAGAATGGGAGACTTTAGAAACATGTAAATATTACAGTAATGTCAAGTGACACTTATATCACCCATGTTGCTATGCCTTTGTAAAGCACATGGGGGAATGGAAATCCACATTTTGTTTTGCTGTGAATGGTATTGAGCAGAAGAGGGTATCCTGTAAAACAGTGGTTCCCAACCTTGGGTGTTGGGATGTTCTTGGACTACAACTCCCAAAAATCCTGGCCAGCACAGTTAGTGGTAAAGGTTTCTGGGAATTTTAGGCTAAGAACATTTGGGGATACAAGATTGGGAACCACTGCTGTAGACCATCTTGACTAGTGCCACTGGTGTTTCCAACACTCAGGCTGCCCTTTGCTATGTAAAGCTTGGCATCCTTTTTCCTGCCTGCAATGAGGTCATGACATTGTACAGCAATCTTGTGCCATTTCCTGGCTTTTTGAATTATACTTATAGAAGCACAATACCCCACATTTATGAACCAGAGGTTTTGTGAAGAACTGAATATACACGTATATACTTCATGGCTGACCTGAATGGCCCATCCACTCACCAGTCTACAGAGTATACTACAGTGATCTCCCTTCTGGGTGTGGAGAGTGAAACTGTTGTTTTATGTGTAGTGATAATGTCATATCAGATGCCTGCTTAGCAGCTCTTGGAGAATAATGGGCAACAAAGCAGAAGGAAGCTCATGTTGCTCCTGGCTGAGCTGCCGTTCTCTTTTAAAAACAGAGCACTTCAATCCGGTGTGCTGTCATTCAGGATTCTTTCATGAGTGCAACTGCTATAAATCCATTTTAAAAATATTTTTGAGCTATAAATCATATTTTGTCACTTGAGAACATAAAAGAAGATTATAGTGTTTCTATAGCCTGGAGGATGGTGGGGGAAAGCCATGTGGCTGTAAAGTCACCTCTATGCTTACTTTTAATTCCAGACCAGTACACCTTTCATTTACTATCAATTCATCTGAGTATTAGTTTTACTAGCATAATTTCCCTGTCTTTGATGTCCAAGGCAAACTCTAAGAGTTTCCAAGATTTTTCCATAATTAAGGCAGGACAGAGGTCATCCCCGGAATGAGGGAAAGGGGTGAAAAGAGGAGGCATATGTTCCCAAACAAAGTCTTGTTTTTCCAAGAGTACATTTTGCTACTCACTTAAATAGGAGAAAGCCCCACTGAACTGAAAGGCATGTTACTGTTATGGGAAGACATGTGTAGGACTGTGGCATGTCATTTTCTCTGCTGGTGACAAAAATAAAATCGAAGCTTCATCCAATTTATTGTCTTGTTTGTAAACAGACCAGAAATAAGGAGATTAAGTGCATGCTTATGTGGGTTAGAAAAGAGCTATATTTAAATACAGGGTATGCAATTGCCTGGGTTTCTGTTTAATTAATGCCTTTGCCCAAGGGCAAATAAAAACCTGGAAGTGAGATGATGGCAAGGCTGTGACTAGGGTAGGGCAACTGGGAATTTGCCTCAGATTTTAGAGGGTGTTTAAATCTAGAAGTAAGCATATTGGTGAGTGTTAGGAAAATGAACAGCAACTCCTCCCAGTGCTATTTGCTTTCCCTTAATTTTTTCCCTTCCTTACTTGGGGGATACCAGGTCCTTCTCCTCCTTTTTCTTGGGGGTGGGGGCTGTTCATGCCCATGCCTCAGACTGCAGTGGGTGGGAGACAGTGCCACTTGCCCAGGTGCCAACATTGCTAGTTACAGTGATGGAATCTTTGCCTCCCACTCAAACCCATCTATGGGTACATTTCCTGCCTCAGGGCCTGAGAAAAGTTGAATCTTATTGCTCAGCCCCCTACTCTCAGGATTGCTCACTGGGGTAACCATTTTAACATCAACAAAAAGGAAAACACACATTAACAAAAAGGAAAGGAGAACACTGATTTGTCTAAAAATGCATATGCCAATTTATACATGTGTGTGTGTTCTGTGCCATCAAGCCAGAAGCGCCTTTAGTGACCCTCAAAGGGTTTAAAGTGACTGAGGTATTTAAGAAATTATTTTCCAGTTCTACTCCCCTAATGAGTTTCCATGGCTGAGAGAGGATTCAAACCTTATTCTTCAGAGTCCTAGTCCATCACTTTTTCCACTACACCACAATGGAAATGTATCCATACAGGTGTAAAATTAGAAAAATAAACAAAAATAACAGTGCATCTCACTCAAGTGGGAGAGACAGTGATCTTTATATTTGTGTGCCTGACGATTCTGTTGGCCAGTTACAACACCACAGATGAACAACATCCAGGTTCCTGATCTACCTCCTTGTGGCTCTTTAACTTTGAATCAGACTTGGACTAGCCAGCTTTTGAAAAAGAAGTCACTTTCACAAGGAGGATGGTCCTCAGGAGCCTTCCAATGGAAGGTCTGGCATCCATCCATGTGGCCACCCCCATTTTCATAATCTTCCATTCATTTCAGCTGTCTCATTAAACTCGAACATAAGATTCTAGAGATGGGCACAAACTGGCTCATCCCAGTTCGTAAAAGCAGCAGCACAGGTGCTACTGCTCCCCTCCTCTGCCTCCTCTGGTTCAATCAACCACTCACCAGGTCCAGTGTGGTAGATTTTTTCACCTCCTCAACTGATCTTCCAGTTGCAAGCTGGGTCTGGTGAGTAGCTGATAGGCTGAGGAGGCAGGGGAGGGGAGAAGCAGCACCTATGCTGCTGCCTTTACAAACCGGGACAAACTGGGACAAACCATCTCTATAAGATTCCATTGAGAACTGGCACCGTATCTGTCTCCATCAGTCTGGTTTAGACTGTGTGTGCATCTTTGTGTGTCCTTACTGAGACAGATATTGAGATAATATGGGAACCAGTGTTGATTAATAATGTTTGCAAAAATGTAGACAAAAGTGGAGGAGAAGAATCACTGAAAGAAAATCCTTGCTAACCAAAATAATCATAGTGTACAACAACCTGTGCAATATTTTCTCTTCCACTCAACCAATAATAACTTGTGCGTAGACATGGGGCAGCCCCTCAAATTTTGAAATAATGCATGAGCAAGTCTCTCCCAACTTTCCCCCTCCTTATGCTTTGTGATTTGTTGTATTGAAGCTGAAATTCTGAAACTCATAAAGTATACTAGTTCTTCCCAGAATACTGCAGGTTATGTGCACCAGAATTCTATCAGGAGAAAGGAGATAATGATCTGTGTGAAATCATTAAAAATGGAATAGCATATCTCTTTTTTGGTTCTCCCTTATCTGCCATCATAAGTTGTAGTCAGAAATGAGAAATATTTGGCTTTGTGGATTCTGAGAGTTGTAGCCCAAAACACAAAAAAAATCCCCATGTGTGCAGTTAGGGCACATGCTTTGCAAGCAAAGTCTCGGGCAGGGTGGAAGAGTGGGTTGGCTGACTTAGGCAGAAGTGGTGGTGGTAGTGGATGAATTCTCTATGGACATCCTCCCTGAACTGTTCCCATTCTCTTGAAGCTGTGCACTGACAGTGACTGTTCTTCCACCTTACTGGCAAGTACTTTTTACTGACCTAGCCTCCTTCTCCCAATTTATCACTGACAGAGAAAGACCCTGAAATGAGCAAGCAGGTGGAGAAGCAGCCATTGTGGGGTTCACACTCCAGTAGGCAACCTCTTAGAGCATCTGAACAGGAGCCAGATTGAGTGGGGAACAAGTTATAGCAAACCCTTCCCATCCAAAGCAATCCATAAAACTAAATGCCATTCAAAGAATGGAGGAGTCCTGCTTCTTAGCTACTTGTGTATTTGCTTTTCTTCAGCAAACTGCTTCAGCCTTATCCAACCAACAATAAATACGAGGACACATGGTCTTCTTCCATTCTTATGTCTATTGCAATTGTTACTGTTGACAGCATTTTTGAGTTATTTTCCCCTGATGATGCTTTTCAGCTTAATTGGCATGCCACAGCACAGAAGATTCCTCTTTAAGGATGACCTGTGGAGACTATGAAAGGCACTGCTGAGATTTGTGATTCTGGAAGATGGCAGATATTTCTTTTGTTTTGTCTAATCACCCTGAACACAAATAACTAATAAACATCAGGCTAGAAGCCAAATTCTGCGTTTTCCCAGAATAAATGCATAAAAAGATTGCATCGGCCTTTTACACTAGCAAAGGAGAGAGGGGAGGGAAACACTTAAATTGTCACAGCCTGAAAGGTCACTGCTTTTGGTATTTTCAGAAGGATGCTCTGATTCCATTGATTGGGAGCAACATTCCTTCTTTGAACACAATAAAGACAGAGATGCTAAAAGTAGAAGCTAAACATCAGCAGGGAGGAACCAAGCAAGCAAAAGATTGTGCAAAGGGAAGGAGGAGAGAAAACAAGGTTTTTTCTACAGTTAATTGTTTTGCCTTTCACAGAACAAGAGAATCACAACTACTGTTGCTTCCATTAGTTTGGCACAGAACTGTTTTCAACAAAGGATAGAGTTTTATCAAAATGGAAGTTCATTCTGGCATCGTCCCTCAGTAAAAGAGAAAATTCTCTTCAATGCAATTTTAAAAAGTTTCCTTTGCCAGTGTACTGTGGAAGGGAAGCAAAAACCATTTCCTATAGAATCCATCCTGGCACCTGTTTGTAATGCCAGGAAGACCCTATTCCTGATCCTGTAACTTAATAACATTAATTGTTTCTCTGAATAAAATAGACTGTCCCTGTTTCTCTGCCATTAAGAATGTAAATCATTGCTTATTTTGATCATGCAGCCGGGACAAAAATATTGCAAAAACTTTCTCCCTGGTGGGCAAGGACACAAGAGTTTTGTCCATTTTAACAGGATTTTCCCCCAATTTAATATATATATTAAATTGGGGAAAATTCCATATATATCATGGAAGTTGACTTTATGAAAAATGTACCTTTTTGTTAGCACTGCAAGTGAAGAAAAATATTCTGGTCTTTTTGCTATCATGCCAGATGGAAAAAACTCACAGTGACGGTTGGCAATTTTCTCAACATGTCAAGATGTGCTTTTTTCCCCTTGCTAAGAACAAGAAAACTTGCAAATATGAGTTACATCCTTATCTACTAGCACTTACTATCATAGGATCCTGTCATAAGTGATGCTATATTTTACATAGATAAGCACACACTTATGTAGGCATTCCCAGTACAGGCGTACCTCGGTTTACAGATTTAATGCGTTCTCCAGGATGTTTCATATTGTGAAAAATTCGCAAACCGAAACGCGGTTTCCCATAGGAATGCATGCACGGGGGCGGTACTATAAACCTCCCAGGTGCAATGCATCCTGGGGAAACTTGCTTCGTATTGCGAAAAAAAAATCGTAAACCGAGGCATTATTTTCAATGGATTTTCTTTCATAAACTGAAAATTACGTTAACCAAGGGTGTTCGTAAACCAAGGTATGCCTGTATAGGTAGGCATTCCCAGTGTGGAGTAGCAAATGTAGTTACAGACACTAGAACTTTGGAGAACAGCCTTCAAAACTCCACTTGGCCATGGTAATTCACTGGGGAAGTGGAACTGGTAAAAACACTCCTTAAATATCTCACTTACGTTGAAAACTGTGTTAGAGTTGCTATAGCGAGGTTCCAACTTGAAGGCACAGAACAATAATAAGCACACACAGCTGTCCAAGTGACTTCTACAGTGCCCGCAATAACAAGAAATCACTTCCAAAATGATTGCACAGTAGAGTCTATAGAAAACAAATGACTTGAGCAAAAGACAGGGTGCAAAAAAATCTAAGATGGACCTGAACTACACTTTGCATTTCTCAGTACCAAAATCAAAATGTAGATTTGTATGTAGCCCAGAAAATAATAGCCTTGATCTGGGCGGGGGGGGGGGGGGCACTCATTATAAAAACTGTGCAGATCATTTATTGCAAAGCCTTTCTCATACTCTCCAATATTTCACAAATAAAAATAGAGGCCTTACTGTAGTTGCAACAGCTTTATATAGTAAGGATTACTGCCTGAGGGCCACAAACTTCACTACATATTCCTGAAGGCCCTTCACCTTACTGTCTGGTATGTTAATTGCTTATTCACTGATTCTGGAATTGTTTCTCTTCTAACATATTCTGAGCTACAGGACCTAAGAGGTCCCTTCCAGTATGACAGTTCTGTGGTTAATACAGTTTGTTAACTACATGGTGTCCTATATTGATCATGAAAGTTCGTGGAAGTACACGTGTCAAAATGTCACAGTAATATTCATAGAGCCAAAGCTGAAATCTGATCAGTGACAACTTATTAATGTCTAAGAGCATCGTGGTGCAGTGGTTAAACTGCAGTACTTCAGTGAAACCTCTGCTTGTGACCTGAGTTAGATTCTGGGCTCAGATAGCTGGCTTGAGGTTGACTCAACCTTCTATCCTTCTGAGGTTGGCAAATTAAGTACCCAACTCACTGAGAAGGAGCAATGTGTAGCCTGCATAATTAAGTTGTGAACTACCCAGAGAGAACTTTAAGCTCTATAGGGTCATATATAAGCAGCATACTTTGCTTTGCTTTAATGTACAATAGATAGTCAGATAGATACATATGTATACATTTGGATCCAAAGGGCAGTCCCAAATAACTGAACACACTGAAACAATGTGATTCACATAAGGGTTCAGCAGTTGATTCAATGGATTCACTCTAGTAGACTATCAACTGGATTTAGGTCTTATCTGTTTCCCTAAATTTTCCCCTCCCCAAAACCAAATCAGGAAACAATATTACACCAGGGAGAGATCTCTACCAGTCCCCCAAAATACAAAATACACTGAAAAATATAGAGTGCAGTCTGTCTCTGAAGGGCCGAATGGCCTTCTACTCAATCCTATTAAATCTAAATCCAATTTGTTTGTTTGGGAGGATTAAATAAAATCCCACATTTTCCATTAATGCTAGCTGCTCTATTTTTGCACAATACCTTATAAAGATCACTGAAGCGCCAAACAATGCTAGCAAATGTGTCTATGCCTTTGTGATGGGGGGGGGGGGGAGGGTGAGAAGAAAAAATAAATAAAGGTGGGGAGTGAGGAGATGCCAGGCTGCTTAAGTGAACTTGAGGCATTGTTGGGCAGAGATAAATTTTAATCCACTGCAGAGCAACAAAAAGGAAGACGCATGTGTGTGA
This sequence comes from Intellagama lesueurii, assembly GCA_037013535.1. Taxonomy (NCBI): domain Eukaryota; kingdom Metazoa; phylum Chordata; class Lepidosauria; order Squamata; family Agamidae; genus Intellagama; species Intellagama lesueurii. The sequence goes on along the minus strand of JBAJHW010000003.1, from coordinate 56,872,673 downwards.
TTGAGAAGATACAGGCCTGGTGAGAAAGGGAGATAACAGTTGGGAAAGCTGCCCAGGAGGTCTAATATGCTTTCAAGTCACCCAGAAGTGGAAACATTTGAAGTCTGCTCCTTAATTAATACAGCGGCAACACACCACAATTCAGCCCTGAAAACAATTTTTGAGTTTTGTATCTGACAAATGAACCAAAAGGCTTTGCTTTGGCAGTGCTAGGGAGGGGAAAAAACACAACAGAGGAAGAAATGGCTTGAGGAAGCATTGCATACTTTAACAGATTTGAGCCAGTCAAGGTTAGAATGATGAAAGTCACAGTCTTTCCACCTCACATGTTCAAAGTAGTTAATAAACATCATCCTCTCAGCATGCAGGGATCAAAACTACCACAGAGATATCATTACATTACATTTTCCAATCTAATTTTCCCAACTATGCAAGTCGGTCTTTCACCATCAATCCTTACACTCTCTTATATCCATGCCTCTTGGCAGCTGCCAAATGCTAAAGATTAGAAGGCACCTATCTTCTATAGGGGGGAAAAACTGCATATTTTACCATATTGAATGTGTCTAGACAAACTTGTTTTAAAGTTTCTCTCCCATGTGAACTCAGGTCTTTGATCAAAATAATCATAGCTAAGTTATGGATTTGTTTAGTGTTTGAAATTATTTACTCTTGCAAATACTGAGTTTCCCCTCTCGTTTAAGAGCTTGTTCCTTAACATTGAGATGGGAAGTTCCTGGAACATTATCAATCCACCAAAAGGTGTTTGGGCTCCACAAAGTGGAAGATTTCTTTCTTCCACCAAAGATGTTGCTGCTACTTATGGGAAGAAAGACATACAAAGCAGCTGTTATTGTCTCTCTTTTTTTCACTACAAGGAGCTAATAGTGGAGCTGGGAAAGGGATTACATTAGGAACAGGGAATATAAAAAAGGATTAAGACAATCTTTCAGTGAACCACTTCCTCTAATCTTCAGGGCACTGCTAATAAACTAATGGGACTGCTAATTAAATGAAAATCCATGCAGGCAGAAAATACATAGGTTAGGATCCTAAATATTGGTCTCCTAGAACTGTATCATCAGTAGGATGCCCTTGAAATGGAACAGTATGCAAATGTTCTATGAAAAACCAAGAATGAAGAGATTAATTTTATTTTAATCCTTCTCTCCCCTCCCCACCATCATCAATGGACTGTATCCATTTTTTCTAGGAGAGGTGCACCCTAGTCCCTAGAATGTGGAGGCCATGGGTTGAATGATTTAATCATGCTTAGAGTAGACCCACTGAAATGAATGGAGCTTAATTACAATTGAGGTCTCATTCCTGTAGACTCTCACCTGGGATTAAGAGCTAAAAATGTCCTTACCCATCAAATAAGAGAGGAAATTTTGGTCTTGCCCCTACAGACAATGGCACCATGACCCTTTCCCTGATACAGTTTGCTTTAAATAAGGCTAAATAATCACTGACATTGAATTGTCATGAACTAATTGTCATTATTAGAAATTAGTAATGAGGCCAGGCTTAAATGCTGTTGCATTTTGAATAATAGCTCTCAAGTATGTTAACATTTTAGATATTGCTTTCAAGTATCTCTGGGCATATATTTAAAAAAAGATACATTTTTTCTCCTCCAAAAAGCAGTGTACAAACACACACACACACACACACACACACACATGTGATGTTATATTTACTGTTTGAAATATCTCTAGTTGCTGCTAAATTATGAAAAGCCCACACAGTACTTAAGCCAATGGAAATGGCAAGGTTTATTCAAACTTCAGACTCAAATAAATGACATTCTCATATCAAAATAATTAAAAATCAAAGTGGTGCTATGCAGGAATTCTAAACACTTAATTATGTACAGTGTACTTGACACACAGCATAACAATACAGACATAACATGAAGGTGCATTACAATAACAATCAGAAATAATCCCATATCTTTTATAACCTGGATATCAACTACCCACCTTGAATGCTACATGATTTTAATGGGATGGTAATTAAATTGTGCAGTTGTGCTCCCAACCTTGGGTCCTAGATGTTCTTGGACTAAAACTCCAAGAAGCCTTCAGCACTAGCTATGCTGGCCACAATTTCTGGGAGCTCTAGTCCAAGAACATCTGGGGACCCAAGGTTGGGAACCACTGCTATAGAAGGTACATTACTATATTATATAAATAAATAAATATCTGCCTTCAAGTCAATTCCAACTTGTCGTGACTTTCTAGGGTTTTCTAGATATATTCAGAAGCAGTTTACTATTCCCTTCTTCTGGGTGAAATCTGGGACTCTACAGCTTGCCCAAGGCTGGATCTTCTCCCAGGAAGCACACTGGGGAATCAAACTCTCAACATCTGGCTGCACAGAGAGGTACCCATTATGAAAAAGTCACTGGAGTAAAAAGCAGATAATAGTAGCATGGTTGGGTGAACTTGAACTCCAGTAGATTGATGAGTACCACTTCATGTTCCATTAGACTAATTTTCATTTTATGAATAGTCCTCCATGGACAAAATTGATAGCAAATTTCTGTTAATAACTTCAGAAAACTTACTGCCTTGCCCATGGATATTATTCTAGGACTTTTGATTATTTTGAGAGCTCTCATCTTGCTAACCATTACATTGAGAAGATTATTAAAGGCACATTTGCTTCCCCTCTCAGTAGATAACATCTACTTCTGGAGCAATTTTCAATGTTCTGATACAAAAGTTGTTTTATAAAGTTGTTTTATAAAGGAAGACAGAAATAACAGAAATGTCTTAGCCATTTAATGCTCCAGATTTTTATTGTTCAGTTTTGTACCGGAAGCAGTCAGTTTTGAGCAAAATGTGGAGGCTTTGTGCATGAAATTTCATTCTCATACACATGACAACTCAGTTGAATACCCCAGGAAATTTCTTGCCATCCTCGTGTTCATGAAGTTGAATGTTGCAACCCCTCATCCTTGCTTGTGAGAACAAGTCAAGTGAAGTGATGTATCTTTACCTTTTCTATCACATCATCAAGATGTAAGCAAGAGGAAAATAAATCATTTGGAAAAATTTATGGCTTAGCCTATGATTGTCCACAACTGTAGAATTATGAGTGTTCACAGTGATACAAATAATCACAATGGCACATTAAAGAATGCAATCCCCAGGCCCCATCTAGCCAAAAATTGCCCATGACAACTAGAAGAAAAGAATGGAGCCTGGAAAGTGAAAAAAATACATGTAACAGGTGGCATTAAGCTATTGCCACCCTGATTTTTACTAGAGCAAACAAAATACCAAAATAAGGCATGTCTGAAAGTCATTTTGCTTTCTGAGCTGGACTTTGACTACAGAGTTTAGCCATGACAAAAATTACAGAGTTCTGAGAGCTTTAAAGATTTGAATTAACATATAATTATTTGTGCATCTCAAAATAATGAACTTATTACATTATGGCTGATAAAATGGATAACTAAAAAATATCAGAAAGCACAAGTTCGTTTAAACCCAGGTAGCAATTGTATTACCTCTAAGTATTTGACCAACTTATATATCATCTAAAATGCTCAACTATTACAGGAACACAATTAAAAGATTATCCAATAAGTAAGTAATTTATAGCTTCTATTTAATTGTCTACCTGACCATATAATGCCTAAGAGACTGTAACTGCATCCTGGGTAGTTCAAGCAACTATGAATAGTACATGGAAACATATTTGTAAAATACTTGCCTTTTGAGTTAGTTTCACTGGATTTTTGTGGCCAATGCAGATGAATATTTAAGGCATTTTGCTGTCAAATATTCAAATGGTAAATTATTCAGTGCTGTAAATTTGACAAAAGAACTGCCAAAGCATGTTTTTATGATCAGTGAATTCAAATGAAAGAAAACAATTCCACATTTTTAAAAAATCTTTGAAAAGACAAAGTCAAATATTGTTCCAATGACTTTTTAATTCAACAGTTCGCTTTTATAAATCAATTAAACTTTCTAGGAACACAATGAATAAGCCGCTGCAGAGCCAAGGCTTTGGCAGCGTGGCTTACCTTTGCCAGCTTCCCCGGATGGACGCGAGACCTCGCTGCAGTCTCGCGAGAGCATCTTTGGAAGAGGGGGGAACGGTAGACTATATAAGGGCAGTTCCCCCTCTTCGCCTCCCCTTTCTTGTCGGCATCGATCACGAGAGGAGTTGGCTGTTTGGTCCGCTTCTGGCTTGGAGTTAGTAGGCCGGACCACACAGCTTTGCGCTTCGGACTGGGAGGGTAGCATCGGCTCCCTCCCTCGGTTTGGATTTCTGTTTCAAGATTTAGTTTTTTCAATTCATATTGTTTGGAATTACCGATTAATTTATATTTGGTTTAATTATTTCTTTGCATTAATATGTAATTAAGTTAATCAGGCCGCGAGAGAGGGTTGGGGGGTGCGTTACCGGCGCCCGCGCCGGCCATGCGGCCGCGCAAGCGGATTTGATTAATTTCAGTTGATCATTCGGAGCTGATTGTTCGGGGATAGAGGCGCGTTTTGTGGAGATTAAAATCAAGAACAAGGGGAAGAGAAGAGGAAAGGAGGATCGAAAATTCCTTTATTCATAGCTATCGTTAATACGAGCAATAATAATAATAATAATAATAATAATAATAATAATAATAATAATAATAATAATAATAATATACATAATATACATAATATACATAATATACATAAATAAAGGGAAAATAACAGGAAGAAAACGGTCAACAAATAGGGGCAATAACAACAACAATAGTAATCAGAATCATTAATAAAAAATAGGAATTAATTACTGAATTTATTTTTTTTAAAAAAAATTGAATGAAAACCATATATATGTGTGTGTGTGTGTGTGTGTGTATATATATTGGTGGGATACACCAAGGGATCGGCACAGCTGCCAAGTAAAGGGCCTGGTTACTGAGGAGTGGGTTGTTCTGAGGCTAAGGGCGAGTCCAGATTGCAAAATGATGTCAAGGAAGGGCCAAGGTATCAAGAAGGGAAAACAGTGTGCCAAAAAACGCCCCATGCCACAGGTTTCGCCACCTCAATCCTCTTCAGATGAGGAATCATGACCTATTTGGCAAGAGCTACAGAATAAGATTGCAGCTCTTGAGGCTGCCAGGTCGGCTAAGTCAACACCTCAAGCTGTTGAGGCGCAGCCGCACAGGTCAGCAAAAGAATCCAAAGGCCATCGTAGGGCTAAACTTAAGTCCTTAGTAGACAATTTAATGACCAGATGTGCTGTCTTATAGGCTGAGCAGCAGTCAGAGAGTACAGCTGGATTGGAATCCGAAGAGCTGTCAGGACAGACAGTACGTAGGGACACTGACGAGGAAAGATCCATGCCGATCACGATCGGGTCTGCTACGACAGTTGCTGGTAGGCATGAGGCATCAGGGGAAGCTGGTCGTGACGAGACAGATGGCAGAGATGAGCCTGTGACCTTCCCTTTGTCGGGTGAGTCTACCTCGATGCGCGACACGACACCACACTTCTCAGCGTGGCCCGCGCCTAGCACAGGACAAGCGCACACACAAGGCACGGCTATGTCATTTTCTACATGGCCATGGGCAGGCAGTAGCCTAACTTCTATGCCTGGATCGGTTTCAGAGTTGCCGGCTTGGCCTTGGCCAGGTAGTGGCCAATTTAATGTGCAGCCCTATCTGGCAAACAACCCACAGGTGACAGGGGCTCCCAGTACATCTTGGCCTTATATGGCTGCCCAGTCAGGCGGTTGGGCCGCTCCAATGGTTCAACATCCAGCGCCAGCCCCAGTAACTCCGGCCGCCAGTGTGGGTGTCTGGCCGTACCCTTTGGTGCCAGACATGGGATACAATACAGTGCCTCTGCAAGCCTTGCCATTCGGGAATCGAGCGATGTCCCTGGTCGACCACTTGACACCAGCGACAAAGGGAAAGATATGAAAGGAAAATACGTAGACTTATTCAAGCTCTTGAATATGAAAGTAGAAAAGAAGGACTTAGAAAAGGAAGACGAGAAGGACAAGGAGAGCCGTAGGCGTAAGAGGCCGGACAGGATGTGGTCCAACTGGCTACCCAGCTTCTTAATATACACGGGAGTGGTTGTAAAGGCTCAGCCTTGGCGGGCATCGGCCCTATTCCAATACTTGGACCTTATTTATCGGGCTTATGTAGATTTTGTGGGGCAGGCATGGCTTTCTTATGATGAAGCATTTCGTATGAGAAGCGCCATCCACCCCAATTTGTGATGGGACGAGCCGCTGGCGGGTCTTTGGCTACAGCTGATGACGCCAGCCAGGCCCAATTGGGGCGATAGGACCGATAGCGGGCATTTAATTAGAAAAACAGCAGTAAACGTGACTCCCCGTGGTAGCACGGGGCAGGTGGTTCAACCCCGCCTGGTGTGTTGGGAGTACAACTCAAAGGGAGCATGCTCCAAGAAACAGTGTAGGTTTAGGCACGAATGCACAGTGTGCGGAGGGCAGCATCCCAGCGCCACATGCTTTAGGGCCGGCGCTTCAAGACAGGCAAGAGGCCAGGGTAGCAGAAGAAACACAATAGCGGAGGCGGTAACCCGGGTAAAGGGGCCCAGCCCAATTAAAGTTGCAGTCTTGGAAACATGGCTGCAGGACTACCCCAGGCGGGAGGATGCTAGTTATCTGTGGTTAGGTTTTAAAGAAGGTTAGGATACCAGCAGTCGGTGAACAGAAGGCATTTTTTGGCAAAAATCTTAAACAGCTATGTACAGTCTGCTATACAGTGGTGCCTTGACTTATGAACGCCCCGACGTACGAACATTTCAACTTACAAACAGCTCCGTTCGCAAAATTTTGCTTTGACTTGTGAACAGAGCTTTGACTTACGAACAAAAAAACCACGGGGGAAGCGGGAAATGGACTTTGGACTGCCTGGTACTGTAATTTTAAAATGTAAAAATTGGTTTAAAAGGTGCTTGGTCTGGTTTAAAGCTGCTTGGTTTTAAAGGTGTTCTGTTTAAAAGGTGTTCGTTCCCTCACTCCCTCCTTTCCTGCCCTTTTTTTAAACCTAAGTCATCTTAGGTTTTTAAAAAAATTTCTCCCCCTAGTGGTAGAGGACGGATTAACCGGTTTTGCATTAGTTCCTATGGGAACTAATACTTTGACTTACAAACGGCGCCTCGATATAAGAACAAAAAACAGCCAGAACGGATTAATTGGTTTTCATTGCATTCCTATGGGAAATGCTGATTTGACTTATGAATGTTTTGACTTACAAACATCTTCTGGGACGAATTAAGTTCGTAAGTCAAGGCACCACTGTACATCCTTTGACGAGGCAGTAAGTATGGTCCGTCGATGTGGAGTGGGAGCAGAAATGGCAAAATCTGACATTACGTCTGCATTTAGGATTTTGCCTGTCAACCCACGGGATTTTGACTTGTTGGGATTTCAATTTCAGGGGTCTTTTATATAGATAGGGCGTTGCCCATGGGCTGCTCCATTTCTTGTGTGGCTTTTGAACGTTTTAGTTCTTTTATTGACTGGAAGCTTAGGACTAGAGTAGGTTGTAAAAGTACATCCCATTAGCTTGATGATTATCTGTTTTGTGGGGAATGGAACACCGGAAAGTGCAAATTCATCTTAGATACTTTCTGGGCGATGGCAGACGAGCTAGGTCTACCTTTAGCTGAGGAAAAAACGGAAGGGCCAGCTTCGTCCTTGACGTTTTTAGGTATTGAATTGGACATAGTTCATCAGACATCTAGGCTACCACAAGAAAAACTAGAGGATCTTAAGAGCAGGGTAGCCTCAATGCGGCAGAAGAAAAAAGTGACCCTGTGGGAGTCGCAGGAATTGGTGGGCCATCTAAATTTCGCCTGCAGAGCGGTGGCACCGGGTCGAGCCTTTCTGCATCAGCTTTGTGATGCAATGCGGAGGCTGCATCGTCCATTCCATAGGACAAGGATTACATTTGGTATTAGGGAGGATTTAGAAGTCTGGAGGCAGTTTCTGGATCAATACAATGGCATCTCTTTCTGGAGAAGTCAGAGGTTGTTTAAGGCTGAGTTTCAGGTCCAGTCGGATGCTGCAGGCTCCTCTGGTTTTGGAATTTATTACAGGGGCAGGTGGTGCACCGGCAAGTGGCCGGAGGAATGGCACCAAGCAGGTATCACAAGGGATCTAACATCTTTAAAGTTTTTTTTCTTATAGTCGGTGCCTTGTGGCTCTGGGCAAGTGAATGGGCTGATTCAGTGGTATTCTTCTGGTGTGATAACCAGGCAGTAGTCCACATCATTAACAGTCTCACGTCCCATTCCGAGAGGGTCATGGCATTGGTTAGGGCATTTACATTATGTGCATTGAAATTTGACATTTTGATACAGATCCAACAGTTCAGGGAGCTGGATCCAGGGGCCAATGAGTTCCCGGAGATTCTTCCACCGGAGGTTTGGCAAATTGGTGTGAGGATGCGGAGAGGGCAATAGGTCTGACCCTGGCACCAAGGACAAGAAAAGGGTACTCTGCAGTGAGTAGAGAGTTCCAAAAATTTAGAGACTCAGTGGGCTTGGATCATGCCTGGCCAGTTCCAGTCGATCATCTGCAGCAGTTTATAGTGTCCTTGAATAGGCAAGGTATGGTGCCAGGGACTATACAGGGCAAGTTATCTGCATTGGCTTTTCATGCAAAAATTAAGGGTTTTCCAGACTATTCATCTGATTTCCGTATCAGGAAGATGATTGAAGGCTGGTCCGAGGAAAGAGGCAGGGTCAAAGATTCGAGAGCTCCTATATCGCCTGAGCTTTTGAAAGGTATTTGCAGGCAATGGGAAGTTCTTTGTAGGGACGAGTTTGAAGTTAGTTTATTTCGGGCAGCATCTTTGCTAACGTTCTTTTTGGCCCTTAGGATTAGCGAAGTAGTTGCTTCAGAGAAAAGGGGACAAAACTGAAGCAGCACTTCAATTTCTTGATGTTGAAGCTGTGGATGAGACGGTGCAGCTCCACACACGTCGTTCCAAGGCTGATCAAAGGGGTAGAGGATCGGTTGTAAAATTGGCTCGATGTCGCATTAGGTTTATCTGCCCTGTCAAGGCTATGGTAGCGTATTTGAGAATTAGGGGTTCAAACCCAGGTTATCTTTTTATCCATAGGGATGGATCCCCTTTGACGAAGTTCCAGTTCTGGAAACTAACAGATCTGGCACTTCAAAAGGAGGGAGTGCAAGGTCTTAGATTCGGCACACATTCTTTCAGAATTGGTGCAGCCTTCATGGATATCAGACAGTTAGGACAATGGGCCTCATCCTCTTATCGTAGGTACGTTAGGGCACTTCCTAACATCTAGGCAGGGGCCTATTGTGTTTATGTCTTGCAGGTACCACGGTGGTGGCCAGGAGAAGACACATCGTGATGGCGGGCCACAATTATGTTTTTGGGCAGCGAATTATGCTGCAGCATCCCCATGGAGGAGCAACCTTGGCCTTGATGCGCAGGCCCATATTGAATGGAGAGGGCGCTGCAGCATGCTGTGGGATCAGCTTTGTCATGCGGCTGCCTTTGGGCACCACCCGCCAGACGTGTTGGTGATACACCTGGGCGGCAACGATTTGGCATGGCACACTGGGAAGGCCCTGATCATCGATGTGGTTCGTGACCTCACTTGGTTGAGGGGCACATATCCTGGCATGTGCATTGTTTGGTCGACAATCATCCCTCGCTTGTTTTGGAGGGATGTGAGGCAATTTTTGACCCGCTAACACTGCGTGAAAGAGTGTTAGCTGGGTAGGCTGCAGGGATATCTGCAGCAGCCTGAATCGGTGATTGGTCACCAGAGGATCCACGGATAGACCTGAGTTTTCTGAGCGGTGAAGGCACCAGATCAAACTATGAACACTGTATGACCGATGACCATCCCTCAGCTGGTATGGAGGGATGCGAGGCGTTTTTTGGCCCGCAAACGCTGCATGAAGTAGTGTTAGCAGGGTAGGCTGCAGAGCTGATTGCAGAGGCCTAGGATTGGTGATTGGTCACCAGAGGATCCGCTGGGATAGGCCAGAATTTTTCCGGTCAGATGGTGAACATCTTTCCAAACGAGGTTTGGATGTCTTCCTGGAAGACATCAAGGGGGGCCTGCTTTTGGAGCTTGATCAGCTAGATGGCGGGCATGGGACTTAGCATGGCTAGTCCCAATGCTGTGGCAGTTAGTGCGGATTAAGCAGGTATTTTAAGAGGGAAGTCAAATAGTAATAGCAGGTAATTATAGCTCATCTGAACTCCCAGCACTGCGGATCGTGCGATTACAGTGCTTGGGGGGAAAGATGCACTGGGGACACACCCGGACCATCACTCAGAATGCAGAGAGTGGCTCGAGGTCCGGGGTGGTCAAATTTGGGCTGGCAGAGTTTCCCCACTGTCTTCAGGACTGGGAGAACTGAGGCCAAGGACTAGCACATTGGTTGTTTAGAAGGGTCCTTTTAGACCCATGTTTGAAACCTGAATCCACACTACAGCAGGACCCCCCTTTGCCAAATGATTGGCAACAATGATTATATATTTCAATAAAGTGTGGCCCGTGTTTAATCCATATTTCTGGTCTCGCGTATTTATTCCGGGGTAAGGGGGCAATGAAATATGGAACATATGGAAATCCTTGAGTAGTTTAATACACAGATTGTTTGTTTGTTTAGTGTCATTTATATGTCACTTTTCTCCCGATGATTAGAAAATTAAGGAATATTTTCAGTATGACATTGATCATTCGTTTGTAGCTAAATAATCTATAGATATTACTGAGATTTCCATTCTTTTTTGCAGTTATCAAACCATTTTGTTATTGACAGTTTGTTTCACTCTGTCAAAACACCAACCTTATACTTTATGCCTAGCAGAAGCGATGAGTCATAAAGCAATTTGTCCAACTCCTTGGGGAGGGCAATGACTAAACCAATGAAAGAGAATTCTCTATTATCCAGAAGTGATTTACTGGGAATTCTGAAAGGAACAATTTTTCTGATTTTCCAGATGGAGTTCAATATATAGCTACTGATTAAAAATGAAGATAGAATTAGAAGGTTATGGTGAAGAAGAAGAAAAAATACCCCTGGCAGCATAATATATTATTTTGTAAGACCAGGTGCTCAATAAAGATCAAACAAACTTTCTAGTCCTTGGCTAAGATGGAAAGTTCCTTGAGCCTGCCATGTATACTTGGAGACAATGTAAGCAGTACTTTATGGAATGCTTCAGCTTTGTGTCTACATTATTCCATGCTAGCTCAATACTGGACATGGAAATTTATCATATTTTAAGATATTTGAATCACTTCTCCATATTCTTAGACAGTAATTTAGCTGAACTAAGGCTTGCAGAGTCAGAGTGTTGACAGTTTTTTATGATTTATTTTATCTGCCAGGCTCCTCAGGCTTCCCTGTTCCTTGTGTGCTTAGCTACAGTCCTCACAGTTGTTGTGTTGTTCTGTGTCATAAAGTTGCTTCTGAAGGATTAATTCTACCAGGAGTAATGTGGTTGTGAGCTATTGACCCAAATCATCTTGCCTAATTATCCTGGCATTAACACAGAGTAATTTTTGGAAGCAAATTGTCTTGAGTTAAGAAGTCACTATTGACAATATTTGTTGCATACTGAACTGAATACTCATCCTGCAATTTACAATGTCTTCAGTGATTCCTTGTGGGGATTAGGCATATATTTTGGGTTTGGAATTTATTCAAATTCTGCTGTGAATTGTGAGGTACTTGCCCATTTCTGAAGCAACCCAAAACAAAGCAAGGAAACCAAAAACAGCACTTGAATCAAAGCAGGTCTTTTCAAATCCCTGGATATTGCTTTGGCACTTAAGCGGTTAAAAATGCAGGAGAAAAAAAACACTGGGAAAGAAGAGGAGGCTTTAATAGAACCAGAAAGTCCAAAGCTGAAGGAGACTGACAGCTCAAGCAAAAGTGAAAAACACAGGCTCTCCTGAAACCCCCAGTCATGGAAACCCTAGGAGAAAATTCCTCTGCTCATATGATCGGTGGCCATTTTGTGAGAGAAGTATGTAGGAGAATGGAAACAGATTGCTCTTTGCCTTGCTATCTTTTTCAGGAGGTAGAGAGAAGTGGCACACAGTGTAGTATAATGAGCTGAATAATGGACTAGTATTCAAGGCTTGGGTTTGATTCCCCCAGCGCTATCATATGATATCACCTCCAGCTCCTGACATGCCCATAGCAACCATAGACACTCACCCACATGATAAAAAGAAAAGAAAAAAGCACTGAAAAATGGGCATGTGTTACAAGTGGGGTCACACCTGTTTGCAGCTAAGTTATAGTTATAGCTCAGACATGGAAAGTGCTTTCAGTCCCATTTAAAAGTCTGCATTAATTTTTCTCTGTTTTTGTTTTTGTTTATGTGAGCTTTTTTGCTTTGTTTGTTTGTTTGTCCATCCGTCCGTCCGTCCATCTGTTTGTTTGTTTGTTTGCACCATTGGAGCAATTAGAAACCTGGAGCAGATTCAAATGGGAACTGGCATCCCCACCTGGAAGTTTATTCCAGAGTGGACCTCTTCTGGTGGCTGCTGTAAGCATTTTTTTTAAAAAGCATATAGTCTTTGAAGCATATAGCCATACCAACATGTAGTTTGGTTTGTACTGTGTTGACTTGTCAACCTTTAATGTCTTTGTTAGAAAAGGAAATATTTCTTCCTCAAGCCAGAGAGATGCTATTTGCTTCATACATTGCTTCTTTTGTAGTACTTGTTCATCACTGTTAAATTAAGTTGACAAATTGTCTCATCCCTAATGATGCTTGATAATCACACTGATCATCTGAAAGTATAAAACTGCTCGCATGAGCCACCACATGGTGAGTCACCATAAATGATTTTGCCTGACTCCCACAGACAGGCTCCCCAAAATGACAACCAAGAGATTTGCTGAGGAGTAATGATCATGACAATTTCCCACATGGTGACTGGCTGATGCTGGCATTTTCATTGCATGCTTGAGCTGGCCCAGAAATGATACCAACCCCCCCCCCCCCAAAAAATTAAAGATTCTCTAAGGTGTAGTTTCAAAGGATTGTGTGTGCATATGTGAGTCATGGTTCAATAGGCCAGCTTTTGATCCTTTTCCCATCGGTTGGCAGCCCAATGAAGTTTGGAGGATTTTTTATTTTTTTAGGACAAATTAAAAAGGAGTAAGATCAACAGTTTGTGACTGCCTTTCATGATTCTTTTCAATTAGAAGTATGCCTTCTGGGCTAGAAATGCTTAGACTTAACCTTTCCACCCTAGCAGGAAAAGTGCCTACTATTTCTTCCCTTGTGTACAGAAAATGAAATTAAAATGAATTAAGAAATGAATAAATAAAAGAATTTTGCATAGGTTCAATTAGAATTCGTAAGGCTTACATTAAGAATAACAAAGAGTTTTGTGACACTTAAAAGATTAGCAAGTTTTATTTGGCATTAGCTTCTGTGAACCAGTGGACCATAGTTTACGGCAGCTTTATTCCCCAACCAAAACTTCTTAACATTAAACTGACACAAGACTCTGTCTTGTTTTGGTGCAACAGATGAATACAGATAAACAGACTAATTAATGACTGACTTCTCACAGGAGGCCATTAGGTCAGCTAACAACTTATATAAAAACACACAGAGAAACATTAATTTATAATTATTTTTTCCAGAGTGCACCCCTATACCTTCCTAGCACAATCATTAAATTGCATCCAGACTTAGCTGAACTTAGTAGACCCCACTGAAATCAGTAGGATATACTTCATCCACCCACAACAAATTGTTATTATTATATCTGTTTTTGCTGCTGCATGTTATTATCTCATTTTGTAGTCTTGATAGGAATTTGCTACTAGTTCAGTTTCCATAAACCTGTAGAATAATATCTACAATCATGTGAAAAAGAAAGTACACCCTCTTTGAATTCTATGATTTTATATATCAGAACATAACAAAAATAATCTGGTCCTTAGCAGGTCTGAAAATTAGGTAAATACAACCCTCAGGTGAACAACAATACATTACATATTACACCATGTCATGATTTATTTTACAAAAATAAAGCAAAAATGCAGAAGCCATGTGTGAAAAACTAAGTACATCCTTACTGCTTCCAAAGGAATTAAGAGGCGAAGTACCAGCCAGGTGCTGCTAACCAAACGCCCTTGAATGATTGATCATCATCATCATCATTCAAGCAAGTGTGACCACCTCTATAAAAGCAAAAGTTTTAGCAGTTTGTTGGTCTGGAGCATTCAGGTGTGTGTTAACACAATGCCAAGGTGGAAATACATCAGCAATGATCGTAGAGAAGCAATTGTTGTTTGCCCATCAATCTGGGAAGGGTTAGAAGGCCATTTCCAAACAATTTAAAGTCCATCATTCTACAGTGAGGAAGATGATTCACAAGTAGAAAACATTCAAGACAGTTGCTAATCTTCCCAGGATTGAATGTCAAGCAAATTCACCTCAAGGTCAGACCATGTAATGATCAGAGAAACTGCAAGAAACCCAAGAGTTACATCTCAGATTCTACCAGCGTGTTAAAGTTAATGGCAGTACAATTAGAAAAAGAATAGTTGTCGGGAGAAAGCCTCTTCCCTCTAAAAAGAACATGGCAGCATAGCTTAGGTTTGCCAAGTTGCATCTGGACAAATCACAAGACTTCTGGAACAATGTCCATTGGACAGACAAAACCAAAGTGGAGATGTTTGCCCTAATGCACAGCTCCACATTTGGTGAAAACCAAACATAGCATATCAGCACAAACACCTCATGCCAACTGTCAAGCATGGTGGTGGAGGGGTGATTTGGGCTTGTTTTGCAGCCACAGGACCTGGGCACCTTGCAGTCATTGAGTCAACCATGAACTCTTCTGTATACCAGAGTATTCTAGAGTTAAATGTGAGGTCATCTGTCCAATAGCTAAAGTTTGGCCAAAATTGGGTCACGCAACAGGGCAAGGATCCCAAGCACACCAGCAAATCTACAACAGAATGGCTGAAAAAGAAAAGAGCCAAGGTGTTGCAATGGCCCAGTCAAAGTGCAGACCTCAACCTGACTGAAATGTTGTGGTGGGACCTTAAGAGAGCTATGCATAAACAAATGCATAAAGCAAACCTCAATGAACTGAAGCAATGTTGTAAAGAAGAGTGCGCCAAAATTCCTCCACAACAATGTGAGAAACTGATAAAGTTATACAGAAAACAATTACTTCAAGTTATTGCTGCTAAAAGTGGTTCTACAAGCTATTGAATCATAAAGTGTACTTAGTTTTTCACACATGGCTTCTCCATGTTGGCTTTATTTTTGCAAAATAAATCATGACATAGTGTAATATGCCATGTGTTGTCATTCATCTGAACTTGTATTTACCTTATTTTCAGACCTGCTATGGACCAGATGTTTTTTATTATGTCCTGAAATGTAAAACCATAGAATTCAAAGAGCATGTTTTTTTGTCCCGTTCCCCCCCCCCCCAGAACTGTATAGTGTTCATTCAGTTAGGCTAAATCTAATGTTGCACTTGCAGTAACATCAGGACTTTCTTCCTTTTCCTCTCTTGCTATTTTGCAAAGCTCTGTGGTATTGAAAACCTGTTGCTCAGAGTTTTCTACACCTTTGAAGCAGGTTTTTTTAGGGTGCACAAGCATGACAGCAGGAGGGAGAGGGAATTTCAGAAATTGTGCTTGTGGAAGCACATCATAGGAAACTGGTTGATATGTTTGCGTTAAGACTTTAAATACACACAAAACATTAACTCATAATGGTCGTGTTGAAACAAAAAACGTTGCCCTTGTTGATTTAATGAGCCCCTTTTGCTGTGTTTCCCAGCATCCCATGTATTGCCCTTTTAGTAACAGATGGAAAACTTGTAGCCTTGTGGACATTCTGTTGTATGCAATAAAGAGACCAAGTTGATTGGCACTGAATTCTCATGTGAAGCTACAACATTTGCTTGGTTTTCAAATTGTAGCCAGCATTGGCTTGCAGTGCAGAATAACAGGTGCAGGTCGATCATCATCATCATAATTTTTCATACCATTATTTTTCCTTGATATGTATTTGGCAGATAACTGATGTTACAGTTCTGTCTTTGGTGCCAGACTATTGCAATTGAACTATAGGATCTTTGTGCTGTTTTCCATAACAAATCTGAGCATAATTCTTCTCACTTTAAGTCTGCATTCTGACACATACTGATGGTCACATCCCTTCCATTGACCTTGGTGGGTTTTATTCCTTCATAAACATATTTAGATACAATTTATGAAGATGCCTGTCCTTCGTGGAAAACAGTGCCTAGGAGTTGCACTGGAATTTTTTTTTCTCTCATCAATTTTGAGCTATCATTATTATTTTTCTGGAACACAAGGCTGCACATACGTGCAGGAAGTTTCAAAGGAACATAAATGCTAAGCCAATTTTGAAAATGATTTGCTTTCATTGATGCATTCTTTTCAAAATGCTTGCTGGGTGGGAGAGAAGGAAGCAATCCTTCTGTTCCAAAACACCATGTATCCCCAATAGCATAATTTCAATATTGTACTGACACAACAATATTAACCGTACATTCTTGATAATACTTTGAAAAGGCACCATACACTTTGCTTGGGCAGCCTTGCAAAATCTCGCCAGTAATTAATTGCCACTTTCATGGCAATAGAACTTTTGCTTCTCAAGCCTAAGTGCCTCCTGTTCAAAACTGGAACTGTGGAATGATGCTGTAGTTTTCTCTTTGCCGCTCTTGTATGCATTTTAAAAGGGCTCCAGAGAGCTTAATGTATACAAAGAAAAGCATTTGGCTGTACAAAAGAACATTTCTCTGTTTGTATTCAGGCCAACTGTTCCTCAAGCTTTCCCTGAAAGCCTAAAGAGAGAAGTTCATTATTTCAGTTGACCTGAAAGCAGCAAAGCTGTGAAATTAGGAAAAATGAAGGGAAAGTAGACCTCTTTTTATAGATGCAAAATGAATTAAACTAGCCTTATGTCACCTTAGCACATCCTGCTGAATATCTCAAAGCCCCTTAACTCTTTGGCATCTGTAGCGGACGCCCTGCCTTCCCATATATGTAATGGTATTAGCCTGCAGCAATAGGAGCTGTTGGGAGGCGGAGCCAGAGAAACCAGAAGGGAGGGGTGAGTCAGATAAGAGAAGTTTAGTGAGTTGGTTCAATGAGAGAGAGTCAGAGATGAGAGTCTGAAGTAGAAGTTAGTCTGTGGTAATTAGAGAGGGTAGCCGAGTTAGGAGTTAAGAGTGTGGAACTTATAGAGAGCAAAAAGATTTAAGAGTGAAACAAGTTATTAATAATCTAATGAATAAATTAAAGTCTGTGAAGTACCTGTTAAGCAAACTGTAATCAATAAACCTGTGTTATTCAACTTTATACATAGCTTGGACCTCAGTCTTTCTTATTAAAGGGTGTTGACAGAGGTCAACTGGTGGCAGCAGAAAAAAGAGAACGTGTTGTGGGCCTCAGGCTAGTGAAACAAGCAGGGGTCACGGGGTAAACGTCACAGCATCTATTCTGGATACTGACATAATTATGTCTCCTGTTGCACTTCCCTTCTCCATTTCATGCTGCCCAGACAGCTAACAGTGACAGGAGGGCAGGATATACACTTCCTGGAGACCAAAGCTGCTGCAATTGTGGCAGCAGCTGAAGAGAAGGCAAAGGCAGTGAGGGGATGGCATCCTGCATTGTGCCTCCAGCCAACAGGAAGGAGGAGCAACCACAGCTCAAGAAACTGCTTGCTGCTCTGCTTCATGGTGCATGGGCAACATGGCTGCTTCAGGGAGTCAGTCCTACTTGCCTGTTTCAAAGGGAGCCAAGGTGCTGGGGGGAAAGTAGCCAGCCAGCCAGCCAGCCATTGCACAAGCTTCTTATGTTTTCGCTATAATTGTTGTTGTTGTTGTTGCTGCTGCCATCTCTGTTGCCAGCTTCTGTGCCCAGACAATAGATACACTCCTTATTGGCAAAGCAGTATGAGTGCATGCATGCAATGGAGGTCAGTGACAACAGTCAAAGGACAGCCCCGGCATTGTGCGAGGACAATGTTTTGCATCCTGCCTCAGGTGGCAGGAAAGCTTGAGCTGGTCTCACTGTTTGTCCTATATTGTAACACAATAACTTTGTTGGGAAAATATCCCACACACTATTGATAAAAGCTGGAACCTTATTAATAATGGACCCTTATTAATAAAATTGATTCCACAACTAGCAAAATAGGATAGACTCACATCTGCTGAATATTTTAGAAATCAAATTCACCACATATTATTCTTTCATTAAGGCTTTAATATCCCTAAACCAGACAGAACAGAACAGAATGTTCACAACAAAATAAACCAACCATATCATGACACACATGTGACTAGAGGAAACTGATGCAAAAAGCCTTTAAAAATCCTCAGGAATCACATTCCAGTGTCTGATCTGGGCAGAAAATAAATATAATGCAAAACAGCTCAGAATGGTAATTTGGAAGTAGGACAATCCAAAGAAATTCACCAGTCTCATCAGACTAGAAGACTAGAACCCACAAAACAACCTGAGGGCTCACATTCAGTATCCATTCTGGACAGAAAATCTATATTGTGCAACATCACAATTTGTATCATGAATTCTGTTGATTTATAATACTCAGAAGTTGCCATTCTGGGACATTCTGTTCCAGCTGTTTTTGTTTGTTTGTTTGTTTTTGTTATTGTAATTAAATGGTTGATTAAAGAGTAAATGGGTTTGAATTCTAAAATATTGTTCCAATGTGTGTATCCAGCTATTTGTGGTGTCCGTTTTTACTGTCAAGTGCCCATTCTGGTGCAGTCCATTCCTGATTTTATATAGTGCCCAAAATTAGGTGTATCGTATGAGCTACACCTTACTGTTATTCTTAATTGGAATAAATACATCGAATGAGTAGAAGTTAAGACAGTATTTCTGTAAGTCCTACATATTTATAGTAAATAGAATAGTTAAGTAACATAAATGCAACATTTCCAACTGGACGCAGTGTGATGTCCTTTGAAAGTTTGGTGCTCAGCAATTTTCTATATGAGAATACCAATACAATCAATGCCCAACAGTGAGGCTGAAGCAGAAATACAGTCAATAATCAAGCTATCCAGTTACAGAATGCAGTTCCTCTATATGCTGTACCTGATGTGGGCCTCCCTTCAGTGTTCATTGACGAAACATGGGACCTTGTCTTGAAATATATTTGGAAGCTACACAATTTGCATTGTGAGCCATAGTTTATTGTTGCTATCCAACACTATTAATGAAAAGATAATATTAATCCTTTATTGCATTTTCATCAGTAAATCATAGGTTCAATACAGTATCACCACATATATTAAACCAATTCTATTATTTTTATTTGCAAATCCTCATATTCTGTTCTTCCTCCTGAAAAAGACCAGGGAAAGTAACAATCTCTATAAAATAAGGCAACACTAAAATCAGTTCTAAAAAAATAGAAGTAAAATTATAAATCAACAACCAATGACATTATGACAGCCAGTAGCTGAATAAAAGATCTTCCAGAGTTTAAGTATTAAGGGGGGGGGGGGGGGTTGAAAATGCAATACTAGACACAGCTACTTGAGAGTTAGCACAATTAAAATAAGTGGGATTTAAATTCAAGTAGACACTGTAGAAATTACACAATCCTTGAAGTTCAGTTGAAACAAATGGGTTTTACATAAACATTTAAAATGCATATGTAAGAAGACACAGAAAACATAAAGAATCATGTTGAAATGTATTTCAACACTGTCTCTTTCGAACAGAATTCTGAAGGTATAATTTGAATTCAGTCAGAAAGACCTGATTCCATATCAAGGTTAAAAAAATAATAATCTAAGCATTTATTGCTTTGCTATCTTGCTGGCAAAAATGTAAACCACTCCACCTACATAGCTGTTCAGTGTAAAGCAAAGCACTTGGCTTGAGCAGTCAATAAACAAAATACAGTAAATTAAATAAATAAATTGTCGCTTCACTGCCTCCCTTTTAAAACAGATGGTTATGCAGTAAGAAGAAATAAAATTATGGTATGCTATCCTTCACTGAAAGGCTGAGTACAATAAGGTGTACTGATCTAGGTTTTCTAAACATAGCAAAAAGTATTTCTGAAATTCTAGCTATTATAAGCTGTTGAAGCTCTAAATGGGTGCCTTCAATTTAAATATAGTCCAAGACATATCCCAAGTCTATAAGAGGTCCCAAATGGAAGTGGTGAGGGCAAGTAAACAACACTGATCTAAATTATCTATCTATCTTTCAACAGACTTTTGTGCTGTCAAGCTTTCAAGATATATTTTCTGTGGAAGGCATTTGTTTTGATAAATGGCAGACCTTAGAGTGCTATGAAGTTTAGTTTAATATATAGCCTCTAAGTGAAGCTTCTGAAGCAAGTGTTAGAACATATGCAAAACCAGGCAGAGGGAGAAATCTTCAATAACTTGGCTATGCCATTGCCCCATCCCTTTTCTGCTCCCTCTTTGTTTTAAACTCAGAAGATGCTTCTGCTGATAGAAGAAGGTTCTCAAGCCAGAAGGGAATCTCTTCAAGCAGAAAAGTCTTGGGACAAATTCTAACACACACTCTCTCACACATATACACCCTTCAGCTGATGCGTTATTCAATTAAGACTACACTGCCTAAAGAATAAACTACATTTAGCCACTTTCTGTCAGGTCCCATTACTGCCTCCTCTCTCTGTTTTGGACATCTCCCTACATCTTCGGTGGGGCTGGGAGTCCTTACTTGATGGCAGTGCAATTTTCAATTGATTCTTTTATTTTTGTTGGTCATGAACACACTGGCTGAGAACCTGCCTCCCTGCTTTCTGTGAACCCGCTCCACAAAGTTGTGCCTCTGTCATATCAAAATCAAATATGCTGCTTGCTTGGTGTGTGAAAGAAATCTAGCATACCACTACAGGGAAAATAATTCATTGCCCCAATGACTTGGTGCAATGAAAAAGGCACCGGGGCAAAAAAGGCGTTGAATAGTACCACTGTGGTCCCTCCAATAAAACTGAATAGGCATTAAAATGTCCGCAAAGCTGTAGAAAGGAAAATAATATGTGAAGGATGGTCCATTGCACCTTGACCCCAAGGCAAGCTCCTCCTGATGCTCCTCCTGAGTCATATGAGCAGCCTGTAGAGATTAAAGTCAAATTTTTGGTTCTCCAGAACTAAAATTTGTGTATGTGTGCATATGAACATCTCTTGATGTGCCAGAAAGTTCTCTTTTCGGCGTCAGGCAAAGACCTTTCTGTTTAGCCAGCATTTTAATTAAATAGTATCCTTTAGTTGGCCATGTGAGCAGCAGGATTTATTAATGATAAATTGACTGTTTTAATATAGGGTATTATAATATTGCCTATTTTTAATGGTTTTAATGTTTTCTAAGGTTTTAATATGGTTGCACGCCGCTCAGAGACCATTGGTAATGGCGCGGCTAAAAATCTTGTAAATAAATAAACAAATAATACAAAATAAAGAGAACTCATTCATTAATAATGTGAATAGTTACGAAAACATTTTTTTTACTTGACACATCCCTGTCCATGGAAGAGTATCTTTACACAATATGGCCAGTATCTGGTTCAATTTACCATGTGTTTAACTGCTAACTGGCTGCATGTAGCGAGGTCTCTGGAGATCTGCCCATTCATATGACTGCTTGCAAGACCTATTGTGTGAGCAGTTACACAAACAGGTAAGTGACCAGGTCTCTTTGTATTGCTACAGTCATGTCCATGTTTGCAGTTATGCTCATGGTAAAAAGAACAGGTCAATGTTCTATAAATCTGAAAGCACTAAACAGAATTGTGAGCAAGGCATTGCAGGAGTACACTCTGGAAGAAATGTATTTAAAAAGTGTGCACAATACCAGGTTCACTAAAGTTCCCCAAATGGGACTGATTTTAATCTTAGATTAAAAAAACATGTTTACTGAAGGACAATCAAGGCTAACATAAAGAACTGACAGAATAAAATCAACATATAGATCCCAATGGATCAGCAATTGAAGTTTCTGTTTGCACACAGAATCATAGTGAAACTTTAGAAATCATCCCTCTACTGTCCCAGCCTTCCTTGGTAATGGCTGTCCCAGAGGTACAGCTAAGTACAGAAAAGAAAAAGGGCAGACCCAAAAGGTGGAAAGGCAGTGACTGCGAGATGTAGGGCACTGCATGACCCTACCTGTCTCACAGAGAGAAGGGGCATGCAACAACCTCTGAGCTGGGCATGCACGTGACTTCCTGTCCCTGCCCCATAAAGGGTCTCAACTAGAGATGGGCATGAACCACTGAACCAGTGGTTCGTACCTGTTTGTATTTTGCCCAAACAAGTGTTTGGTACTTTCCAGCCCTGCCTCCTCCAGTGGATGCCCACTCAGAGGTAGTACCCAGAGGAGGTGGGGCAGGGAATCTGGGGCACTGCATCTGAGTGGGCACCTGATAAACGAGGGGGGGCTGGGAAGTGTCGAACACTTGTTCGACTGAAGTACGAAGCAGCACGAACCATCAGTTCATTGATTTGTGCCCATATCTTGTCTCAACCATGAATGGCATCCGGCACCTGCAGTGCCCTACCACCAGAAGATGGATTCATCCCCCATGCTTCCAAATTGTCACAGAGGCATGAGGGGTTAAGACCCCTTCAGAAAAGAAAGTAAGAGGGCAGACACACAAGGTGGAAAGCCAGTGACCATTGATGCTGAAATATTTGATCATGACCCAAAATGAATTTCATAAGGGAGTTTGCTTTGACACATAATACAATCAGATTTCCCAACATTAATTTCTGTGTGAAATTAGGAATATATTTAAGGCTTCAAGGAGAGTTGATTGGAAGAATTTGAAACTCAGAAATTATTGAAACTATGTATCAGTTCAGATCTTTTTCAACACGACTCCTTGCCTAATTGTCTGCCTCACTAACTGTTGAAAAATTTGGGTACATTTACTATAAGTGGTACTTTCAAGAACATGCTAACATTCCCTTAGAGAAGATGTTCTAAAGTCTCAGCACCTGCTGATGGTGAATGCAAGACAAGGATAGATAAAATATTTTTTAAAACTGTCATCCAAATTCAAATTTTGCATATTTTGAATGAAATCAGAATTTTCACCCATTAAAGGTCATGACATAGGATTCTAGGGATCACTCTAAAGAATCATAGAATCATAGAAACATGAAGTTGGAAGGGGCCTATAAGATCACTGAGTCCAACCCCCCTGCTCAGTGCAGGAATACAAATCAAAAGATACCTGCCAAATGGTTGTCTAAATTTATCTTGAATGCCTCCAGTGTTGGAGAAATAACACATAGTCCTTTCATGGTGTACTGAGAAATAAATTGTGTGTGGTAGTCAGAAAACTGAGGTATAGAGTTCTCCATAAAAAGCTAATTTGGACAAATCAAACATTTATGTCCCATTTATATTTGCAGCCTGGATGTAGCATAATTGCGGATGAAATCATTCACCACTCCAAAAATAACTTGCAAACAAACCACATCCTCCTGCCTGTCTTTTCTTTACTCCACAAGCTGAAGATTCGCATTGAAAGCTGCCTCACTAATTAGCTTCCATTTTCTAACACCGCCCACTGAATACACTATTTCACATTTCTTCAAGGTCTTCAAAGTCACTATAAATAATTTAACAATGTCACCTTATTTCTGTCATTCATAAACAAGATTTGAAATGTGGCGTTTGTGATCATTTCAGCTGTATTAATATTTTAAAATGGTTTTAGAACCTAGCTTTATATTTACTGGAAAATATGAAACAACAAAATTAAACACCATTTTCTGGTGAGGCAGAACCTACAGAAACCCATAGATACAAAAAGTGGGTTGGGATATAAATATTGTGCATCCTGACTGTCCTGAAATAAAGTATAAGACAATGCCTTTAAAGTACATTAAAGATACCTTCTGTTTGGTGCAATTCTACTGTTTCATTATCACAAAATTCAACATCATAATTATTTTAAGGCCTGTGACAGAGAGAGAAAAAATTAATTCGTCCAAAATATGGTTTTGGACCTTTATGAAAATACAAATAAGTGGGTGCAGGATTAAATCAGGCCTGAACTCCCTCTAGAAGCGAAATTAACTAAACTGAGACTACTGTACTTTTGGCACACCCTAAGGAGACAAGACTCCCTGTAAAAGACAATAAATTCCTTCAAGGATCTGGGCTCGTTGCTTCTGCACAGGGGCCACCTGTCAGCTGAGAGGCACAGGCAGCAAGCCTGGCTTCTGTGCAATGAGCTGGGCCTGCTGCCTCTCTGGATGGTGGTGGCAGCTGCAGAGGCAGCAGTGGCTTCAAGACAAGGTTGGGAGTTGGCAGGGACAAGGAGAGGGGCAGGCATCCATTTCGCCGAAGCAAAATAAAGCCCTGAGGGGGGAAAAGTTTGGCACTTTTTATTTCATTTTGGCAAAATGGGATCCCCAAACCTAACCATGAACTGAACCACAAATCAGTCCAGTTTGTGTGTGTGCGGGTTTTTGTTTTTTTTTCTGGTTCGTGGTTCAGTTTGTGCCCATCTCTAGTTGGGAGTTCAATTCCTCACTGTGCCTCTGTGGCTTTGAGCAAACTACGCAGTCTGAAAGTGCACTCAGAAGAAGAAGAGAGTGATAAACAACTTTAGAGGACTTTGAAAAGGGTCACTATAAATCAGAAATGATTTGATGACAAATCGTCATCACCACTGTTGTCACTGTTGCTGTTATATATTCTCCTAGGGTATGCATTCCTTCATACATTTTCTTGTTGACTACTTATATCTGTGCATATTTTTACACTGCATACTTTTTTAGCCATTCATATTTTTAAAACACAGCCATGGTTTTGTGTGCATGTTATTTCTACAAAACACAAAGGAAGCCTCAAAAGTGTGTGAATTTCTGAGACAAGAGGGTATTGTCTTGCAATGGATCTTGGAAGGTGAGAAATTTCTGCTTTCATCGAGAAGCTCAATTATGGTGAAAAATGTTTGAATCCATATCCTGGACTCTGTTCATCCGTTTAAAGTCCTTAGTCTGTAATATTGGAGATCTGATGTCAGTATTGACTAAAAAGAAGAATAACAGATCATGATTTGACCTGGACAGTGAGTGGATCAGGCTTTGACAGCAGCTGAACATCTCCCAGTTAACCACACTTTCAATGTGCACATTGCCCCTCCCTTGCTTGTATCCTGTCACCAAGAGCCCAAAAGGCTCTGGATATGTGAGAGGCTCCATCACAGAACCATTCTGGCTCCTCTCATACAATCTTCCTCACAAAAAAATAGCAAGACATTGGCTAAAATCCTGTTGATTGGCATAGTATGTTGTAACTAGAGTAGATCCATTGAATCTACAGTGATTTGGTAAATCAACTCCTCTGTACATTTTAGTGATTCAAATGGGCCTAATCTAGTTGCAATTTACTATTTGAACAACAGGATTTTAGCCAGGGTTTGAAAGCCAACCGTATGAACCCTGGAAGGTTGACCCAGGGTAGTGTGATCAATCAGAACTATAGAAATAAGTAGGGTTGCTTGAGGATTTCTTCCTTTAGGCATTTTGAGCATCTTGGACTAAAAAGAAACTGATCCATGCATCTCTGAAGGCACGAAATGCTCCAGGAAAGCATGGGTTAAGTGTGGTTTGTGAGCTACATGTGTGCTACTCTCCACAGGATCAGTTGAAGCAGATCAATTCTAATGGACAAATTTCTTTCATTTATTTCTTTGGCTTATCAAAGGAAATCAGTGTTTTAGAGCAGAGGATTATTAATACATTGTTCAGGTTAGTGTTGCGAAAAATGGGGTGCTGATAAAAGGAACATATTCCCCAAGATTTATTTTCCTATCCTGTTTCAAAATGAAAGAACATTATATATTCAACACCTATTTTTCATACCTATTTGATACTTAAGCTACCTGCAGAAGAGATAGGACTTAAAAGTCACATAAATAAATACTGTAAAAATATAAATAAATGTATAAATAAATAAATGCTTCAAAATAAACATTATGTGACAGGAAAATGTTTTCTGGAATTATGATAAAAATTGTGCCATGAGCTTTTCCAGTCCATTGTTCACTTACTCTTGTAGTTTTTCAATCTACGTATTAGACACAGACTTTTTTTAAGGAGATATTTTCTTTCAACCAAAGTTGACAGTTTCAATTCAGAATAATCAATAATTGCATGAAATCAAATGGGGAGGGGCTTATCTTCCTTCCTTCCTTTCTTTTTTAAGAACTAAGCTCATCATCCTCTGGTAGTCTCAGAAATATAGTTGTCAGCACTGCTGGCACATATTTCCGCAGGCTGCACCACAGGGGGATGAGGTGGGAAGCAAACCCATTCAATGAATCCTGCTAAAGGCTTCTGCTTTTTTCCTTCTTTCCTCACCAGCTTTTTTTTTTCTCCTTATGTGTCATGTGCTTTTAGGTTGTAGGCTTGCAGGTTTCTTGACTGCAAATAAGCTACTCTGCGAGGCTCTATGGATGAGGAGAAGGATAAAAATGTAATAAATAAACAAATAAATAAAGTTAGAACCTAATGCACAGCATGTTGGCCATGGTAACTTTTGCATCCTTTACCCTTCGTGATAGGTGCAACTGAAGTTTGAATGAGCTGAAGTATGAAGTGTGTTGTAATAGGACAGCAAAGGTTTTAAAAATATGGATACCTTTTCTGCTTTCTACCTTAAGCTGTTTTTTTCCTTACCATCAATCAGGGAGGTGCCATGGTGCACACAGCAGTTGCTCCATGGGGCCGTTGTGTCTTTCTCCACAAGAAGTCTACATAACTGACCTGAGTGATGAAGCCAAAGAGTACCTCCTGGGGTTTATCCTTTGTTCTTGCAAGTCTCAAGGAGCTATTACATCTCTCAACAGTGTTTTGAGTAGAGAAGGAGAAAAAGAAAATGATCCTTTGAATTGTTGAAGTGTATCACTACCTCTACTAGGTGACTTACCTATATGAGATTATGGTGGGGGGGGGGGGAGAGAGAAAGAGAAAGATTATGTCGGTCCATTGACTTTCCATGATAGGTTGTGGGTTGCTTTAAGCTTTCCTGTTGTACCTATAAAGGTGTGAGGCTAATTAAACAAATTTAGAAAATGACCATTAAGTAACACATTTTTAAAAAAGTTCTTTTAAAAGCAGTATCACATGACATCACAGATTTGCACAATGGATACCACACAATCCCAAAAATTAACATTTTATTTTGTTTACAAAGATTCAGAATTTCCCTTATTCATTCAGGAATCATTCCATGGCTCATCATAGGAAGGACCTGAAGCTTGGTAGCAGACGATTGTGTTACAGAAAGAAGGTTCCAGCTTCCAACCCCAAGATCTCTACCAACAATCAATCAAACAAACAAACAAACAAACAAACAGCAAGTATTGTAAAACAGGGCCAGCTGGCAAGAATGTACAAAACCCAACAAATTCCTTCATATATGGGACTGGGTTGTATGTATTGTTTGTTTCATTTGAGACATTTAGTGTTGAATGGCTATGTGCTAAATAAATTCATTTATTGAAATAAATAAATACATACATACATACATACATACATACATACATACATACATACATACATACATACATAAAATATTAGGGTTTTTTAAAGGACATTGGAGAAATTAAAAGTAACGAACACATTCTTTCAGGCTCAAGGCCAGAATTGCTATATACTTAGTCAAGTTAGAGCTTAATTAGGTTTGATCTTTCTTTTCTTGTCTTTTTTGGTTTGGTTTGGTTTTTTGGTTTGTGTGCAGAGACTGTTCTTTAGTACCTTTATGACAAAAGGTTCCACTGTGGTCTTCTAGACCAAACTCACTCAATCAGCTAAAAAGAACAAAATCACAAGGTAAGCTTAGGACCCAGGGATATGCTACTACAGGTCAGACCGAAAAGAGAGATTGACTACAGCTACCAGCTGAGACTACTGGCGTGCATCACCAGTGAGCAACTGCCCATTCTGGATGATACGCCATTTGCACAATCTTTGTGTGGCAGGCTTGTGCTCACTTAGAGGCTGCCCCTGGCATCTTAAACAGCCACGGACATTTAAGAAGTCACACACCAGAGATACAGAGATAGGAATCAGGAAACTTTCATGCCAACTATGTTGTGCAGCATCATCACAGGTCCTAACAATGTCTCCTACAAAATCAGGGTCTCATTTACATATTTATCTCCCAGCAGTGTCCCTCTCCATTCTACACAACACAGTCTCTGTGCAAGAGGATAATTGGGCACAAATCTGACATCAGAAGTGGCAGCACGTTTTAGCCAGTTTCAAAACATTACTTCCCAGGACACTCTGTCACTGATGTCAAATTGGGGGGAGGGGGGAGATTTCAAAGGAAAACGAGAACTGAGTTATATCCAGAAATTCCAATGTCTATTTAGAGATTTAAACAGAATGCTGTCAGTTACCCTTGTTGTCAGTTAGTCTTCTTCAAATGATAACTATATGCAAAGTATAGGGCATTAAAACCAATTTGCTTTACAAATGGCCTGCTTCTGAGGAGATGAAAACTAGTAGAATGTGGTTCAACACAGCTGCCTGCATTTTTAGAATCTCTGAGATGGTGCGATTAGGGGGACCGCCATAATCAATGCCTGTGCTTCAAAGTTTATCACTGCTGATCAAGACCTGTAATTGGCTAGCTCTGAGCTACAATCACTATGAGGATAAGCACCCTGTGACAATTTTCCCACCCCTTTGTTTGTAATCTTTACGGCATGTGCCACATGAATCAAGAACCTTATATTTTTAATTGCCTTATGCCACTCACACATGATGTTAATATTGATTGTAGGCCAGACTATGAGCATCATCTCTGTGATAGACATGGCACATCCAGACGGCTAAGCAGGAAACTCACCACAGGGATGCTAATGCACATGACAAGTGTAACATATTTCCTTATTCTGAATTTTTAAGAACTTGTCAAATTGACTCTTATCTGTAAACAGCATAGACTCTTGAATTCCATTGCCACTCATCTTATAGTTTATCTCACCAAATTTAGTCCAACACACTGTAGGAGAAAATGATTTCATAGTTATGTGTTTGTGAATGGTAACTAACAGAGGCATCCATGTAACTTTGACAGCAGTGCAAGCCAAGCATTCATCAATTGTTGAAACCTATACATTTATGCATAGTGAACTACCTATAATCAGAAGTATGATTATCATACTAAAAAATAAACAAAGATGTTTGTATCTATAAAGTTCATCTGCACCTCCTGAACTAGTTCAGAAAGAAAAAGCTTTTGAGCATGAACAAGGGCTGTGCAATCAGAATGAATGTCATATATCACACAGGGATGGAAAAAAACCCAGAGTCACGGAAGAAAGAGGAAGGTTAGAGAGCACGAGAAGACAGATCTTTCTATTGCTGTATTATTACCCAAAGAACCCACTTTCATCCACTGATGTGCTAACTGTCACGGCTTCCCCTCTTGTTGACTACTGGCTCTCTGAAGTTATATTTTATTCCATACTAAAATAGTAAGTCTTTTAGTATGGGAATATTCCCTGCATGACTTTTGTACCATGGAACTCTTTATTGCCTGTCATGTAAGGGAATGACTGTGTCTCTATCCTTTCGTAAAGGATAAGGGATGGCCCTTAGGTATAATATTGCAGGAGTGTAGTCAAAATAGGGTGCCCCTCCATTGTATTTTGTTTCTATTTGGGGGAAAAATAAACACCACCCCATGTTCTGTGCAATACTCATAAATCAGTGAATTTGAATCACAATATTTAAACTATTCTGGAAAGTATTCTCGAAGGCTTTCACGGCTGGGATCCGATGTTTGTTGTAGGTTTTTCAGGATGTTTGGCCATGTTCTGGAGGTTTTTCTTCCTAACGTTTCGCCAGTCTCTGTGGCCGGCATTTTCAGAGGGCAGGAGTTAAAACTCTGTCTGTGTTCGGTTGTAGTGTGTGGGATAGTTGAGTATTTGTAACTGTGGGATCAGCTTTTTGTCCTTTTCAGGAGATTGGGTGATTATGGTGATCAGGGTGTTTTTTTGTTATGAGTGTATTGTTGTGATAAGGGGGAGATGATCTGTCACTGTGATTGATGGGTGTTGTTAGCTAGTCTTTTGTGTGCAGTGATCACCTGTCTTTGTGGCTGGGTAGAGTTTGTTGACCTTTTTGCAGGTTGTATTTTTCAGTGCTGGGAGCCAGGCTTTGTTGAGTTTTGGACTTTTTTCTTTTTTGTTGAAGCTGTGCTGGTGTTTGTGGATTTCAATGGCTTCCCCATGTAGTCTAACATAATGATTGCTGGTGTTGTCCAGCAATCATTATGTTATATATGTGTATTCTGGAAAGGTTTAAATTCTCTTAATGTCCACAGTAATAACAATTGTGCACTGTCAAGTCAATTCTGACTTATGGTGATGTCTTCCAGAGTTTTCAAGATAGTCAGTACTCAGAAGTGGTTTACTGTTCCCTTCTTTTGGAGGCATCCTGGGACTGGGCAACTTGTCCAAGGCCACACAAGCTGGCTCTTTTGGGTGGCAAAGCAGGGGAATTGAACTCCCAGCTTCTGGTTCCACAGCCAGGTACTTCACTCACTGAGCTATCCAGCCAGCTGGATTTTTTAAAACTTCCATGGCACGATACCATCTCTGCCCCATTTAGAATTACCCTTGCCAGTTTAGGCGTACAGTTACAGCTCTTCCTAGACAAAATCTGTGCCCTGCTAGTGATGTAAATCTTCACTTGTCATTTGCCTGAATAAAAGAACAAGAAACTTTAAAATTATCCCAAATGCCCAGATGTTTTGTGTTGCTCTGAAAAAAAGAAGGGAATAAGAACAAGAACTATTTTTCTAGCAGGATGTAGCAAAATTGTGCCAACAATTTATATTGCTCAAACTAACATGACTGCTGATCTGTTACATGGAGTTTTAAGAATTTGAAGAGCTACAGCTCTTCCCAGGCAAAATCTGTGTCCTGCTAGTGATGTAAATCTTCTCTTGTCCTTTCCCGGCATAAAAGAATTGCAGTTCAATCTGAAGCACCTGTAGGTGGCAAGTTCAAATGTACTGCTTTAAGAAGACTTTCTATACTGAATGACTATTTCCTCATCTTGTCTGGATAGCTAATTAAGCTGCATAAAAAAATAAATAAACAGGAGCTCTGCCTATGAAAGCTGTTTTTTAAAAAGAAGGATTTTGAGAGAGAGGCTTTGCGGAGAAGGGTGAGTGTTGGTGTGTATGTGTGCGCGCACACAGTTTCCTTGTCCTCCAGACAAGGGAGAAGGTGTTTTGTCAAAGCACCACTTACTGTGTGTGTGCTTGGTTGGTCTTCCCTTTCTGCATCAGAGGAAGTGGAAATATTTGACTTTTAAAAAGTAGAAGGTTCTCTGGTGGGGAAGAAAAACTATGGATTGGGGATGTGGGGCTTGGGGCTGATTTTTTTTTTCCTATGCCAAGATCAGCTAGTGCTAAACTACTATATAAATGCAATAACTCAGTGCTAAACCCATTTATTAAAAAAAATAGTGGGGCACTTTAGGGATAGATTTTGTGGAGAGGGATGTTCCTGCAAGTCCCTAAACATCATGCCCCAACTGCTTATGTCACCACAACACCACCCACATACACATACACATACACACACTATCCTTTTGGAGAATGAAACAACTGCTCACACAGGGAAAAGTCCTTTCGAATCATTATGGCTTGGAAAAAGTAGAAGCCCCCAGTGGCTCTTAACTCCATGTTGAGAGCAAAAACGTTGGGGCTAATTTGAGTTGTGTCATGTGATCAGTAAAAAAAAAAAAGAGAGAATCAATCCATTTCATACCCACAGCAAATCCCACAGTACTTGACTGTGTAGTAGCTGCCTCACACACTTCTCTTCCTATCTGGTTTTTCTTTCCAAATATTCTCATGGGTCCAATTGATTTCTAAGCAGCTTTGGTTCCCCTCTTCTCTCCCCCACCTCCCCAAATTCTATGGCGATTCTCAAATGCCCAGTCATTTTCTCTATTATGGTGGCCTCTTTAAGCACCCACAAGCATGTCTTAGGTTATCAGATCTGCTTTAAAATGCTGCCATTCATCTGTTCAATTTAATGCACACTCAGTGGGGAGTTGCTGTTATTGGCTAAAGGCTATACCGCTGCAGCTTAGAAAATGAGAAAAGAAAAGCGGGCAGGCTCAGGTTAACTATGCCATTAACGTTCTCTCCATCTACAATACATCAATAGCATGTCAGACCTAATCATGTTTTATATACCTGGCCTATTGCAGCAAATACCAATCAGAGATATTTATTCAAAAAGGAACATTGCTTAGTCCTTTTGAGTGTTTGCTATTCTCCTCACTCCTGAGCATAATAGTCAAGATCGACCATTCAATCTTGCTCCCCCGCCCCGTATCTGAAAATTTTCCATAAGAAAAATGGAGAACTCAGGGAGAGAAATTGTTGACATGTTGCATGGAAATTGAAATAACAGGGCTGCAGTCTTCACACATTTACTTGAGAGAAAATGTCACTGAGCTCAGTGGCACAGGTTTTTGAGAAATAATATTAGCTAGGAAGGACTCATCCCTGCTCATATTGCATCACACATAAAGACCTTGACTTCAGCAGCCAGGAAATATTTGGAAGCTGTGTCTATTGATTACTTAGTCATGGAGACTGACCTCTTTGTCACCTTCCATTGACTATATAACATAGTATTAGTTCAGGCCTAATTAAGAGGCGCAGAGCTGTAAAGTTTGCTTTCAGTCTACATTTAGGAGTTGGAAATGGACGGGTGGACAGGTAGGAAACACTACAACAGGACAGGAAAGAAACAGTCACAAAAATATGGATTTGTGGAATTTATAAAATGAGGAATTTATTAGTCCATTTGTGGACTGCAAAAAATGAGACACATCAGAACTACCATAGCATTTGTATTGCAACATATGTGAAGGGCCTTCCAAAATCATAACAGTAAATATAATCTAAATATCTATTAATTGATACAGGAAAGAATTTTGCATTACTGGCATACCAACAAAGCTTTCAAGTCTGAAATTTATCTGAACTGTTACCTGAAATTTAGCTTGTTTTCACTTACTTTAAGAATAACTTTTTAAAAGGTAGTTGTATTAATCTGTTTCAGCATGTATATCCAAAACAAAAAACAAAACAAACTCTTGTAGCGCCATTACAGTTAAAAGATTTCTTTCATTCTGCATTTTCATGGATAATAACCTACATCTTCAAACACACTGAGTACAGTATTTAAGCCACAGTTTTATATATTAATGAAGGAAGGATCAGAATGAAATGGGATACAGTAGATGACAATTATATTATTAAGCTCTAGTAGTGAAATTTCAAAGTAGTCATTAAATAAACATCCTGGCAACAGGTAGGGTAATAAGCTAATGTTAAGTGTCTACCACCAAATACACAATTTCTAAGCTTTGGTCCTTGATGTACAGAAGCAGTGAGTCTTACAGCGTGGTTAAACTATGAACATAAATTGAGAGATGGATTAGAGGTTTTGAAATCATTTTAAATTCGCATGGTAGTCACATGGTTTTTGGTTCTCTGTGTGTGTTTTCTTGGGAAAACTTTTAATCCATTTTAAACTGTGTTGTATATCGGTGGAAGGGTCTGCACGGGCTTTTAGAATCATCGCATTTAAGGCTTTGTTATGTGCCCCTGCCTGCCCTTGCTCTGGTTGTCTCTCAGCGACACGACGCTCAGACAACAGGGCTAATGTCTTTTATCAATATGACTAGAGATGGGGGTATTCGCATACATTTGTATACAGGTGGAGATAACGAGGGTCCGGCCCCATGGTGCTGGATGGTCCACTCACCGATCGGCCACTGCCGTGGGCTGCGTGATCCCATCCTATCACTTCGGAGCTTGCGATCAGTGAGCCACTCCTGGCAGGAGGCAGGTCTCTCTGCCAGATTGAAGAGTGTCTCATTATCTCCACCAGTGCAGGGTATTTGTATTCGTATACGAATACCCCCATCTCTAAATATGACATCAGTGCAATGACAATCTATAGAATAGTCATTTTTATAACTCAACTTATCATGCTGATGTATCCCTTTAGAAATGTACCTTTCAGGAATGTGTGAAGCCATGTCTTCTGATGTAGGCCATATTCAGGCTTTCTTAAGCATCTTTATTCAGCACTGGGTTGGGAGCACATCCTTTTTCATTATTTTGCTCATGTGAAAAATGGCAGGTCTAAAGCTTCTATTTCTGGAGGCTCCCTGCATGATCCAAAACATGGAGAAGTGATACTTTTGACTCACAGAAAGAAGCTTTATGTGTAGAGGAGTATCCTATCTTCAAATTCTCCAGACTAGAATTATCTGTAAATAAGTATCTGCCTAACTCTCTACTTCATGCAGCTCTTTGGCCTTATTCAGGCTGATTCTGTACATTACTTGGAGTTTATATATATATAGATATGAATTCTGTTGCAACTATAAGTAACTATAAGTGGAAGGGATTGTCACTCTTGAATTGGCCTTTTCAGCCACACTAGATGCTGTACCAAGTCCTCCATACAGAGCACGTTACCATAGTCTCTCGAGACTGAAGGATGCCTAATCTATAAGTAACATATAGTCTTGTAATCCTTCACAACATTTTCATTGAAAACAACCTTTCAAGATTTTTTTTCTTTAAAATCTCACTTCATCTCAACTTTTCAGTTTGTAAAGCATACATTCCTTTATTTGATACAGTAAGTAGTTTGCCCTAAGGGAGAAAAGGGACAACAATTTTTCCCATTGTAATTGAGGTATTAAGATGTTAAATATTTAATCTGAAAGTGTCATCCAGTTTGTAGTACTTTTTATATAGAACTCATGCCCGGAGCAATTATGATTAAAACTGTAAAAAGAGAATAGAGAGATGTAAAAAAATGATTTAATTTCAACAGTTTCTCAGACAGGAGCTTCTTCTCCTTATCACAACGATCTACTTTGGTGCATGTATAGCTTTAATATCAAGGCTTCAGCAATGCCACTTCTTTGTATTATTTTCCATGCACACACAAAAATCATGATATACAGCTGGGACTGGAGAAGAGAAAAGAAATAAGTTTACAGAGAAGCCTGACAGGGTCTCTTGGCCCACACACAATTGTGATACTTTGCAAAAGAGAAAAATAAGCTTGTGAATGTAAGATTGGGTGTTTTTATTCCATAGTAAACTCCCTGAGGATTTCAGCATGTGTGCTATTATCTTCTAATGGAAGTAGAGTCAATACCCTGTATGTAAACTGTATCTTATCTGACAGGGTAGCAGAGAGTAAAAGATATTGATTGGAAGCAACGCTTGAGGGAGTGACATTTGCAGTACAATGGATTAAGTTTAATGAGAGAGTTCACGATTTGTCAATAGAAGATTTAAGCATATCCCCATGTTGGTTAGGCATTCTTGTGCAAAATAAGCTCAAGTAGATTAAATGATTTATTGACCACCCACAAATATCTTGAGGAAGATTTATGTTTTCCTCTGAATAAAAAAGTTTTATCTGTATCCAGAATAAATGTTTTATATCACTTTTTAAAATCATTCTTTGTTTTATAGGAAAATGAATACAAAGGAAGTTGACTGAAGTATCTACCGTTATCTTCAATTATTTAAGCTCTTTTGTAACTGTGGGAGAAAACAGCAATACCAACAATGTACACATTAATGTGTGATTGCTAGTACACTGGCCTTGAAGAATAAATAAAACCAAAAAAATTGATATTGTTTAAACTGTTCAATATCTGCAGTGAAGGAACATGAACACTCGCAATATTTAAAACATGGCATGTACCTACATTTGTCTGCTACTCTTTTATACCACATCTTCAGGGCTAGCTGCTCTGAATTATGTAGACAGATGCTACTGGAAAAAAAATTACTCCAAATTTCAGTCATTACAGTCATATGCATGGATATCTCCCTCGTTGCAACTTTGAAATATAACCATATATATGGTTGTTAAGTCGTGTCCAACTCTTCGTGACCCCATGGACCAGAGCACGCCAGGCCCTCTGTCTTCCACGGCCTCTCGGAGTTGGGTCAAATTCATGTTGGTACTGTAGCTTCGATGACACTGTCCAACCATCTCGTCCTCTGTCGTCCCCTTCTCCTCTCGCCTTCACACTTTCCCAACATCAGGGTCTTTTCCAGGGAGTCTTCTCTTCTCATGAGATGGCCAAAGTATTGAAGCCTCAGCTTCAGGATCTGTCCTTCCAGTGAGCACTCAGGGTTGATTTCCTTCAGAATGGATAGGTTTGATCTCCTTGCAGTCCAGGGGACTCTCAAGAGTCTCCTCCAGCACCACAATTCAAAACTATCAATTCTTCGGCGGTCAGCCTTCTTTATGGTCCAGCTCTCACTTCCATTCATCACTACTGGAAAAACCATAGCTTTGACTACGTGGACCTTTGTTGGCAAGGTGATGTCTCTGCTTTTTAAGATGCTGTCTAGCATCTTATATATTAGGATTTGGTAATTATAGAAAGATAGCCAGAGCAATGTCCCCAAGGAATTGCTTCCCTTCCCTATCTTTAGTAAAGGTATGTTCCATGGACATACCTATACCACTGGTAGTATTCACACAAGTGGTGACCAATGGAATGGCCAGGAGTGAGGTAGAGGCAATCTGGATCTCCCAAAGCTCCCTCTGGATTCTGAGGTCCATTCATCCTCAAACTCACACCAGGTTAAATCCAACAAAGAACTTCCCCTCCCCATGCTCAATGGGAAGGACTGAAATGAAATCAGCACTAGAGAAAGGTGGTAGTGATGCCCTCCATTACTTGTTGGCTAGTGTGAGCCAGTAGATCTTCCTAGTTTGGATCCCACTATGAGTATTTCTTTTAGTGTCATCAGCATAACTGTCCTCTCATTTTGGAACCTGCAAACATTTTTCA
Organism: Intellagama lesueurii; assembly: GCA_037013535.1. Classification (NCBI taxonomy): domain Eukaryota; kingdom Metazoa; phylum Chordata; class Lepidosauria; order Squamata; family Agamidae; genus Intellagama; species Intellagama lesueurii. The sequence goes on along the minus strand of JBAJHW010000003.1, from coordinate 56,835,723 downwards.
TGCACTAAACATTTTTTTTTTCAAACCAGCCACACAATAAATTTGGGTAAAATAGTACAGAAAATACATCAATCAGCAGCTTTGGAGACTATGGCTGCATTGCCATCAGTGAGCAACATGGCCCACTGTTATGTATAAATTATGCAGATCATAATCATCCAGCATGACTCAACTGATAAATTATATTATTCCCTGCCACTTTAATTATATCCTTTGACATAAAAGGAGCTGGCTGAACACTTTGCTAATTAATCTTGTCACTTTTGACCCAACAACCCATTGCAAGGGGGCTTGTGTCACATCACTGCAGTTTAAAATAGCAAATAGTGCATTTAATTAAAAGCAATATTTAAAAGAATACAAATGTAATCCATTTTGGTGTCAAATGTGAGCCTTTTAAAAACATGATGTGGGAAAATACTTTCAGTACATTTCTTGTGATCCAATGCACAACCAAATTAAACTGAAATATTAGGTTTTAATTTGATCTAAACCATTTGCAGCTGCTTAGATGCCTATCAGGCACTCTGAACCTTGTTTCAATGCCAGCCGAGGCCCATGATTTGTGTAACATTTCTAAAATACCAATATGATTCCCATGCCCTGTCTTAATTATGTATCCTCTCACCAGAGCTTAGAACAGTTACTTTTCTGAACTACACTTCCCTCTGCTAGACAAACCAGCATATGGTTTACCCCCCAAAAGTAACTTTACCAAGACCTGTTCCTCACACTGATTAGAGAGGGGGATATTATTATTTGTAAACAAATACAAATATCCCCATCCCAGCTGCAACTAATACGGGTCTGGCCCCCTGAACCAGCCCATCCATTCATTGCCAGTGTCCCACTCTTCCCACCAATCACAGAAGTAGTTCCACTGTCTCCCTGCTCAGCTGGCCATTCAGCAGCTGCATGGGGAGACTCGTCCTCCCGCCCCCTGCCTGGAGTAGCCAGCCAAGCAGGGAGACGGAGGAGCTACTTCCATGAATGACGGGAAGAGCAGGACACTGGCAGCACGGGGGCATGTGAGTGGACGGGCTGGTTCCGAGGGCCTGACCCACATTAGCTGCAGCTGGGATGGGGTTATTTGTATTTGTCTACAATTACAAATATCACCATTTTTAGTGATGAGTGAAACATAGTATTGCAGCCAGAGGACCAAGCTGTGGTCAACCATATCCAGGCCTAAGCTTGAAAAACAGAGTTGTGAAGAGCCTAGCAACTTGATGGAGAGCTTTTTTTTTTCTACTGTATCTCCTTCCCCCATTTTCCATCTCCATCATGCCACTTAAGGTTAGTAGAAGTGACCTATCATCTTCACTGCAATACTTCTCAGAACAGAGAAGTTCTGCTAGCTTGCTTGACCAAGAAAAGTAGACTTGGGGATTGGCTGTCAAGCCCATAAGCCTCTTACCCACCATCTGTCTGTAAGATATTTGTAAGATGTATGAAGGCCCTGAACTAGAGTTCCCAGAGGTCAGAAGAATATGTCACCATACTAAAAGAAGACCTATATATCCTAAATGAAATGCTTCTTTGAGAGTCTTCTTTTCACACGTACATTTTTTTTCCTGCTTATTGTACCTGATAGTTTGTAAGATAGTTAAGATGATTTTTTTCCCCAGAAAACTAAGGGCTAAAAATAAAACGCAAACAATTGAAAGATGAATGTGTCTGTAGTGTATAAAGAAAGATAATAAATTCATGGCATCTTCTGCTAATATATATAAACCATCTGGAGCACTGAGTGAATTTATCTGGATAAAGATTTTCTCAGCAGGGCCTCCACACAGAGATTCCTCTGTGCACAGCGTTCCACAGGATTCTATTTTGCCCATTGTTCCATACCTAGTTGAAGCTACTGGGGGAGGTTGTTCAGAGCTTTAGAGTAAGATGCCACCAACATGCTCTCTGACAGTGATGTTGCAGGTTGTCAATATATTTGAACATAACCATGGTTTTCTAAGGGGCTGGATGAGGGCAAGAGAGTTCCAATTAAATCCTAACAAAAAGGGATGCTTGGTGGTGTGGGCAGAAAATGCTCTTTTCTTCATGAGCATTCGAAGGTTGTTGTTTGTTGTTTAGTCGTTTAGTCGTGTCCGACTCTTCGTGACCCCATGGACCAGAGCACGCCAGGCCCTCCTGTCTTCCACTGCCTCCCGGAGTTGGGTCAAATTCATGTTGGTAGCTTCACTTCGAAGGTACTCAAATGTAAAAAGACTGGCATTGACACTGAGACTTAGTCTTTACTAGAGATGCTATGTTCAGTTGCTGTCCTGCTATACCATGCATGGAAATATGCACTCTGTGTATGCTTCACAACTATGCTGACTCTACGCTGATATGTATTAGGTAGATTAGCATAGCTTTGTTATTTTGTGGTGTGTTCTCTTGGTTACCTTACCTTTGTCCCATATTGTGTTTTGCTACAGTTGCTCTTGGAAACCTTTTGGAACTTTTTGTCTTTTTGCTGTCTTTAATAAAATGGAAAAATCTCTCCAATCAACTGTCTGGGGTTTTGGCTCAGAGGGTGTGTAGTACGAAAGCCAAATCTTGCATTGACTAGCTACAGGGGATTTTGGCATTTTTGTGGCTGTAGTGGCAGTTTTACCTTGTAAAGTGGGTGTAGTGGTTCTGAGTACCTAGTCTTGTGGCTTGTTGGACTCCCTGGAAGTCTGGGCAGAGTGGAATCTGACTCAGTGGATAGAGAAGGACTCCCTGAACCTGGAAGCTGTCCCAGACTTTTTTTCCTCAATGAATTTTTTGAGCTTAATTATGCCAAGACTTCATGCCAAGAGTTTTTCCTGTACCAGAGAGATTTCACAACTTCCTGTGAAAATGAGCTCCACACACCCTGCCCTACTTAACAAGCTGGCTGTAGTATTTTCAACATCATTCAGAAGCAGCCTCGCTCTTTACAACAGAAGCCATCAAATCCTGGACAACCATGGCAAAATCATCTCTGACAGATGGTTCTCTGTATTCATTCTACTTGAGTGAAGTTATAAACCAAGATTTTCTCAGTTGTGGTCTTACCACTATATTTTTCCACCATGGAAGCAAGCATACGTTCCACATGACAGTCTCTAGAAGGCAAAAAAAAATCAAGACGATTGATATATTTTTCTTTTAAAAGGAAAGCTTTTCACTTGCCTCAGATAGGTGCTGTATCTGGTTTTAGTAGTTATGATTTAATATTTATTAGTGATATCATTAGGGCTGTACTCTTGGGCAAAGGTCTGGGGCCCTATAGCCTGGGCAGCTCTTTAATGCAGTTGTCAAGTAGATTTTATTGATGAAAAATCAATACAGGTCAGGTGCAATGCAGAGGATGCTATAGTTGCATCTGGCATCTAGACCCATGTGGGTCTAGAGCCACTCTGGGGAAATCAAGATGCAATCTGCAATGTAGCTGAACTTGAAGGAAGGAAAGAGCTTATGACTGGTAATGGAGAAATAATGATAAGAGAAACAGACAAGGTGTATCAGGCAGGGGAGGAACAGAAAGAAAGAGGAGGAGGAACAGGGTGAATTAAAGGACAGAAATATAAAGAGTACCAGGGATGTGGAAGATGAGGAGAAGGAAGAGCAGGGGGAAGAGAGAGTGTGTGCACATCACATGAAAGAGAACAGGTGGAGCACCCAGGAGGCTGGAGGGCACCTTGCCCAGGGCCCACTCACCCTGGCACTGGCACTAATATTTCCACAGATTATTTGTCTGGCTGTTTTTTTATGTTATGTTGGTCCTTTGATACAACAGAAAGAAGCAATATAAAAGCATAATAAGCAAATGAATTGTCAGACAAGAAATAACTGTTTGCCTTTTTCCTAGAGTTGTGTTCCCCCCACCCTTCTGTCCTGTGTATAATAATAATGAACATAACTGAGACATCATTAAAAACAAACATGCTTCCAGGTTTTTCACATTTTAAAATTTGATTTATGTCAAAGAAGAAATATGTGCTATATAATGATCATCACCCTGCTAGTGGGACTTACTTTCATACTATACACTTCATGTAAGCTGTTTCTATTTCATTGGGGGAGGGGGCAAGATTCAAATCAGTCTTTGCTTTAAGGCCCCAACGGCTTAGTTTTCTTCACTTCCTTTGAAATGCACAGCAAGGCACATTGGACTTAAGGTTTCTTCTCCCTTTAAAATATAACAAACAACAAAGGTGACAGTATTCAGATGGCATGGCAATGTATTCTTGAAATTGTCCTTCAGCTCTACTTTAGAAGAATATACATACAAGTAAGGAATTTGTTAGACAGTTTTTACTGAGTTTATTAAAAAAAATCATAAGCTGATTATCCGTCCACTTTTCATCTGTGCCTGTTTCTCTTAGCTACTTGTTGTGATTGAGGAGAAAACCTGAAGCCAGAAATGGTTCCTCAGTCGGTGACATAAGGATGACTTTCAGATGGAATTTTGGTCCACTGAATTGCAGGATGTCCAACTGTACAAGCAAGTTAGAACACAATGCTGAGTGTGAGTTCTGGGGTGGTACATCTTGGCAGTGGGACTTATTGTTCTTTTCATGAGACTACACTGTTTCCCCGAAAATAAGACCTAACCTGAAAATAAGCCCTAGTATGATTTTTCAGGATGCTCGTAATATAAGCCCTACCCCAAAAATAAGCCCTAGTTAAGTGAAACCCCGCCCTCCACCATTGTGCAGCATTGTGCAGCAACCAGAAGATGACATGACTGTAAAATAAAACATTTTAACCCTAACCCTAACCCCTGAAAATAAGCCCTAATGCGTTTTTTGGAGCAAAAATTAATATAAGACCCTGTCTTATTTTTGGGGAAACACGGTAATTTCTTATTCCCTCCACCCAACTTTCTATAGGTGTTTTATTTATTTCTTTTGCTACCCAAAATGGCAAGGAGACAGGATGGGGAAGTGGTGTTCAAATCAAGTTTGCAAGGTGAACCGGGAAACAGGACACTTTATGTGGACTTAGTGGGAAATGTGTCCGGAACAGGTTAATAGTCAATTATACCCCTCTGTTTACCTCAGTGTCCCTCTGCTTCCCTCATCTGGATGCATGAAATGTCTTGATTTTTTGTGGCTGCAGGTACATGAGAATTTGGATCTACATGAAAATCGAAGGGAAAAAAATTAATGGACTATCTGGGCAACAGGAATGGTAATGAAAACATGCAGTTGCTGGCTGGAGGCTTTTAGCATAATGACTATTTCAAAACACCGTTAAGGTGTAATGTGATCCTTATATTTTCATTAGGACTCTTTAGTTTGGTGTCATGCCCGGGGAGGATTAGTTCCAAATTGCTGCTGAGGCTTTGGAACAAGCAATAACCGAGACAGTTAAATGGAGCTACTCCTGATTTACACTGCACTCGCTGTGCGAAGAATCAAGTGTTGGCCCATACACGTTGGTCATGTTTAATAATGCTGGTAATTGCTTACTCCACTATGTGCTATCAAAGCTCTAGTCCAGGAATCTCTCTTCACTTAGGGACATTGCAGTTGCTTGGCAATAAGGCTGAGGGGTGATCTCAAAGATAAATAAACCTGATCTGGGCTGGCAATGTCCTTTTGCAAGAAATGTGAGAGCCTTTTTGTAGGCTTTCTAATTGATTAAGACTGGGGATGGACCCAACATGTAATTAACAAAATGTTCAGAATTGGAATTCAGCATTTTTGCCTATTAAGACCAACAAGACCAACAATGGTTTTCTATTAAGAAAAATACATGCAATGTGGTTTTTCTTACAGTTCAACGGACTTGAAGTATGAGCTCCCCAGTTTCATCTGAATGGCCAATTTACATTGATAGCTGTGTTTGTCTAGATGGTTACCAGTTGTCTTTGGAAATAATTGCTATTTCGGTTTATAAAGCATTCATTAAATGTCTCCTTAAATTACATAAAGATCATAATAGGCATTTAATGGATGCTTTTTAAAGCAAAGTACAAATTACTTTGGATTATAAGTAACAGTAGGTTTATAAAGCTATCATTATGTGTCTATTAAGATCATTTAACTTAAGTGTTCTATAATTAGACAAGAGCCAGGATTTTAATTGCACATTTGCAAACTGCTAGCTGGGGTTTCTAAATTGAGCCCTAATTTTGCACACTATGGAAAGGCCTTTTTGTACAGTCATGCCCTGCCAAATTGTATGAGATTATGTGATATAATATTCTTTGATATACTGCACACTGACATGCACACCCTTGAGCATATTTTAATTAGATTATACTGACAATACAATATATGGCATTCTCTACCTTGTTTGGAAGCTATTCATATTACTTTTGAATGTGTACTACTTAGCCTATGGAAATTAGGTTTAATCCAGTATTTGGTCTGGATAACACCTGAAAGTCATCTTCTAATGACTGTTTGGCTCAGTTCCATTTCCTATACAGATGTCCATGTAATGATAATACTACACTAATTGGTTCTTTTATTGATAGTCTCAGCAGACATGCTAAAGACATTTTCATCAAGGAGACACTAACCTATACACCTGTCCCAAGGGATGCCCTGCCCTCATCAAGGATGCAGCATGTTTGCAGAGCTGTGTGCAGATCTGTGCATCTGTGCCCTGCTTCCCTCTTCTCTACAGTATGAACCTTAGTCACAAAGGCTCTACACCACTGCTAAATTTTATGGTAAGAAAAATGTTCTCGGGTACGTGTAGGTATAGGCCGTGTATATCTTCACTAAAGGCCTGTTTCTTAGAGAGACCTATTCCACTTAAAAACAAATCGTTGTATAAACCATGTTGCTCTTTTTTAGGGTTGACCTTCAGATGGAACTGTTGGACATTTGTTATTGTCAAAATGTTTTACAGTAGCTTTTTGTTTCAAATTAGCAGTGCCCTCTACCTATATGCTGCTGGTAGGACAAAATATTACAGTACTGTTATAGGAAGGAGGTCAGGCTTCCATATGTTCCACACAATTGGTCTCTCTGCTGGATAAAGTAAATGGGAGGAAACAGGACAATCCAAAGGCTTCAAAACCTGCTTATTCTTGGAGGACTTTCAGGGGTTTGATGAGAACATGCAATGAATGCCCACAAACTGGACTAAGCATGTGCACTGTGAAAACTTTCATTTCATTTTCTTTGGGAGGTGTCCCTCCCATTTCCATTTTGTTTCTACCCATGCATTTGATACAGAAAGATCAACATTTTTTATCCTTTTACTTTGTTTTCATTTTCATTTTCACCACGCTAAATCCATTAAAGAACCTTTGAAAATAAAAACTAGAGAGGCAAGAGACAAAGTAACAGAGGACATGAGCTCACTGACAAGAGGAGCCTCTGTTGAGTCAGGTTCTGCTTTCTTTAAAAAAATGGTTTGGAATAAGGTATTGCCATGGCATAAATATAAGCATGGATTATTTTGCCAGGGAGACGTGTTTTTTTGGTTGGAAAGCAATGTAGAATACTCTTCTGCCAGAGGGTCATTTCTTTTACATTGCTTGTGAAATCAATTTATTTCAATTATTTTTGCATATGTACACCCCTCGGTTGCTGTAAATTGTGCCTTTGGATAACTAGCAGAGATGGTGGGAGAGGCTGTGGCAGCAACAAAAGCTGCAGCTGGGGAAGGAAGGAGGGATGGAGAGATGGGCACAGGGAGCCTGAGAGAAAGGGGAAGGTGCAGCCAGTCCTTGTCTGTCGGTGTCTCTCTCACACACTCTCTCACACACATGCAGACACACACACACACACACACACACACACTTTCTCTCCTCTCTCTTCTCTGCCATGCACCCTCATTTGTTCTTTGCTTTACTCCTGCTCCTCCTCTGCCACCACTGCACTTTGCACCCACAGCCTAGACACTGCCCAGCATGTCCTGTCTCTTGGCAGCACAGCTGCCACTCCCTTCTCTCCGATCACCACCTCAGTTGTGTTCCAACCACTGCCTCAGCTGGCAGGGCAGCCAATCCGGATCTAATGGGTAATGGTGGCAAGTGGCTGTGCTGTCGGGAGTTACCTTATGTGTTGGTTTCCTTCATGTACTCTTCGCAGTAGCTGGAGAGAAGATGTTCTTCTCTTGTCTCACTGGATAGCCATTAAGTGCCTCTCGAGCACCACCTCAGGGGTTCTTCCTTCCCTCCCTCACTCCTTCAGAGGAAGAAGACAATGATTCAGGGGACCCTGGCAAGGCAGCATGGCAGAAAACCAGCAGTACATATGTGTGTTGTGGGTGGGGGTCAAGTAATTCTTGAGTGGGGAGTGCCTGGCATGGTTTGCAAGGGAGCATAGTGGGAAGGGAGGTGGCAGCTGCCTCCTGGCAAAAAAGGGACAAACAGGTTCCTAGGGGACAATGCCAAGATAGTGTGTTGCATCTCTGTGTCAGGAAACATCTAGAAGGCAGCATCCACTGGAAGCTCCTGCCTTGCCCGCTTCTCCTGGGATCTTCAGGAGGGAAGGTGAAAAATGTCAGCCTACAAAAGCCCCAGTAATGTAGACACCCCCCTCAATAGGAGGGCCCCCTCCCTTTTCCGCTGGGCTTTCACGAAAGCCGCAGCAGAACTCGGACTCTGCCTAATTCAGCCACTGACATCAGTTTGGGTTCTTCTCTCCACCCTTCTGATTCCCTTCCTTTCTGGCAGCCCTTGGCTGTCCTCCACCTGTCCAGTACTCCCCTCCACTTTCTTTTTGCCATGATTGGAGTCAGTCTTTTCAGTGGGAAAAGACTCTGGGTGTGTGTGTGTCTGTGTCCTCCCCCCTTCCCCCCCCCCTGTTTCTCTCACACATACACTCTTCCCTTTTCCACTCTGCAAGCTAGCCCCTCTCTCTCAAAGAAAGACAGACAGAAACCCAAAGAAAACACAGACAGTGATACAAAACCACTTAACACCTATGTGAGTTTAAAATCGCTGTAAAGAACAATGTGGCATATTCCACAATGTTCCATTGACACGAACCTGCTCAGAGAGAGAATCAACTCTACAAAAATCAGACAACAGTACATGAATCCTCCTCATCACACTTATGTGGATGGTATTAGTTTATATTCATCCTCCTCTTCCTTCTGCTAATCATCATCATCAGGCAATAATATAGATGAGAAAGAAATAGTAATTATCATCAGAATAGAAAATTACTAGTAAATCAAGCAGTTTAAAATTGTGGACAGCCTCCAGCATTACCAACACATACAGTTGAATAAAAGCAAAATAAAAAGCACTGCTAACCCCTTGTCCTGTGAAGTAATAAGAATGAAGCAAATAAAGGGGGTGGGGGTAGTACAGTAAAGTCTTCCTTCGTAAACTAAAACCCTGGGGAGATTTTTTCTCCTGCCCACCACGGAATTACTTCATTTCTCTCAAATCCAGCAGCAACAGAACAGGAGTGGAAAAAGGGAGGGAGAGGGGAGGGAATTCGAACAGAAGTCAATAAATAAAAAAGGAAGAAAAAGGATCCACAATGGAGGGCAACAATAAACAAAGGGTGAGGAGCTCAACAGCAACTTTGCTGGCTACTTTAGAGGTTATAAAATCCCCACTTCCCCCACAACACATTCTGATTGGCTGCTGACACTCCTGACAGCCTGCCCCACAAAGAAATTCACTGCAACATATATCAGGCCACGAGGTCATCACAACAATTTATTTATTTATTTATTTATTGGATTTCTATCCCGCCCATCTAGACCAAAGGTCTACTCTGGGCGGTTAACAAGAAACAAAAGAAGGGAAATGAAAAAGAAACGTAATTTTTAGCTTCTGATCTATTGTTTTTATGAAGCCTTCATTTCTTACAAGGCTATCTATTAGAAAGCAACAAGTTTCCAAAAATAAAAATAAAAGGAGGGGCTCTATGACTCTGACACTATGTTTAGCATTCATTGCCCAGCCAAAGTCACAATCCTATGTACCACATTCTCCTATAAATTATATTAGTCCCATTCCACTACATTGATGCAGCAAGTGGAACTTTGTACTTGCCCAGGCAGAATGAACAGCATAGTTGCAAATCTGGAGGCCAAGCTAACCCCTCTCTCTCAAACGTGGACAGTACTATATATATTTTTTGTTTAAAAAAGCAAAGTGTGCTGCTTATATACTGCCCCAGTATATAAATTTAAAGAACTCTCTGGATGGTTTACAATTTAATTATACAGGCTACATATTGCACCCCACCAGCAAGCTGGGTACTCAGTTTGCCAACCTGAGAGGGATGGAAGGCTGAGAGAACCTCGAGCTGGCTACCTGGGATTGAACCCAGGTCATGAGCAGAGTTTTGGCTGTAGTACTGAAGTTTAACCACTGTGCCACAAAGCTATATTAATCAATAAGTGTGTCTATATAGTGGAATTTTGTACTCCCAGAAGTACAAGCTGGATTTCAAAGGGACAGAGGAACTAGAGACCAAAACGCTAACATGCGCTGGATTATGGAGAAAGCCAGAGAGTTCCAGAAAAACATCTACTTCTGCTTCATTGACTACGCAAAAGCCTTTGACTGTGTGGACCACAGCAAACTATGGCAAGTCCTTAAAGAAATAGGAGTGCCTGACCACCTTATCTGTCTCCTGAGAAATCTATATGTGGGACAGGGAGCAACAGTTAGAACTGGATATGGAACAACTGATTGGTTCAAAATTGGGAAAGGAGTACGACAAGGCTGTATATTGTCCCCCTGCTTATTTAACTTATATGCAGAATACATCATGTGAAAGGCTGGACTGGAGGAATCCCAAGCTGGAATTAAAATTGCCAGAAGAAATATCAACAACCTCAGATATGCAGATGATACCACTCTGATGGCAGAAAGTGAGGAGGAATTAAAGAACCTCTTAATGAGGGTGTAAGAGGAGAGCGCAAAAAATGGTCTGAAGCTCAACATCAAAAATACTAAGATCATGGCCACTGGTCCCATCACCTCCTGGCAAATAGAAGGGGAAGATATGGAGGCAGTGACAGATTTTACTTTCTTGGGCTCCATGATCACTGCAGATGGGGACAGCAGCCACGAAATTAAAAGACACCTGCTTCTTGGGAGGAAAGCGATGACAAACCTAGACAGCATCTTAAAAAGCAGAGACATCACCTTGCCGACAAAGATCCGCATCGTCAAAGCTATGTTTTTTCCAGTAGCAATGTATGGAAGTGAGAGCTGGACCATAAAGAAGGCTGATCGCTGAAGAATTGATGCCTTTGAATTGTGGTGCTGGAGGAGACTCTTGAGAGTCCCCTGGACTGCAAGGAGATCAAACCTATCCATACTGAAGGAAACCAATCCTGAGTGCTCACTGGAAGGACAGATCCTGAAGCTGAGGCTCCAATACTTTGGCCATCTCATGAGAAGAGAAGACTCCCTGGAAAAGACCCTGATGTTGGGAAAGTGTGAGGGCAAGAGGAGAAGGGGACGACAGAGGACGAGATGGTTGGACAGTGTCATTGAAGCTACCAACATGAATTTGACCAAACTCCGGGAAGCAGTGGAAGACAGGAGGGCCTGGCATGCTCTGGTCCATGGGGTCATGAAGAGTCGGACACGACTTAACGACTAAACAACAACAATATAGTGGAAATTTATAAATATGCTAAATATTTCTCCCTTTCTCCAAATATTCACAAAGAAATTAAGTTTACTAAGAAATCTATATTGTCAACATTTTATTGGTCATTCATCCTTTACCATGATGGGGATGTCATTTGTTCTTCTAAGCAATTCCATTCTTGCATTACCAGGATGCTCCTGGAATGTTGAAGAAGAAGAAGAAGAAGAAGAAGAAGAAGAAGAAGAAGAAGAAGAAGAACAACAACAACAACAACAACAACAACAACAACAACAGATACTTAGGTTTCTGTTAAAACTTGTATCTGTTATGTTATACCAGTCAATGTTTTTATAATTTTGATTGACTGTGTCTGGGATTTTTGAATCATCATCATCATCTAATCATTTACCCATATTCCCTTCCTATAATTCCACTTTATTTATTGGGTTGTTCTGGAGACTAATCAGTTTCTCCTTCTACCGTGTATTTAATAAAGCGACCTCCCTTAGTAATACATCATATAATTGGAGGAATGCTGTACTGCCCTAGACTAAATATATGGTCCAGTGTTAAAAACAGAAGCTTAGCTGTATTTTTCAGTGAATGCTCCTGGTTTTATTATCACCTTTAGGACAATTGTCAGTAGCATAGGTTTTGGCAAGTATGTTTAGATCAAGCAGGGAAGCAACAGCTTGTTAACAACCCTAATAAAATGTGTAACTCACTTTGTTACTGCAGCTCCTCAATCACAGAAGGTTTCTATTGGAGGAATAAAACTCCCAACAATCTTCAATTGCAGAAGGTAAAATACCTGGAGGGTTTCTATCCACAAGTTATACCTGGCAGTATTAGGAATTAGTCTTCTTTCTCCTGCCTGCTTCCCCAATATATTGGGCTGTTTGTATTCAACTGCTCCAATTAGATGGTTCTGGGGAGAAACTGAAGTCCCTAGGTTTACCTTCTCTCTTCTCCCACTAGAGAGGGATATAGCATGCCTAGAGAAAAGAAGAAACATACATATTGGGACCTGGAAATGTGAATTTTGATGGTGATAGCTAGCTGGATAGCTCAGTGGTTTAGGTATCTGGCTGTGGAGCCAGAAGTTGGGAATTCAATTCTCCACTGTGCTTCCTAGGAAAAGAGCCAGCCTGTGTAGCCATGGGCACCCCTACAAGAAGAGAATGGTAAACCACTTCTGAGCACTCACTACCTGGAAAACCCTGAAAAGGGTTGCTGTAAATTGGAATTGGGAAGAGTGAGTAAGCGAGGGCGATGAGCGGGTGGGCACCAGCTTTTTCAGCAAGCGTGGTGCTATTATTTTATTTTATTTTAATTCCTGCTATCTAGTATAGCACTGTATCAGATAGCAGGATTTTTTTAAAAAATAGTGGATTCACATATACAGAATCGATTCCATAAAATAAACAGATATCTGGCAGAGAAGCAGAAAACTTGCTCCCCTGGCACAGTGCTTGCTCTGCATGTGCACGTACCTCGTGTGTACATTAAAATTTAAGTCTTTTTTTAAAATGAGAACCTGGTACAAAAGCAGGGTTTTTTGTCAATGGGATCAAGCCCTCTGCTCAGCAAGAACAGCACTCATCCAGCAGAAGAACCTCATTCACTGTGTCTAATATTTGAGCTGACACAGTTTCCATTTCAGGTTCATTAGCATACTATACTGTTTTGTCATAAATTATCCAGCTTTTTTTTTTTTTTTTTTTTTTTTGTAGGCATCCTTCAGTCTCGAGAGACTATGGTAATGTGCTCGGAATAGAGGTCTTGGAACATCGTCTAGTGTGGCTGAGAAGGCCAATACGAGAGTGACAATCCCTTCCACACTGAAGACAAATATAATCTGTCCCCTGTCCAGCTCCCTGATTTTGCTGTTTTCAGGACTGCCTCTTTGCCTCGGCCTGCTGAACAAGTGCCTCTTCAAATTGGGAGAAGCCACATTGCACCACCTGCCTCCAGGCTGAATGCTCATATGTCAACATTTCCCATCTGTTGAGGTCCATTCCTAAGGCCTTCAGATCCCGCTTGCAGATATCCTTGTATTGAAGCTGTGGTCTCCCTCTGGGGCGCTTTCCCTGCACTAATTCTCCATACAGGAGATCTTTTGGAATCCAACCGTCAGCCATTCTCACGACATGCCCAAGCCAACGTAGACGTCGCTGTTTCAGTAATGTATACATGCTAAAAATTCCAGCTCATTCTAGGACTACTCTATTTGGAACTTTGTCCTGCCAGGTGATACCAAAAATGCGTCCGAGACAACGCATATGGAACGTGTTCAACATATCCTGCTTAAGACAATCTATTTTAAGACATGCTGGGGCTCATTTGTCAAATTTAAGAGTTCCCATAGAATTAACCTCCATGCCAAACACGCATTATTCTGCTGCAGTGGTTCCCAACCTTGGGTAACCCAGGTGTTCTTGGATTCCCAGAAAACCTGGCCAGTCCAGCTACTGGTGAAGGCTTCTGAGAGTTGCAGTCCAAGAACACCTGGGTTACCCAAGGTTGGGAACCACTCCTCTAATGGGAACCATGTGTGTGTTTGGTATTCAGAGGCTCTTGTTAATGGCCCCACCTCCTCTGTATGCTCACTCATTCCCCAAACAAAGTGTGCTTCTCTGCCTGCCTCCTCAGCATGACTGCCAACTCACCAATCGCAGCACACACTTCCCTCCTCTGCCTCCTCTGGCAGCTACTTACTCAGATGAGAAGACAATGCAGAGAAGCCTTCAGTGCTGCCTTTGAGTGGGCAGCGGCCAGAGAAGTAGAGGAGGAAGAGCACATGGTGATCGGTGAGTGGGCAGTTTCACTGAGGAGGCAAGGAGGAAGTGCACTTTTCCCAGGGAATGAGTGAGCAAACAGAGTAGGTGGGAGAGGGGAATGCATGGCACCCACAGAACACCTGTGCAGGTGCTGCACCAAACTAGGCCAAACCGCCAAACTGCTGTTCATGCCGATCTTTACTGAGGAGCAATCTGCAGGTGGTTCCATTATGGTCAATATCTAGGTAAAGGTATAAACATCAGGACGTGATTCATCTTATGTCCTTTTGGAGATACTCCAGTCTGATTTGTGTCTGGGTCCCTAACTGGTATCGCCATGAAAACCCCCATTCCCAGAAATGGATGGGAAGGCTATAATTTAAGGGAGAAATTGCACAGCACTGACAGCAACCAGACCAAAATTAAAAAGGACAGAGTTCAGTACTTCTAATACTTTTGTGGAGGAAGAAATCTCAGCAGGAGAAGTTGGGATTAAAAGCTGCACCTATTGAAATTTTCCCTTCTCGGTAACTGTTAAAGAACAGGAATTCTGTTCTCTCGGAACAAGTTGAATTGTTTCTGGCAGAAATATTATCCACTTTTGGTCCAGTGAACACACACACATAAACATAGAAACACTAGTTTACTACTGTGAACTTTGATAATAACACCATTGCACCAATACAAAAAAGAAAAACCAAAGGTTGCGGGACAAGACAGCCCCCGACATCTTGAAGTGAAGTTCTGACTCTGCCACTCAAAGCCTACATAAGAAAGCTGGAATTCGTGTGTGTGTGTGTGTGTGTGCGTGCATGCACAGGACTAGTAGTATAATTATCAACATAGTTTTTCATAAGACAAAAAAGAGAAATAAACTTTCAGAATATAAAACCCGAGTAATGTCCTATACCAATGAAAGTCCACAGCTCACACCACAGCTAAGTCAGATACTGCAGAGAGTGGCTGCTAGAGCTGATGACCTCACTCAGAGACCCTCCTCAGCACCACATTTACTGGATTGTGCATGATTGGTGCTGGGCTTTGTAGGGGAACTCTTGTCATCTTAGCATCATCCCAATAGTTGTGATTTCCTTTGCCCCACTTTTAATCGTATTCCACCTTTTCTGTTCTAAATCCCAGAGATTCTGAATTTAACATGAAAGGCATCTATGTGGGGTGCCTCTCTGGTCTGTGAGCACCTCAGTTGCTTTGTTATACCTCATGGTTGCCAGGTAAATGCATAAGCAGAATACAGTGAATTGCCTCTTATTTTGGAATTCCTTGTGGAATCCATTCTAAGAGTGTAAAAGTCTGGCCAAACAATTAATGAATAATAACAAGAACTAGATTAGTGGGGTTACCATCAAGATCCAAATGGGAAAAAGCAGTTTAGCAGTTTAACTAGCAGCCTAGCACAGGGAAATACACAAAAGGGTCCAACCAAACATGGACCATTTAAATCCAATTTATTTCAATGGAAGAGCACTAAGTAAATGTAAATATTTCCCCTTGAAATCCATGACTTTAAAATATTTAACACTGGTAAGATTGTGCCTTGGGTTTTGAAAATCTTTCTTAATAAAGACACTATTTAAAAAAATTATAATATACAATTCCAAGCTGATAGTATTTCAAAGATTTTAATAAGCTGTGCTTTGATAACCACAGGCAGCTGCTCCCCCTCCCCATCTGCAGGAATAATGTGTTCCAGCTAATGATCTTCTGTAATTCATTAATTTTTTCCTAATTTTGAAACCATAATTCTAAAGGTGCAGATTTTAAAAGGTCTTTAATGTTAGTGCGACACATTCTTCATATGTTACTGCTGGACACATGGAAGTATTTTCACCAAAGAGGAAATCAAAATGCTCCAGGCATAAGAGCTAGAGGAGAATCGACAATGGAAGATATTATGAAACAGCTAGAAAATGATTGTATGATGCTTACCAGTATACCATCCTGATTCACAACAAGATATGACTATATTACTTTGGGCTATTTATGGGGTTTTTTACAGCAGGTGTTCGCTCATTATATTTCATGCTGATGCTCCGATTGCCATAGTTTAGCATTTTCTTTGGAATGTAAATGCCTGGAATTGCTTTAAAATGGGCCACTGATTCTTTCCCTCTCCTCCTTCTGTCAGATTCCTCATTAAGTTTTTCTTTCAGTGAAAAGAGGGGGGGAAAAGCGAGAGCAAGCGAATCCCTCTGGGCTATGCAAGATAGCCAGGGTTTACAGCTTCAAGTCATGATGTTGAAATTTTCTAGCTAAAATGGAATGGAATGGGAGGGTTTGGGCTTCCTTGCTTTTCTTCAGAACCATTCAGAAATAAATACGTACTCTTGCTTTCCTTCATTTTCCAACAAATTCCAAATCCAAAGCACATCCTTAATAATGAACAAAATCTGCTTCCAAGCTCAGTTTTTTTTTCTACATAATCTGATATCCTTTTAACTGGAGATGCCAAGTTTTGAATCAGGTGCTTTTATATTCAAAGCATAAACTCTCCCACTGAACTCTGAACTTCCTCAGTTTCTGGTTTATATCTTTCTTCTTCTGACATTACACTCATTAGGTGAACCACTGTCAGGCTCAGCATCTGATCTTAAACATGTGGATTACAGTGCAGTCCTACATTTACAGGATTTCTGTCAAGGTGCTAAGATGATGTATGTGAAGTGCTTTGTACATTGTAAAATGCTATATAAATGCTAAATATTATTGCGTGTGGCAGTATCACTATGAAAGAGTAGTCCAGAAGTAGCCCAGTCCTATGTGAATCCATTAGCAGCTTGGCTGCCACCAGAAAATGAATTGCATACATTTTTTATGCAGCACATTACATTATTTATATCAGTGTAGGCACTTCACAGAGATTTGCATGGAAGCTATTTAAGAAAGATGGGTTTCCAAGCATTTGCAGCTATTGTCCTCATCATACGTTACTCGTGTTTATCAGACAGTTGTGCAAGAACAGAGAAGATGAAAACAAACAAGTGGTAATGAGAGGGCCTGACAAGGTTTCAGTCTTTGATGCAGTGGATGAAAATGGAGTGAGAAGAAGGGCCTTGCTCTTTGGAGAGTCACTGTGTGTAGATGCCATGATTGAGTGAAGAACAGGAGAAATGAGTCAAAAACACATTCAGTTCTGTGCATGTCCACTAACTGTCCACTTCTCTTTATATTAGCTGTCCCACCCTACCAACCCTCAGGAAGAGGAAGGGAAATGTAGAAGTAGGCATTAGAATGATCCATTGCATAGAGGGGAAGCCTCTTGTGGCTGATACATGGCAAAATATGACGTGCATCATACCACATCCTCTAGGGTTCTTCAGTCCTTTCAAGGAGAAGCAAACAAGTTTGAACAGTGCTTTAGGCAATAACTGCATTTTTAATGGTAATATTTTCAGTTTGCTTCTAAGCTCGTGAGCAGTACGAACAGCCTTTACAGTATCGTTTTCACATACAGAAAGAAATCCTTGTGATATATGAGTTACTATGGAATAATCTACATTGGATGTATCATTAGAGATACACTTTGAACCTTCTGTTGTAAAAAGAGAGCAGAATGAAAAGCATACACTTAAAATTCTGGATTTCTGTATCTATAGAATTTGGCTGGTGCAAATGGGGGAGAATGAGCTTATTTTTCAAAAAATTATCAGATTTAGAAATTTCTTTTTCATATTTGGGATGGAAAGTATTCAGGTAAAAAAATCAAAAGCAGGAAATAAAGAAACTGAAACTGAATCACTGTCTTAAACTCTCAGTGCAGCAGTTCAGAGAGAAAAAAGAGATTAGCAAGAAAGTGCAATTCTAAACTAATCAGAGTTATCAGCTGGCATGCTTTCAATGGCTGTTTCCAATAGTACAACTGCACAATACAACGGTGATATTGTTGTGCAGCAGAGGAAATCAGCATTCTACAAGGCAGTTTAAAAATGGGGGCTGGCCATATGTATAACATTCCAATATATATATTGGAATTTCCAATATATATATTGGAATTTGGATCAGCACCAAATTTGGCACAGATGTGGCAGACAGTCTGCTATTGCCCAGTGCCAAATTTTGGAAAGATTGGACAAAGGGTTTTCAAGTTATGTTTTTTTTAAAGTAAAAATGCCCCCCTCCCATGCAAAAACAAGTGACCCTAAATCTCTCCATTCACACTTCTTGAAAAAAAAGTCCTGTCAATTGTCTGAGTGAGAAGTGGTTAACTGATGAAAAAGAGAAGTCAGCTTCTGGGATTTTTTCCCTTGCTTAGTGTCACTTTGTAAATAGTAGTGAATACATGAAGGTATTGTGTAGACCATCTTGACTGCTGCTATTGGTGTTTTCAACGTTCAGTCTGCCCTTTGCTGTGAAAAGTTTGATGTCCATTTTTTCCTGTTGCCAATGCAGGAACAATATTGTGCAACAATGTTGGGCCATTTCCTGGCATTTTGAATCATGGATACAGAAGCACAATATCCCACATTCATAAACTGGGTTTTTTGCTATGGGGTGTGTGTGTGTGTGTGTGTGTAATTGAAAACACAATCTACTTGCAATGCTATATTTTATATCTACATGTTAATTTAAATGTGTTGGATGTAGACTAAATATAAAGGGCTAAGTTAAATATTGTGGTGCTGGAGGAGACTCTTGAGAGTCCCCTGGACTGCAAGGAGATAAAACCTATCCATTCTGAAGGAAATCAACCCTGAGTGCTCACTGGAAGGACAGATCCTGAAGCTGAGGCTCCAATACTTTGGCCATCTCATGAGAAGAGAAGACTCCCTGGAAAAGACCCTGATGTTGGGAAAGTGTGAAGGCAAGAGGAGAAGGGGGCGACAGAGGACGAGATGGTTGGACAATGTCATTGAAGCTACCAACATGAATCTGACCCAACTCCGGGAGGCAGTGGAAGACAGGAGGGCCTGGCGTGCTCTGGTCCATGGGGTCACGAAGAGTCGGACACGACTTAGCGACTAAACAACAACAACGAAGTTAAATATTACTCCTACCTAGAATAGATCTGTTGAAATGAATGGGACGTGGGTTGGTTGTGCCAAACACAGTTTATTGGGCCCTCTTTGGCATAAGCTCATTGGATCTACTGTAAACATACCCCCTTTTGACAAAGTATTTCTCTTTGATTCCCAGTTCACAATGACTTCAAAGTCAGCATACTTTGTGGAGAAAACTGTCTGTCTGACTACCTCCTGGGTCTCTTGACATAAAGTTTGGTTAAATTTACAATCTGAGGGTAAAACTGAGCACCAGCCTCTTCACCTCAAAAACATTTAATATACTGTAGACTTATTTGAAATAAATTGTAGCATGCAAATATCTCCCAATGCATATGTTTGTTTAGCTGCATCACAACTTCCTTAAACACATATGTATAAAAAAATCTGGAAGAAATTGTTTACTATGCTTAGAGCTCTCTTCAAATTAACGATTTCATTTACTACTTTTTTCAGTCAACAATAATTTTTGTTGTTACAAGGTTAAAAATCAAAGGAGCCAAAATGATAAGCAAGCTGGTGTGGGATCATTTCTCCCCCCAGAAGATATTTCTTCAGTCTACCTCTGGATGTTTAGACAACAGATGGTATCTAATCAGTTAAAGTCTAATTGCAATCAAGAATGAGTGATGATCAAGTTTAAAATGAAATTATCTTCACACAACTATCTTGATGTCTTGTTTTTCTGGGAATGGTATTTCTGGCTTGTTAAAGTCCTAAGATTAATCAATGAAGGAGAAAATGTTCACAGCTAAAACATAATAAAAGCTAGTTCAAAAGCCCCATCCTCGGAAGCTATGGGGAACAGAAAGCTTTATGCATTGATTGTAGAAATATTGTCTTATATAATAGTGATAATGAGGATAACAAAATTATGTCCAGAGTTGTTCTGGGACACACTCAGCACAAGACTTACAATGAATAGACGCTAAATTAGACACTGAATATAACCAGAGAGCAATAAGGGGACAAAGTTGCTAAGAAACTGATATATTCCAGATTTCTACAAGATTAGTGTTCAAACAAAAGCTGAAATCCAGCAGTAAGACACAACTAGAGTAAGATCTATTGAATCCGTGGGGATTTGTCAACATGGCTTAGATTTGCTTGGGATACAGTATGCAGCACAAAGCATGTGCACTCATATCTTTGCATTCAGACACAGTACATAATGCACAAACAGGAAGCCATACAGAATGTGCATGATTCCTGTTTGGCAGGGACAGGCAGAGTGCAGTCCATGGGGCACCTCAGTGGGTGTCTGGATGGAAAGGCTCTGCAGTTGGGATCAATGTTCTAGAAATACTGCATGGGTTTCAATCATCTCCTGCTGCTATTGCTGGGGTTCTTAAACCAGGGATGAAAAATATTACTTCCTTTGTTTGTTTCCAACAACAACAACAAAATTGTCCTATGGTGGATTCTGTGGCCTCCCATTCTTCCCAATCACCACCAAATTTGGCACTGCTACTCTACAGCCAGTCACCATGGCTGTGAAATCAGCCACTGTGCTCATTCCCATATCCCTAACTCCATTCCTTTAGCCTGTTTTCCAACTCCTCTCCTTCCCCCCACCCCACAACTAAGCAGAACTGCCAAGAGCATATGGTTTTACATGTCCTCCATCACTCTTTGAGGAGACCTGCCATTTCTGTGAGATTCCATTGTAGAAGAGGATGATTTATTTTTTTTGCATTGGTCATATTTTTTGACAGATAAAACTACTTTTAAAATGTGAAAAGAGCTTGCTAATGAAAAATGAATATATTTACCATGGCAATTACAAGTTGTCCAACAGGAAAAAGCTAAGCTTAGCACTGTTGTGAACATAAAAACAAGACAGCACACACACCCAAGCCCTTTCCATCTTCTATTCACTGTCTGTGCCTCTGTTTAAACAATAGGTCAACGTATTCTCGAAGGCTTTCACGGCCGGGATCCGATGGTTGTTGTAGGTTTTTCGGGCTGTTTGGCCGTATTCTGGAGGTTTTTCTTCCTAGCGTTTCGCCAGTCTCTGTGGCCGGCATCTTCAAATGTCAATGCCTTGTTTCTCAAAACTTTGCTACCCTTGATGCAGTATCAGCTTTACTACTTTATAAATAATTCCCCAAAGGGTTGTTGTTTTTGTTGAACAAAAAGAATGCTAGAACTGTATGCAGACTTTTCCAGACACTTAGAATTGTTCTTGAATGCTTTTAATTCTTCTTTTCTAAAGCTTCACATTCAACTTGGAAAGCAGAAATTCCACTTTGTACCTTCACCTGAGAAAGAATTCCTTGAAGTCACAATAATTATTAATTGCCGCACCATAGTTTGCACAAAGACCACCTTCAACTTTTTGGGGAGGCTGGCAACCAATTGTCATGATGTTTAGAATTTTATTTGTAAAATGTACTCCTGGGTAACCATGGCTGTTGATCTGCATTTTCCTCAGGGATCGCAGTGAAATGCCACTGTAGGTTTTTACCCTGCAGTTGCTTTGCAGTAATTTATGTGATTTATCTTGCACAATTTAGCAATAATCATTAAAGTTCATTAGATCAGAGGGAGAATCACTGCCACATTGACATCTGGATGCATGAGCTAATTTCAGTGGTGACGCTTGGAGTTTTAATTATGCAAGCTTTACTCTCGCCTGTACATTCTACACTCCAAATGAAGTACTTGGAAGAGCATGAAAACTCAAAACTTGTATGCTACATATTTTCCACAATTTAAAAAAAAGATGTATGCAGTGAATTACAGGGGTTTGTGTGTGTGTGTGTGTGTGTGAGAGAGAGAGAGAGAGAGAGAGAGAGAGAGAGAGAGAGAGAGAGAGAGCTATCAGGTTGTTTGTAGTAGTGCTCATTCATTATGTCAGCTAGTGGTGGACAGTTCACTTCAGTAAAGGAAAGCTATGCTGTGCAGCTAAAAAGGCCCATTCCTATATATAGTCAAAGTTTTATTGCAAAAAGGAAATATTTGAGAACATTTATCATAATTTTTTTTTGTTTCTACATCAAGTGCTACAAGAAACTTGCTCTGCCTCCTGCCGATTGGTGTCTCCCAGTCCCATAATTCAGCCTTGAAAGTTCCCAACAAATTATGGGATTTGGAGTTCGATTTTTCTGAAAGTTTTATCCATGTTTATTTATAGTCTTGGGATTGTTCCAAAATGCTGTTTCCACTCTGTTAACTGTACCAAAAAATTGTATCTACCCAAGCCTTTATTCCATTTATCTTGGAGGTTGGATGTGTGGAAGGTAACTGTAATCCTGCAACTATGGCGTAGAGTTTACTAACTGATTTTTTTGAATGTAGATTTTAAAAAGAGTGTCTGAAAAGGAGTATATGGTCTGGGTGTGCCATATTTATTTATTTATTTATTTATTTATTTCACCACGATGTGTCAAAGGTGGAGATACTGAAAAATGGTATATTATTTTGGTTCAGCTTAGTTACCAACTCTCCATAAAATATTATATGCCCTTGTATAACCCAGCATGTAAAATATAGCATTTTACCCCAGATGGTAACATTGATTGGCTCTTAAAATTTTGATTTCATAAATTTGTTCATCAGGATGAGGTAACTGGTGAAAAGACTGGGTCATTTCTGAAAAAAGTTTATTCCAATTTTTTAATGCTACTCTTGTGGATGACAGTGTAAGTATATTTAAGGAATACTTTCTGGGTTAGTACTCCAACAGCTGTCTCTTGTATAATTTCTGTTCTGTCCGTGCTGGACTATCATAAAGAGATATAAATTTTCTCTTTCTCTTGAGGGGACCACACATTCTTATTTTTTTTGGGGGGGGGGAGTGTCCATGCCTCATAGTAAAGTGGTTGGAGACAGTGTTGTTTCTCCTAGGTGCAAAAATGGCTAGCTACAGCCCTGCAGTCTACACAATCTTTGGAACAATATCCTGTATTGCCAAAATAAGCTTTATAGAAACATTGATACTCCTGAAAGATATTTACTTTGTGATCAATTCGACATGTAAAACGTAGGATAAATGAATGTGCAACAAAAGGAAAATGCAAGAGCAAAAGCAACAATATTGTGGCACCATGAAGGCTCGCTTGTTTATTTCAGTGTGGATGTTTGGGGATTACAAATGTTTCCCTCAGACACATGAACCACAATATTGAGGCTAGAGGCTTATATACAAAGTGCACATGGTTGCAGGGGTGGGGATCAAGTAAAATAAGGTAAGAACGTCCAAAGGTTTGATTTCAGAGTGTGACCTTTCCACATGATAATAATACAAACAATGAACTTTCAAAGTGTTGATTACATACATACAAATCCCGAAAATAGGTAGAACAGTTTCCTATGGAACATGGAAAGAGAGAGAAGCTGGCACAACACTGTCTCCTCATAGCTCAGCAATCAGCCAGCATGGAAGGGAGACATGGAGTACATAGGCAGCAAATTTAAGTTCTGTTCTTGTCCTCCTCAAGGAGAATGCTGGAGGGAAGAGTTAAGAGAAGGAGTAAAAATGGGTGGAGGAGCCAGCAGCATTTCCTAAGCTGAAGATGAAGAGGAGGAGGGCTGAGGAGCTGCTCAATACAGAGTCATCAAGGACCTGAAAGATATCACATGCAAGGCTGCCTAGGCAGCCCCAGCAGCCCCCTGGAAGAGGCTTCCTCAGACTCAGTCACCTGAAAAGCAAAGTCAGAGGACAACTCTAGTACTGTAGTTAAATTGAAGAAACTGCAGCCCACAGCACTGGGGCTCCACCATCCTGCCCAGAGCAGGTCCACACCTCAATGCAGTGGTCAGCAATAGTGATGGGCTGCTCCCACCACACCTTAAGGTGGAAGAAGCATGTACAAGATGTATGGTGTATGGATGGTAAGCTTGCAGTCCCCCAGTGAGAACTATTCTTTCCTAAGAAGACTGATCCTACCACTCAAGAAGTAATGTAGGGGTAGAAAGAAGCATTGACCTAGTTAGCCCAGGTGGTCTTCTGAGGGCCTGATACTTACCTGTACCTGCCAGCCTTTACTCCACCAACCAGAGAATCATTAGTCCTGCTATATTTATCCTTGACCACTAAACTAGCTGTCTTCCACACTAAAGACATTGTCTGGGTCATGAATGGAGGATAGTATGTGGTGCCCCTCCCTGCTGGTAGCAGGTCCAGCCTGACACCATCAAAGGCATTCCTAATTATTCATGGGTAATACTTTAATGAGTAATACAAAAAAAAGACTAACTTTTCATCTCTACAGTAGGCATTAACTATTCACTCTTTAAAATGACTCCCTAGATCTTTGTAATCACTTTCTTTCCCTCTGAATCAAAGAGATAAAGTTTACTGAAATGGCCCTTCTTAAATCAACACAACCAGCAATACACAGCATGGTTTCATCATTGTCAGTTAAATATGCATGGACTGTAGTCTTCTGAGTTCAGAAGGCAAAGACAAATTTATACCCTATATTATTCCTATGTAAAACATGTTCATGTTCCTTCTCTTTCTGTCTCTCCCCTCCACAACACACACACACACACATTCTCTCTCTCTCTCTCTCTTTCATTTTTCTTTACTGCCTTTAGTCAACTGGCAATTTCAGGTCATTTGTCACAGAACTTACTAACAAGATATAACTCTACTCTATAGTTGTGCAGTTGTATAATATGTGCTCTTCTTCAGCAATTAGATGTTCTCCTTATATTCCAGGCATCTTGCCAGTACAGCTTTTAGAGTATTACATGCACTAATTCAGGTAAGAGAAGTTACACTTTGAAGGAGCCAACATCTTTAGAGTTAATCTCTGTATCATGTAAATCACTGAATAAAGCCCTATACAGCTTGAGTCCAGGCTACCTGAAGGACTGTATCTCTCTATATGCACCTTCTCAGCAATTAAGATCAGCAGAGGAGACCCTCCTCTCGGTCCCATTGCCAGCAGAAGCACAGCTGATGGGGACAAGGGAGAGGGCCTTCTCTGTGGCAGCTCCTAGGCTATGGAACGCTCTCCCTCGGGAGATCAGGATGGCCCCTTCCCTTTTGTCCTTTCAAAAAAAGCTAAAAACCCATCTCTTCAGGCAGGCTTTTAACAATTATAACTGAATTCCTGAACCCCATTCAACAGAAATTTTAATCTTTTTAATGTTTTCATGTTTTAATCTTTTAATTGTATTTTAAATCATATATTGTTTAATTTATATTTCAATATTTAACTTATTGTGTTTTTAAATTGTGTGAATTTTAATGTGAGCCACTTTGGGTCCCTTGTTGGGAGAAACGTGGCATATAAATAAAACTAATAAAACTAAAACTAAAACTAAAACTAAAACTAAAACTAATAATAATAATAATAATAATAATAATAATAATAATAATAATATGCTAGTCTGTAAATGGAACAGTGGCACAAGTCCTCTCATCTAGTTACAGTGGCATAGCACAAATTACATAACTTTTGGGAGCCAATTGCCCCAAGTTATGAAATCACTGTTGTCAAGACACTGGGATTATAGTTTCAGTTGCTCTTTTGAAATACAGGCCTGTTAGTTTGTGCCTGGGATGAGCAGGGCAGGATGGCCATATCATCTGGCCTCATTGCTGTGAGAAAGGAATCTCCAAGGCTTTGTACAGAGCTAATTAGCAAAGAATGATTTCAACTGAAGAGAAGGGAGGGGGAGAGAAGTTACTCTTCAAAAGTTACTCTCTTTTTCGTGAAGGTTCAAGACAATTCAATACCTGACTGGATCACCCCCTCGAAAGTAGAATGATGGATATAAAAGTGAGAGGGAAATTACTTAGTTTTAGCCTAGTATCTCTGAAGAGACTACTATGCTCATCTGTTGCTTTGCTGCTTGATTTATACTGTGTTTGCTCTGAAACTGTGCTGATATTCTGTCAATATATAAATATTAGCTTAGAATAGCTAGCTTTCTTATTTTTGTATGGGAACTGTTCTGTAAGTGTTTTTGCCTCAGGTCTTACATCTTTTTTGAATGCTTATTTGTTTTTAGACATCTTTGGTGACTTTTTGAAACTCTTGGAAACTTTTACTTTTGGGGTTTTTTTCCTTTCAATATCTTTATTAAAATAAAAAAATTTCCAGCAGTTATTTTGGGGAGGGAAGGTTTTTAGTACTAAAGAAGGGCCTTACCTTGATCACCTACTGAGTGCTTTTACATTTTGTGGTTATTTTGTTGTTCCTAACTTTCATGGTTAGTATAAAGGTAAAAAATGCATAACCTTGTGGATTTTTGGTAACTCTCTGGAACAATGAGTAGTCAGAATGACTCAAGGTGTTGGGAGTGTTACTGGGCAGGAAGATATTCCCCAGCCATCAGCACATTTGGCTCTCCTGGAACTTACCCACAACAGGAAAATCTGGGCAGTATTGCTCAGTGGTTATTTATATTTATTTTATTTTTATTTATTTATTAGATTTATATACCACCCATCTAGAACGTGTCTACTCTGGGCAGTTAGTTAGTGCAGGCCTCTTTGACCTGGTTTAATCTTGATAACTATAGACGTTATCAGTTGTTTACAGACTTGTATGGCTCAGTATGCAACTAATAATGTCTTTGTGGATTTCTGAACTTGGGGCAATTTGCCTGCAATAGTTACACCATTTACATAGCTACACAAAAGGATTATGGCTACTGTTTGTTTTCATTATGCTTATAGTATAGAATGATCATGAAAGCATTTCATGTTTTTACTCAGTTATATTCCTCTAGTTTACCAATACTTGGTAACTGAAACTATAGCATAAAGATGATTATCTCTAAACTGGAATCAAACTTTCTACCTGGAGATGAATTTCCAAAGTTGCTTCATGAAAAACCTATAATAGCTAAAAGCTAAACAGCAAACAGGTGAGGGTCGACTCACAGGAGGATTCATCTAGTGATATAGTGAGGCTGTGATGCTTCATACGGCAACACACTTTCACAAAGTGGGACACTTTCCACCTTCCCCATCTGGATTTGGGCTTGATACATCACAAGAAAGAAGGGATGAATGGAGCATAAGTTGTACACAGGTGCAATTTACATACATCATTACTGATCACAGTTGCTTTATTCATAAAAAGCTTGTGATCATTCCTGAAGCTGACATTGTTGGGAATAATGTATAGGCTGGTAAGACATGTGCCCCCATTTCTATGGAGATCTAATTAGAATAAATCCCACTTTCTCCAAAGAAACTTACTGCTAAAGCAAAGTGCACTACTTATATACCACCCCATAGAGTGGTATATAAGGAGAACTCTTTGGGTTACACATTGCTCCCCCACCCCAATGAGTTGGGTACTCAATTTACCAACCTCGGAAAGATGGAAGGCTGAGTCAACTTTGAGTTAGCTACCTGAGCCTGGAGCGATCAAACTCTATGAGTATTGTGACTGCAATACTACAGTTTAACCACTGCGCCATGAGGTTCCTATGGTAATTTGGAATCACAGATTTAGGCCACATTGACCTGGTCCAGACATCTACTTCTCTATAAGTATATTGGCTAATAGGGATGGGACTTTCTAAGCTTTAGACTTCCACATTCAGAATTTGCCAAGAAATTCCCAGGCAGGATTATGAGAAAGTACACAAACCAAAAGGCGTTACACCAGCCCTCTCTATTTCCACACCATTGCTTTTTCAAACAAGATCTCTGTGACTTGCAAAGGTTCATGAGAGAGTGAGTCCCAACATCCATTACATAGACACCTCCAACAAACTACCGCCCTTAAATGTATGTAAACCCAACTCCACTTTCACCTCACTTTCACCTGAGAAACAAGCAGTCATCTCTGATACTTCAGGTTTCCTGAAAGGATGTCCAACAAGATCACAGTTTTACCCCAAATACCTAGGTGCTCCTTTGGACTTCATTCTGACCTATAAGAAACACTGCCAAAATACAAAACAAAAGGCCTCTACCAGGAACAATGTTCTTCCAAAGCTATTGGGAACTAGTTGAGGTGCAGAATCACAAACATTAAGATCTACCACCTAGGCCCTATGCTGACCTGCAGGCAAATATGCCAGTCCAGTATGGTATAGTTCAGCCCATGCAAAAGAGGTAAAATCAATGAAAAGCTTTTCTAAGAAGATCTGTGAATCTTGAATAAGCAGCCATTCTGTAATGTTTGAATGTGGCCATTGTTATCTGGGTGCACAGGCTAATGACAGTGGTAGTGAGTGAGACAATGGATTCCATCTCAGGAGATAATAAATGATTAAGGGTTAAATCTACCTAACACAATTCTTGTGCCATTTCTGTTTGCCCAATAAAGCTGTCAGGATGGAAAGTTTCAGTCAGTTCCAGAATGTATATATTAAAAACAATATTTACAAAATGTGAGGCTCAGCTTTGAGAAGTACCCAACTTCAAACCAAGAGATATAGAAAATCTAGCTCTATCAGTGAGTAAGCTGATTCTTTGACATTCCTTATGTTCCTCCAATTTCCTTCAATTCGTGTTCTGCTCCTTGATAACTAACTGCTAAGATGATTTATAACTTTTGAATATCTTATCCAATCACTTCCTGCCGAGAAAAATATATTTGTTTATTTGTGATAATTACGATTGCCCAGATGGCATTATAGAAATGCCAAGACACTTTTTGAAGACTTGTGTTACAAATCATTCTAACTCAAACTGTTCCTCTTCAATAGAGTTACATGATCTTCTAGTATTTTACTCCAATTTACTTTATAGGATTACTGTCTGATTATACATTTTGTCTTTTCATTGTGTGATAAAATGGGCTCCCTGACTTACCGGGCCTCCTCGTTGCAGGTGGAGTGGTGGCCTGGGTCACCAGGAAGAACAGAAATTGTGCCAACACCATCGCTTGCGGGGGGGGGGGGCTGATGGGAGGATGCAGCTGACATAGCACCCTCCGATTGGCCAGATACAAAATTTGAAACTGCAGCCTTGGCACACAGACTGGAGGGAGGAGGTTTTTACTCTGGTCTGACCCCTCACCTTATAACAGGGGTCAAGGCAGCTTCCCCTCCCCTCCCTCTAATTGTGGTACTGTACATAGTTGGTGCATTTAAGCTGCTGGGGAAAAAGGGTGTGGGACAATGCTTTTGAATTGTGGCTTTGCTATTTGCACAATTTATGGCACAACTTTCTCTGGCTGTTTGGGGCATTATGGTGGATCCAGACAGTGTTAATGGGCTGTGGGCAGGTCCTGCAGCCCTTGGAAATTAAGGGATCCCCTAAACAGGAGCTGGGGATAGGGCAGTTTGGCCTAGCTCAGGGACCATAGGCCCACCACTGTCCCCAGGTAGCAGGGAGGCACAGAGGGGCACATCTCTGCATGGCCTTCATGGTCTGTCACCTCATGTGGATTACCCTCAGTGGATCACTGATGGGAGGGGCAGCATTGAGAGGCAGGTGGGTCTTTTGATGCACTGGATCCATCTCAGTGTTGAACCAGCACCTGCTGCTGTAACCAATAAAATTGTGTGCTTTCGCTTCCAGAACTCTGTGCATGTGTTTCATTATGGTAACAAGTTGGGGACTGCTCAGCCATAGACCAGCAACACAGCTGCAGAGTACGGATACAATATAGTTTTATGTACTTTGAAATTGTATGGGGTTTTTAGTCCAAGGACACACTGTGGCAGAGTCCATGATGGTAGGACTGGTCTAACTGTCTGAAGGAGTGGATTTGTCCACCAAATCTCACATTAAAATATGGCATTTAAATCTTTAAGGTGCCACAATTTTTTTGTCTTCTTCATTTTATTTTATTTTTATTTTGTTTTTGCCTGATATACCAGCACAGACTAAAATGGCTGCCTCTTCTAGAACTACTAGTTGGCAAACATTCTTATTCTCTGGTGGCACCTGTCAGAAATAGCAAAGTAGGTATGGACTTCCCAGAGTCCCATATCTCCCTGAATCGCTATCCATTAGAGAATTTCTCCAATTTCACCATTGCGTAAATTAGATCTGTGTGTCAACATTAATAATGATGATGATGTGTCCTTAAGTGGATTCTAACATATGGAAACTCTTCCCAGGATTTTCTTGGTATACTCAAAAATGGTTTACCATTCTCTTCTGGGGGCACTCTGGGACAATGCTGCTTTCCCAAGATCACATAGGCAGGCTCTTTTTCTACAAGGCACTGAAGGGAATCAGTCTCCTGAGCCCTGGTGCTTTATCTCACTGAGCTATCCAACTAGGTTGACAACCTTACAAAACTATAAATATGTAGTGTATTGTGCATTTCCACACTTTAGTTTGACTGTCTTGTAAACAGGATGGTATTCACTTGTATAATCGGCACTGTACACAAGTGTAGCATGCCAATTATTTATTATCAATCAATCAATCATCTTAATTTAAAAGTCAATGTTATGGTGTAGAACTAAGTTATTACTCCTGAGTAAGATATTCATTCATGCTAGTAACCGTGTGCATAACAATAGATACAGCCTTCTCCTTTTAATGAGACCCCTTAATTGCAACCACCATAGTTCAGGAGCATTTTCATCAAGGTTTCTGTTAGTATCAGTGCACATTTGGTGTAAACCCCAGATGCCACTTGAATGCTAACCATGTGAATGATTACATGCCACATGTGATTAACCATCCAGCAATCTGTGGCTATTCAGAAATAACATGAATAAAATTCCTTGGGTCTTGAGACCAAACTGTTGCAAAGCTGCCATAGAATATTATGGTCCATCTATAATTGAATGAGTAATCTGGTTCTTCTGACTAAGTCACTGCCTCCCAAGTGGCTATTTAGCAATAGAATAATAAGCACCAGATGCCTCAACAGCAGGCCTTCAATGTGGAGTATCAACTAGGTCTAGCCAAAGTCATTGCTTGTGCATCAGTCTGTATTAACATTTCCACCTGATGTGTTTGGGTGTGAATTTCACATGCAGGGTTAATTACCCTTTTGATAATCTAAAACACAGCATTTTGTCCAGACCAGGGAATATTTATTTTCATTTTAACAGACATGGTCAGGACCTTTGGTATGACTAATTTATTTAATTATTTTTCCCCAATAAGCAAAGAGTAGCAAACTATTACCAAGTAATTTTATCATTATAGTTGTATATTTTACTTTAAAAACCCTTAACATCACATTAATTTCCATCCCCAACAAAATCACATCGTGGCTGAAATCCTGTTGTTTAGCTACTTCTAATTTTTGGTCCTTTTCTTCCCTTTTTTTTTTTTTGGGCTCATGGATTCTTAAGACCTATTTCCTACCCCCGTGCTTGCCTGAGAATTCTGGCAGGGACACATACACTAGGACAGGATATTTTAATTCCTCATCAATGATGTAGTAAATATTGGTAACTTCTCATTATGTCAAGTCCCCATAGTCAGTATTCTTCTCAATGAGTTTCCAGAGGGCAGGCTGCTGGATTGGTCTGTATGAACAAATGAGGACCAGGTCTTTCGTAAAGTTCATCTCTCTTTAATTTCACTTTCAAGCCCAAACAACTCTCAAACATTCTGCATTATAACAGAGATAACTTCTGACAAAAAAATTTATGTTCCAGCTACTGAGGGGTTAGGAAGGAAGTTCAGAAGAAGCAGAGAAGTCTGACAGGATTGGTGGATGAAGTTGTAGTCCTTGATATTCCTAAAGTCCCAACCCTTTAACCTTGGCTGCACTATGCCACTGTTTCTCAGAGTCACAGAATGCCAGCCACGGGCCATGTGCAGGATAGTAGTAGTGCTTTCTTTATTTTCACAGAAAATAAATAAATAAATAAATAAATAAATAAATAAATAAATAACCCCTACTGGGACAACAGTTTATTGTATTTGCCACTGAGTGCTTTCCACTCCCACCCACAGATGATGTAGCATACTGAGATAATAAAATGCCCTTTGGCATTTTTCAGCAAACAGTGCTATGTGAGAAAGCAAAAGCAGCACATTCTGATATTAACAGGTTGGTCAAATTAGGGTGTGGAGAGGGCATCAGAATTTTGAATGGATTCTGAATATACAAAATATGTGCACCTACTAACCCAAGTTGTCTTGGGGTCAGAAAATATTATGC
Organism: Intellagama lesueurii; assembly: GCA_037013535.1. Lineage (NCBI taxonomy): Eukaryota > Metazoa > Chordata > Lepidosauria > Squamata > Agamidae > Intellagama > Intellagama lesueurii. Next base: position 56,803,414 of record JBAJHW010000003.1, on the reverse strand, counting down.
AACTCAATCAATGCAAGGGTGTTCTTTTTTTAAAACAACAACAACAAATCCAGTTAGATAAGGATTAAAATAATGCTTGTTTTTTCTTTCCGCAAAGGAAAGGTCCCTTAGTGTTCCCCTACACCCATGTCTAGTATATAACATTTTTCCAGGACGCATATTTATAATGCAGCAGTCCTTCTAAGATTATATGTGCAACACCAAACTCAGCACAAACTGGGGGAACTGTATGGAGCTGCAAGCTGAAAAGAGTGGAAGGACCAACCTTTACCTAACCACAAGTGCCTCCATGTGCTCTTAGGAGACATCTGATCCCAAGCAAGCTAATTCTAACCTTGAATGAGATTATTACCATCGTTTCCTGCACAGCTTGTACTGTAGTCCAGAAACACACATTTCTTTTCATGCTGCATACCCCCTTCCCATCTCATGAATGTATAATGTTTTTATTCTGATCTCAGCAATCTGAGTGATGTTTCAACACTTGCAAGAGCCACTTAAAAGACTCCATTTGAGGTCTGACTGTGGTCCATATGTTCCCATTATTCTTTAATAAATGTGTTTTCGTCATCTTTTGATGCAATAAACTACATGAAAACTGAGAGTGCCAGCCACCAGTAACTAAGCCAAGTAGTTGGCAGTTTGGCATAAAGACCTTGGCTGTTGATTATATTTTCCCCCTTCTTTTCATTCCCCTCCCTCCTTTTGGACATTTGGATTAACGTTTTTAAAATTAACATAAAATAAAGCCCATCTGTTCTAATTCCTAAACCATAGCATCGCAGGCAAAAAACAGAACAAAACAAAACAGAAACAAAAACAAAAATTGAAAAAACCACATACAGGCAAACATTAATTCGTTTGCAACAACCTCCACTGTGGGACAAGGAGAGAGAAAGTAATATATACACAACCCTCTTGTTTCCAGAAAGGACATTTGAGGACCTATGCCCTACAGAGGAAACAAATGTTTAGACTCTAAAACCTAAAAATAAATTAAACATTAGTTTCTAGGAGTGCATGGCATTTACCAAAGGGCTTTAGCCAACACACATGTGAAATTGCTAGACGTTTAACCAAATAAGCAACATATGCTGAACAGCCGCCTCATTAGAAGACTGGAGACAATATGTGTGCTTTACAAACACCCTCATACTAAATCACTGGCTGAAATCCAGTTGTGCTGTTAAATAAAAGGCATAACTTTTGGAGGTGAATTGCCTCAAGTTAAGAAATCTCCCTAGACATTATCTGTTGTACGCTGAGTCCTGTGACTCCATATGCAACAGATAACGTTTACTGAGATTTCTTAATGGCATTTCACCACTATATGTTACAACTTTTGTGTGAAGTCCACACAAGACAGCACATGATGTTCCATTCACATTCCCACTCACGCACAGTCCTGATAGTTTAATGCAAAAGTGTAAGCTGATTAATGTTTTAACAAAAAAGGGAAATGTTCCAGAATGCAATGGTAAGCTTAAAGTGATTCAGCGCCCTCTCTCCACCTGTTTTAATGTAAAACAGCTGTATAAGCAGCTATAGGGGATATGGACTCTGGTGACCTCACTCTGAGCCCTCCCTAGAGTCTCAGCAGTTGGACTGCCTAGAAATGCTCCAGGGCTTCACTGACAGTTTAGCTGTCCATTTATTTTATTTTATTTGTATGCCACCTTTCTCTCAACTTCTCTCAAGAGAATTTATTTCCACCACAAAGCAGAGTCTATGTTCCACCACACTGTGGAACCAACTACACATTACATTCAATTTGTAGGATACGGCTGTCTTCCTCTCTCCGTCTTTCTCTATCGCTCTCCATCTTTTCCTCACTTTGTGTAACAAGAAAGGGGCCCAGGTAAGATTAAGGTTCTAAAATGACTTAGTTAAAACTTAACATCCATTTTAAAATGTAAGATTCTCTATTGAAGGTTCAGTGCAACATATTGCAGCCAACGTGTGCCTTCGCTCCAGTAGGGCACACACTACTGCATGATATGTGAAAGTTTACCGAGAGTTTACTCATATTAGCTCAATGAAGAGGGCAGCACTTGCAAGCAGTAAAGCTTTATGCTCTTTTTTTTATCAGCAGGTCTTCATGAATCTGGAAGACTATTATGGAGGCTATCTTTTTCAGGTTTATCACATGTTTGTGTGAATATGTCAGCAAGGCAAGGATGGAAATGCATCTGTTCACAAACCTGATGATGCTGTTGCTGCTGCATTTGGGACTTTTGAAAGACCCTGTGCATTGAAAGAACACTTTATAGCATACACTATTAAGCTTCATTTATTTTCAATAAATAAAATGAGCAACAATTTGTGGCCTCTATCACTGCAGCAGCACAAATCTCTTTTTCTCTCAGTTCCTGCTGTTTATCTGACACAAACATGGAAAGCAGATGGCCAAATTTCTGAACGGCATTATTCATATGCTTTGTAAAGATTATGATGCTGCATCTGCTGTTACTGGGAAGTTGAAGGAAGGAAGGAAGGAAGGAAGGAGGGAGGGAGGGAGGGAGGGAGGAGGGAAAGTCTTCTCATGGAAAACATATTCTGATTTCCTAGGTGATGTTGGTCTTTTCACTTAAAAAAGGGATCACTGACTATCTTCCACTGTGGAGGTGAAATTAGCATTCAGTTGCATATATTTAGTTATTTCAGTAATCCTTACCTCTATGCTTTCTAGTAGTTTTATGCTGAAGACCAAACTAAATGAAATTGAAAAATACTCTTAGAGTGTACTCCTAATCACATTTGTCTGGAAGTAACTTTACTGAAATCCAATGGAAATACTTTTGAATATATATGTATAGGATTACATATATAACATATCACACATTTTTCACTGCTTTTAAACATCAGTTTTTCTATATCTGTCTGGAAATGATCTGCCCATATCACCCAGTATACTGAGATAGCCACTTATCAGATCTGGCATTAATTGTACCAACAGAAAGAGATTGGGGCTCAATCCAATTGTTATTCACAGTTACAGTAGACACATTGAATATTTAGGACTTACTTGTACATAAGTGTTGATTTAGTAAATCCTATTCATTCCGGGATGTGGTGGCGCTGCGGGTTAAACCGCAGAAGCCTCTGTGCTGCAAGGTCAGAAGACCAGCAGTCGTAAGATCGAATCCACGTGACAGAGTGAGCTCCCGTCGCTTGTCCCAGCTCCTGCTAACCTAGCAGTTCGAAAGCATGTAAATGCAAGTAGATAAATAGGTACCACCACGGTGGGAAGGTAACGGCGTTCCATGTCTAGTCGTACTGTCCACGTGACCACGGAAAGTGTCTATGGACAAACGCTGGCTCTATGGCTTGGAGACGGGGATGAGCACCGCGCCCTGGAGTCGGACACGACTGGACTAAATGTCAAGGGGAACCTTTACCTTTACCTATTCATTCCGTGGCTTTACTGTAGCTGCCATTAACAACCGGAACAGCCCTATGCCCTATTGTTGAAATAGCAGAAGAAAATGGAATAATTATGTTCCATAATTATCTGCAATGGACCTTATGATAGATCTCTGCAGCATAGCTATTTGATGGTTTGGGGCACCACAATGAGTGAGCAGCATGACAGAGGCAGAAAAGGATGTACAGGCATTGTAAGCCCCATTATTAAAATCCAAGGGGATGCTGGAATGGGTATGTACCATAGAGCCTGTAGGAATTCTTGGATGTAGAAACCTAGTGTACTTCAATGCAGTGGAGAAAGTCTAAAGCTCAGTAACATAGTAACAGCACCTGTCTTCTACACAGAAGATTCTAAATTTAAAGTTCTCTGTGGACAGTCATTGTCACTGGGCTAGATAGCACAGAGAGGGAAATGATATGGCTTGGTGTGGTCCAATTTCATATGTTTCTAGCACAGCTTCAAAAGTCACTTTTCAAATAAATTGTTAATGTTACTCACTACATTTAAAAACTAATATTATGTGTTACAAATAAGGGAAAATCCTGTAACTCTTATGTGTTATGTGAAGATGGTGTTCTTTCCTACTTTCCCACTTAATGCCCCCCCAAAGCACTCTGCACCTAAAACATAAGCAGGAAAAGTAATGAGCAAATGCTACTCATTATGCAAATAAGTAGCATAATCAGCCATCACATTATATTCAAAAAGAATGTAACTGCCCCTCCTATTTCCCCCAATGTTACATTTAATGTTGTTACTTGTGACACATTACTTCTGGGCTTTCAATGTTCTGTGAAACTGTTGTTCAAAACTGCACCTCAGTCATGAATATAGTAGGTGGCTTTATTCAAGCCACTATCTCTCAACCTCTGCCTCTTTGATCGGGAAATGATGTAACAGGTATGTTACAGGTTTGTAGTAAGGTTTATGAAGAATGATATTTGTAAACCATTTTCAGTGTGCGGGACAAAAAGGTATAATTGTCAAGATTAGTTGTACATATTTTTGGTGAAAGTAAGTTATTTTTCATCTAATTGGAACTAGAAGCTGCTTTAGCTCACAAGTATGAAACAGTCGTAGGGCAAATTTTTCCATGTTGAGAAACAGATCATTTGACATGCACCTCAAGCAACTTCTCTTCACCTAGATGCCAAAGTTTTAAGGAAGTTACATTTTTTTAAAAAAAAAAGATAAGTTGGAATCAATAGGAATCAAAGTCAAGAACATGGATAGTTATAGTTTACGTTTAGTGTTGCAGTGTATATTGATTATTTGTCAAAAAGGTTCCGGTTACTTAGGGAATAGTCCTAATGTGCCAGCTAAGGGTGTGCCTACATGGGGATTTATGCCTCTGTTTGGTTCTCACTGGTGACAAGATTGGTTTGCTCCTTTTCCTGGTGACCACATGATGCAAGTGTTGGTGTGAACCAGCCCATCCCCAGGGCATTCCTACCTGCACCTTTTTGGCTCCCCATCATGGGCTACTATTTTTAGGTGCGGGCGGGATTGCTGTGATTTGCTTCCTTTCTAGCATGTGCAATCACTCAGATCAAACCAAGATGTCTTGCTTTCAGTTTCTCAGTAGACAGCTTAAGTCACTTAACAATATTGGGAAACTGAAAATGATTTTTGGAAATTGAAAATTTCCTCCACTCCTCCATGAAGGGGAGGGAAAGTAAGCAAAGGTTTTGTTTTGTTTTGTTTTGAAGTCTAGTTAGGGCACCTCTGATGCCCTTTGCCTTTTAGAAAAAAAATTTGAAAACTTCTTCATGGAAGGAGGAGAATACAGGAAGGGACAAGGTGGAGGTCTTGTTTGTCTGGTTGGTTGGTTGGTTGGTTTATTTCTTTTTCTTTCCCTTTAAAGGTAGGTGGGCCAAGTAGAGTCACTTCAGGTGTGGTGTGCTTTCCTGACCCCAAACCACCAGATCCTTGTATGTGGGATACAAGGATCGCACCAAATGGCATTCTCATAAGTGACTCTATGCCCAATCCATCCCAATCCAATTTGATTGTCTAGCCAAGCCCTAAACTAACATTAAGCTAAATGAAGTTGTGCTGAATCCAATTCCCTCCCAGCCCAGCAATATGAGAAATTAGAATTTAGGATTACCCCTCATGTTTCAAATTTGTGTTGGCATAGTGGCTATATCTCTGGGCTGGAAAAGGTTTGAATCTAGTATAGTTCATGTCCTCCCTCACCCCAGCCCTTCTTCTCCCCCTTTTTTTTAGATCTTCTGCTGACACATCTTAGCCATTACAGCTGGACCTCTCCTAGCAGAATTTCTGCTAACAGATCACCAGGAACCCTGCTGGCATAAGGAAAGTTGTGCTAGCACTAGAGCATCTGCCCATTCCAAACCTACTACAGTTGACATTTTTAAGACTGTTCTGAAAATCAGGAATACTTCATTGTTCCTCCCACAGCCCCTTACCAGTCACTGCTGCCTTGAAAAAAAATCATAAGATCCAGAATGCTATTAAATATGTCTGCTGATATAACACAGGCATGCAACTGAGTATTCAAGAGCAAATGCCTGTGCCAACATATTAATTTGCAACATTTGCTGCTATCATTTACACTGACTACCATCACACTGGCATTAAAGCATAATAGGATTCTGACCACAATATTATATATTAATTATCACTTAATATATTGATTATACAGTGTGGTATAGTGAACAAAGTGATGAACTAGGACTTAGGAGACCCGGGTTCAAATCTGCACTCAGCCATGGAAACTTACTGGGCTTTACCAGTTCCACTCTACAAACCCATTCCAACTTGACAACACTTGACACACAAATTCATTGTTTATTGTCTTTTGGAAGTCCACTATTTGAAAAACAAAAGCTGGGTATAAATTTATTAATGAATTAAAGTAAGTATTAAGAGCTACTGCAAGCTTCAGCCTCTGTGTCCCATGAATAGCAACTCCCTTCTCTAGATGATGTTATTCAATTAGAATCTGATACATGATAAAAGTATCATGTGTTGCAACGTCAATCCAATACATATTCAATCCGTTTAAAAAGCTATTTTGGTTTATGAATGTGGGATATTTTGCTTCTGTGTCTATGATGCAAAACACTAGGAAATGGCCTGACATTGCTGTGCAATATCAAACAAAACTCAACTTCAATAACAATCGTACACACACATATCTGAATCTAAATTACAATGAATTCAATGCAGCCTACGTCTGAGTGGATATCTGAAATATTCCTGTGGCTTCTTACCAATTAAATCATAGTGGGTAGATGTTTTGTTGGCTTTCATGTATTTCAGAAGGCAAGTCCAACATCGGAAAAAAATCACAAAAATACATTGGTTTATGAGGTGCAGCCATTATTGAAAGAGTGGTAGCAGGAAATAGCTTTGTCTGATTTCCTCATTAGCTAGCATACAGTTTGTTAGTCTCCTGTTCAGCTCTTGGCAGGTATATTTTATTCATGCATGTATGAACATTCGCTTTTACAACATGCCAGTTGGTTTTACATATATTTATTTGTGTCTTGGGCCCAGTTTGCACGATCATTTAACAACATCACCATTATGAATTGGTCTTTTCATGTCTAATCAGTTGTTAAGTAGTTACGGGTTGAAATATAATGAGAAAGTACAACCTCATGATGTTATGCTCGTATAATCGATCATTATTGCTTCATTACCCCTGCATTTTATGTTGTTATTTAGACCTCACTACTTCAAGTAATTTCTTTTCACATCCCCCTGCCCCCCAACTGCTCGCTCTTAATCAAAACACAGAGATTGTGCTTAACCCCACATTTTACCATATCTGAGATTAGCCAACAACCACCATAGTGGTACCTGTGAAAAATTAATCATATGCATAAAATACCAAAGGAATGTTTAGAAAAATCATGGCCCCAATCCAATATCTTGCCTCAAACTGAGTTTACTCTTTGAATTATTTGTTGTTAACTTTGTTGTTGTTGTTTAGTCGTTAAGTCATGTCCGACTCTTTGTGACCCCATGGACCAGAGCACGCCAGGCCCTCCTGTCTTCCACTGCCTCCCAGAGTTGAATCAAATTCATGTTGGTAGCTTCGATGACACTGTCCAACCATCTCGTCCTCTGTCGTCCCCTTCTCCTCTTGCCTTCACATTTTCCCAACATCAGGGTCTTTTCCAGGGAGTCTTCTCTTCTCATGAGATGGCCAAAGTATTGGAGCCTCAGCTTCAGGATCTGTCCTTCCAGTGAGCACTCAGGGTTGATTTCCTTCAGAATGGATAGGTTTTATCTCCTTGCAGTCCAGGGGACTCTCAAGAGTCTCCTCCAGCACTACAATTCAAAAGCATAAATCCTTCAGCGGTCAGCCTTCTTTATGGTCCAGCTCTCACTTCCATACATCGCTACTGGAAAAAACATAGCTTTGACTATGTGGATCTTTGTCGGCAAGATGATGTCTCTGCTTTTTAAGATGTTGTCTAGGTTTCTCATCGCTTTCCTCCCAAGAAGCAGGTGTCTTTTAATTTCGTGGCTGCTGTCACCATCTGCAGTGATCATGGAGCCCAAGAAAGTAAAATCTGTCACTGCCTCCATATCTTCCCCTTCTATTTGCCAGGAGGTGATGGGACCAGTGGCCATGACCTTAGTTTTTTTTATGTTGAGCTTCAGACCATTTTTGGCGCTCTCCTCTTTCACCCTCATTACGAGGTTCTTTAATTCCTCCTCACTTTCTGCCATCAGAGTGGTATCGTCTGCATATCTGAGGTTGTTGATATTTCTTCCGGCAATCTTAATTCCGGCTTGGGATTCATCCAGTCCAGCCTTTCGTTGTTAAGTTAGCACTGATTAATTTAATGAGGTTGAAATCCTAGTGCGTTGAACTAGAGTAGGCCCATTGAATCAGTGGGGATTTGGTGAATTCACTTCTCATAAGTTCTGTATATTCAAATAGCCCTACTCTAGTTCAAACTAACTATGTTAAGCAACAATGTTTCAGCCAGTGTGCACTTCAGTTGGAACTAGTACTTGGGTTTAGGTTCTTGAACTTTTAAATAGACACTGATTATATTCTAATATAAATTGTTTATTGTATTATTACTTTATTTATATAACAGGGGCCCCACATTACCATAAAGTAAATTTTAAGATATAATACTGTTAGTAGCTATTAATTTTACAGTATATACTTATACTAATTATATAATAGCACTGACTGAAGTAACAAGGAACTGCTACACTTCACCAAGTCTCTAGGTAGGGAGAAAAATCTCATAGCAAACAACACTGGTGAAGGAAATGCTTTGATTTTCCTTTATCAGGTGGGTCTAAATCCTGAGCATCCATCTCCACCCGCTGCAACTGCTATCAGGGCTCATATACCTGTGTAAAGGGTTTTTTTTGTATGTTGCTTCAAATGACAAGATGGACCAAGTGAAACTGTGCACCATGTCTCCGCTCTTCCCCATTCCTCATCCTTCTGGCTTCTTCAGTGCAACTAAAACGTTGGAGCCATCATGCCACTTGAGACCAAGAAAGGAGTGGAGCACCAGAACTGTAACTAATGAACTTTCTTATTGCACAAGGCCAGGGAGCAATGGGGCAGAGTCGAGGGGAGAAAGCCTTCTCCAGTGCTTTCTCTGACTTCTGCTCCAATCATAGGTTTTGTCTTTAAAATATTAGGGAGTGGGATGCTGTTGAACGGGCAACCTTAATCACCAGGGTTTTCATTCCTGAAGACATTGAGCAGTAGGCATCTTGCATGTTCACAACAGCATTGTAGAAGATCAGGAGCAAGGCTATCATTTTCCAGGTTTTAAAACACACTTTAAAATAGTGCAATCTGATGTAAGTTCACTCAGATGCAAGTCAATGGAGCTTACTGTCATTTTGTTTCAGTTTGGGGAAAAAAAAGATGACTGCTTCTGTTACTACATTAAGATAGCCACCTCTTTAATCCATTTGCACAGTTCAAGGAAGGCATAGCATACCATCCTGCCCTGTCTTCCCAAGGACATGTGTGTTCTATTTGACTGGAGTCGATAAGGATCATAGCAGCTTCCTTTCATACAAGCTGCTCTGATCCTTAACCACTCGAGTCAATGTGAAGCTGTTTTTAAAGAGAAAGAAAGCAAAGTTAGATCCAGAAGCATTCAGTTTCAGGTCAAAGAGTCTGATGGCTGAATATCTCCTTGAGAGGCCTACAGAACATTATAAACCTCTAGGGAAAAATCAGAAGCCTGTTTTCTTCACATCTGGCATTTATCCCAATTAAGGGTTAATTCCAGAATGAACCAGAGGGGGAAAAATGCATCCTGTACAATTCCCTCTCTTATTTTGGATATCTGTTGAGTTCTTTGCCCCATGCACGAAATTGCATGTCCAGAAAGATCTCTACTTTTTCTTCTGTTTATTGAACAAGCATGTGCAAGCAGATATATGTGTATAATATTGTTCTCTATCTATTGAATATCTAAAAAATGTAACTACAAAACTTAATACAACATTTTAGAAATATTACTATGAGAACTTAATAAGATGAATGGAAAATAAAAATACTCTAACCAAATTCAATATGATGCCTCAGAGTGTAGTTAAAAGACTTCAGGCAAAGTGATAAAATATTTAACAAATTAAAAAAGTACTTCAAAAGTATATTGCCTAAGTTAGAAAAACTCTCAGTTAAGTCACATGTATGCAAGCATCTTAACAAATTATCTAATTAACAGACCAGAGCATGGGCACAATGTGGCAGGATTCGTATGGCAGCCCTGGTTAGAATCTTTTCAAGAGGCAGAGAATATCACAGAAAAAAAGAGACAAATAGCTCCAGAAATAGATTTATTGCCCCTTTAATTGGGAGTTTATAGAAGACTACATTATAACACATCTCTTCTCAGGCTTGCTATAAGACTAGAAATTTTGTTGGCTCAGAGAAAAGATTTTTAAAAACCTCATCCAACTAAACAGCCATGGAGTCTTGCATTCATGGAAAAACTGGCACAACAAGTGAAAGTGACAAGAAAACAGTGAAAGTCATGATGTGTTCTCTGAAATCTGGCATCCCTTTTATTTCATATGTGAATGATAATGTATATGTATATGCTCTTCCAACTTGCCATGCAGCCTTCTGAAAAGACATCACAGACTGTGACAATATCGTATATTATTTCAGGAGCTTCTTTTATCTGCAACCCTTCTAATTGTTGCTGTCAACTGTTGTGTTTTGTTGTTTTATGAGTTATTTGTTGTTTCTTTGCAACACATTTAGAACTAAAAAAAATACAAAATTTAAAAAGAAAAAGTGTAAGTCAGACAAAGCCTGCATCCTCTTTTGTTCACTCTTTGAAGTATTTGAAGAAAGGGACAAAGATTCACCAAGATTTGTTGGTTTTCCACACACCCATTCAACTGAAATAGCTATTAGTACTATTCCTAGGATGTGGCTGAGTGACAGATGTAGGTCTGTCACTTCATACAGAATATGATAATTTGCATGAACCTGATGTGCTGTTTATGTATTTTTCTCTTTTTGTTGTTGTTTAGTCATTAAGTCATGTCCGATTCTTCGTGACCCCATGGACCAGAGCACGCCAGGCCCTCCTGTCTTCCACTGCCTCCCGGAGTTGGATCAAATTCATGTTGGTAGCTTCAATGACACTGTCCAACAATCTCATCCTCTGTCGTCCCCTTCTCCTCTTGCCTTCACACTTTCCCAACATCAGGGTCTTTTCCAGGGAGTCTTCTCGTCTCATGAGATGGCCAAAGTATTGGAGCCTCAGCTTCAGGATCTTTCCTTCCAGTGAGCACTCAGGGTTGATTTCCTTCAGAATGGATAGGTTTTATCTCCTTGCAGTCCAGGGGACTCTCAAGAGTCTCCTCCAGCACCACAATTCAAAAGCATCAATTCTTCGGCGGTCAGCCTTCTTTATGGTCCAGCTCTCACTTCCATACATTGCTACTGGAAAAACCATAGCTTTGACTATGCGATCTTTGTCGGCAAGGTGATGTCTCTGCTTTTTAACATGTTGTCTAGATTTGTCATCGCTTTCCTCCCAAGAAGCAGGTGTCTTTTAATTTCGTGGCTGCTGTCATCATCTGCAGTGATCATGGAGCCCAAGAAGGTAAAATCTGTCACTGCCTCCATATCTTCCCCTTCTATTTGCCAGGAGGTGATGGGACCAGTGGCCATGATCTTAGTTTTTTTGATGTTGAGCTTCAGACCATTTTTTGCGCTCTCCTCTTTCACCCTCATTAAGAGGTTCTTTAATTCCTCCTCACTTTCTGCCATCAGAGTGGTATCATCTGCATATCTGAGGTTGTTGATATTTCTTCCGGCAATCTTAATTCCGGCTTGGGATTCCTCCAGTCCTGCCTTTCGCATAATGTATTCTGCATCTAAGTTAAATAAGCAGGGAGACAATATACAGCCTTGTCGTACTCCTTTCCCAATTTTGAACCAATCAGTTGTTCCATATCCAGTTCTAACTGTTGCTTCCTGTCCCACATATAGATTTCTCAGGAGACAGATAAGGTGGTCAGGCACTCCCATTTCTTTAAGAACTTACCATAGTTTGCTGTGGTCCACACAGTCAAAGGCTTTTGCGTAATCAATGAAGCAGAAGTAGATGTTTTTCTGGAACTCTCTGGCTTTCTCCATAATCCAGCGCATGTTAGCAATTTGGTCTCATTTTTTTTCCTCTTTTAATTGTGCTAAAACCAGATTCACAGTTACCTTGCTATTAAAATGAGGGTTGTGCACCAGCACCAATATTTGGATTTAGAATTCAAATTACAGCCCTTTGGATTCAGAATTTTTAAAATCTGGAATTTCCGGATATCTGGAACTCCATTACGGACAATATGAATACTATAAAGTCATTGTTTTCCCCTTTAAAAAAGCATAAACAGACAAAATATTTTATGCGATTTCCCTGTGTCCTCTGACACTTGCCCAGTGATTGTGCCAAAAAAGAGAGTGTGGTCATTGTAGCGTTCTCCTTTAAATGTGGTCATGGCTCAGGTTTAGTTAGAGTGAGTCATGCATGTTTATGTTGCTGAGAGGCGGAGCCAAGAGGCAGAGTATAAGAGGCAGAGCCTGAGGGGGAGAAGGGAGTTGAGATCAGAGTTTTGGAAGGAGTTTGATTAGCTGAGTTCAGAGATTTATGTGATTGTGATTAGACTGATGAGAATATAGTAGGAGATCTGAGAAGTGATTGACCAGTGACTGGAAGGGAGACGGAATAGAACTGAATATTAAAATACTGAAACAAATAAGCAAATAAACTTAAGATCTTTCTATTTCATTAAAGAGTGGACCTGATTCTTTCTAAAGGAGTTATGGGGATCTAGGGATCTCCTGGTGGCAGCAGTGGAAGAAAGGAAAGAGATTAGTTTTACCCTGGTGTGCTCTGAGGTCTGAGTCTAGGTGGACAGACCAAGGCACATGTGGGTCCAACGCCACATAGGTTCCAGTGGTGTGGGACGTCAAAAGGGTCAAATCGCGACATTGGTGTCCAGCGGCGGGAAACGAAGTAATCCAGTGAAGCCTATTGAAATAATCCAGTGAAACCTATTGAAGTAATCCAGTGAAACCTGATTATAAAAAGAATTTATTGAGTCAAGGGTACCTTTTAGACAGGATCTGTGGCAATGAGGTTTGGTTCCTGCTAGAGCTTTTGGGAAAAGCTTAGTAGCGGGGCCTCAGAACCCAGATCAGGGGGGTCTAAGATAGGGAACGACTCTGTGAGGAAATTTCTGAGTTTTACCTCAGGATCTGAGGATCAGAGGGCTTGCTGTGAAATCCCAGGCTCTGAGAGAGGAGAGCGCTGTGGATAAGGCAGAAGCCAGGTCATAGCAGATCTGAGGGAGAGACCCTAAGGAAAAGGCTTGAATTCTCTGAGGGAATTTCTGAGTTTACCTCAGGATCTGAGGATCAGAGGGCTTACTGTAAAATCCCAGGCTCTGAGATAGGAGAGCACTGTGGACAAGGCAGAAGCCAGGTCATAGCAGATCTGAGGGAAAGTACTAAAAGAAAAGGCTTGAAAAATTTATATCAGTAACTGGAAGTAAAATAAGGAAAACAGGTCCTTTTAAAAATTTGTGAACGCTGCTCTAATCACCCCAGAAAGAAAAGATGCCTCCCAAACACGCCACAAGGGGGAGTCCTGAGTCTGAAGAGTTACCTCAGGAATTGGAGGGAAATAAGGAATTAAGCCCTCAAGAATTTGAGAAATGGAAACTGGAAAGGGAATTTAAATTTAAGGAACTACAGCTCAGAGTGGAGCAGGAGGAGAGAAGGAGGGAACAGGAAAGCAAAGAAAGAGCTGAGCAGGAGGCCAGACAATTTGAGCAGCAGGAGAGAAGGAGGGAACAGGAAAGCAAAGAAAGAGCTGAGAAGGAGGCCAGACAATTTGAACAGAAAGAGAGAAAAAGGGAAATGGATTTTCAACTACAGATGAGACAGCTAGAGATTTCTGCTCTAAACAATAATCTTAATAATAACAACAGTGGGGGAGGTGGAATCCTGTCAAAGATAGACTTGAAGAAGTTTCCCCAGTACAAAAGAGGGGACTGTCCTGAATCCTTCCTCATTGCTTTTGAACGCACCTGCAATGACTTTGAAATCAGAAATGAGGATAGAATGATGGTTTTAAGAGCGCAGGTTAGCGGAGATCTGGCAGAAATATATGCCCAGATGAATCCCGAGAAGGCAAGAGATTTTGAGGCATATAAAAAGATGGTTTATTCAAGATTTTGTCTGAACTCTGAACACCTGAGGCGGAAATTTCGCTCTCTCTCTAAAAAGCAGGATGAATCGTACTCTCAGTTGGGAGCTAGATTGGCGCAGACTCTGGATAAGTGGATTGAAAGAGAGGAGATCACTTCTTTAGAACAGTTGAAGGATTTAATTGGGCTAGAACAGTTTTACTCCCTATTACCTGGAGAACTACGGTATTTAGTAAGGGACAAGAATCCTAAAAATTTATGGGAAGCGGGAGAACAAACTGATTTGATTAATGCTTACAGGAACCCTAGATTTTCAGAGCTGAGAGTAAATAAACCAAACTGGGACAATAACTATAAAAAGCCTTTTAATAAAAATTACCTCAGCAGGAATCCTGAGAGAGAAGGTCAGGGCGGGACTTCCCCAAAGTTGCCAAGGGCTAGCCCGCCAAAAACATCAAACCCTGAGGCACGGTTTGCCAAAGTACCTCAGAATGACAAAAGGAATTTTAAATGTTTTAACTGTGGGCAACCAGGCCACTTACAATTCCAGTGTAGGCAACCATACCCCAACTTGCAGAGAAATGATTCTCTAACCAAAAAGGTGTATTGTGTCAAGCAAGTGGAATCAGGGGAGGAAAATAGTAGACAGAGACCTGATCCCATAACCACCACCACTTCTACTGACCATGAGGAGGAAGATATTCCTATAGCCCAAGTAGTCCATTGTTTCTATATCAGCAATGACCAGACCCTTCTCAGAAACGCAGGTGAAGAGATAGTTGTGAAAGGAAAGAAGTACATTGCAATAAGAGATACAGGATCTCAAATCTCCATTGTCCATTCCGATTTAGTAGCCCAGGATGACATTATTCCTGGCAAAGAAATGTCTTTAAAGGGAATTGGGAAGGAAACCGTGGTTTTAAAAGTGGCTGAGATACCAGTAGAATACCAGAATTGGTCTGGAAAGTGGCAAGTAGCTGTGTCAGATGAAATACCAGCAGCTTTTCTCCTTGGTTGGGATTTAATAGAGCATGTCAAGAGTGCGTTAGTGCTTACCCGCTCAAAGGGGGGTCAAAACTCACCCTCTGCAGCTCAAACCGATACTGTAGCAGAGAAAGGCCTAGGTGGAGCGGTTACCGTGGCAACCCAGCTTGATAGGGCTGAGGCAGAACTCATGCTACTACAGAATCCCAAAACAAATAACAATTTTGCCCAGGAGCAGAAGGAGGACATTAGCTTGGGAGTTTGCTTTGAAGCTGCCAGGACTCCCACTGTACTGTCTCCTGAGTGCCCTGAGAGCTTTAGCTTAACCAAAGACCTTCTGTACAGGGAAACGTTAGCTACTCCATACCGAGGAAAAGGGGAACCCCGAAAGCAATTAGTGGTCCCTAGTAAATACAGGGAGAAAATCATTAATCAAGCTCACAGCAGTTTATTTGGAGCTCACATGGGGATCACCAGAACCAAAAGACGGGTTGGCCAGAACTTCTTTTGGCCTGATATGGGCAAACAGATTACTAGTTTCTGTAAAACGTATGATGTCTGTCAGAGACGAGGGACTGGGCAGGACAGGACCAAAGCCAAATTATGTCCTCTGCCAGTCATCTCTACACCGTTCCAAAGGCTGGGAATTGATCTAGTGGGTCCTTTACCTAATGCCACCCGTAGGGGAAATAAATACATCTTGACCATAATGGATTTTGCCACTAGATATCCCGAGCTAATTCCTTTGCGCTACATGGAAACTGACACCATGGCAGATGCCCTAATCAATTACATGAGCCGATTGGGATTTGCCAGCGAGACAGTCAGCGATTTGGGAATGAGTTTCACATCCAAACTGATCAAAAGGTTATGGAAGGCTTGTGGAATTTCCCAAATCAATTCGACTCCATATCATCCAGAGACCAACGGGCTAGTTGAGAAATTCAATGGCACTTTAGTGCGCATGACTAAGGCGTATGTAGCAGAGAACCCAAATGAGTGGGACTGCAAAATACAACCCTTACTATATGCTTATAGGAGCATCCCTCAAGAGAGCACGGGATTTAGTCCTTTTGAGTTACTGCTAGGACGAAAGGCGCGCGGACCTTTAGATTTGCTCCGCATGAACTGGGAAGACCATAGAGAAAGTGACCCAGAGTCAGTGGTCGAATATGTATATAAGTTGCAAAACACCTTGCAACGTTCTCTGGAGTTGGCTGGGAGGAATTTGAGGGCTGCCCAGACTAAACAGAAGGCATGGTACGATAAGAAAGCCCGTGAAAGAACTTTTGGGCCGGAGGAGGAAGTTCTTTTGCTTAGGCCAGTCAAAGGTCACAAGCTACAATTAGCTTGGGAGGATCCCTATAAAGTAGTGACAAAATTGAACAATGTCAATTACGTGATACAGAAGGAGGAAGGCCCTGATGCCTTAAAGAGGGATGCATCTAAAGATGTTCGGGAGGAGAAGAGGGAACTGCCTACCCTTTCCCTAGCTGAGCAAGTGAAGCCCCGAGCCAGACTTAAAGATGACGTCACTATAAAACGACCAGCAGATGACATCCTGTGGACAACCGAGTGGCCGATGACCGCCAGTCGACGGAAAAGGGTGCGGAGAAAGGAGCCAGTGGTCAACAGAGGGACTCCTGAGTACCAGCAGAGGTGTGTCCAGCTGAAGGAGATGACCACAACCGGACCAGTCCATGGTGTGCCAGACTACGACGGGAAAGTGAGAGACTTGGACTTTGCAAATTTTGCCTTTGCAACAGAGACTCAGTTCTTGCCTCGAAAGCCCACAACGTTGTCGCAGATGTGCTTTCCAGGAGGCTAGATGAATGATACCAGGACTTTTATTATAAACTGAAATGGACTATAATTCACAGTTAATTATTTATGTAAAAGTTCAGGATCGTGATTTCTGTATGGTTGTAAATTCTGTAAAATGATAAGGTAAGGTATATTATTGATTAGTAGATGATAAGGTAAAGTATTGTATTGATTATTAAATGATAAGGTAATGTATATTATTGATTAGTAGATGAAAAGGTAAAGTATGGTATTGATTATTAAATGATAAGGTAAGGTATTTGGTTGATATTTAGTAAAAATGTGAAAGTTAAAATGTTATGAGAAAAAAAAAAGTTTAAGCAATTGCACCTGTTTGTTCAGGAGGAAAAATGTGTTTCCCCTCCCAAACAAACCTAAGTAAGGGGGGAGGTCTGTAGTGTTCTCCTTTAAATGTGGTCATGGCTCAGGTTTAGTTAGAGTGAGTCATGCATGTTTATGTTGCTGAGAGGCGGAGCCAAGAGGCAGAGTATAAGAGGCAGAGCCTGAGGGGGAGAAGGGAGTTGAGATCAGAGTTTTGGAAGGAGTTTGATTAGCTGAGTTCAGAGATTTATGTGATTGTGATTAGACTGATGAGAATATAGTAGGAGATCTGAGAAGTGATTGACCAGTGACTGGAAGGGAGACGGAATAGAACTGAATATTAAAATACTGAAACAAATAAGCAAATAAACTTAAGATCTTTCTATTTCATTAAAGAGTGGACCTGATTCTTTCTAAAGGAGTTATGGGGATCTAGGGATCTCCTGGTGGCAGCAGTGGAAGAAAGGAAAGAGATTAGTTTTACCCTGGTGTGCTCTGAGGTCTGAGTCTAGGTGGACAGACCAAGGCACATGTGGGTCCAACGCCACATAGGTTCCAGTGGTGTGGGACGTCAAAAGGGTCAAATCGCGACAGTCATTCTGACTGAACTTTGAACAGTAGGAATGCAAGTAGAAAATACCAGCAGCATTGGGGAAACAGAGAACAGGCTGCACTGGGAAGTGGGCAAATACCCTGAGCAGCACTGGCAGACAGATGGGAGCAGCAGATAGCCACTGATGGGTGGGAACTGTGCCAACAGCATGGGACACCCCAGATTTGTCTGAGTGAGCACAGTTTTGAAGTAACAGTTGAAAGAATGAAAGAAGCAAAACGACAGGGCAGCAGACTGAAGCATGGCATACATAGGAGAATCCTGTTGACTTTAAGTTTTTAACTTTGCTGCTCAACCCCTTATGTGTACATTTAGTGATAGTCTAAAAACAGACATTGTTTTAAAAAACTGAAGTTTAAAAACTTAAGTTCAGTGGATTCTTCTTCAAACTTGTAATACATACAAATTCTAGGGAAATATGAATATGGACAATAATTGAAAATGAGGTGCTATTAACAATTTTATTACTCATTAGTTTCAATTTGCAATAATTGCTCCCAATCCTAAAAATATCTATTTCCCTGATTAATACAGATAATAGAGAAATTAACCTGGCTCTTTCCATGTAATTACCTAAGAATTATATCAATATTTTTCAATTAATTGCCTTGAAGAATTAAAATAAAAAGACATAATTAATGTTCCCTCCAATAATTTGAAAGGTGACATTTCCTACTTTTTCTTGAACATTCTGTTTGGTATGTGAAGATTTCTGTTAATTACTAAGGGCCCTTCCAGATGAGCTGTTGTTTTGGATTAACTTTGAATCGAAGTTGGAACTGTGGTCCCTTTCGCCCATTGATCCAAATATACTCACATCAAATTTCTATACCCATACTCAATATAATTCAATATAATCTAGGTAAAGAGTTTCCATACCATAACCTTCCTCCCTACCTTTCCCTTCTTCTTCCTCCTCCCCTCTCATACCTTTCCCATCTTCTGCCCTGTCTCCCCCCACTTTCTGTTTCCCACCCTTGAGGTTGCCTGATTTGGTAGGAGAAGCTTCCAGTTTGTGAGGAAGGGAGTTCTGATTTCTTCATGACATAGAGAAAACTCTCCAAACAGAGTTTGGAGAGTTTAGAGCCATTCGCTTTTTGTTTTGTTTTGTTTTTGTTTTTGTAAAACAGTATGTTACATTGATCCTGGCAGGTATGAAGCAGAGGGCAAGAGGCAGCTGTGCTGTGAAGAAAGCCCTCAGCGAGATCCCCATTTAAAAAGAAAGATAGAGACAGCCCTGCTCCATGCTGAGGAGAGCACTCAAACAGCTGACATCACAGCTGATGTTAGTGGGAGTTTTAATTGTGCATGCACCCATAGGACCCATGCATGTTTGAGAGAAAGGAACAGACAGGATAACAAATCTGGAAGGACATGGGCTGCAATTGAAGAAAAACCCAGTTCACAAGTGAGGGGAAATAATTCTAAAATGAAAGGCAAGGGGAAGGGAATGATTCAAGACTCCAGTAACATCAAGTACGTCTGTTAAATCAATCTGAATCAATGGGTAACTGAACCTCCTCTTAAATAGAATCAAATGCAGAATGTAGACAGGCTCTTAGTCTGTGACTACATTGACAAGCTACATCAGAGAAATTTGCCTTTGCTGCAGTTTGATTCACGGCCTGTTGTATGCTTCAGTTTGGATTAGGTGATTACACGGAGACTTTGGATTGTTTCAGTGTCAGTGTCCATTCTGGTTCCTAAATCTGATGTGGTTTGATCTATGCCACAGCTCAAAGCATCCCACCCTATGCTGATCCACAGCTTCCCTTTGTTTATTTTCATTGTAAAGCCAGTGCACTCTTTAAAGGGTTACATGGTGTTAGGGAAAATGGACAGTTTTCCAGAGTTCTCCATAATGTACAAACACATACACACATGCTATGGAAATATAGTAGTCTGCTGTAGTTCATTGGACTTGTTTCTATTTCATATCAATTTCTATCTTTTCTTTTGTCCATGCAGATGTGGTCTAGTGCTAAACTGTAGTTGTAGTTTTAGAAGAGGTAGCCATGCTCGTCTGTGCTAGCACGTCAAGGCAAAAACAAAAGAATTTTTTTAAAAAAATTAAAGAAGACAAAAATGTTGTGGCATCTTAAAGACTGCTATATTTTAATGTGAGCTTTCATGGACAAGTCCACTTCTTCAGGTCATTCCACCAGTGAAATGGCATAACATGATTTTGATCACTGAATTAGTGAACCTATATAAATCTTAGCTTACCAAGTTTTCATTTTTAACTGGCTCTACTATTTTGAGACTAACAGATTTCACTCTGATATACATTGTGCCTCTTCTCACTCTATTGAAATCTTTCATTGTGTCATGATCCCTAAGTGTGAACAACAGGGGAAAAAATGGGCAAAAAGTAAGGTCTTCTACAGATTTGTCAAGTGAAATTAGAAAATTAACACATGCCTATACATGTGTGCAAGATTATGTATTTAGATTTTTTTTTAAAAAAAAGAATCAGTACCTTAGCATACTTTGCAGGTAACAGTACTTAAACATATAAAAGTGAGCTGCTTAAAGCACTCTCTGGGCAGTTTACAAGTTAATTATGCAGGCTACACATTCCCCCCCAGCGAGCTGGGTACTCATTTTACCAACCTGGGAAGGATAGAAGACTGAGTCAACCTTGAGCCAGCTACCTGGGATTGAACCCTGAGTCGTGAGCACAGTTTTTGCTGCAGTACAGCAGTTTAACCACTGCGCCACAAGGCTCCTATTTATGTATGTTGAATTATTCTATGCTGAATATCTGGTCTTGGTGTCTGTGTACAAGTCTTACATAAAATCATGATTTGCTGTTCAACAGGAACCGTTGTTCAGCTTCATGCTATGCACTAGTTTTGCTGGGAAGTTTGTGAATTATTTGTGTTGGTTATGGCCAGTATCTTGTCAGGTACTAGTAGAGCATAATGCTCCTCTGACCCAGAAATGCAGAGTCTCGCACTTACACCTGTAGTCCTCGAATACAAACAGTGGTTAGGATCCATTACAAACCTACTTTCATCAAAATGCCCTTTTACTGGAGGAGCCCTCTTATGCTGGCTGACTTCAGAAATCTGCCACCAAAGGGAGCTGCTCTGCCAACTTATATCTGCCAGCAGAACTGCAACATGGGCAGAGGAGAGGAGAGGCAAGGGAGCAGCTGATTTTACTTCACATCCAAACCTCCTTTAGCCCAGGGACAGAACCACAACACCAGCACAATGTTAGGCCAAAGGAAAGATCATCCTAAGGCTGGGAAGGGGTTGGATTCAGCACAGATTCAGCTTGCCTAGCGATGGCTCAGTTGCATTCAGGGAATTCATTACCAGACATGATGTGGCCCTGGTTTTTTTGTTTGTTTGTTTGTTGCAAAAGAGATGGACACATTTTTATCTTATTTTTCCCTCACATTTGAACTGAGTGACTCATGATAAACTCAGATTTTTTTTAAAAAAGTGTATGTGTCTGTATGTATTTTGTTTATTCTCTGTGACTAGCAAGTCAGCACATAAAAATTAAGATACTAGAATGAGTTTTGATGACACCTCATTCTTTCCAAGTATATTCCAGCATGACTTGCATCCAAAAAGTAATTAGCCTACTACTGACTGCTCCATGTTGCCTTTATTGTGACCTTACTACACTTAATTTACCACTGGCAGATCTGAAAAGATTCTCTATTTAGCTTATTCTGCTCTCCTGAGAAGTCATTAGCTAGACTTGGCCAACTATTGGAATGGTAGATTGCTTTCCATAAATCACTTTTTATCTTCAAGGAGCTGGGTATG